>CM058042.1:5178905-6378905 GCA_030169165.1 Centaurea solstitialis
AAGGATGTTTTAGAGGTATGAAATGAGCAAACTTGCTCAACCTATCTACCACCACCATGATCGAATTCCATCCTCCAGATTTAGGCAGCCCTTCGATGAAATCCATAGTAATGTCACTCCAAACCATGGTCGGAAGAGCCAACGGTTGGAGAAGACCAGCAGGTGATCCACTCAACACCTTATTCCTTTGGCAAATCTCACATTCGCTCACCATCTTGGAGATGTCTTTACGCATTCCCACCCAAAAAAGTTCCGATGCCATTCGCTGATAAGTTCTACTTTCGCCTGTGTGCCCTCCGACCGGTGTGGCATGAAATTCCTTGAATAATTTCTGAACCCAAGTCGATTTCCTTGGTAGCACCAATCTGTCCTTGTAGTACAACAGGTCATGGTGAATCCGAAACCCCTTGTGTGCCTCTTCATTGGCCTCCAAATCAATTTTGATTTTCATTAGAAACGCATCTCCCTTTATCTCCTCCTTGAATCCTTCCCATTCAATCCACTGTGGTATCGATAAGTTTGATAACTCCGTCGCTTCACTTTTCCTGGAGAGTGCATCAGCAGCTTTATTAGCGCTCCCCGGCTTGTACACTATGGAAAAATTGTAACCCATTAGCTTGCTCATCCAGTGTTGATACTCTGGCTCCACTACTCTTTGTTCCAAAAGGAATTTCAAACTCTGCTGATCACTTCGCACCGTGAAATGATTCCCCAATAAGTATGGTCTCCATTTTTTTACGGCAAATACAACCGCCATCAATTCCTTCTCGTATGCGGACTTCTGTCGTGCTCTAGTACCCAAAACTTGGCTATAATAAGCAATCGGCTGCTCATTCTGCATCAGCACTGCTCCCACCCCTGTACCGGAAGCGTCTGTCTCTATGACAAATTCGGCTGAGAAGTCCGGTAATTTTAGGACTGGTGCGGTTGATAGAACCTCTTTAAGCCTGTTGAAGGCTGTTTGTGCCTCTTCTGACCATACAAACTGATCTTTTTTGAGTAAATCAGTTAGCGGGCTGGCAATGATACCGTAGCCCTTAACGAATTTTCGGTAGTATCCCGACAGCCCCAAAAAACCCCTCAACTCTGTGACACTTTTCGGGATCTGCCAATCCCTGATTGTTTGGATCTTTGAATCGTCCACTTCCACGCCTTCTCTAGAGATCACGTGGCCTAGATACCCCAGTCTCTCTTTGGCGAACTCACATTTCTTTCTATTGGCATATAACTGATTACAAACCAGTACTTGGAACACTTTTCTCAGATGATCCACATGTTCTTCCATCGTCGGACTATATATAAGGATGTCATCGAAGAAAACGAGCACGAATTTTCTGAGATACTCCTTGAAGATTTCATTCATCAAGCCTTGGAAGGTTGAGGGTGCGTTCACTAGCCCAAAAGGCATTACCATGAATTCGTAATGGCCTTGATGGGTTCTGAACGCGGTTTTGTAGACGTCCCCTTCTTTCATACGTATCTGATGGTATCCCGATTTCAAATCTAGTTTGGAAAATATTTTAGCTCCATACAACTCGTCCAGCAGCTCATCAATAATAGGAATCGGGAATTTATCGGTCACCGTCGCTTTATTGAGAGCGCGATAGTCAATACAAAAGCGCCAACTTCCATCCTTTTTCTTTACTAACAAGACAGGGCTGGAGAAGGGCTGTTACTCGGCCGAATCACCTTGGCTTCCAACATCTCCTTTACGAGCTTCTCTATCTCATTTTTTTGATAGTGAGGGTATCGGTAAGGTCGCACATTCACTACTTCCGTGCCTTCTTTCAGATTAATGACGTGCTCTTTGCCCCTTTGCGGAGGTAATTCCCTCGGCATATTGAAGATTTGATCAAACTCTTCTATCACTGCTTGGATCACCAGTGGTGCCGGCGGGTTTCGTTCCTCCTCGGTCGACAGCAAACAAGACCCTAGCTCTACCAAAATCGCCTGCCCTTGCTGTTGAATAATCTTGCTCATTGCCTTTAGTGACACCAAAGATTTCCCCAAAGCTGGGTTTCCCTTCAGAGTCACCGTTCTTCCCGCCGTTGTGAATTTCATGACCTGTTCCTTCCAATTAACCCAAGTAGTTCCCAACGTTTCCAACCACTGCATTCCCAATATCACATCGCTATTTCCCAGTTGTATTGGGAGAAAATCGTCTATTACTTCAAGCCCTTGGACGTTCACTTCTACGTGTCTACAAACCCCCATTCCTTTCACCTTTTCTCCTAAACCCAGTGTTATCAGATACTCATTTGTCTTCTCCACCTTTAACCCCTTCTTCTCTACTATCTCCGTGGAAATGAAGTTATGTGTCGCACCACTGTCAATGAGTATGACTACCCGTTGGTCATCAACCGCTCCTTCCATCTTTATCGTCTTTGGGTTCGTTAATCCCACCACCGAATTCAAATGGACCTCCACCTCTTTATCCACCTCATACACCGTGGCTGTGTCTAACGCCTTCTCACCCTCGCCACCAATGACTTCGCCCTCGGTATCATCTGCCTGAACCAACAATATACTCAACTCCTTCTTCTTACACCTGTGACCGGGCGAATACTTCTCGTCGCATCGATAGCACAAACCAAGTGTGCGTTTCTGTTGTACCTCCTGATCGGTGAGCCGACGGTACCCCTGCCCTGACTTATTGTTCGGATTAGTCACCGAATTGGGGCTATTCGTTGTTGTCGTCGACTCCGACGCGATCTTTGGGCCGGTATACGTCGACCCCGTTCTCTTAACCCCCAACGAAAACCTCTCTTTAATCAACGCCGCATTTTTCACTTCCACCTTAAGAGCTATTTCCATAGCTTCCTCTAATGTTGCTGGATTGAGCACCCGTACTTCAGCTCTGATCAATCCATCCAAACCATTTATGAATTGGCTCATGAACACCTCTTCGGGATCCCTTCTAACGGTGAGGCCAGATCCATAAACTTCCAAATAAAATCCTCCACCGAACCTTCCTGTTTAATCGCTAGGAACTGTTCGCACAACGTACCTTTAGCCGTCGATCGGAATTGACGCAGAATTAACCTCCGTAGATCCTCCCACCGTAAAATTGGGTGCCTCCGATTCTCCCATTGGAACCATTTCAGCGCCGTACCTTCAAACGAGATGAAGGCCACTTCGATTTTCTCCGTCTGAGATAGTCGGTTTAGGTTGAAGTACCGCTCTGCTCGAAGGATCCACCCGTCGGGATCGGTGCCATCAAACGTCGGCATCTCCAGCTTTCGCCCCTTCACCGCTAGGAAACGAGTCTGGTCCCCATTCGTATCAGTCTTCTTCCTCGACCCTCCAGATCCAGTGACCTCGTCGTACTCACCTGATTGGCCAGAATCCAATCGACTATTGGCCTCATCTTGTTGCTTAGTGATTTTCGCCATCTCCAGCATCAATTTCTCCACACATTCCTTGATCGTTCCCACGTTATTCTCCAGATCATCAATCCTTGCGTTGGCGTTCTTCGTCATCCTCAGATCGCACCGCTCTGATACCAAATTTGATGTGAATTGAGCAATCGATAGTTTTCTATTGAAATTGATTACGAATTACCGGCTTTCGAGAGGCCGGCTCTCTCCCGCGAGCACTCGCTCATACAAAATTGACTAAACCGAATCCCCCAATTGACTAAACCCTCTACCTGATATACTCGACACCCCTCATTCCTATTTATTGAAAGCTATTAAAATACCCCCCTCAATAATTAATTAAATACGAGACCACCCCTCTAGTTATTACTTTCCCCTTCTTTTATACGTGAAACGTATAGTAGGCTTATCAGACGAATATGTTCCTTCAGCAGCAAGTAAAACCAGAACAGAACATAAACAAATTATATGTAGAAACTCAAATAAATCCAGAAATTGTACCGGACGACCACATAAGTATTCAAATGTGAACTTTGCCACCCCATTACAGCTTTCAGGAACTTCCAGTGTTCTGCCAAATGTATACATCGTTCATCAATGAGCTGTATAAAGTGAAGAGCTATTAGCATTGTAAAACTTGTTGACTTAACCGGTACCTGCCAAACATTACTGAGATGGTTTCAGACTTGACCAATCCCCCAAAGTTTCCTATGATATCATCCCACATGTTCTCAAATTTCCTTATTGCAATGGCATTCAAAGGATAGAAGTAGGTCACCTACAAATGGACAAATATGAGTATAACCATCTGCTATAAAATGGATCCCAGAAAGTAGAAAAAATTGCTTCAAATGCAAAAAATTGTAATGGTGCTGATAAAATGACATGCAAATGGAAGTAATTGCATAGATCAAAGGTAAACAACATAGCTTGCCACTCAATAACTGTGAACTGCAATTTGTGTTTATGTTTTTTGTATTTTAGCAGGCATTTTCGTCCCTTTTATGTAATTTTATGATTCATCATTTGCATCTTGAGTCCAGTTGTGGTTTTGATTTATTTTCAGGTCATATCAGATGCTCGGGATGCAAATTTAACTAAAAAAGAAAGTATAACCGGGAAGGCACATCAATTGTTTAGTTTAAATATCAAGGAAATAGCTAGCTGGGTTCTCACCCTGTTTATAGATCGTTGTGATATTAGACGACGATAATCAGTTTCACTTCCAATCAAAACAGTTTCACAGTGGTCTTCTAATTTAGCAAGAAGCTTCAGGAAGATCTCCCATTGCATACCATCCTGAATGAACATCAGCAAATAAAGAACAAATTATTCCAAGGTTTTTAAAGGTGCAAATGGGAAATCGCAGTCATGCTGCTTAAAGCTCACCTGATTCAAGTCACTTGGTGCTCTGTTACTGGTGGCAACAAGAACAGTTCCAGTACTTAGCAATCTGCTTATAATTCCAGATAAGGCCACAATAGCAAACACATCAACAGTCTGTAAATCAAAACCAGGATATGCATGTCATTCTTTAGTTGCAAATGGCAATTTTCAAGCTAGATAAAGAATGCTAATTGCTTCTTCACCTGGATTTCATCGAAACACAGAATGCTAGCTCCTCTTCGGTCACTGCGCTGATCAACAAGAAACTTATCTGCTACAGCTGGAAGAATATTTTTCAGTTGCATCTCCTCCTTGTAGCTTTCTTCGGCAGCTACCCATTCCTTAACTTTGGTATCAAAAGGAAGGTTCATTATCCAATTAGCAAGGCTTGATTGCATGGACTTCTCATGTACTTGATTCTTCCATACGTTATGCATACGCTCATTTATGTCTAGCATAGCCTGCTAATATACATACCATATATATATTAGGAAAACATGGTTCATACCACTATCAATGAAGTCCAAAGATACTCGATGGTATTACAAGAATTGATATGTTCCCACATAGATACATAATTGAACACTCGCCTCATGAAAGTGAAATCTTTTTCTGTGCGTGACAATTCCTTTGGTGGAACTATAAAACATGTCCATAAGCATCGTCTTTCCTACATCGAGTACATAAAGAAGAACATTAAGTAAGATAAACGATAGCACACTGTAAGCAGGATGATGCAAGAAATTTAAAATGATGTAGAAACATTCATAAATAACCCAAAGCCACAACAGGCTAAATGAACAACAAGGCTAAAGTTGTCACCAACAATTATGACAAAGGGATTAGCAACAAACCACTTCCAACATTCCCGTAGATATATAATCCTTTAGGAGCTGGGGGTACACTGGGACGTCTTCCGACTGCTGAATCCAACTTCCTTTCTCGATTCAGATATGAAACCCACTTCCCAACTCCAGGGTCTACATTCACAGGTTTTTTCCTGCATGATATAAAGCTTCACTAATCAAGGGAAAAAAAAAAAAAAAGCAATGTTGTGCTGATGCCAACATTGTAACGTTATAAACTAAGCAACTAGAGGAACTTGTTTCTACCTCTATTTTTAAATGGATTTCATTATTTCTGGTATGCAAGTCTTTGCTATCAAAATAATGATCTCACTGTAAGTTCTATGATCATTCTTCCAGCAGAGCTAACCGTTCAAGATATCACTATTGAGAAAACGATGGTAGTGCTTTTATGGATTACTAAAATTTCACGATTACTTTAATATTGATATGACCATGATCATCTTAAGCAGATGAACTACCTAGTACACAAACATAGCAATGATACAAGTGAAAGCACCTTAGACCAAGATAAATGACAAGCTTGAAAGAAAAAATGTATAAGTAAATTTGGTAATCCAAAAGGGGGCTTGGGTAACAGAAATCACAAGGTTGAATGTTTCAAGCTATTTCATAATAAGCCTTACCGATCAAGCCATTTTCCCAAGAATCTATTGTGTGTCTTTTCTATTGCTTCACTCCTGTTCTGCTTGCTCTCAGCTTCCTTCAGTAAGAGCCTGCGCCTCTCGTTCTCACGATCCTCTTCCCACTTGGCTAGTTTCTCCTAGATATAGTAAGAAATAAATCATATCCTTGATAATAAAAAAAAATTAAAAACTTGAGTTTCCACCATACATGATATTCTTCCATTTCTTTCTCATACTGCTTCAATCTTGTTAGTAAATTATCCAGTTCCAAAGCAACTTTCTCCTGGTAAGGGTCAAATTGTAGCTGTCCTTCCTTGACGAGATTTTTATACTGTGTAAGTGGTCCTGAATCAAAATGAATTTGAAGATAAATTAGAATTCTGAGACAACAATGAATTTGTGTAGAGATTTCATCTCATCATATACTGTTTTACTATTAGATTTTAAGGAAATAGAACATGAAGTGGCTTTTGGATAAGAGGATACAAATGCTTTGAGTCTCTTTCTACTGTTTCTCTGTTTTTTCCTGCTTAGCCACTTGGAGAAAGATGGGCAACCAAACAAAGGTCCTCAATTAGTGTTACAGGATATCCCATTGTGTGCACCTGCTTTGGATTGCATAAAGAACTGGCAGATCTAAAGTTCTGTCCTTCCAGTTTATTAAGTTGACAGTAAGCATATTCTTTATTATAAGCAGATCACCTGGTCATTGCGGTTGACTAATAATCTTATGTGTTTATCATACCATAACCAAATTCCTTTAAAATCAATTGCTCCCTACATTTAAAAAATGCTAACTTGATGTTGTAATTATCATCGTTCTAACCATAACCAACTATATATTCCACTACATTTCGAGAAATACACATTTCATAAAATATAACATTGCTCCCTCCTGCATAATCACAAATTCACAATCCACCTCAGGGTTTTCCTATTTAGCCGATTGAGATATCACAATCCAACATTCACCCTTTTTTTCCTTTGGGGTCAAGGAAGGGTAAACCGGCGCGATCTGACACCTCTGGCCTAGAAAGTTCATGATGTTGATCGAAAGCCCCATTCCACATGACAACAGCAAACTTTAGGCTTCTGGCCAATGGGCATCGCAGCTATGGGATTGATAGCACCTAGAATGATTTAAAAACCTGATACTTCATGAGGCACCATGCGACCCAAAGAATGCCGGCAAACTTTATGCTTCTTTTTCTTCAAACCAAGTAAAATCCAGGGTAATTACTTATCTCAAAAAGTATACATTCTGATCCAAATGTCAAAAACCTTTTGCAGAGAGCACATACATGTAGGGACTAGATCAAAATATCACTTCCTGTAAGAAAGAACGTTGTTTTTGTATCTTGAAAAAGCAAATTTCGTGTATTTCAACAAACCATTGTCTCCAACTAAGATAAAGCCAACTACATTCCCAAATGTACACAGATATTCATTAGATTCCTACCCTTATAATTACATTTCAGACCATCCTACATAACCCCAAGCCATTAGACTATATGTTTATGGTTGTATATAATGCCTCCAAAAAAATCAAAATAAATCCTTATCAGTTCTTTATCATAAAGATAATGCTTTGACCCAAATGCCATGAACTTGTTATAGAGAGACAAACACCTATTGGAATTAAATCAAATTTCTGTTTCTCTTCAACAGAACAGCTTCCTATTCAATCCATGATCACTCCTAGCTGTAAAACAATCACTGGAATTACAAATTCATAATCAACTGTCCTCCTAGTGAAAACCTAGATGAATTCAAAAACATTATTTTCCAAAACAAACACAAGCTTCATAGTTATAATTATCCCCTTGATACTACACTACACTATATATATATATATATATATATATATATATCATCTAGGTTATCTCTAAGCTTCTACTTCCCCAAATTGAAAAACAAACCATATCTGATTTCATCAATTTTGATCAGGCCGTGCCAGTAGTAGCCAATTATGATGAAACAACATATAATAAGACGAAGAGAAAGAATCGGAGATTCTACCTGGATGGTTGTTGTTAGTTGAAAATTGACGATTATCGTAGTAGAGGCGTAGGGCATTGATTCGAAAAGAAGAGGTTCGGCTTCGAGTAGCAAACCCTAGAGAACGGAAGGAAGAGATTAGGCGACTCATAGCCGTCGTGGTTATTCAGAGAAATGGGGTGGATCATTGGGATCGGAAAGGGAATCGCCATTGATGATGATTTTATAAAGAAGTAGGCAAAAAAGTGCCGCCAACTCTAAGAGAGGGTTGCAGGTGACGTGGCCAACGGTCGGACCATCCAGTTTGTCCATTCTGGTACGTCACCCTCTTACTAGAGAAAAGCGAAAACTCGTTCCAAAGAATTATTACATCAACATTGGTTCTTAGGTCATCCACACCCGTACAGATCATACCACATGTACAGGCTGCCATCTTAGCGCCATATCAGCTTTATCATCACCTTACCACTACCTTACCATTTCATCCACAGCCGTACAGGTCATACCACCTGTATTATTTAAATAATAAAAAATATATATATTGTGTATGTATATATATGTGTGTTATGTATATATATGTGTGTGTGTGTGTGTTGTTGTTGAACGGTGAGCTCTCACCGTTGAGCTCTCATACAGCTCCCTTGCAGGTCCACCTCGACGGTGTTACCGCCTGCAAGGGGAACGGTGTAGGAAGGGCTGCGGATGGCCTTAACATGGTTTTTCGAGCCATCTGAACATGCCTGCATCACATCAGCCTTGTCATAAACTAATTATAAGCTTTTTAGAATCACTTTGCTAGTACTCGAATCCTTTCAAACTAAATATCCAATACAATTAAAAAAGGAGTGAGAGAGGGAGATTGGATGGATCGGTGTCTCCATGCCACTAGTTGTTTCATGCCGCTAGCCCGCTGGAGGGCGTATCGGAGCCCGGCAACCCACCCAGCCTGTTGCCTCTAAGCCTGTCCAACCCCATCAACCATTATGCACGGCCTTATTCCATTATTAAAGAAAAATGTTAATTAAATTCTAGACCAGAGAACTCACCTGTTTCCTTTTCATTTTTTTTACTCTCTACCTCTTGACACCCTACAAATAAACGTTACATGATAGATGGATGGATTAAATCGACGCCTGCAAAGGGATGTTAAAAGCGCATCCCTTGCCTCTTGTCCAATGATGGTAGTTATCTTCGTTGGTGGTATAAAAACCAAAACCCAAGAGGTAACATGGTGGTTCTTTGACGAACTGACGCAGTGGGAAACGTGGAACGGATCGACAAACGTTAACCCGGAAAACAAACAACGCTCACAAGCATGAAGCGCAAATAAACAAGAGATAAAACTCTCAAACGAGAAGAAATATATTAACTGATAATCTGAATTACAATTGAAACCTAAGCATACTATTTATAATATAAACCTAGAGATAATTATGGAATTCAAATAAACCTAAAATCTATTATAAAACTTGAACCTTAAGAAAACTAAACAATATGGAAACTAAATAATATTAATGATAACTAAATAATTATCTCTAAACTAATTAAGTAATAAAATACTTAAATAAACATATCATAGCAATCTTTTCCGAATTACTCAGATGCGCACAATTGTCAGCGTTAGGCTTGCGCCGCGAGCTATACCCTCGCGCCGCGAGCTATACCCTCGCGCCGCGAGGTCGGCTCGGCTTCGGCATTTGACTTTTCCTCTTTTTCGAGCGTATTTTCCGGGTTTCCGAAAATAGTTAAGAACCTCCGATACAGGTCGAAACCGATCTGTATCAGTCACCCCCACTTGAAAAGAACTCGACCCCGAGTTCACTTCCTTTTTGAGAGGATACGGTTGTGATGGCTCGAGTGTGACGGGAACAACTTCTTGCGGTGGCTTAGTCGCGACGGGTGGCGGTTCAAGCGCAACAGGAATAGATTCCTGTGTTTCGATCACAACGGGGATGATTTCCTCGTTGGCCATCTCCGGTGGTTCTTCTTTTTTCGGCAATTTTTCTATCTTTTCGAGTGGTTTTTCCGGAATAGACGATCGTCTAGCTCGAAGATACGATTCCCAAACAACTTAGGGGTCGATGACGGGAATGTGAATCGACTCGATTTTAATGGTGGGCATCATGATCGGCTCGATTTGATGGCGGGAATTTGGATAAGTTTTGAACGGTGTCGATGGTGCGCTTTGGCTTGGGAACGGGGTGGTGGATTGACGGGTCTGTCTCTTTTTGGTCGGACGTTGAGGAGACGAGCGAGGTTGTTGGTGAGGGTAGTGGTGTTGGCGTTCATGGCAGCGATGAGTTGATTAGCGAGGTCGTCATAGGCGGTATTGATAGTGGTATTGAGGGTCGTGGAAAAAGCCACAGTGACCTTCTCAATATCGGCTCGGTTGAGTCGTTGTGGTGGCGATGCCATCGGAAGGAAAAGAGACAGCAATTCTGGCTCTGATACCAACTGACGCAGTGGGAAACGCGGAACGGATCGACAAACGTCAACCCGGAAAACAAACAACGCTCATAAGCGTGAAGCGCAAATAAACAAGAGATAAAACTCTAAAACTCTCAAACGAGAAGAAATATATTAACTGATAATCTGAATTACAATTGAAACCTAAGCATACTATTTATAATCTAAACCTAGAGATAATTATGGAATCCAAATAAACCTAAAATCTATTATAAAACTTGAACCTTAAGAAAACTAAACAATATGGAAACTAAATAATATTAATGATAACTAAATAATTATCTCTAAACTAATTAAGTAATAAAATACTTAAATAAACATATCATAGCAATCTTTTCCGAATTACTCAGATGCGCACAATTGTCAGCGTTAGGCTCGCGCCGCGAGCTATACCCTCGCGCCGCGAGGTCGGCTCGGCTTCGGCATTTGACTTTTCCTCTTTTTCGAGCGTATTTTCCGGGTTTCCGAAAATAGTTAAGAACCTCCGATACAGGTCGAAACCGATCCGTATCACGAACTTAGCCTACCATGGTTTGCAGACGGCCTCGATGAACTCTGCTTCAACCCTTTGGTCCACACTGCAACAATGTTCTTCTTTGTTCCTTCGATTTATATCTAGGGTTAGGGTTTTCTTGTTGAATCTGAATTATGTTCTCGAATCTAGTTTGAAAATATAAAAAATACTCAAAGTCATCGCCAACCATATTCATGTTTTATATTTTTAGGTTCATTTTTGTTTTTAGATCTAGGCATTCAAATTGTATGAATTTTTTTGATGAATACAAGAGTTCTACTTTTTTGCATGAATTTGTTCTTGATATTTCTTGATTTTTGTATGGATAAGTTGGACCAAAACTTCGTGAACAACTAGTCCATGATTTATCCTTCCGTCTAAAAAAATTGTGAATATACTTTGCATCTTTAGACTTAGGATATTAGTTTTGTATTTTATAAATGATGCAAATGGGGTTCATTAAGAGGGAGGTGGGAGGAAGAATGGAAAAAGGACATTTCAACCCTCTCGTGTAACGCACGTGATCTTACTTAATTGTGGCCAAACTAACGGTAAATTAAGGAACCATAAATGTTATGAAAATGAAAAGTTAGAGGCCCTTAATATAGATAGATTGTTTAAAGGACCATATCTAAATTTAAAGCAAATCATAGAGACCTTAAATGTAATTCACTCTATCTTATATAATTACAGTAATGATACATCTGAGTTATTTTTTATGAAGTAACACTGAGATAATACATTTTGAAATAAACTTAATCCACGTCAACTATGGACAAGGTTGACTTGAGTTATACTTTTTAGGGTATCAAGTGAGATTGGGTTAATAGGTTAGGGTTCTTCAAAATGGTGCAACTATGTTAATTATTTAGAGGGTGTTTGTCTACCTCTTAACAGTTCTATTAAGTAGTCTCTGAATCACTAAAAGGTAATTCAAAAGAATCAACCTCTTAATGGTTCCAAAACCCTTTGAATTATTTTGTATCTTTTTTCTTTTGATTGGTGTTCGGGCCAAAGCCCGACTAATCCCCGACAATTTTAAGAGCTAAACATGGTCTCACTTAAATGTCCCCAGACATGCGCATGGGAAGGCTCGAACTCGCTTAGGGCACTATGAACCCCCCGAGCGATAACCAATCTGTCACACCACTGTTGACTTATTTTCTTGGGTGTCCTTTAACCATTCAGAACCCCAGATTCCATTATCAACAATTGCCAGACAACCATATTTCATTTTACACTATATATTATAAGAGCATCTTAATCATTCTAATCACTTGATCATCCAGCACAAAACCATTCAACAACTGTCAAACAACCGATATTTGAACCATCTAACCCACCTATCCTAATTGTAGCTTGAATTAAAGACCCAATCGGGATGGATCCACTTGTTCTTATATTTTTTTCTCTTAGTTTTATAAACACACTAAACATGATTTTTGAGTTTTTTTTTAATAAAATAATGATTTGATTTTTGCGAGTAAACCATTTTGTAATTTCTTAATACTATTGAAAACAACCCCGAAATTAGAAATACAAGTAAATTACAGGTTTGGTCTTTGTGGTATGCTTGAAATCATTTTTGTAAGCTTTGTGTATTTCATATCAAATAATCAATACATAGATCTTGTTTGTTTACAGTTTACATACAGATTTGTCGTATTAAATCACGCATAGAGAAACATCATGGTCTCGTCGTAACTTGTAAGGCTTGACCCCACCGTCTCGCCACGCTACACCTCGCACCATTTAGAACGTTGGTGACACCTCACCACCCCTATGGTTAGCGTTTCAGACCACCTCCATCCACCGATTCCGCTTACCCACTACCCTCAATGCATGGTCACCACCATCCTCTAGGCACCGGTGGTTTGAAGAAACTTCAACGACCATCATGATACTTTACTGCACCCACCAGCCACCACCCTCATTGCCTAGCCACCACCACTTCTCCACTGTACATGTACTTCTGATCAAGCCATTGTTAACCGCCAAGCACCATTGTAGCCCCCTACCCCCGGCCCGCCCCGGGTTTGCAATCTTGTACAAGACCTTCACCCCACGGTTGTGGGGTGGGTCACGGTGGGTGGATATGAGAAGTGGTCTCCAAGGTCGGTTGTATGTGGTTGTGCCATAATGGTTGGGGACGAAAAAGAAATAAGCAAATGAGAACGAGAACGATTATTTATATAAAAGGGACCCAAAGCTTTCTTTGTTCACTGACCCAAAACTAATCCAGCCCAACAAACCTATATTTGTATTTCTTTAAATATGTTTTTTATTGGGGCCCAAGATGCTAAGGGCCCACAACTACATATGATTAATGATTTTCTTTATATTTCCAATTCCAATGGTCCATTTAGATTTTAAGGCTTTAGACCAATGAGATTAAAGGCATTATTTATTTAGGCATTATCCATAGATTTTATTCATTTTTGTTGCCTTTGATTTTTAATTTTGATTTCTGATTTATAAATGAAAGTAGTTTTGTTAGCTTATCATTAAAATAAGTTGCTTGACTTCTTAATTCAAACAATGAGCAAAGTGGTTAACCATGGGACTTGTATTGTGCCCCCAACAATGATTTATATTGGATCTCGCACAAAATCTATACACATATTAAAAATTAAAATTAAATATAATATAATATTATTAGTAAAGAAAACTTAACGTTAAAAGGGGTGAAAAGTTAAAAATACAAAAATGTCCTTAAAAAGTTAACGTATTTGTTGAATGTTCGTTTGGTCCAAGGAACAAATCTATAATAAATAAAGTCTGGGAACGATTTTTGTAAAAATCGAAATACCGCATGAACCAAATTCGTAATTTATTCTAGAAATAAAGATGAAGATCGAATACGAAAATATGTACAAAACCAGCAAAACAATATTTCCAAAAATGCTTTCACTATATTATGTTACCGTATAGAAATCACACTCTGTTTATATATCATCAAAAATAAGAAATATAAATAAATAAGAAAACAAATACTAAACCATACATACCTAAAAGGTCCCTCTATTCAAGTGTGTTAAATAAGTGCATATGTTCATGCACTATATACAACTCACCAATGCATGCAGCCACCCAGCATTGCCACAGCCGCATGACGTATAATGTGGTTACGAAATCCGGTGGCCGCCGGCCAACAATCATCCTTCCGATGACCGTATCCCTCCGTTCCCACCAATCATGTGAAGACACATCATTACTTTATTTGATTCATTTTTTTAATAAAGTATGATGTGTTTTCACATGATTGGTGGACAAAATACAGATAGGGATATAAGAGTTTGAAAAAACGTGATTTTCTTTTCACGCATGCTACGTACAAGTCAATGATGTCGTTCTCTTCAACAACGGACACGGTGACGGGAAAACACCGTTAACGGAACCCGATATGTGTTCGCAGTTCCATCGGACGGTTGGCGGTAAACCGAGCAAACTAACATTTCTCATGCATATATTCTCAAAAGGTGCACCTTCGATCCCTAGCAGCATCGGGGCTTTTCGGGACCCGAAACTCACCACGTTACTTATAAATATACCGCTTATCTTCGGAAGGGCGTTTCGGTCCCACCTGTCGTCGGGGTGGTCGTCGGCCCCTCGGCTAAACCTTAACGGCACCTTAACTCCCTCCAACGTAACGTTCGTAATTGTGATATTTACGATATACCCCCCTCGACCTTTGTCCGTCTTTATTCGAACACCCGCTGCGGAGTTTCGAACGTGAAGATTTTCCACTCTGACGTTTGAAATTCCGCCCGACATTTCACTGCCGATCCCGACTCCGGAACACGTCGGGGTCGTGCCCGACACTCGCCGGATAACGATGTTGGAGCTTGGACGAGCCATGGATATGCCGTATTGGTCCCACCCACTTTTCACAGCCACAAGATCATCCCCGCTCTCTATGTAACAATCCTCGATACAAACATTCGTACAAGAATCTGTATATAGATTAACAATATTAATAAAGGGTAAACTCGAGTTCGGTCAAACCATAACATAAATCAAAGGTACACCAAAAACCGGTACCTGGGTCGATGCCATCGGTGTTTGGGGCATTAAGCGGAGCCAATATCGTCATGTCTTTTATTACAACGTTACTGCAAAACGATGGCCGTTTAGTTTCCAGGACCAATTCGAGAACATAAGAGGTAAACTACGTTGAAGGGCAAAGTCGTCCATAAACATTTTTCCTGGTTTTCAAGTACATCGAATTTATATTTATGTCTCCTAAGGTAATTAAATTGGGAAGACCAAAATGCCCTTTAATATGAACAGGATCATGTGCAACTTCTTGTTCATAATGTAGATCATGTGCTACTTCGTGTTCATCACGTAGAAGTTGTGAAAATAATATGGTTGGGTCATGGGTGTTTCAAGATTCATGATTATTAAATGTTTTTAAGTGGTAAGACAACCTAACACAATAAAGAAACACATACACAATAAATAAAAACAACCCATTTCTTAGTTTCAAATAAAACTGACTCAGTATATCTCACTCGAAAGTAAGGTCTGAAATTCACTGCGGAACTCATAAAGCATAAATGGAAACAAAATGGGTCCTACGAAAATAGATTCATAGCTAAATAAATGACTCTTTATACAAAAGCAAGTACCTTTAGATCGAAATATGGACCGGGGGGAATTTGGCAAAATTTTAATGATGGAGCGCATATCGTATGAAAAAGACTATTGAAAAGCATTACCATTTTTCCCACTTATAGCTTATGTCTTTTCTTTTGTTTTCTATTGTTATTTTTGCATTTTTATTTTATAAATGTTAAAAAAGTAGTATATATTCAGTTTTTGTAAGTCTTTAAGACATGGGTTGATCATCAACTTCAAAATTGTACAATCTTTTAGCACCAAGAAGTGAAATTTATCATTTTATGACCACATGAAAGATGAAAACCAAGTGCTAAAGAAACTAAAGTGTAAGCATATAAATCTTGAATTTAATCGACATCATCTTTGACTTTCGAAAGTCAAAGTAAACAAAAAGTAAGAACAAACCTGCAGTAGACAGGGTGGATGGTCCAAAATGGAGAATTGGAAAAGGTAAGGTTGGAAATGAGCACATTTCTTGAGTTCATGATTTCAACAAGATGGCCTCTAGTATGTTCCAAAGTCCTATTCCACCATAGGTCCCACCACATCTTACCACGGCCATCGATAGTTCCGTTTTGCCCTGAGATTGTACACAAAATTACATATCAGACACACCTCTTCAAATTCCCTTTAAACTCTTCATCTTTCAACATCATGATTGTAATTGCAACCCATACAAATACAAAGTGCAAAAAAAGCACCTTTAGACTTTTGGTGGCCAATGAATCAATTGTTGATGTAAATTTTGACGCGGTTTTACTTACATTTTGTATAAAAGAAACTGTACCCACGTTAAATCGCATCAAAAATGATTAATGGGAACAAAGTTTTTAATGTTCAAGATAAAGTAGATCATGTTAAATTTGGATCCTAAAAATGATTCCTTTGACCAACACTTCTATCTTTAACATGGTACTATTCCAATATTAAGATAATAAAAATCTATAGTAACCCAAATTAAACTACCCATCTGATAAAATAGAGCATAGTAAAGAAGGATCAGATTCAAACCGTTGTTTAATGTTAATAGAGCTTATTCGCTAATAAAATAAGTACACGAAAACATCACAATTATAGGTATGATTTCCCTTTATAGTGTGAGAAAAAAAGATGAATATTTTGGCCTAAAAGTTATAGTCTTGATTCTCTTTTATAAAACAATGCTAAAGGTCATGATTTTCCCACCTCACATTGTTAGTGTTTAAATAATTAAAGAGCCAAACAAGTAATAATGACAATAATTTGGTGGCATAAAAAAGAAAAGGTAACATGATCCAGCATGTTTCTCCACGGATCAAATTAATCATCGTCATCTTCAGGAATATTAAAAAGAAGCATTATTGATTTAACACACTCCATTGGTTCCACACTTAAATTATTTAGATTCTGAGATCAAACTAGTCACTTTTAGGGATTTAGAAGAAAAATAAATGGGTTATGTATTAAAAAATATGTAAAAAGTACTATCAACATCAAAGTATTTAAGCTTCAAAAGTAAAAGTAACTTTGGTTCAAAAAATAGCAATTTGATCAAAATCAAACTTGCCACTAATTTTAACCAAAAATATGAAGAATGTATTGTCATATTAGTGGGTGCACAAAGCTAACCCTTTTTTCTATATATAAACCAAATCTAAATGGACTCAGTAAATCCCACACAGGGTTTAGGGAAGGTAAGATGAATTCCCTTTTTGCATAGATGAATTCCCAAATGAAAGTAAATGTAGAACTTTAATGGCATGATGTATATAATTCATTAGTAACACTAATCAAATCATGTTTGAAATATGTTCATTCTAATAGTCAAAAGTATCTTTAATATAAATCATTAAAAACAAGAAAAGTGAAAGGGGATGGTGTACCTGTAATGACAACATTTGTGAGACCGTTGCCATGAATTAAGCTTATATGTCTCGGTCCCAATCGTTCTCTCCCTCTTCCATAAGAAGGCAATGGCTCGATAATAGGCCATTCATTCGGATCCTAAAATTTAAAGAAAAAAATCAAGAATTAATAACAAAGAAACCTCTTGAACTTTAGAGTATTCATTGTACAATCGCTATTAACATCTTAACGAACGTTGTTATGGCATACTTTAGAGGGATTAAAGAATGGTGGGACTTTTGTCCTTATTAGTGAATTAGTTGGAAAAAGAGAACACTTAGTACTCGAATCTCTAAAGCTGTTATCGAAAACTAATAAAAAAAACATGTACAACTTTCACCATAAAAGTTGTGTTTTCTATATATTTAGGAGTTGTTGCTTGGAAAAGTGATACCCTTTAGAGCAATTGAAAGCTACAAACCTTCAAAAACAAAAATAAGCACTCGCTTACTTCTTGAGCACCTTTCTATAGACAACAAAATGACACTTGTGTGACTCGTTCTACATGCATATATTAAAGTATCATCGATTATTAGGCAAATGCCATAAACACCTTAGGTAGTGATAGAGTAGTACTGTAGTAGGAACTAGGATGGTTAATTTAAATGAACTGTTTGGTTGGTTTTCCATTAAACCCTATGTGGACAAAGTTGTCTGTCTGTATAGATCGAAAAGTTTTTTTTTTAGAGATTTTTTCAAAGATGGAAGGAGCTTGTTTTTTAATTGGCAGGGGCAGCTTTGGAAAACTGAATAAGTCGCTTTCTATATCATTAAGCCACTATCAAAAAGTCATGTACAACTGACCAAATAAGTTGTGAGTCTCGTATCTAGCAATGGACCCTTTTCATAACTCTAAAGAATTGTTGAAATTAATAGTACCTCCATCCCTAATTAAGGTTATTTATTTGGCAACCAAACTTTTAAAGCAAATTAAATTTCTCAACCAAGATAGCTTCAAAGAGTAACCCACTTCCAACTTTTGTGATCAAAAGACATTTATTGTTCCATTTGCTTGTAGAACTTGATTCAAGAAAAAAGTGATCTTTCAAAGATGGGTCTATTTTTCCAAAAGCATCTTTCTTTTGACCCATAAAAAGTCACCCACTAATCCCACTAAGGTTCCTATCTCCATAAGAATCAATGTGAAACTTGATAGCGCAATGGAGAATCATCTGGAAACACATATTTGAGGAGTTTCTTGGTCCATTTAAGACTGTGTTTAGCAAACTAGCTCATAAGGTAGTTGTCGACTAATAAGCCAACTAGCTTATGAACAAATTATGTTTGGCAAAAACTAGCTTATGAGTATGAAAAATGACCAAAAAGGTTATTTTGGGGTATAATAATTAATATTAATGAGGGTGTAACTGGAAAAAGCTACAAAAAGCTCCTAAAAAGCTACTTCAGTTAACGTTTCAATAAGCTGACTTATGGTAAATGGTTGGATGGATTAGCTTATTAGCTGATACTTATAAGCTAGCTTATTTTTGCTAAGTAAAGATTTCTTGATAACAACACCTTTTGAAACTTGAAGCAAGTATTTTTAACTCAAGAACTTTGACTTCTGTCAAAATTGCAATTGGTACCAACCAAAGAAGTATGAACTATTTCCCTAAATTTAAGCAACAAATTGCCACCAACAAAAGTCAAAATTTGACTTTTTTCCCCCAATTGGCAAAGTAATCAAATTGCACCAAACCAAATTAAAATCATTAAAAAAAGGGAGGCAACTGGCAAGGCAAAGGCATGTGAAATTACCTCTGAGCCCAAGATGACTGCCCCTTGTTCAAGAAACAATGTGAAATTACTGGTGAGGTTAAAACTCCCTGTGACCCACCTCCCTCTAGGAACATTCAACTGGGCCCCACCTCTACCTTCAAACCCCTTCATCCTCCTCATCGCCGCCGTAAACGCCGCCGTGTTCGACGTCACTCCGTCACCGACGCCGCCGAACTCCACGATCGACATCTTCAACGCCCTCGCCGGCAACGACCCGTCGCACGTACCCGACCCGGATGAACCGAAATCAAATCCAAATTCCGTACCCGTTTCGGAAACGGGTCGGGTCGGAAACCCGGATTCGTCGGTGGTGAATTGGAGGCTGAGGATGACGATGAGGGTGAAGAGAAGCAGGGGAAAAGCCCATGATGGTTTTTTAACGGCTGCGATTAGCTTATTGAGGATTGGGTAATCGTTAACATCCATCATGATATTGATATTGATAACACATGCATGGGATAATCGATTCGATTGGGATGAATATGGGGATGGATTTGGGGAAGAAAAAAGGTTGAATTTGGAGGTGGTTGGTTTGAATTTGGGGGTGTGAATGGAGGAGGTTGATACAGAAAGAAAAAGGAGACAAGAAACGGAGGGGGGTGACGAGAAATTTTTGTCTTGTGAGGTTTGGAAGAAGACGAAAACGGTGCGTAGTACGCATAGGTTTTTTTTATATAAGTATATATATGTATGTATATATTATAGTAGAGGAAAGAGACTCGTAAGCTGCTCTCATATTTTTATTCAATTTTAAATTAATTGTTGTTATATTATTTTAAAGGTGTGTTTGGTAAACTAGCTAATTCGGTGGTTATGGATTAAGGCTGTTAAGGCTATCAATACCAAATCCTTCCCGTTCCAATCCTCCTAACTTTATTGTTACATCAGCTCTCACATCAATTTTTCTTCAACCCTCCTATTAATCATCTGGAACCGCTCTAATTAATTTTCAACCCTCTCAACTCTCTCATATACACACCACACATGAACACACACAACAGGAACGGTGTGACCAACCCGCTTTTCCCCTCAGCCCGCCCAACCCGCCCTCCGCGTACCTCATTTCGCCCAACCTGCTCAAGCCAGCGGCTTCCAAACCGCCCAACCCCACCCCCCGCTACAGATAGCCTAATAAGCTAGTTAATAGCTTATAAGCTAGCTATTGGTATGTAAAATGATCAAAAAAATATCTTAAGATATAATAATCAATATTAGTAAAGGTATAACTGGAAAATGCTACAAAAAGCTTCTACAACTAACATTTCAATAAGTTAGCTTATGGTCTATTTAAGTTGTGTTTGGCAAAAATAAGCTAACTTATAAGCTAGTCCATCCAAACATGTACCATAAGCTAGTGTAATAACCGGATTCTTTTAAGTTAATGACCTAGTTATTTCCTCGTTAAATGTGACCTATTTGCAGGAATATAAGAGTTTGGGGGTAGTTTGTGTCATTTTTCGAAAGATGTTAATGGATTTGATTAGACTATTTTGGGAATGGGCTTAGCCCAAAGCCCATTCTATATAAGTCCTTAAACCCTAAAATTTACCATTTGTGGAAAAATCTTAATGTGTGAAGTGTGTGCTTTTTGGGAGGAATTGTTCATCATCATCATCATCATCTTCACAAAGGGCTTTTCTTCACAAAAATCAAGATAAGGTTAGTGTTTTAAGCTGTAAATTTATTGTATATTGATGTATCTGTAAGTTAGAATCAATTGGGGTTGTTTAGAAATGATTTCGATCAGTTTTAGGTTGATTTAGGATCTGACCTGCATTTTCCCGAGTCCGTTTCCCGAATTGGGATTCATGTTTCCCGAATTGGGAAATCGGTACCCGAGTCGGAGATCATAGTTAGAGGATCATGCAAGCGCGAATCACTAATGCCTTAGGATGTTACAGATTTTTCTAGGAGGGGGATTTCTTGGAGGATCGTGAACTGTGTGATAGGCTCAGGTGAGTTCCCTTACCCAAAAGTTTTATAAATTAAACTTGAATGGAATGTTTTATATACATGTTTTTTATGGGAACTGTTAAATAGCTGCTAAACTGATGATCATCTTATTCATGCATGCTTATTATCTTTTGAACCTGTGTTGAGTTTACACTGTGAGCAATGTGTACCAGGGGACCGTACATCCCTTGGGAGTGAGTGTGGTGTGGAGGCACGAACTCTGTTCGTCACTCCCTTAAATGCACATCCGGGGGAGGCGGCCACTCGAGTTACTACCAAGACCTGGGAGGTCAGGGGTAACCCAGTTAGTCACGGGGTGACGTGTGTATTGATCATGGTGTAACTCAAGTGTAATTGTCTTATTGTGGCCAGTGGGCCGTTTCTTTAAACTGGTCATAAATGCTTAGAGGGAATTCACTAGACCTTACGGTCTAAACCTCGTTTTCAAACCTTAAAACCTTTTCAGGGAAAGAGCGCGCACGTAAGGGGAAGGAGCAGGTGAATGCTTAGAGTAGTTAAGTAGTTTCATTCTAGTACTTGAATAATTTAGTATCTCATCTGTGGAGGGATGTTCCGCATGCACTTTATACTACTTATTTCGAATTTAGTATGTTATGATATTGCGACTTAGATCACTTGGATTTATTGTTGAATATGTTTTATTCTGTTATGGAATTCTTGGGGTGTTACAGCTAGCCTTTTGAACGCTATCTTGAGTAGTTTTTTGGAGCTTTTTATAGTTTTTTTTTTCAGTTATACTATTATTAATATTAATTAGTAAATTCAAATATACTTTTTTGTCATTTTACAAAAATTCATAAGTTAGTTTTTTACCAAACATAATTTATTCATAATCTAGCTTATCAGTTACCAGCTAGCTTATTAGCTAGTTTGCCAAATATAGCCTTAAACATGCACCAGCTTATAAGCTAGCTTATTTTTATCAAACACAGCCTAAGACTTTGTTTGATAAAAATAAACTAGCTGATAAGCTAACTTAAAAGTTAGTGCATGTTTATATGGACCATAACTTATCTTATTGAAAATCTAGTTGAAGAACGTATTAGGAGCTTTTAAAAAAACTTTTTCCAATTATACTCTTATTAATATTAATTATTATATCCTAATATATCTCTTTTGGTCATTTTACATACTCAAACTAATTTTTATCAAATATAACCCATTCATAAGTTAGTTTTTTTTGAACAGCAAGTTAACACACACGCTCCAGCGGTATCGGACTTCCAATTGGGCAATCCCACTAATCCGCTGCGACCCGGCCCAACCTATGGCTGAACCCGACCGACAGGGAAGTGGATCCCATAGACTGGATCCTCCCATACCGGCACCGAACCCGGCCCAAAGGACCAGATCCAAAGTAGAGATATCTCAAAAATGTTACCCGTGGGATTCGAACCCTAGTAATGTGGCTTTCACCCCACACCCCACAAGGATGTTACATATCCAACTGAGCTAACACCCTTTGATTATTCATAAGTTAATTTATCACTTGTTTGCTTATCATTCACCAATTAACTTATCAATTATCTATACGTCAACGGATTTGTCAAACACAGCTTAAATAAATAATTGATGTTAAATTATTTTTGTAAGTGCCGTATTTATTACTCTATGTATTAACATAATCGATGTATTTTGAAACACAGGAGTCTTAAATATTGCTAAATGCTCTTTTCGTGAATCTTGTTCAGGTTTATTGATTAAAAATAAATCCAAGTACAATGACCATTAAGCATTTCCGACAGCTTGAAAAAAATACGGATATTAAATTATTTTTTAATTCTGAAAAGAATTATTTAATTCTCATTATTTAATTCGTGAATCTTATTAAGTGACAATTTTTAAATCGAAAAGGTTGTGTTTGGCAAAAATAAGCTAGCTTACAATTACAAATATGTTCATCCAGACATGTAGCATAAGCTAACTTTTCCAAACACTAGTTTGAGTAGTTTTTTGTAACCTTTTTCAATTTTATCTTTATTAATATTAATTATTAGATTCAAAGATACTCTTTTTGATCATTTGACATACTCATAAGCTAGTTTTTTGTCAAACATAATTTGTTCATAAGCTAACTTATTAGCTACTAGCTAACTTATCAATCAACAGCTAGCTTATCAGCCACCAGCTAACTGATTAGCTAGTTTGCCAAGCATAGCCTGCCTAAGTGGTAATCTTGTTTGGTAAAAACTAAATCGTCTCTTAATAATTCCAAAACTTTTGAATAGTTTATCTTAGATTTCCTTAACCATTAAGCGCTTTGATATTATTATTAACTATTACCAAATAACCATATTTCATTTGTATCATAAAAGAGTTTTAATTATTCAATATCAAACCATCCGCAACTTGCTAAATGGCCCCTAATTTGCAAGAATTAAAAAAAAAAGTGTGCATGCCTCTTGCATAAATAAACTGTAAAGTATTTATTTAAGATCATTTTCACTATTGAATTGTAGTTTTCTCTACGATTTGAATCAAACCATATATTACAAAAAATAGGTGAGTTGTATTAGAGAAGTGATTACACTTATCTGATTAGTGTTAAAGAATCTAAAGCTTAATTATTTAATAAATAATTGGAGAAAATGGTTATTTTTATTTATTAATAAACTATGCAGAAAGGCGTAAGATAGCCAGCAGATCACGGGGTTGGAAACAAAAAAGGAAGTTGATGCAGATCTAAACTTTTTGTACAGCGCATAACATTTGGATTTGCTGATGGATGTGACTATCTCGATTTTCAAACCCAAACCTTTTTATTTTATTTTGTTTTTAAGATATTTTGCGAATTTAAACGAGTAATCGACATACATGTTCGGTTGTTCACTAAACCTATTAACTAAATTTATTTCAAATTCATAACGGATTCGAATCCACGACCGTAAGGAAGGGGCATCACTCGGTAACACCAATTCATTAAATATCGTTGGGCTATAAGCTCTTTAGCAATTTACGTTCTCAAAGTTCTATAAGACTTTCTTATTTTGTCATAAGTGAAAGTTAGCTTGAACTTTTTCTTAGGAATTTTTTTTTTGTCTTGCCCTACATTTCTAGCAACTCACTAAACAAGCCTAAAGATGAGATTTAAACTAATGATCTCTTGACCTCCACGAAAACAATCCCTCTGCATAGATGGAGTATAAATATGATATTTTCAACTTCCAATCTCTAAGATGCAAAATGTATAAAGTTATGTATAGTAGGAGCAATGCAAAAACCTAGGAGTTTTTGTCAAGTTGTTAAAACTCAATGTACTGATAACTAACACCATCAGCGGACAAATCATCAACGTATTAGGTAGTGTACTCGCTGCATTGTGGCTCAATGTGATGTTTTCGTGCTAACCCATCAAAATAGTCCCTGGTTTCCCCCCTCTATCTTGGCCTCTTCCTCCTTGGACAAATGAGCATTGCTCCGACTTGATCTGCTACTGCTTTCCATCTCTAAAATGTGTCTTTCCATAATATTATCGCATCTCCAACAAGGTTCTTATAAAAACCTTGTTTTTGCATTTTTTTATTACCATCTTACTTCCATCACATCAAAGGGTGTTAGTTCAGTTGGATAGGTAACATCCCTCGGGGGTGTGGGGTGAAAACCACACTACCAGGGTTCGAATCCCACGGCGACATTTCTGAGATATCCAGACTTTGGATCTGGTCCTTTGGGTCGGGTTCGGGGCCGGTATGGGAGGATCTACTCTATGAAATCCACTTCCCTGCCGGTCAGGTTCAGCCATAGGTTGGACCGGGTCGCAGCGGATTAGTGGGAATGCCCAATTGGAGGCCCAATATCGCTGGAGCGTGTGTGTGTTAACTTGCCGTTCAAAAAAAAATCTTACTTCCATCACATAAAAACAATAATTCATATAAAATATCACAATAATAGTTTTTATAAAAACCTCATTTTGTAAGTCCCTTATTTTTTAAACTTCAATAGAAAAAAAAAACTAATAATATGTCAGTTCACACTAAAAATAAGATAAGAACCAAGATAGAATATAAAACCCTAGACTCTAAAGTAACCTTGAGTTTTATAAGAAGCATTAGAGATGTTTTTACATCTTTTATAAAGGTTTATGTTTTTTATTTTACACTTTTTGTTATCAACTCATGCCAAACTTATCAAATTAAAAATTCTCTTAAAGGTTTATGTCAAACTCATCAAATTAAAATTTATTTTCAAAATTTATAATGGTACTTTATATAAGAATCTCAATGTTATGAACCTCGTTGATGTTCGTTACATCAATAATAATTACAGTATCAAGAAATCTAAAATAAAAGATAAAGAAAATGCTACCTGTGTTAGAAACCTTGCTGTAGCAAGTGGAGTTACCTATGTTTCGGGCTAGTTTAGAACTGATGCCGATTAGTCGGGTGCCCGAATGGATCTTGGATACCGCGAGAACGTGTGTGTGATGTTGTTAAAAAAACTAAGAAAATGTCACTTCTCAGAATTTTAGAACCAAGGTTCTCAAAGAAGATATATTTCTTATAAGAACTTTCTACAATTTTAGACGGGGTGAGCGAAAACTAAACAAAAAAAACATGATAAATCGAACCAAAAAACCAAAACCGTGGAAAAAAATATCAAATACCTTGTAATATCGTAAAATTATAGACAACAAGATTATAACATTATCTATCTGACCCACATATTTAATATACCAAGTTATTTTGTATTAAAATTGTTATATCTTTTATTTCTTTTGAACAAAACAAAACTTCATTAATGCTCAAAGGATTTGTAGATAGCATCAAGCAACCAATCACAAAAAACTACAGTCTATTGTAATATATGAAGCCAAGAACAACGATTCTCTTGCTAAAATATGGACAACACGATTTCTATATCTCTTAACAAACTGGACCGTAAAAAAAGATGAGGTTGTAACAAAAGACTCAACGTAGTAGGAAAGTTCCAACTTTAAAGTGTCACCGTGACATCCTTACATTCCTCTAATGTTTTTGGTAAAACTTGATGTTCATATCAACTTCAACAATTACTAGTTAGGAAATTTTTGTTTAAATAAGAAATACGTTTTCTATGATGTTATAAATAAGATGTATATATCATGTAATAAAATTACAAGAACATATGTTAATATTTCTTAAATCATATCAATTATATCATTCATGCATAATTTGGTTGTTGTCTTTTTATTTTTTTATTTCAGGATCCTATAATTTTATAATAGCACATGTTGGTTTACTAGATGAAAAGAATTGAGCGAAAATTATGCGACTAATCTTGTTGTGAAAACATAAATGTTAATAAATATGTGTAAATTATTTGAACGTAACATGTGAATTTTATTCTTTTTTGAAACCTCCAGTTGATGCATGAGATATATGACAATTCAAAGCTTAAATATATTGATAAAGATTAAAGAGTTTACATAGTAGTGATTACCATTGCTATTAGATCAAGTCTAACATGAAGCCCATCTCTTTGGGCTTCTTATATCTTCTCTTTCTTGGGCTGAAGTTTACAAAATAAACAATTTAAGTTAACAACTTTTGGCTTAAGTGGCGAAATTGAATTCCTACCGACCAACATGAGATCAAATTTCATTCCAATTCCATTTAAAGTCAAATTTCTTTGATGGATTTCAATTCCATCAAATTCGATTTTGCGAACAAACGCTTCCTTATTCTTCTTTATGTACATAAATCTTTGTGTTCATTCCCTTTTGCTTTTGTTATTTTATCTCAACAAACCATCAAAAAATTTAATTGCAAGTCGGGTTGACCTCAGATTTGTAGACTTTACACTTTGGGCGTTTAATTATTTTCATGAAAACCTTATAAAATTTGGAAAAATAAACCAACCAAGTCAATATATTGGTGGGGGTCCTTGGTCCATAGTCCGTTCAAAGAGTAAGGGTGTATTTGTCAAACTAGCTGATAAGTTAGCCGGTAGCTTCTAAGTTAGCTTATGAATAAATTATGTTTGACAAATACTAGCTTACGAGTATGTAAAATAACCAAAAACGATATCTTGAGATATAATAATTAATATTAATAAAAACATAATTGAAAAAACTACAAGAAGCTTCTGATACATTACACCAACTAGCATTTTAATAAGCTAGCTTATCGTCCATCCAAACATATACTAGCTTGTTAACAAACTTCTAAGCTAGCTTGTTAACAAACTTATAAGCTAGCTTATTTTACCAAACCCAACCTAAGTAGTGGCTGTTTTCTTGGAACCAAAAATACTTTATAATATTTTTTTGGTGACGTCATCTCGTTCCTACCAAAGTGATGAATGAGTGGTGGATAACCAAAGAGTGGATAAGGTTACATAACCTTATACCAACTTTAACCAGCCAGCCTCAAAACAAACTAATTAACAATGGCTGCAATCTCATCATCATGTTTCTTACAACCTCTGAATCAACAATACACTAGCATCCACTTGTTTAAACCCAACCAAATTTCCAAGAAAAGGGCCATCTCCTTCAAGATTCAAGCTGCCAAGCTTCCTCCTGGGGTATGTATATGTATTTCTTTTCTTTAAACAAATTAAATACATCATATTATATATATATATATATATATATATATATATATACAGACCATTGAATGGATGTTAACATTGATTATATTCAGGTGGAATTTCCAAAATCAGAGCCTAAATTTGTAGCTCCTTTTCTTGGTTTCACCAGAACTGCTGAGATATGGAATTCTAGAGCTTGTATGATTGGTCTTATTGGCACTTTTATCGTCGAACTGGTACGCGATCTTTATTTAAAAAAATGATATTTGGGTTTGAAACTTATGATGTCTATTAATTTAATTCCTCCATTTGTATATATTATATGGATTATGGTGTGTGTTTTGAACAGATCTTGAACAAAGGCATACTTGAGATGATTGGAGTGGAGATTGGAAAAGGCCTGGATATTCCCCTTTGAGGAAAGATGTATAGATAGTATTCATTCATTTACATTGTTGAGACTTTTTGTGTTTTTGGATGCTGCAATTTTCATACAATTATCCTAACATACATATGTATTCACTACCTTTATCCTTTGTAACACCCAAAGCCCAAATTTATAGCTTGGCCCACTAACTTCGATTTTAACTTAAAATCATATGAGAAGTTCATGGTAATCCACAACTTGAGGCTTATAAGGAGTTTACAGATGGTGTTTTCTATCTATGTGGGACGAGTTGTTACAATAATGTTGAAACTTCATATGCATAGACATACATGTATGTAGGGGGGGTTAGTTCCACTAAGAAGTGGAGTTATTGGGTAAGAAGGGATCACTATCCTTGGATGCATATCAAAATCAATTTCCTATAAAGCGTGCCGTTCATAGGATTGCTTTGAGATAAAAAAGTGATTAATGGTCCAGATCCTCTCTTACTCTACTTAACTCTTATTTTGATGGTTTGCGTATGTATGTATATATGTTTTGTTTATATGCGTTTGTAACATATTGAAAGCAAGGCAGACAATGGAGAGAATTAAAAAATCTTTAACAATGTTGCGAAATGGTTTGATGCTAGATTTCTATTTGAATCACTTTATTCTTGTTCTTTTTCCCTTTCTAATCTTCCTATTTTCGGTCCATATTCTTGAGAATTACTTAATTAGGATAAGGGAATAAGGATATCATGAATTTTATTTAGTTTAGATAGGAACAGTACTATGTTCGGAAACTTTACCTGAAGAAAACGGAGACCTAGAACTGGAGTAGGTCTTAGTACTCCGCTGTTAGTGTTTTAGTATTTTATCATCGACGTTACTTGTCATGGCGCTTATTTTATCTAGTATCAAAATAACAATAATAAAGATACATATATAAATAGGAAACATACAAGTAAAAGCTAAAAATTGACAAGAGTAGTAAAAATATTATTAAAAAAGAGTAAAGTTCAATTTTCGTTCCTGAACTATGTGGGTTTTAACATTTTTTGTCCCTGAACTAAGGAAAGGCACATATCGTCCTTGAAGTATGCACTTTCGTTTCGATTTTGGTCCCTCTCACTAACACCGTTAAGTTTTAGTCGTTAAACCAATTAAATGACGGATAATATGGTCATTTTACCCATATTTTTAATTTTTTGTGTCTATAAACTCCATAAAATTACAAGGACCTTTTATGTAATTGTATTTTTTTTCCTTCTCCATCTCCTTCTTCTTCTATCTTCAACCAGAGAGCTCAAAGACCTGTCCCAACCTTCGGCGACGGCCGATTGATTTCTCCGATCTTCAATTCTAGGTGGCCGGAAACCGTATTTCTTTGATACCAAATGATTTTTAAAATCCCGAATTCATATGAAACCTCCGGCCTTTGTTTTTCTTGGACATCCGGCCTTGATTCAGACTCTCGATCGGCCCTTGCTTATCAGAAATCCGGCCGCTGCTTTTTGTTTTTTTTTCCGGCCATCGCTCACTCTTTTTTCCGGCTTTGAGTTTTGTTTCAAAACTGCCGGCCGTGTGGAAGTCTCAACTTCCGGCCGTTAGTTCCGGCCTTACGGCTTCATCTATTCCGGCCTTCGGCCCTCTTATAGTCCGCCTATGAGATCCGGCCGTCAAGCCCCGACCTCCGGCCGTGTTCGTACAACCTCCGACCATCGACGGCCTAGCGTGGTGATTTGGCGCTGATGAGAAGGGAAATGGGTGTTAGGGTGGTTCAGTCGGGTAGCGGTGATGGTGGTTACGGTGGTTCGGGATGACAATGACGACTGAGAAGTGTTGGTGGGTTGAGGAACAACAGTCGGGAAAAGTGGTGGGGATGGGCTGAGTAGCAATCGCCGGAAAAATGAGACCGGAGTTGATGGTTCAATGGGGTGGCGGTGACGGTGGTTCGGGGGTGGTGGTGATGGAACAACCGGCAAGGGAAAGGGGGAAGAAGATGGAGAGTTCTTATTTAATATAATGTATTTACATAAAGGTCCCTGTAGTTTTATGGACTTTCTAGAAACAAAAAAATTAACAAAAATGGTAAAATGACCATACTACCTCTCGTTTATTTGGGTTTAAACGGAAAAACTTAACGGATGTTAGTGATAGGGACCAAAATCAAAACGAAAGTGCATACTTCAAGAACGATATGCGCCTTTCACTAGTTCAGGGACGAAAAATGTTAAAACCCACATAGTTCAGGGACGAAAATTGAACTTTACTCATTAAAAAAATGTTAACACGAAGATGTTAACACAAGTTTGTATAGCTTAAAAAGTTCAAATAAATTAACACACCTTAACACAAGTTTATTTGCTCAATGTGAGGTGGATGCTAATTACTCTTGACTGCATTTAATAGGAGGGTTAGTATCAACAAAATTTCCTTCGACATTTTTGCACACGGAAAAAACGTTGTTCCCCGTAATTCCAACTCCATTTGTTTGGATTCCGGTACACTTAAACTTCCCGCTGCATCTAAAAGTAATCGCTTGCGCTGATGCTGAAGACCCGTGTATGTTGTCATACTTCACATTGCTCACTTGTACTGCTGGTGTCGATGGCTAAAATAACACAATTAATTAATTAAACTCGATTACTTATTATATACTACTACGACAAAAAATAAAAAAAATAAATATACATACAAGGACTATCTTCACCAAAATGCATCCAACTATACCCGTATTCCTATTGTATGTATCCAACTTCAAAATGGGTTATTGTGTCATTGTGTGTACTAAACTTTCAATTTGGTTTATTGTGTGTACCGGTTTACCTGATAACCTGTTGATGCTGATGTGTATCAGGTAATTTCTCCAGCGACACCCTTCTCCGGCGACTCCCTTCTCCGGCGACACCCTTCTCCGGCGACTCCCTTCTCCGGCGACTCCCTTTTCCGGCCACCACCACCACCATTACCAAACCCACCACCAACACCGCCACCATGTCCACCACCACAGCTACCACTACCATCACCAAACCCACCACCAACCCGACGATCTAGACGAAGATTCCGACGACGACCACCACCAAACCCACCGCTGCAACTACCACCGTCAACCACCACCCCTGGTTCTAATCTGATTCTGATCTGATTTGATTTTGCATTCGATCAATTAGGGTTCATATATTGAAATTAGGGTTCTTGGTAAATTTGGGGTTTTTTTCAAATCAAATTTGGGGGTGGTGTTGGTGGCTGTGGTGGTGGAGATGGTGATGGAGGTGGCGATGTTGGTGGTGGATTTGGTGATGGTTTTGGTGATGGTGGTGGTGGGTTTGGTGGGGAGATGGTGATGGGTTTGGTGATGGTGGTGGTGGGTTTGGTGGGGAGATGGTGGTGGGTTTGGTGATGGTGGTGGCGATGTTGGTGATGGTGGTGTTGGTGGTGGTGGCTGTGGTGGTGGAGATGGTGGCTGTTGTGGTGGTGGTGGCCGGAGAAGGGAGTCGCCGGAGAAGAAGATGGTGGTGGTGGGTTTGGTGGTGGTGGTGGTGGCTGTGGTGGTGGAGATGGTGGTTGTGGTGGTGGTGGTGGCCGGAGAAGGGAGTCGCCGGAGAAGAAGATGACCGGGCTACCCTTTCAGCAAGGTAAACCGGTACACACAATAAACCAAATTGAAAGTTTAGTACACACAATAACCCATTTTGAAGTTGGATACACACAATAGGAATACGGGTATAGTTGGATACATTTTGGTGAAGATAGTCCTACATACAAAAGAACAACTGTTGTGTTATAACTTGTGAGACCTACAGGTGAAGGGCAACCAACACTTTCGGAATTACTGCAGTAATGTTGATCGATTATGATAGGATTTCTAACGTTTACGAGATGGATTTTGCGGTATACGATCCCCCTGGCGAACCCCGTACCAAACTGTAATACAAAACACGGATAAAAAATTAAATGATTTTCCAAAAGTGGTACAATAGAAAAGTGGCTCAAATGTTACGTTGTCAAGTTTACCGGTACTGTCTTGATACGTAACCCGTTCTCCGTTCCTGTGATGATACAATTTTCTACTAGCACTTTTTCGACTGTGTCGTGACCGCGGTTTTCCCCGAGGCTTCCGATACTTATTAAAACACATCCATGTAGCTTAGTGAAGGAAATTTCGTATAAGTAATTAATTAAATGAGATTTAAATAACATCGCTAATAAATTTGGTATGATACCTTATGCCGTGACCGGGTCCACAGGACACCCCGGTTACATTCGCATCAAAGATGCCACCGTTAATAGCAACGCAATCATCACCTGATGTTTATCAAAATCATGTGAGAATATATAGACGAAAGTTCAGTTGCAAACTCAAATTTCATTGTAAACGTCAGTGAGGACAACAAGAGCGAGCCACATTACATATTCACTCTGAATAAATGTATTATTCAGAGCGAGTAACAAAGCATTCGGTGTTACTCAAAGTGAATAATAATACCGAATGTTGTATTATTCACTTTGAATAATACATGATTATTCAAAGTGAAAATGCCATGTGGCACGATCTCAGCGGTCCTCACGTTCACAATCAGATTTGAGTTTCCATTTGAACTTTTGTCTCTCTCGCTCTCTCTATAATATTCATTATACTTGGTGTCTTTGTGTAGCTGGTGTAGGACTATACCGGTTTGAATATTGGAGTCGTGGATATTAACATGGGATGATTTACTGATGTCGATCCCATCGGTATTGGGGCTGTTTGCGGGTGCTATGATTCCAATATGTCCGATATCTACATCTTCACATCCGTTGACGCTAATATGCATCTTGGGGCTGTTAATATGTGTCGTACCTCTCAGCCGAAGGCCATTGCAGGCATGAAAATGTAAAGCCTATATATATATACATGTTAAATTTCTAGCATCGAGCGACATGCATTTTGATTTCTTGACATAAAAACCAGACATCTTACCGTCGGGTGATCACAAGTTTGGCTTAATCCCTGCACACACACAAAAAAAGAGTTCGAGGATTTTTATGTTGTTCGATATTAAACTAGTCTAGCTCGATTCAGAAGTGTCACCTTCTTCTTTCCCCACCAGATCGAACCCTGGCCGTCAATTTGCCCAGGTCCCTCGATCCTGAGTCCTCTCACTGACATAAAAAATATCCAAAAGGCATTCTTGATACAATCCTTCCATCCGGAGATTGTCTTCGGTGCAATGATGTTGCCCAAAAGCTACAAAAGGCATTTAATCAATACTTCATGTTAAGATATGTGGAACCCCGCTGAATTCTAATCTAAAAGAGCTGAACGGATGAACGGTTTGTGTTTGACCAATGTGAATCCAACTCCCCCCCTTCCAAAAAATGGCATTTTATAAGAGCGACTAGCAAGATGCTTGCACGGAGAACTGCAATACCCTTCTTAAATGGAGTCTATACGAGGCCCCTCAAGGACGGAGACAAAATAGTGTATCGAGTCTCTAGGTGGTGCTAGACCACCCAAATACCATGTTATGATATGTGAAACTCTTTTGGATCTCTCTCTAAAATAGCCTTTTATAGAAAAATAAGAGGTTTCCACATATGTACATGTTCGATGGTCTATTTTCTAGCTGATATAAGACTTAAAAAGTACTTATTAGTACCTAACGTCACAAAAGAATTAATTGTTCATCTCAATTTGAGTTTAAGTTTACCTTAACATTTACCGTAGGAGATTTACATGGACCATTGAATGACACCGGGCCTATTAGAAACGTCTTCCCTGAAGGTACAATCAATGTTGGGTTTGGTGACGTATCTTTACATAAATCAGCCCACGCTTGTAAGAACGCCTGCAATGAATGGAAAAAAACTAGAAAAAACAACCTAACTATATAATTGCTCGAGGTTCTTTAACATGCATGGAACCACACTCGGTTTTGATTCGTAGACATATAACATGATTATACCTTGGAATCATCTGTATTCCCATCTCCCTTAGCACCATAAGATGTTACTTCGAAATTGGCTGCAATTGCGGTTCTTGGACCAAATGAAACGTAACACAAACTTAAAACAAATATCATCAAAATACCCTGCAAAGAGAACAACAAGAAGCGAATCTCATATGTTATGAAAAAAAGTTATGACTTGTATGCACCAACTATACAAGTCATACTATATGATCATCATCATCAGGGGCGTAGCTAGAAATTTAAGTTAGAGAGGGTTTGATCGCCTAAAGTCCTACTTTGTTGTAAACTAACGATGATTAATATATTCAAATAACTTAATTAAGTCTTATAATTTGGAAGAGGAGTGAACAAGAAACTTTAATAAAAATAAATAAAGAATCTTACATCTAACCAATAGGCTTTTTGAAAATCAGTTTTCAAAATCAATGATAATTTAGGGATTGGTAACTATACGATTACTGGGTAAACGCTTATTAGTATCATTTACCTTATTGATTGAGCATGAAAATGACCAAAAAACTTACCCAATAAGAGACTAGACAAGGACCAAGGGTCTTACCCGGTAAGTGTGGGAGGCGACTCTAACCTGATAAGTGCTTATCAGCTTTAAGATGCTCGTCAACAATTCACTTTCATAACTAATGATGTTACATAATAATGTAAATAAAGGTAAGTTTGTTGTCATTAAGCGCTTACGTTTAAAAATTGGACAAACAACTTGTTATTTGTTTGACACAAATTTTAAAACCTATATATCAAAGTCTCCAAAAATACTATTTGTCAACTATTTTTGTTATAAAATAAAAGTTATCTTTGTCATCAATTCACTTGAAATTAGTTAACGAACATATATACTTATAAAATTCCAAGGATCCAACTAATGGGTGCCAAATGAAAAAAGTGGGGGATTAAGGGTGTAAAATTTAAGAACTAAATAGAATAGGACATGTTTTGTATAGTTTGAAAACTTAAGAATTGGAGGTTCCACTTAGGTGCTTAATGAAAATGGTTCTACTGGAAATTGGTTTACATGCAGTTGGGGGTGGCTGGGCACCGGCCTGCCCCCTACTCCCTCCGCCATTGATCATCATGATAGAGGTAGATTAGAGGGTCTAGAGACTAGAGGGTCCTACGACAAGATAGGTCATTGGTGGGTTCAAATTTGAACCTTACCCCATGCGTTTAAGAACCTCATGTTGGAAGCATCTATGGACGCTCCACGTATGGACGTGGTTATCTTACCATTTATCAGAAAGCGATAAAATCTTGTAACTCTTCGATTGAATTGAGATGTTTGTTGCTCAACTTGCTTCGACTCCAATATATATTGCAAGATTAAGAATAAGAATGTTAATCTTAAAATAAATGACGCATTTGAGTCTCATTTATGTTTTGCTATTTGTTGTATCACTAAATCACATAATAATTTGCTTAACATATAAATCTTAAAACTTTTTGATGAATATATTCTTTTTGAATCGATAATAAATACATGTCTTCTTTAAAATTATTTTTTTCTATTTTAGCTTGCCAAAAAATTTATTACATATTTTATTAATTGAAATGCTAATATAAATTAAAATATGTTCTTTTTTCTTTACCTTTTTGTTGTAAAGATTCTAACATAATTAGTTATATAATTATAATATTTAATTTATTTAATATATTAACGATCTTTTTTCTTTCAATAATAATTTTATGTTCTCTCATTTAAAATAAGTAAAAAATAATTAATATATTTAAACTTTAGTTTTAAAGTCTTCTTCATTCTCCAAGTATAGAGAAAACTTTCTTCTTTCTAATTTTTTCTTTATTTTATAGAATGATTTCTCTTGAAGCACCAAAAATAGCTCCAAAATTTATATATTTTTTATTTTCTGATGTTCTACCAAACCTAGACAAATGCAAATTCATCATATTCTTGGTGTCTAAATCATGAATTTTGGAAATTAGATTTTTTTGAACCAGGATAACTTATTCCAGGACCCTGCAGTAAAACTCCACCCCATTTATATTAAGAGGCCATTTACTTGGCGCTTACCTACTAAATGTTTACCGGGTCACTTTATCTTACGGGACAAACGTTAAATTGGAAGGGGTGTTTGGAATTAGAAAATTTTCCACCTGCAAAATGGAAAGTTCTTGTAAACAACTGCAACTACACGGCGGGAAGTAATAGTGGCAGTAGAAGGGGCGTTTCACGTTTGGAATGGGATTCGTAGCATCGAAAAAGACCTTATTGACATGGGTATCAACCTCAATAGTTTGTTGCAATAAAAAGAGGATGGCAGGTGGCAATTAGAGTCCAACGAAATCTTCACGGTTCGATCTCTAAAAAGGCGAATTGATAGCTCTTTGCCCTCCAACATTATAGCTGTGGCATTTTTTTGGTCTCTTTGGACTCAAAGGAACAACAAAACTTTTAACGGAAGCATGAAGAAGGAAAAAGAGATTTTTGGAGACATCCAACCCTCGGCGTTAGAATGGTATAGAAGCATATATAAATTTCTATCAGCTGGGAAAGTTGGATTTGTAACCCGCTGATTGCGTTAAACTCGTGTACTACTCTAGCCTCTCGCTAGTTTTCACTTTTCGTAATGAATTTGCTTAATTTCATGTCGTCCCAAAAAAAGAAACAAAAAATCTAACCAGGTAAAAGCGATAGCATGACCCGAGAGTCTTACCCGGGTAAGTGAAATCGACAAGTCTTACCCTCTAAAAACTTACCGGGTAAATTGTTGCATATAATACCGTTTTAGAGAAATGGGTTTTTCTTTTTGTAAGCAAATGGGTTTTTCTTTTTGTTAAAGGAAAAGTTATTGAGGTAACTATTAATTGAATAATACTGTCTTTTGTGACACGCAAGCAATTAAGTGAGATGCAAACGAATAACTTAACTATTCTTAATCATATATTTAGGTTTTATAAATTTAAAACATGTGAATTTTTTTTCCACAAAGATATGACAAACTTATGTAATTAACACCCAAAATGGACACAAAATAAGAGTAAAATTCATGAATTTTAAGATTCTCTCAAGAAGAGCCCTTGGGAAATATAGGGGTTATAATTAAGTTATAACCAAGGTGACAACATATACAAAGAGAACACTATATAAAGCCAAAAGCATTACAAATCAAGAGGCATATACACTCATATATACTCCTCTTCAAAAGATTATACATTGCTCTTGGTATTTATTATTATTATCATCAATTTAATTATGCTTATAATGTTCCAAACATCTTTCTTCCATGCATAAATACTTCAACCTGCATGCACCCTGCAAAAATCATCATATGCATGCCACAACATATCAATATAAGTGTAGGTGTGGCCACATTAACATTCAATGAAAGATATAAACTTATTGAGTTATTGATATAGAGAGAATTCAAGAGGTAATACGGTTTAGAAAAGAAGAATTTTTTAAAACTCTAAAACTGATAATCGGGTTATAATTGATAAAGAAAATAACAATTAAAGATAATAAACCTATTTATAATATAAACTAAGGGATAACTATTAAATTTTTGTTTAAATTCTAATTCTAAAGCAACTATAAAACTTAATTATATAATTAATAAAAGCAAACTAATAATAACCCTAAGCTAAACCTTATTAACTCTTGAATTCTCCTTGTATCACCTATTAATATTTCAATTTAAATCTAAAATCGATTGAAATTTTAAATATAACCCAACATTTAAACGTACTTGCTGCAATCAAAGTCTGGGGTGATCTTGTAAGGGACGTTGATACCACACTTGCCGGGGAGGCTAATGGCATTGCTGATATTGATGTCGGGGGTAGAGGCATAAATCTCCTTCATACAGCCACACGCTATCTAGCGGTCAAGTGTTGTTTTAGCAGTGTTACTGAGTCCCACCACTCCATGGCAACATGCTGGTGGCACTGCACCGCCTTGTTTTAGGTAGCCAAAGCATGCAACAAAGCTGCTAGTCACTTGACCACAAGTAATTGCGTCCGAATACGGTGCAGCTACCACCATGCATGCCACAATAACAATTGCACATAAAACCCTCATTACCATTGATGCCATTTTTCAAGAAACTTAACTATGTATCTTAAGTATTTTATGTGATTTGAAAGTTTTTTGTGCAGGAAATTGTGTCCATGGTTACGATATTTATAGGGTGTTTTCGCGTGTCTAATTGTTGATCTTTGTAGAAATCAACCAAGAGGACACGCTATTCGTTAGTTGAAAGTTGGTTTCATAATTATTTAGCTTCTAGCGCCATCATGATGGATTTTGACCAACTATATACAAACAACCTAATAGCCATTGATGTTGGATTTTCACCAACTATATACAAACAACCTAAGTGCCTAAAACCCATTGATGTTGCTGGTAATGTCACTCTTCTTATGAAATAGGTACATTTGTATGGGTGAAGGTGATGAAGGCTAGGCATTGGAATGGCTGCATTTGTGGTTCTTGGGCTAAGTAGAATGTAACACAAACTCAAAATTATTTTTGTCAAAAAAATCCTACAAAGAGAACAACAACCGTCAATATTGTAGTGAATCTAGCTTGTTCTGGAAATGGTTTGAGCAATTTTCCGCATCGTCTTCTCTATAATGGCCATGACCATTTTAGCGTGTTCGCTATAAAATAACATTGGACCATAATACACGTAAAATAAATATATTAATATTCATTAATTTGTTGAAATATATATGTGGTTAGAAGCGAGTTCCTTTATTCTCAAAAGTTCTTATTTGAACCTACACACACATGGACTAATAAAGCCTAATAAAAATTTAGGGCCCTTACTTCTCGTGGGTCCTGGGCGTACGCCTGGCACGCCCCTCCCCAGACACGGCCCTGTTCATGACCAAAAAAAAAAATGAATACCACGTACAAGGACTAAATCTAGAATAAATATACAATAGGGATCAAATCCATAATTCCCTCTCATAAATATTTTTGCTTTTTTTATAGTAGTTATTTTGGAATAAATTACTTTGGAGGTGTTTATTTGGTATTGTGTTTGAAAACAATTTATTAACTTATTTCATTGTAGGAAAGAAAAAAGTTATTTTAAATGTTTGAATTGAAGTGCTTATAACATTCTTTTCAAAAAGGAGATAAACAATTTTCATGTAAGAATAACTTATTTCCAAACGCAATCCCAAACATCCCTTTGACGTGTACTTTTTTTAATAGATGGAGTATACATTTAAATCGAAAACCTCAACTAACGTTTGTAGCTTTTAATTTCTAGATCCATGTCGATGATGTCTTTGATTGACGAAAAATTGGTCAAACATTTTGAATCAATTGATCTTTAAGATTTAATCTCGACCATATTAAAATCTTATATGGATAAAATTGTCTGTATGAATAAACAAAATTGTTCATTGTTTGTCGTCTTAAATAAACTGTCTGAATCATAAAATTTACAATTTTACTCTTCTATTGTTTATTTATTTATTTTTATTAAATCATCAACCTTCTTATTAGGGTAGCTTCTTGTTGATAAAGTATTATTCAAAACTAATTTGGTCAAATTATTACTACATGAAATCCATGACCAGTGTTCCACTATCACATTTAGAGGAAAACTATAAGATTGAACAAATTCACCACACCTTGTGGAGGATATTTCATTGACTATATATAATACAAACAATGTAGAAAATAAAGGAAACGATGAATACAACAAAATACATTCCTAATTTAAATAATGCTATGAGATATCCTTATGAGATATCCTTATGAGATATCCCTAACATCATTATTATCCTTAATACCCCCCTTCAAGCGAATTGGTGGAGGTCCAACACGAAGCTTGGTGCGGAAGTGCTCAAATAAAGGCCTTGGAAGACTCTTCGTAAAAATATCCGCCAATTGCAGCTTGGTAGGCACAAAACGAGTGTAAAGTTTGCCTGAAGAAACAAGTTCTCGAACAAAATGATAGTCGATGTCTATGTGTTTGGCACGCTTATGTGAAACCGGATTTTGACTTAGAAAAATGGCACTTCGGTTATCACAAAGAAGAGTTGGTCGGTCAGGTGGTAAGACATGAAGCTCACGAAGCAAATGAGTAACCCAGACAATCTCAGCAGCAGTGTTCGCCATGGCACGGTATTCTGATTCACAACTCGATCGAGAAACAGTAGGTTGTTTCTTTGCACTCCATGAAATAAGGTTGCCACCCAGAAAAATAGAATACCCGTAAGTAGATCGACGTGTCTCAAGACAGCGAGCCCAATCGGCATCAGAATAACCAAGCACAGTTGGGGATGGCGAATGAGTGAACATCAAACCAAAGGAGATGGTGCCTTTCACATACCGTAAGATCCGTTTAACGGCCTGAAAGTGATCAACTGTCGGAGCATGTAGGAACTGACTAACCTGATTTACTGCATAGGACAAATCAGGGCGTGTGATAGTGAGATACTGTAAAGCACCAACAAGCGATCGATAAGTAGTTGGATCAGAAAAAGGATTGCCAGTGGTTGAGAGATAATCAGTTGCCGACAACGGAGTAGCAACGGGTTTAGAACTCAGCAGGCCGGCTCGAACAAGAACATCATGTGCATATTTAGACTGATTTAAAAACAATCCATTATCGCTATATGTAACCTCGAGACCTAGAAAGTAGCTCAAACGACCAAGGTCTTTGATGGCAAACTCTTGATTAAGCCGAGAAATAAATGTGCGTATGGTTTGCGGTTGGTTTCCTGTTAGAATCAAATCATCAACATAAACCAAAAGATACATGATGCATGAGCCGCGATGAAAAACGAATAATGATGTATCTGCTCGACTACACAAAAAACCGAGTTTAGCAAGAAAACCACTAAGTCTTTGAAACCAGGCCCGTGGTGCTTGCTTTAAACCATACAGGGCTTTCTTGAGACGACACACATGGTTAGGAAAGCGAGGATCAACAAAACCAGGTGGTTGCTCCATAAACACCGTTTCAGACAATTGCCCATTTAAGAAGGCATTTTTAACATCAAGTTGATGAAGATGCCATTTATTCAGAACCGCAAGAGATAAAACGATACGCACAGTTGATGCTTTAACAACCGGACTAAAGGTAAGAGAATAATCAAGGCCAGGTACCTGTGTGAATCCTTGAGCAACAAGACGAGCTTTAAGACGCTCAATGGATCCATCAGAATGGTATTTAGTACGAAATACCCATTTTGAACCAACAATATTACCACCAGTGGGACGCGGAACAAGATCCCAAGTATGACTCATTTGAAGTGCTTTTATTTCTTCCTGCATTGCAGACAACCAGCCAGGATCCTTAGCTGCACTTTTATAACCTTTTGGTTCTGTACCGGAAAATAAAGCAACATGAAGAGCATGTTGTGTAAGTGCAGAAAAATCAGCCAGGTAGCGAGTACAAGGAGGAGTCTTAGCAGAGGCTGAGAGATTGAGAATTCGTCTCGGTTTAAGAGATCCGGTGCGAGACCGGGTAGTCATAGGGTGTGGAGGCGGTTTGGAGGGAGGTGGAGGAGGGCTAGAGGTACTGCTGGAAGAAGTAGCATTACTATCTGGTGATGGAGGGTCATCGGAATCGTGGAGCGGAATAGATGCCGATGATGGATCCGAGGCTGGACATAGGTGACATGGAGTTGGGCCAAGTGGTGATGATGGGCCGAGGCTCGGTGGGGGGCTGGACCGTGGGACACCAGCGGGTTGCGGGGCCAAAGAGGGTGTCAACGAGCTTGTAGGAGGATCATGCAGAGAGGGAGCCGGCTCATCCATAAAGCTGTTGAACTGTAACAAGTTTGAATCAATCCCGGAGGAAGAACCCGTGAAGGGTAAGATGGTTTCATCAAACTGTGCATGTCGGGTCGTATAGATACGAGAGGTGGATAAATCAAGACATCGATAGCCCTTATATCGTAAATCATACCCAATAAAGACACAAGGAAGGCTACGTGGAGCAAGCTTGTGAGGAGAATAATCGCGTAGGTAAGGAAATACACGGCATCCAAACATTCGAAAATTTCCATAGTTTGGTGGTGTATTAAAGAGAACTTCAAATGGACTTTTGTTATCAAGTAGCCTGGTTGGGAGCCGATTTATTATGTAAGTGGCACAAGTGAAGGCATCGACCCAAAAGGAGGCTGGAGCATGAGCATTGAATAATAACGCAAGACCAGTTTCAGTTAGATGACGATGTTTGCGTTCAGCACGACCGTTCTGTTGGGGTGTATAAGGACAGGAGGTACGGTGATGAGTGCCATTTTGGACAAAAAAAGCATGAACGCGAGAATTCAAAAATTCAGTACCACCGTCACTTTGAAAAGCTTTAAGTTTTCGTGAAAACTGGGTTTGCACAAAAGTCACAAATGATGAAAGAACTGTGAAAACTTCAGATTTTGATTTTAATGGGTAAAACCATGTAAATCTAGAGAAGTCATCAACGAAGATAATATAATAGCGATAACCATCTTTAGACATAACGGGTGCAGGACCCCACAAATCACAATGAACAAGATCTAAGACATGTAATGAACGTTTGGGATTAATATCAAAAGGTAAACGTTTGCTCTTAGCAAGCTGACAAGAAGAACATAAATGTGGTGCAGGTAATATAGAAGTAAGCGACAAACGTTTTGTTTTAGCTAAAAAAGAAATAACATCAAAAGCTACATGTCCTAGACGATTATGCCAAAGTTCAAAAGAAGCCAGAAGCCGAGTAGAGGAGAGCTTTGCTAAAAACGACTTGTGACCTTGCTCAAGAATGTAAAGACCATGTTCAACCCGACCCCGAGCTAGGATGTCCTTGGTGAGACGATTCTGAAGAACAAAGAAAGAATCAGAAAACAAAACGTCAATAGGTTGATCGTTAGTGAGTTTGCTAATGGATAGAAGATTTTTGGTAAGATGAGGAACAACAAGGACATCTAACAGCTTAATGTTATTCGGAAGGGACGAGTGACCGATACGAGAAACAGAAAGAGATGTACCGTTACCAAAACTGACATGATCCTGTCCTTTGTATTGTTTGGAAGTATCAAGATTGGAAGGCGACGGTGTCATATGGGCAGTTGCTCCGGAATCGACATACCAGTCTGGTGAGCTATCATGAACGTGGCATTGAGACTGGAAGGCAGATGCAAGATTGGCATTAGCACGAGAGGACCTAGTGGCAAAGGAGCTTAGGTCAGGGCATTGATTTGCATAGTGACCATCAGTGCGACAGAGCTGACAATGAGGTGGGCGACGACCCCGGCCTCGGCCACCTGAAAAACCCCCACGGCTGTTAGAGCCCCGGCCACGACCCCGATTTGGGGTTGTGTGCGGGAGCGATTCTGAGTTGCAGTAAAGGCAGCCTGAGGAGCAGAAGAACCATGAATGGATTGGAGAAAAAGTTCATGTCCTTCAGCTTGAGAGAGAAGATCACGGAAAGCAGGCGACGGTTTGACAACACGTTGAGTAGTAGAAAACGTCTCGAAAGAAGGTCCAAGACCGCATAGGAACCAATGAGATTTGTCCATATCATCAACAGGGTGACCAATAGCGGATAATTGATCGCAAATAGTTTTGAACTTACGACCATAATCAACAACAGAAGAGTTACCTTTTTGTAAGGTACGCAAAGAATCACGAAGGGTCTGCATACGTTCCACAGAGTCATGGCTGTAGGCTGCTTCAAGGGCACGCCAAACGGAACGAGCATCATCAAGACCTAAAACTTCAGACATAGCTTCTTCAGAGACAGAAGACTGTATTAGGATAAGAGCACGCTGATCCGAATCAAGCCAAGTAGCATAGGCTGGATTGGGGTTAGTGGCGTCATTAGTGGTGATGGTGGAAGGCGGCTTGGCTATAGAACCGTCAATATGACCAGATAGTTTCTGATACGCAAGAAGAGGTAGGATTTGTTTCTTCCAAAGAAGATAATTGGTGGAAGAAAGCTTGATGGTAAGCATGTGAAGAAGGGTGGAGGGGGAGAAGGAAGAAGCATCACCAGTAGCCATTAGGGTTTTAGAGAGGGGACCGAATTTAGGCTGATACCATATAAGATTGAACAAATTCACCACACCTTGTGGAGGATATTTCATTGACTATATATAATACAAACAATGTAGAAAATAAAGGAAACGATAAATACAACAAAATACATTCCTAATTTAAATAATGCTATGAGATATCCTTATGAGATATCCCTAACATCATTATTATCCTTAATAAAAACCCATCGAAGCATTACAAAATTTGGAGAGAAAAACCCATCTCAGCATCACAAAGTTTTGAAGAAAAAAAAAACATAACTTAGAGACAATGGTGTTCGATTTGAAGTAAAATTTACAGAAAACCCCATCTTAAATTTTTTAAAAGAAAATCCGTGGCCGTCCCTTTGAAAACTTTTTGAAGAAAAACCCATCTCAATAAACATCAGTGTTCCGGCATCAACAACCTAGATTAGGAGAAACAAACAAGATAGTGCGGGAGTATAATCTTGAGGGAGCAACGATGTCGGCAACGAAGGAAGATCGAGGACTAGAGCAACAACGGTACCCGTGACGGAGAGAGCCATAATGGTGCAAACGAGAGATTGACGGAGGGCACAATGGTGCAAACTAGAGGTGATCATTTGCAGGCTTGGGTCGGGCCTAACGAAACTATTTTGTCCAACGGGCCTGATATAGAAAAGCCAAGACCGTTTTTAAGGGCTTACGGGCTTTGCCGATGGGCTAGCGAGCTTATTTATTTAGATTTAGTAAAACAAAAATAATATATAGTTATAAGTTAATTTAATTATTTGAATTACGTATATGTTTTCGAGCATAAAAATAAGACGTAAAGAATATTATTGTTCACAATGTATGAAAAAGTACTATAATATACGAATTATGAACATTTTCTTTTTAATAATTTATAAAAATACATTAAGTTATTAAACTCAAAGTTATTTCTTAAATCTTTTTTTAATAAATAACATTGAATTATTAACTATATATAAAATTATAACAGGCCGACGGGCTTGTCCGAATTCTTTTTTTCAGTGCCCAAATTTGCCCATTTTCTCTATAATGATTGTCCAAGCCCGCTTTTCTAACGGGCCGAGCGGACCGAGTCTAGCAAGCCGTATCGCCCATGAACAGCTCTAGTGCAAACGGAGATAGAGGAGAGACCAATGGGTCTTATCTATATAGTTTGAAGTGTAAATTAGGGGTAGGAAGAAGCGGATACCCGACCAAAAAATTTTGGAACCGGAACTGGCGGTTCCTAGGAATGAAGGAATGAGACCCGGAACCGGTCCCAGAAATGCCGGTTCCAGTTCCGAAACTGGGTAGTGGGTACCCCATGTCTAATTTTTTTTATCGTTTTATGCTATAAAAGATAATTATTAGTCATTACATAGTCATAGCGTAACGAATTAAATACTACAAACGATGAAAACTTATCCGATAAAAAACTAAATGCTAATAACCATTAAATGAATACGACCAAATTTGAAAAGAAAATAACAAAAATACGACTTGAAATACTAAATATGATATAAAAAAATATCGAAAAAAGAGAATAAATAAGTCGAGTAAAGAAAATGGTCGTAAGTATATATTTGTAATTGTGTAATCATAACAGGTAAAATAATAACTTTAATTTTAGTCAATTAGACATAAAAAGCATATAAAGCTATTTTTATTAAAAATATATATAGCGGAACCTGGATTTCAACGGGTACCGGGCTATCGGCGGTTAGAGGTTACACAAAAGTGAGAACGGGAACCGTAAGCGGTCCCGATCGATTCCATATTTTAGAACCTTGACCTGGAACGAATCATGTTGGTTCTGTATCTGGAACCGACAGTTTCGGAGTGGTTCCGATTCCAAAGGCAGGTACCGCTTTTGGGCTATTACTTTCTTAAAAACAGTATGGATACAGTGGAGCATGTAATACAAGATTTCCACATAAGTTTAGGAGAATTGATATTAATTATTTCCAATTGTTTTTCGCTTTATCTGTAAATGTTAATATAAGATTTCATCTATATTATAATTTTGGATGCTACATGTGAGTATATCATTTTAAATATGGTCATAATTTGAAGCGCTTAAAAAGTAATTTTGCTTTTCTTCAAAAAAAAAAGTAATTTTGCTTTATTATATCAAGAATACATCATAATCCATACATATTATCAATCTCACAATGGAGAGAGGGGTGGCATAAGTAGTACCTAATTGCAAGTAATATGAGGGGTGGTTTTAATAAATCTTCCTTTAGTATTTTTGCAATAAGCAACGACGTCTTCTCCAGTGATGTGGACTCCGTTGGTGTGGATCCCGGTACACTTGAACTTTGGGCTACAATCGAAAGTAATTGCTTGCTTTGTTGCCGAAGATCCATATATATTTATATACGTTACATCGCTCACATGTAGTGCTTTTGCCGTTGGCTGGTCCGAATCCAAGTTTTAGTTACTAAAATAAACTAACATTGATCAACAACGTGATTGTTAAAGGCTTACCGGAAAAGGGCAATAATGCTCTTCTGTACTAAGGCAGTAATGTTGATCGATTATAATTGGATTTCCAACATTTTTGAGATGAATGTCCTGATATACAATCCCTCGAGCATACCCTTTTCCATACTGTGGTGGCAATAGAAACCGTTATTTTTTTATAAATGATGATAAAAATTTGTGGATTAATTGAAGTCAAGTTATATATAATCTTACGGGTACAGTCTTGATACGTAACCCGTTTTGTGTTCCAGTGATGTTACAATGTTGTACATGTATTTTTTCGACCGATGCAAAGGTACCGTCCTTCCCAAGGCTCCCGATACTGCCAAAATGAAGTCAATTGAATGAGGAATAATGATGGGAGAGAACTAAAGAGCATCAAATGTGCTAAACTCTCAAGTTAGTTACACATGGTTCATCAAACATGTATATATATATATATATATAGGAAACTTTTTAAATTAGTTTTTTTAAAGAAAGAATTCAAACGGGTTCTACCTTATGCCATGACCAGGTCCACATGCGACCCTTGTTACATTGATATTGTAAGTGCCACCACCAATAGCCACACAATCATCACCTGTATTATTTTCAGGAAAAGAAACTAACACAACGAATCCAATGCTTACACATCATATCACAAAAACAACTGTCTTTACCTTTTGGGGTAAAGGATAGATCGTAGAGATGTAAATGAGCCGAGCTACTCGAGGTCGGATCATTAAAAGCTCTAAACGAGTCGAGCCTAGATTAAAGCTCATTAAATAAACATGCCGAACTCGAGCTCCAAAGAATGGGCTCGTTTAAGCTTGTGAACCTAAACAAGCTCAATATTATATATATATATATATATATATTTTATATGTTTAATTTTTAATATATATATAATATATATATCATTATAATAAAAAAATCAAAATAATATCTGATCCTAAACGAGCCGAGCCCGAGCTTCATAAATATTAAACGATCCAAGCTCGAGCTCAACATCATGAGCTCTAAACAAGCCGAACTCGATTTTAAAAAAGCCTAAACGAGCCCGGCTCGATAAGTGTCTGGCTTGGCTCATTTACATCGGTTGTCTATATCTTAACATCCCAAGTCACCACTTTCATGTGGGATCTGTTTGTATTGTTTGGTTATGTATCATCTATAGAAAAAGAAATGATTTTGTGAAGTTATGTCATACCGGTTTGAATCGTAGAGTCTTGGACAATAACATGTGACGAGGAACTGATGTCTATTCCATCAGTGTTCGGGCTATTACCAGGTGCTGAAATTCGAAGATTTTCGATTTGTACATCTTGACAACCATTGATGCGAATATGGCTCTTTGGGCTGTTTATATGTTTCGTACCTCTGAGTCGTAGCCCATTACAATTATGAAAATGTAACATCTAAAACAAAAGTTGAAGGTCATATTAGTCAAGTCAATGTTTATAAAATAATAGAAACGAACAAACCTCATATATTTCATCCGAAAATAACTTCTATTATATTTGTGTGTAGTTCTAATATTCAACGTAAATAATAGATCAAACGTACGGATGGGCAATTGCAAGTTGGACCTGTCGGCTGCAAAAACAATTAAGCACCATAAATATATTAAATAACTAATCATATTTAATCAAAAGAAAAAGAATGATTTAGTTGAGAAACTTAACATGTATAGGCCACCAAATCGAACCATGTCCATCAAATTGTCCAGGTCCATTAATACTAAGTCCTTTTACATATCCAAAATGTATTAATTGCCCGTTTTTATCACAACCTTTCCAGCCTTCGATACTCTTGGGTGCAGTAATATCGCCCAAAAGCTATGCACAAAAACCATAGAAAAATTACTAAATCAATCATCATTGTTACACAATAGAAATTTAAATTGAACATTAAAAAAAATTTCATGGATTTGAGTATGGTTTTACCTTAATCTCAACTCTAGGAGAGCTACATGGGCCGCTAAAATACAAACAACTTGTTAAAAACGTCTTTCCTGATGGTATGATTAATATGGGATTTGATTTATCTTTACATACATCCGTCCATGCCCGAACAAAAGCCTGCATTGTAGATGTAATTTAGAAAAATAACACCTAATTTGGTTATCAATAATGTACAAGGTTAAAATAAGAAAATATGGGAGCTTTTTAATTTTTAACAATTAGTATAAGTATTAAAATATTATTATATAATTTAACAATACATATAAATTTTTTTAAATCGCGTTATTCTTTCAAAATAAAAAGGTAAAAAAACTCACACATTTATATCAATATTCTAAAAAATCGCTCCACTATTTCAAGCAACTTTAGGTTATGTTTGGTAAACTAGCTGATAAGCTACATGATAGCTAATAAGTTAGCTGATTAATAAGCTAGCTTATGAACAAATTATGTTTGGCAAAAACTAGTTTATGAGTATGTAAAATAACCAAAACAAAAATCTTTGAATTTAATAATTAATATTAATAAGGGTATAATTGAAAAAGGCTACAAAAAACTCCCAATAAACTACTCAAAATATCATTTCAAAAAGCTAGTTTTTTGAAACACTATTTTGAGCTAGCTTATTTTTGCCAAACACAACCTTAAAGTTATTTTTCTTTTTATCAATCTCGAATTGTTATTTTTAGGATTTTTGTTACTTTCATTATAACTTTTTGATTTTTTTTGCTTAATTACATGATACTTTTTTTATTAGGAGACGTATAATAATAGAAAGTTAAAAAATATTAAAAATATTGGTTGGTGGGGTTTGTCACCCCAAAACACTAGATCGGCCTTGACGATCTATAAGATATTGTTTTAAGTTTGATTTGTTAAATCGGCCTACTTTTATGGGTGCTAAAAACAATTCAATTTGATCAACTCAGCCTTAAAATTTTCAAAAAATTAATTCAAAGTAATTCAATATATGATTAATGTAAAATCAAGGTAACCAAATCTATTGGGTTAGGCCTTAACTAACTGGACTAGTCAAATAACCCAACGAAAGTTTTAATGACTTCTAATTTTACTTCGCTTTATTATGTATTGTATAGGTTATCAAAACGACTCGACAACAACGAGCAGTAAAACTAATAAAAGAACATTATTGAAAAGTTATATATAACATCTACATTTGATAAATTCACATATTCTCTTAAACAATTAATAGTATTTAAAAGAAATGTTTTATTTTTTTTATGTTTCCGTTGTTGATTTTACTTTATTAAAGCACAATCGGATCAACTCGACCATACCAACCAACCCGAACGGGTTGTATTGGTTATTTGGTTACGCTTTTGTTTTAGTTGGTTTGAGTTGAAAATTTTCAAACCGTCAACATTGAGTTGGTTTGAGTTGACCAACCCACTCTCATTTACAATTACTAATCAAAAGTTAAAAACTATGTTAAATCAACCAACTCTCAAAAGGAGTGAATGCAATGCCATATAAAACAAATTTGACTCTTATAGTTGTTCTAAAACTTGTCATTTGTCAATATGATTTCCTTACGTTTGAGTCGTCTGTGTAGCCATCACCCTTTGCACCATAAGACGTTATATCAAAAGTAGTTGCATTTGTGGTTTTTGAGAAAATCGAAATACAACAAAAACACAAAAGCACCACAATTCGGAAACACTGCAAATAAAAAGAAAACACAATAATCGTGAGTACTTCTAACATGACATCGATACAATTGACAATGGAAGTATGTTTTACCATTTTTCTAAAAGCAACGAAAGCAACCAATATTTATGTTGCTGTTTACACTAGTAATTTCTCCACTCTTTAATCTCGATATATATGTAGACTAGTAATTTCTCCACTCTTTAATCTCGATATATATGTAGATGGAAAATATTAATTACATGTATAGATATAGATAGATATTAAAATTTAGAATATCTATTTAATAACTTACAATATTTAGTGATATATCATATAATATCTGTAATATTTACTTTAAATATTTATTTATTATGTAAATAAATTATAATTCACTTTGGGTAATTAATTGTATATCATAATAACCAATGAGATCGAATTTGAGAAATCACATTCCTTCAAATTGAGTTATAATTTACTTTATATAACATTTTACACATTTAATACATTTTCTATAGTACTTATTTACCCAAGGTATGCGATATAAAGTTCATCTTAAATTTAGAGTGATCACTTGTTTTTCATAAAGAAAAATCTCTAGTTTGTGTTTAACTAAGATATAAACAATAAACGAAAGTTGAAGATGTTTTACTACTTTAAAAGTCAATAATAAATATCCTAAAGAAATATGTCAAAAATAATATTGTCACATCAAATATTATAACAAATATCATTTTTCATAATAACTTATTGAACTTTATTTTATTATAATATGCACATTTCTAATTTTCAATAACAATACAATCGTATTAGTGAACTCAATGATAATTTTGTATCTAAATATATTTATCACTTTATAAAAGATCAAATTCAAAGCTTTAATTAGCAAGAATACGTTACATAATTATATACCAAAATATCTTAAGGATATAAAGTTTCACACACCAATACTTATAATTGCCAACCATATCATTGAATTTACATTTGTTTTCTTAAATGTATCACTCTATCACATCAAAAGTTACTTTAATGGAAAAATCTAAAATCAAAATCTATAATAAATAACTGTTTTTAATTCCATCATATTCTTTATTTTATAAATTATATCATTAGATATATTATTTAAATATTTCATATATTTAATTACATATTATTTTCTCTCATACACATTTCATATATAACAAGATTTTGATACCCGCACTTCGCCGCTCGTAATTATGTTTGTAACGTTTTTTGTAACCAAATTTTAAAATTGTAGACGATTTAAAGTTATTGAGACGATTATCAATGAGTGTAATAACCAAAGGGAGTAAACCGTAACTTTTACAATTCGAATAATAAGATTCGTAATATTTTTTTATTATTATAATAAAATTTTGATTAATGAGTTTGATTAAATAACGTTTTTAACCCTTTTACTATTTTTGAGTAAAAGATGATTAAAGTGAATAGATATTATAAGTCTAAGAGGGTAAAATATATTGACACCCATTTTAAGATGGACCATTTTAATGACTGGTAAATTTCTAAATTCCAAATTTCTTGCATTTTTTTCCCTCTATAATCTCAAGATTACGATTATTATTATTTTATTATTATAATAAAAGTTTGATTAAGACAATTTTAACTGCTCAATTATTCTTGAATACATATATAATCGTGCTATATATAATAAAAGTTTGATTGAGACCTTTTTAACTGCTCAACTATTTTGTTATTATTATTAAGACCTTTGAAAGGTATCTACGACACGATTATAATGACGTAATTTGTTAAAATTAAAACGTGTTTTTTAAACATATTTTGACGAATATACGACATATGACTAAAACGTAAAAAGAAATATAGAAATTAAAGGTATAAAGTGAATAAATATTATAATTCTAAGAGGGTAAACTGTAACTTTTACATTTCGAACTTATTATAATATAATGTTGATTAATGAGTTTGATTAGATGACGTTTTTAGCCTTTTTACTATTTTTGAGTAAATATATAATCCCAATATATATGGTATAGAATACGGTAATTAGATCAAAAATTATTCAATATTAGGCTCATTTTGAAGGTATCAACGATACGATTATAATGACGTAATTTGTTTGAATTAAAACGCATTTTTAACATGTTTTAGCTAGTATACGATATATGGTTAAAACGTGAAATGAAATATAGGAAACTAAAAGATATGAAGTTTATAAAGATTATACGTCTAAGGCGCTAAAATATAAATTAATTAAAATAGTATAAATGTAAAATCGTAATATGTATTGTGTAAAATACGGTAATTAGATCAAAAAATATTCAATATTAGGCTCATTTCGAAGGTATTGACGATACGATTATAATTGCGTTTTTTTTTTTTTTTTTTGAATTGAAACGCGTTTTTTTAACATGCTTTAGCTAGTATATGATATTATGGCTAAAACTTAAAATGAAATATGGAAACTAAAAGATATGTTATAAGTCTAAGGGGGTAAAATGTAAATTAGTTAAAATAATATTAATATGAACAGTAAAAAAATATTTAAAAGTTGAGGGAAACACTATGACAAATGTATAGTTTTATAACATGCTGAACTCCTATTTATTAAAAGAGTATAGTAGCATTTTGTAGAAAAGCCATGTCTATAGGGGTAACCTTGTAATTTGGGTTGAGAAATGGGTAAACCCCTAAATCCTTAATTTCTTCTTCGTTTTTGCAAATAACAAATTTATGAGGTGTGGCTCATGTCATGACGTTTTGAAGTGCGCCATACCTTGTCGTGGACTCGTGGTGCTTGTTTTTTTTTGTAAGATGTCGGTTTTTTTTTTTCAAAATAATATTTTTTATAGTTTTATATTTTGTGTTTTTACATTTTAAACTTTAGATTTTACACTTTTGTATTTAATTATATCATTCACAGTTTTACAAATTCATAAATTTTATGGTTCATGATCAAAACAAAGTTGAAAAATTATCTTTCTAAGTTTTATTTTGATATTTAAGCATAAACTATTTTTATAATAATAATAGTTTATTTGATTTTTGTTCTTCTAATATGAATATACATTTTTTTAATATCGTTATTTAATTATAGTAACATATATAAAACACATATATATGTATAACAAACAAATTTTGCCGTCTTATGTCACGCCTTAGAAAACGCTGCCTCTTCGCCGTGATGCGTAAGGCTTGAAGCTTGATCCCACCGCCACGCTACGTCTCAAGCCCATTTTGAACCTTGATTATTATTCTTCATTTTACAGGCTTTATATTTTCTTTTAAATGTAAAAGAAAATTCACATATAAAGGTTTCGTTTAGCAAACTAGCTGTTAGCTGATAAGCTAATTGTTGACTGATAAGCCAGATGATAGCTGATAAGCTAGTTGATAAACAAATTATGTTTGGCAAAAACTAGCTTTTTAGTATGTAAATAGAGCATCTTGAATAAATAATAAATTACAAATTTTCAACAATATAATTAAGACAAAATTTCAACAATATAATTAAAACAAATTTATAATAGCATAATATGTTAGTTAATACAAACAAGACTGTAAAAAAGTTAAATAATATAATATATTGATTGAAATAGTATAAAATTCATTATTAATACACATACTAGAAATTTTAAATTTGTACGTTAAAAGAAATTTTATAAATTTTTTACATTAATTTATGATTTAAATTACTATTATATATAATAAAAGTAAAAATAAAAATAAAAATTGATCAATTTCATATGTAGTTACTAATTTTAAAATAATATAATTAGGAATTAAATTAAATATTTAGCATGCCTTAATTATTTATGTAAGAAAGTATAACATTTTAAAATTTGTTATATATATTTTTTGATTACTAAACATATTAAATAATGATTGATATAATTAATAATATTTGGGTTCCGATGTTTTGTTTTTATTATTAGATTTAAGTTTCTAATTAATCAGTTGTTCTCTCTTTAATTGATGTTCTTATATGAAGAAAAAAGATTATAAGTTCTTATAGGGAGCTCAAGGTAAGGGTTTCAACATGGCTATCATCCAAGCCAAGAAGCCCAATTTTATTCAGAAACTAATGAGAAACTAGAATGAGAGGAATACAAAAGTTTAAAAAGAGGAAATAGGGTTACAACACCAATTCTCCTAAGACAAAGACATACACTTAGATTTATGAAAAATCCAACTAAATAGTCTAACCTGCAAGTCATTCATCACCGATTGAGCTTGAAGATTTTGTTATTGAACATAACCTCGTTCCTAGCTTTCCACACCAGCCAAAGCAAACTCCTCAAGACAGCCTCCAAAAATTTCTTTTGATCTTACCTAATCAACCATGTTAAAAACAAGAGATGTCTACAAAGTCTTGTAGTCCCACGTTCAAATCACACCAGTTAAAAAAGGTTTCCCTTAACTTTTTTACCGTCACGCACTTGAGAAATAGATGCTCTCCAGTCTTTATCTCATCGACGTAAAGAGGACATAGCTCAGGAGGAATATTTATTTATTTTGAACTAAGAATAGGTTGAATCAGAATTCTTTTAAGCAACAATCTCCGATGAAACAATTAACAAAAGTCTACAAAAATGATGCATTAATTTAATATGATCAAGATTGAATTTTCAAGACCCATAGATCCAAAATGTGCGTGACACCTTTTCAATGATACATAGATATCACATGAATCTAGAACAAAGAAATACCGACATATATTAGTTGAGGTTTCTAGTTTAACAGTATACTTTTTATGTCTAAAAAACCGAAAAACTTAAATTATAAAAAAGTATATTAATGAAATATTCAAAGTAGTTTATAACAAGATAAGTGGTCTAAGAAAACTAAATTATTAATGAATTGTTAAAAGAAAAACTTTAATTTAATTTATATATAGCGAGAGTACTCAAGTTCATTTAAAAAATCAAAACATTAGTAAAAATCGTAAAAATTCATGGTTTCATAGCTTAAATCAACGAAACCCTTCGTGGATCAATTGTTTAATATGATGCAAATGTTTCATATAATTCATTGTGAACGTGAGGACCACTAGCTAGTATCGCATCACGTGCCAATATTTAGTCTGAATAAAATTTAAGCGCCGATTCAGATTGTCACGTGACGTGATTTTGTTGGTCCTTACATTTACAATAAAAAATGTCTAGCTATTTTTTGACCATCTTAAATAGAAAATATCTCTTTAAAACCAAAAAAAAAAAACATGTGTGTTTATCATGGATGTAAAAGAAAAATTTTAAGATATTATAGATCAAGTCAAATATTAGATTTATTTTGTGATATAAGAAATAGTAAACAACGCAAATGATGGTCAAATCATGCAGTTATTTTGAAAAAAAAAGTAATCTTAATCTTCACACATATACACACATAATCTACACGTGCACACCCATAATCTAGTGTTTTCTTGCAATATATAAATTGTAATCGAAATTAGGGGGATTAAAACATCATTAATCATAGAATTAATTACCAGCTTCCATCGTTTTCATAGGAATGGTAAGATAGAATATGCTTCTAAGATATCTTTTCCACTAAATTGTCCTAATGGAAATGGGGTAGATTTTTTACAATAGTTTTGAGTTCAAACAAGGTTATACCAACCCTACCCTTTTCAGTAAAATGTCAAATTTACTACAATTAAGGTTGTTGTTCACCTTCTTTATGCAGGGGTTTTTGACGATATTCCTTGTGAGTTTGTGTTATATTTCGATTGGCCCAAGAACCGCAAATGCGACTGGTTTTGATGTAACGTCTTATGGTGCAAAGGGGGATGGGAATACAGATGACTCCGAGGTACGTAAATTAATCATGCAAAAGAATCTTGAAAAAATCAGGTGGTTTTTTTAATGACGTGTATTGTTGTAGGCGTTCATTAGAGCATGGGATGATTTATGTAAAGATGAGTCGTCGAACCCAACGTTGATTGTACCTTCAGGCAAGACGTTTTTGATAAGTCCAATGGCATTCAAGGGCCCATGTAACTATCCTACGGTACATATTAAGGTATTATCAGACCCAAATTAAGATGAAAGGTAAATTTACTTCTTGTTGTATGCAGAGACGGATCTAGAAAAATTTCGAAGTAGTTACACCAACTAACTATTATAAAATAAAATTTAATTCAACCAAAAATATATTGTTTATACAAAAAGTTAACCTCAAATATTTAAAAAATAATCCCACTTTCATGAACTTTCCATGATTTTCTTTATAAAATTTCCCATAAAATTTTAAACTTTCAATAATTATGGTTGCACAAAACGAAAATCTATGGTTTTAGAGTTAATAAACTAAAATATTTATACTTACATGGAACAAATATATGGTTGCATGTGATACCACAATTGTTTATGTGGATCCACCCATAGTTGTACATTGATAGCTTTTGGCTATCCTTTGATAAATTGTCGTTTCCAAAAAGAGTAATATTTTGTTGATGTTTACAAAATACGTAAGAATCTTCTCTTTCTCTATATATAAGAGCTCTATCAAAGATACGTAAATTTAACATTGTATCAGAGCCTTGTACGTGGTCTGGTACCACTTAAGGACTTTGACACATCTTTTCGCCTCCATTCTTGAGGGGCACGTCTAGACTCCATTATAGGAGGTGTGTTTGGAGTTCGTATCGCTATACAGAGACCATCAAATAAAACGTAATTTAGAGACATTTAAAAGTTTTCACATATCCTAACACGAAGTTTTGATAAAATATCCTTGTAGCTTTTGGGCGACCTCACTGCACCGAAGACATTAGATGGATGGAATGGTTGTGCCGAGAAACACTGTTGGATATATTTCTCATCAGTGAAAGGACTCGTGATCAATGGACCTGGCCAATTCGATGGCCAGGGATCGATCTGGTGGGGAACCCATAAGGTTAAGTTTTCCGTTGAGCTTGACTAGTTGAATACATATCGAAAACTTATAAACCTTCGGACTCATTGCTCCTTTTTTACAGGCATCAACCAAAACTTGCAATCGCCCGTCGGTAAGATTTGTGGATCTTACGATAAAGCATTAGAACGGTCGATACATATTAATTCCTAAAACTAACCTTTAAACTATATAACAATGTGAATCATTTAGGCTTTACATTTTCATGCCTGTGATGGCCTTCGGCTTAAAGGTACAACACACATTAACAGCCCGAAGCTGCATATAAGCATTAACAGTTGTGAAGACGTAGATATCGGAGATCTTCGAATTTCAGCCCCCAAAGACAGCCCCAATACCGATGGGATCGACATCAGTGAATCATCCCATGTTAATATTCACGACTCTAATATCCAAACCGGTAGGATATATACAAATTGTTGGAGTCTCATATCAGCTAGACATACTAGCAAACACGTTTCTAATTGATATGGTTATGATCCAAACTTAAACAGGTGATGATTGTGTGGCTATTAATGGTGGCGTCTATGATCTGAACGTAACGGGGGTGTTTTGTGGACCTGGTCATGGCATAAGGTAGAGGGGCAGGTTCAAACGAGAAGTTAAACATTTTGCTAGAAAGTGAGAAGTATAATTTCATATATGATAAAGAAACTTAACTATATATGATTAAACACATGTTACATTAACAATATATAAACGCTTAATCATAAATAATTAAACACACCTAATTACTTAAAAGACGTGCAATCATATATGATATAAAGACTTGTCGCGTTCTCACAAAATTTTTAACTTAAATTAATTATTAATGTTTTTTAGATCCTTCTTAACTATACAAAATTTCCTTTACTCCATGGACGCTTTCTCTTTCGCAGTATCGGAAGCCTTGGGGAAAAGGGCGGTCACGACACAGTCGAAAAAGTACGAGTAGAAAATTGTAACATCACAGGAACACAAAACGGGTTACGTATCAAGACAGTACCGGTAAACTTAAACTTAACTTGACGACAACCTAACGTAGAACTTTTTCTATACCGTTTGATGTATAACCGTTTCGTATATCGTGTTTGTAGCATGGAACGGGGTACGCAAGGGGGATCTTATTTCGGGAAATTCATCTGGTAAATGTTGAGAACCCGATCATAATTGATCAACATTACTGTACTAATTCTGAAACCGCCTTTTGCCCTTCACCGGTAAGTCTTGTAACATCAATTTGTTATTGATGTATATCTCTAGGGGTGGGTTCAAATGTGAACCACTTTTTGGTTGTGAACGTGAGGACAATCGAGAGCGCGACACGTGGCGGATGACTAGGCGCCATGTCAACTCCACGGCGGATGACTAGGCGCCACATCAACTCCACGGCGGATGACTAGGCGCGATTCATGGGAGGGCATTGAATTAAAGAGGGGACCACACTCAAAGCCGCCACGTGTCGCGCTCTCGGTTGTCCTCACGTTCACAACCAAAAAGTGGTTCACATTTGAACTTTCCTCTATATATATATATATATATATATCGTTTGAACCTTTCTTTCTCTCTCTCTCTCTCTATATATATATATATAATTGATCGTAGTATTTGATTAATTGTGTTATTTTAGCCGTCGACAGCAGCAGTACAAGTGAGCGATGTGACGTATGAGAATATATACGGGTCTTCAGCAACAGCGCAGGCGATTACTTTTAGTTGCAGCGGGAAATATAAGTGTACCGGAATCCAAACAAACGGAGTTGGGATCACTGGGGATGATGCTGTAGCTTACTGCAAAAATGCTCAAGGAAAATTTGTTGATACCAGCCCTCATGTTAGTTGCAAGTAGCTTAGATTAGATTAACTAAATAGATCGTAATATTATTAACCCCATATTATATTGGGGATATATGATGATGTTCATGATTTGTTAGAAGGTATCATTGACATAAGAAAGCTAATTACTTTTAAGAGTAAGTTACAAATTTGGTCCCTGTGGTCAGGGGCGGATTATGAATCAGGAGGAGCACCAAACATAAATAATAAAACTACAATATTAATGTTCTTAAGATGACAAATTAAGGTTACGTACCTAGCTAAACTACTTGTAATAAACTTTCATTATCAAAATGATTTATCTGATATAGATGATTAATCATCTGTTGTTTTTCTCGGCTTTTTAGAGAAATAAAATGATCATTTAACAAAAAACAATATATACATGACAACAAAAGTTGAATTCTAAAATTATGGATCGTAGTTACTAAACAACTTCAAATATTTCAATTTATGTCATAAAAATTAAATGGCTACTTTTTTGTAATTTATGTGTCAAAAGCAAGTTTTAAAACATAAATTCTTCATAAAAAATGTTAATCTCGTAGTTTTATGTTGTGAATTCAACAAAACAAACAAATAAAATGAACTCGATAAATAAACATTTATATATATAAATCGGATTACATTGTAATGATTTTAAACTTTTAAGGGTTATTTTTAAAATTTGGCTATAATAAAAGGAAATAGGTGTAATTTACTTTGTTTTTATCCATCATTCACCTTGCCCAATGCACCACCGCCTTATACTCTAGTTTCCTTAATTTGTTATTTTGTTAAGCATACTTTGAACTTATGTGGCTATAATATATATAAAAAAATTTAAAGATTGAGGAGGAGCCATGGCTGCTTCTGGCTACAACGTGGCTCCGCCACTGCCTGTGGTTTGACTCAAATTACGATGGAGGTCTCTTAACCATAATTTTCATGGGAGGGTCCCTGTGTGGTTTCATTTTCGTTACGATGGTGGTTCCTGACACTAACTTCCGTTAAATAGCTCCATTAAGCCAGGTATTTTGGTCTCATAATAGTTTCTTGTTTTTTTATCAATTTTTTTCTTTTGATTTTATTTTCCATTTCTTCAACCCACCACCAACTAACCACCCACCACCACCAGTCCACTGCTACCACCATCACCACCCACCACCATGCACCACCACCTTCTTTAACCCAATACCACCACCACCACCATAATGGATCCTAAAGCCCTTGAGAGCATCTCCAACAGCTTCTTCAAAATGGAGAAAAAGGGAAAATTTGGAGATTTTGGACTAAAATGTGTTCCAACAGCTTCTCCATATCTATCCACATTTTGGAGAAAGCAAGAGAGAGAAGGGTTTTTTCTCCAAATATGGAGGTAACCCCAAAAATGATTACCATTTGAATGATCCAATAGGATACCATGAAAATAAAAAATTAGAGAGAAATAATATTTTAATAGAAAAGTGGAATATTTTAATATTATATTTGATATAGAAATCTCCAAAATAGAGAAGCTGTTGGAGATGGATGCAATATTTTTTGGAGATTTTAGCTTTTGATTCCCTATTTTAGAGAAATTTTGGTGAAGCTCATGGAGATGCTCTGACACCTTTATATACTAAGTGCGCGCATTAGATGCAATCACAAGCCCTTAGCCCCATGTAACAACATGCATTGAATATTACATTTCAATACCATCTTTCTTTAAAAAACTTTCAATTATTTAGGACTATATTTTAGTCCTAACATGTCATGATCCACATGATGTTTCTGGTAAAAGCAAACAATGAGTCCGCTAAACAGAAAGTGTAAAGGTAAACAAGTTAATTAGCCAAGCAGCCTAGATTGTAAAGTTAAGACAACCATATATTGCGCATAGTCAACGAAGATAAACATGACTTGTGAAATGGGAATGCTATATGTGTATTATCTCTCTAATGTGAGAGTTTGCAAAGTGTTTTGGAAGTTATTTAGCCAATAGTTGCACAAAAAAACGTTAACTCACTAAATATTTAAGCCTAACCAAAATTCTTTTATAAACTTTGCAACTCATACCGATATTTAAATGGAAGTAGTGGTAGGAGAAAGTCAAGATCCTTGGATTGATGCTTGTAGAAGTTGGAGAATTGATTTTGTTATCATATTGGTATTGATTTATCCAACAACTTGTTACTTTATCTTCTATGAATGTAGGATTTCATCTAGGAATGGATCTTATGCTATTTTGTATTGTTAATAGTTTGGGATGTTTTGGTTTGTGCATGTATCCTTGTATATGTATCTATATTCATAGAGGAAGGTTTCGTCACGACATCATTTTCGTTGAGAACTAACCATTACGAATGTGCCACATGTTCATATTTATTATGAATGTGTGTTAGTACAAGAAATCAAGAACAATTAAGAGGAGAGAGAGATTGAGAATCAAAAGCTTGATATTATTCATCCATGAAAGAACTAGTTACAAACTACACCTTGAGAAACACACACAAGCTCTCTAAACGACTCTCATTACTCTCTCTAAAGCCATTCCATCTCTATATATACTACAACACTTTAGCCTCTCTATCTATACACTATTTTACACTTTAAGCCCTCCCTTTCTATTATTTACACTAAAATGATTCTTTATAAGACTTTCACATATAAGGACATTTTATGTCCTAACAATGTGGGACGTGGAACTATTACCATATTTTTCATTAATATGAACATTCATGATGAATGCCCGGTCCATATTCATCATAGAGATGGATAGATGAAGCCCTATAGTGGCATGGAACATGCCCCAATATACGTTTGTAATTTGTTCACAAGTTGGAAGTTAGGTGATACCATGCACGAAAAAAGGTGCTTTAATTAAGAAGAAATTTAGCTTTATTATACCAATAATCCATAACAAATAATACATATTATCCATTTCCAATGGAGGGGGTATAAGTACAACCTAATTGCAAGCAATATCAGGAGAAGTTGAGATAAAATTTCCTTGAGCATTCTTGCAATAAGCAACAACATCTTCTCCAGTGATTTGGACATTGTTGGTGTAGATCTCGGTACACTTAAACTTCTCGCTACAATCAAAAGTAATCGCTTGCTTTGTTGCCGAAGTCCCTATTACATTTATATACGTCACATTGCTCACTTGTACTGCATCTGCCGTTGGCTAATCCAAATCCAAGTTTTAGTTACTAAAATACACAAAATCTACCATTGATCATAAATTATATATGTGAACGTAAATTAGGCTTACTGGTGCAGGGCAGTAATGGTTTTCCGTATCAAGGCAATAATGCTGATCGATTATGATGGGATTTCCAACATTGTAGAGTTGAATCTTTTCATATACGATCCCACGAGCATACCCTTGTCCAAACTAGGGTCGTAACACAAAGTGTTAAAATATTGTACTAAAAGTTCAAAGATTGAAATCAAATTATATATGATTAATCTTACAGGAGAAGTCTTGATTCGTAACCCATTTTGCGTTCCATAGATGCTACAGTTTTTTACATGCACTTGCTCCACTGCTGCAGTACTACCGTCTCTTCCAAGGCTTCCAATGCTACCAACCACATCAATTGAGTGAGGGATGATGATCAGTAGGAAGGATTTTATTACTTGAAACCTCACATCAAGTAGACATCATCTATCCAAGCCTCTCTCTCTTTATAATATCTATGTGTGTGTGTGTGTGAAGGTTAAACGATAACTTTAACTACTTAAAAAAACAAGAAAATGGAAAATCATGTGCAAAATCCCATGTGATGTCATATTAACGGGAAAAAATGAATGCGAACAACTTTGGCCGCGATTTAAGTCGCAAAGCAAAGTTGCGTGAATTATATATGATTTTGTATGTGAATCATGTATGACTTTGTACATTAGAGGTGGTTTCTTGTTTTCTTAAATAGTTAGCGTTCGTGTATGAAATATATACACACACATATACAGACACACAAACCCCTCTCTACGGGGGATTGTTTAGAAGGAAAAAGAATCAAAAGGGTTGTACCTTATGCCATGGCCAGGTCCACAAGAGACCCCGTTTATATGGATATCGTAAGTGCCAGTACTAACGGCCACACAATCATCACCTGTTTTGTTTTCAGAAAACAAAAATCAAAATGTGTATAGATCACATCATGAAAACAATCTCTTTACCTCTTGCGATAGAGGAAAGATTGCTCATATCTTAGATCCATAAGGGTCACTTGGTTCGAGGTCATCCTATAAGAAAAGATTCAATATCAAAATTATGCCTTACCCGTTTGAATCGTAGAGTGCTGGATAAATACATGAGACGACTGACTAATGTCGATTCCATCAGTATTCGCGCTGTCTTCAGGTGCTGAAATATGAAGATTTTTGACTTGTACATTTTGACAACCATTGATGTGAATATGGCTCTTTGGGCTATTTATGTGTGTTGTACCACTTAGTTGAAGCCCATCGCAGTTCTCAAAACGTAACATCTAAAAAAATAGTTGACGTTTAAATTAATGTTCGCAAAACACCAACAAAAAAAGCTGGCATTCTCAATCAAAAGTAAATTTCTCGCCATATTTATTTTAGTTCTAATATTTAATGTAAATGGCAAATCATGCATACCGATGGACAATTACACGATGGACCTGTCAACTGCAAAAACAAATATACAAAATATGTATATTAAATAATCAATCAATATTTATCCAAAAGAAAAAGATGTATATGATGGTTTAGTTGGAAACTTAACATGTGCACCCCTTGGCCACCAAATTGAACCTTGGCCATCAAATTGGCCTGGTCCATTAATGGTGAGTCCTTGTATCGATTCAAAAAGTATAAGTTGTCCGCTACTGTCACAACCTTTCCATCCTTCGATAGTCTTGGGTGCAGTAATATTGCCCAAAAGCTATGAACCAAAACCATATAAATTTATTAAATTAGTCCAAAATCTTGTCATGGTAGAAAACTTTAATCACGTTTGATTAAATGTTAAACGTGTTTAGATATTATAAAATAAAATTAAAAAATATTATGAACGGTTTAAGCATGGTTTTACCTTAATTTGAACTGTAGAAGAGGTACATGGACCTACAAATGACATACAACTTGTTAAAAATATCTTTCCTTGTGGTATGATCAATGTGGATTTGACCCATCTCTACACAAATCCGCCCATGCTTTAACAAAAGCCTGCATTATGGATTAAAACTACGTGATTTTGGTTATTTTTGAAAACTATAATAAATAAATACATTGAAGCTTATTTTATAAGGTTAGATAATTAAATATCACATAATATTCAATTGGGGTCGTATCCGTTACAAACCGGATAGTTTGTGCAAACTATACAAACCAATCTCAACCATACATTTACATGATCAATGGTGTAGATTAATCAAGTTCCTAAATTTTCTCTCAATTACATTTGAAAACTCCCTAAAAATTAGGAGATAAACAAAATCAAGAGAAATCAATGGATAATCAATGGTTAAGATTAGGTTTGTAGAGTTTGTACAATCTACATGATTTGCAACGGATACCTCCCCATATTCAATTTAAGTTGTTTGAAAGTTTTTTTATTACTTGTGTATTTATTATTTTGTCATTTTAATTAATAATCATATATTTCAAATAAATTATGTATATAGTACTCTTAGTATATATGTTAGGTATAATACGATTTTTTTTAAAGTTTTTATTATTACTCTTTAAATATTTATGCTTTTATATTAAATTTCATTAAATTAAAATAAATAATACATATAGACATATATACTAATCAATAAGTTAAAATAAAATACAATAAATACTTCAATAAGATTAGTTTTTAAAAAAAATATTTAAATCAACATTTACAATTTAATTTGTCAAAAGGTATAGTCCAAATTTTTTATCTTTTAAATTGGATATACCAAAAATCATCCAACTAGAATTTTTTATTACTAACAAAAATATATTTCTAACTAAGAAATTTCATAAAATGAAAGGAAGTTTTGGGGGAGAGAATTGCGAATATTCATGACACATGCTCATTTGCGTTTTATTTTTCAAATTTTATTCAACGTGACTTTTTTTTAACAGTAGATAATCATATTACGTCCCGACATGAAGTCGATAAAATAAATTATATGGGCACCTGACTAACCCTCGACGACCATGGATCGACATGAAAGCCGACCCATGGTCAGGGTATCGCCACATGCTTACCCCACAAATCGAACCCAGGTAGACATGGATGTCATCCACTGTCTCTTCCAATAATGTTACCGACCACTAGCTAGTCTAGTAACGCTTTGATTTATTCAACATGATTTACTTACATCAGAATCATCCGTCTCTCCATCACCTATTGCGCCATATGATGTTACATCATAAATGGTTGCATTTGCGGTTTTCGGGCCAAATGAAATATAGAAAAGGCTCAAAAACACCAACATTCGAAAATCCTACAAACAAAATAAAAGGGACTACTGTGAGTATGGAAAATCTGACATAGATGTCATTGACAATAGGAGCATGTTTTACCATTTCTTGAAAGCAACTAAAATAACCAAAGTAGTTGTTGGTATTATATTTTGATTTAATGTGTAATCCCTCCTCTCTTTGATTCCAATTTATACTGTTAGAGGAATTATAGTATATGTATAAAATATTCATAATATCCACTTAATTACGATTATAGATAAAATCGAATCGTTTTCATGATTTTATATTTACATTAATTTCTTCATAATATTTAATGATGTTTTTTATATCACAAAATGTTTATAATTTAATTTAAAATATAAAGTAAATTACACACTAAAAAAATTGAGTTTATAGAAATTATAATAAATTTGAGTTTAAAGGGCGTCTAAAGTACAAAAACATCATAATAGAATGTTTTATAGGATCGATTATACCAGCAAAAAAAACATCTTCTCTAAAAGTGTTATAAAAAGTTTAGAACGTTTATTTAACATCGTAACAAATTTTTTGCACATTTTTCAAGTAATCGTCGATTAACTATTTTATAGAATACTATATGAAAAAAAATTATATAAAAAGGTGGGGGTTTATAGAACAATTCTCAAAAGTATACTATAAAAATTGCTAATATGATATTTTATTTTGAAAATATCCTACATAACATGCCATGATGCTTAAAGACGTCCTATAAACTTATTGTAACATTTTCTTGTGAACGGTAGACAACTCACACACATGTCCCGACACGAAGTCGACGAGGTATCGGGGATCCATATATACAGGCACTCGTCAAATCCTCGATGACTATGGACCTACCAAAAAACTGACACATGGTCAGGGTATCGCCACATTTTCACCCATGTATCGTACCCGGGTAGACAGAGATGTCATCCACTGCTTTTTTTTGGTCCTATAAACTCTATTTTGTTGTAGTGAGAAGTGAAGTTGGCTAAAAATAAATAATTGTCCAAATAGAATGTTTATAACATCTAAGTTTATAGGATCACATAAAAAGTATCATATATTTTAGACCGAATATGACACGTATCGTGCTCTCGACTGTTTTGATTATCATAAACTCTATTTTGGGGGTTTTGATTATCATATTTACGATTAAAATTGAATTTTTATTTGAATATGACGTGTGTATGTTTGTGCGTGCGTGTTTGACTTTTGACTATCATAAATGCATTATATCTTTTTATTTGTGTTTTTTAATCAATTAAGATTACACCTTTTTATATTACATAATTAAGATTATACCTTGTATATCATAAATCGCATGACTTAAGAGTAAAAAATTAAAAAATTTATTATTTAATAGAATAGCAATTACAATAATAATTGAAAACTTTTGAATAAAAACCCCCAAAATATATATGATTGAGGTACCTAATTAAAGATATATTATTTTATTTTTAGGGATAGGCTAATTTCATTTTTGTAAGGTTATATGCATACCTACTTATTATTATACCATTTTCATTCAAATACGGTCTATGGATGGTAACGGGGTGGGTTTGGATTGAGCGGGTATTCCCTTCCCCGGTTGCAGCCCCGGTTTGGAGTGAAGGGACCCGGTCACCGGCGGATATGGGGATTAATCACTCATCTTCAGTTAAAATGCGGTCAACCCCCGGTCAATACCTATCAACCCCCGTTACTCGTCACCTCGTTGTACCCAACTACGTACCTGACCCAATATATATGTCATATTTATAGGACCGTTGCCCCATTTCCATGAATTTCTTCAACAAATAGTTTTGTAGTTTCATCAGTAAAGCTACAAACCAATAACTATTTCCCTTCAATGGGTTATTCCAATACCATATTTAAGGCACTAAATCAATTTTAGAAATTCAACTCAAATTTAGAAACCATATCAGATTAGCCTTGATTGATAAAAATCTCCTGATCTGGTATTATTAATACCTAAATATCTTATATATATATGTTATATAATATAGAGGGAGGTTCATTTGTAAACCTCAAGTTTCTTGTAAACTTTGTAAACCCATCGTGGCCCTTGATCAAAAAAATCAAAGGAGGATATGGATTCATTGAAAGTATGAAAATGTAAAATTTATGGTAAGTCAATGATTATGAAAATATGGGAATGTGAAATATGGAGACATTTTTGAAAATCAATGGTGTGGATGGGTTTACAAAGTTTACAAGAAATTTGAGGTTTACAAATGAACCTCCCTCATATAATATAATATAATATTTATATATATTGGGTATCGAGGGGGTAGCTCACCCGGCGGCCCGGTTTGAGTACACTGAGTATCCCCGACCCTGGCCTCTGGACCCATCTTTACGGGGACTCGCAGGCCCCATCCAGGTCGGGTGGACTGGGTCCCGGTCGGATCGAGGCAAATCACCATTATTCGATACATCAATGCCAATACTTACATTTGTTATATAATTAAAACATTATTTGATGTAACTTTAATATAAATAGGGATGATAGAATATAGCAACTTCTTTCATTAATTTCAAATTTTATTATAATTTAAGTATTTTAAATTTATGAACAACAATATATAGTTTTAATATTATGCCATATGTTATCTATTTGAATGTGTTTATGATTGTTTATTATATATGAAGAATCGAGTTTAACCTTAAAATTTTAAAAAGGTATACATACATGGATAATAAGTTGTAAACTTATTTTTACAAGATTTCTAGAACAAGGTAAAATAATATTTTAAAACATGCCATGAACGTTTTTATAGCTAATCATTGCGTCAATATTTTGTTTTAAAACGGTGTAACCAAATAGTTATAACATGTTTTAAAATTATTTACAATTTAGTAAAGTTACCAAATAAATTTCAATTATGCATCAAATAAATATACATTTCATTTTTGTTTTTGAAATAAAACTTTACTTCAAACCTTAATGATCGCCACTTGTACATATAAAGTTTATCGAGTCATACAAAACTCGGCAATTCGAGAAAGGTGGTGGGAGAAGGTAGAAGTCGAGCTCTCTTCGCAAGCTCATGAGCAACTTCATTTGCATGTCTCCTGATAAACTTTACCGAGTATAACACGTTCTAGAGTAGAAGCATGCATCCGGCAATCGTGACTAGGTCACCAAATTCTGAGTCGTCATCTTGTCCGGAGTAGATAGAATCAATGACTTGTTTGGCGTCTGCTTCAAAGATTACGCGTTGCAAGCCTAAATCGGTAGCTCAAAGCATGGCGCCAACAAGAACCAACGCCTCACATTCCTTCACCAGCGAGGTACCGTTCCAGAGCATCGTACAAGCAACATAGAATGCCCCATGATCGTCTCTTAGTATAGTGCCAAAACCTTATTGGGATTGATTAAGTGCCACGACCGCATCACTAATATCGCATTTCATGTATCCACATCAGTAATATTGCATTTCTAACATTGATTACGTCCCAGGTCTTGCTTACGGTGTACGATGTCATTTGCCAGTTATTTAACGTCGATATCCCCTTCGGATAACGTGGCCAGGCCCGGCCCTGAGGCTGTGCAGCCCGTGCGACCGCACAGGGCATCAAAGCCCAAGGGGCATCAAAATTCCAAATAGTGTTACTAGTATAGGTAATTAGTTTTAATAATTTTTGAATTTAGGCTCTATACAATTCTCAAGTATGGTATTATATTACATCATTAATTTATTTAGATTTTGATTTAGTGGAATTCTTCATTATTCTATGTACGTTACTTGTTTTTGCATCAATTAAAGGATTTAAGAAATTGGCAGATTGCATATATGCATTACAACATCAATTAACTTGCTATGCAACCTATGCTTAGGAATTTAGGATTTAGTCATTTATTGTTGTTTGTACCATTGCACTCACTATTTTTTTTATCAATTTAAATGATGTTACTGTTTTTATTAATCTTTACATTTATAGACTTTCTGAGGTGCATGTTTTTTCAAATAACTTTAACCTAATTAAGGCTTCGATGTACAGGCCTCACCGTTTAAGAAGTAACCATAGAACGATGAAATCCACTATTCTTTACCATTTTAGTATAAACTAATTATAGTATTTCTTGCTTTTTATCCTTCTATGCATCGAGACATCGTTTTAGGTGACTTATATTTATCTTTTGTAATTTGAGGTTTTGGTTCTCTTATGTCCCCCTTTGTATTCTTTGTTTAGATAATAAAAATCGACGTAGAGATGAGCCACGTAGCTTGGCTATATCCAAACCCTTTAAAAAATCGTTTCAGTGTATCGTTTCATTTGCTTAATAGAAAGACATAGGGGCATAATTTTACATTTTTGCACAGGGCATCCAAAACTCTAGGAACGGCCCTGAACGTGGCTTGCCGTTTAATGGTGTTATTCCACAGGTCATCATTCCTATTGTTCCAAATGCTCCAACGAAAAGAAAAAATCGTGGTTTAAAATCATTAATAGCTTAAATGGTTACGAGGGTAGGGTGGGTTGGGCAGGAATGATATAGGAAGTAGAGGAAATAGGTCGGTGTGGAGCAACATTTTGCAAATGGGGTGTTTGTGGGATGATGAGGGGTTGGGTTTCTCTTCATTTTTTTAGTAAAATAATGGGAGAAGGTAAAGATGCATAGTTTTTTAGCGACAAGTGGTTGGATAATAGAGTCTTAAAAAACGAGTTTCAGATATTGTTTCAACTCAAACCAAAGATGGTCTACCTTAGTGGGTGGAGGTAACACCCTTGTGCCTTCGGGGGATGGTATCCTCAGTTGGCCAAGGTCCAAACCCCGCAGGCGACGACTTGCTGCGGTATTTAGCTCTTGGGCTGGTCCATAGGCCCGGTTTAGGGGCGAGTTCATAGGCCGGTCCATAGGGCCGGTTCATGGGCGCTGGGATTAGTCGGTGCCCGTTTGGATCCGGATACTCTCGGAACGTGTGTGTGAGTTATTTGCCGTTCAAAAAAAATCATTTTCATATGATCTATTCCTTTTTAAACTGTAATTTATGAAAGAATATTTGATTAAAAAAAATCTAACGATTTAAAAAAATTTCATCTAACGATTTAAAACAACTTCTCACCTTTTATATTGTTTTGGTAAAAAATTACACAATTTAATATCGTAAGATGTTGTGAGGCGAATCCGTCGAGAGAAAGAAATTTAGTTCGATAAAACGTGCGATGAAATAAATGACAAGACAATTTGATGACGCAGGAAAAACCTCGAGGTCGAGGAAAAAACCTGCGGCCGACTAAAAGGATATAGTCGACGTTGCACTAAGTATCACCAATAAGGGGTGATGTCCTCGAGAGTTACAGTACAGATCGTGCGATTACAATGAAACAAGATGTAAATTACAAAGAGCAATATCAATATTGTAGAGAGAATTTTCTAGCTTCAATGTATTCTGATGTCTTCAAACGATGTTCTCGAACTCCTTTTATAGCTGATCAGAGTGTAACAGTCGTCCTTAATTGTGCATTTAATGTAACGGCTATAACGGTAGCTAGATTCTCGTTCGTAACGGCTGGAGCTTTATGAGAAGCGTATCTTGGTCTTCAATGTTTGTTGTTTACCTGTTACAAATGATTAATCTCAAGATATAATTAACTGTTAGTATCATATCGTGCGATATTGTATATTTTTTCGTACGATATGATATAGATATCGTTCGACGATTGATTATTATCGTTCGAGGGTATATTTGTCTTATTTCAGGACCTTATCTTAATACAGGATTATCATCCTGAAAGATATCTTAAGATTTTAAGTCGGTCGTCGTGCGTCGTGCGATTTTTCACCCAAACAGTTTGCCCCCGAGATTTAGAAAAAATTTTGTCCTAAATATTTCTGAATCTCTTATCTGCAAAAGCTGATCGTCAGTTATGCTGAAGAAAAATCAATTGTAGATAAATGAATTTTATTTAAATCAAATCGAATATGAAACGATCTTAGTGACGTCGTCGTGATGACGCGTTTACGACAGCTGTCGTCTCAACGGTTGTGACTGAATGCGTGTCGTTGTACGATTGGACCTGCAATACTTGGAGAGAAATTCAGTTTCCATATAATAGATAATTTCAATTTGAATTAGATACATATCTCTTAATTTGTTAGAGCAATCGTTTCCCAAAATCAATCCTCTATTTTCGGCAAGGATTTGAGCGACGATTCTTTATAAGGTACCCTCTTCTTCTTGCTTTTTCATGCGTTTAAAATCCATTGCCCATAAAAGTACTAGAGGTCTTGATACTCTTAGGTTTCTTAGGTTAAGAAGAAGTCTTGATAGGTTGGATTTCATTATGTCGCCTGAGGTTAAAAGTACAATTAAGGATAGTTTAGAGGTTATGGCTTTAAGGGAATTATCAGGATTACCGGATAATGCTATGGTTAGGATAGCTAGTGAGATTAGACCAGCGGATGCACCGGTGGGGTTTTTTGCTTTGTTTGAATACCCGTTCAAGATAGGTTTTAGATGGCCATACAGTCCTCTGTCGCGAGCTTTCATGAGTCGTTTTGATCTTTCTCCTGGTCAACTGATGCCTCAATTCTGGAGGGTTATTAACGTCATCGAACGTGTGACGAAGGATTGGGGTCGTTCTGCATTCTCTGTCGATGACCTTCTCACAGCGTATACCGTGAAGCCGACGGAGTATCATCGATATGGTCTTTTTCCCAAAGGCAGAGGGGATTCGATGCTGGTCCATGGTACCCAGGTTCACGACAGGGGTTGGAAGACAAGATACGTGTTTGTTCAGTCTTCTTCGGTCTTAGGAGATGGGGATTGGGTGGTTCCAGAGTGGAATCCATTAGGTATAGGTGTTTTTCTTGTAAAATACTTTTACTTGTAGCTTTTTGATCTGTTTATCTAATGCTTGACTAATTTCGCAGAAATTGATTTCTCGTTCGAGCCTACCGAAGAATCGAAGGCTGCAGTCGAACGATTCTTATCGTACAGCATCAGTGAACGTTTTTACTCTACCCAGAAGGCTAAAGAGATCGTGGTAGAGTGCGAAGAAGAAGAAGTTACACAAACAGATCCTGAAGTTCAAGTGATTTCAGAGGAGGAGATGGAAGGTAGATCGTACGTTTAACGTATCGCACGATATTATTTTATTACTTGCTTCTTATACGTATCTTGTTTTCGTAGGATCATCGAAGAAACCGTCAAGGAGAGCCGAACAGTTGGAAGCTGTTAGGAGGGCAGCTTTGAAGAAGAAGGAGATGGCTGGAGGTGAGCCTGCAGCGAAACGTACGAGGTCTACGTCTGAGGCCTCTAATCCGTCGAATGAAGCCGTTCAAAAGGCGGATGACGTGATTAACGTCTCTCCTATCAGATCCGCTCCTCCCGAGGATCAGTCGAAGGGAATCAAAGCAACCAAGACTTCAGCGAAGGCGCCAAAGAAGACGTCGTTCGATGCTGGTTCATCCTCGATGAACATAACTCTGCCCAAGGGTTTTCTGGAAGGAGATGTCGTGAGGAAAGAAGACATCTTCCCAGCCATCGAGCAGTTTCTCCTTCCCTCGCAAAAGGAGCAATTTTCTAAATTGAGGTTCGAAGAAATTGACGCTGCTGCTGTGGGCCTCTCTTTCTTGGTAAATCTTTCATCTATCGCATAATCTTTTGGATATCGTACGATATTAATTTACTTCGTTTTCTAGGGCTTTCAAGCCAGCCTCGGTCTTCATTCTCGGATGGAGACCATAAAGAACGATATGAAAGCCAAGATGGCCAGCGAGAGGGCTGCTGTTAAGGAAGCTGATGTTTGGGTGAAATTTTATCATCGAACGATCGAACGATTAAAATCGTAAGATATATTCCAGGATGATATCCCTGTATTAAGATAAGGTCCTGAAGTAAAGATATAAATACCTTCCAACAAAGATAGGCGATCATCGAAGAAGACCGTACGATATCATCATATGATCATACGATTGAACTAACAATATACATGTTCAAGTTTGCTCTTATTGCAGGAAAGCTTATCCAAGATAACCTCGAAGTATAGCTAACACTTATCAAGCCTGATATGACCGTTCAAACAAGATACGCTCGTCTTAAAGAACTCAGACGTTACGATCGCAAAACCAGCTTCAGTTATATCCGTTGCATTTATTGCTCAATAATGGATGAACAGTTACAAGATCAACAACTATAAAAAGAGAATCAAGACAACACATTCGGGACAACTGATTCTGGAAGAGAAATAGCAATACGAATATTATTCTCCGTATTTACGTTCGATAGCATTCATTTTCTTTATTGTAATCATACGATACAACTGTAACATCGAGGATATCACCCCTTATTGGTGATCTATAGTGCAACGTCGACTATCCTATTTAGTCGGCCGCAGGTTTTTTCCTCGATTCAGAGGTTTTTTCCTGCGTCATCAATCTTCTTGTCAATTTACTTTTATTTATCGCACGTTTTATCGAACGAGAATTCTTTCTTTTGACGATTTTGCCTCACGATATCTTACGATAACGATTTAAGTAAATTTTTACACAAACAGTTTGGCGCCCACCGTGGGGCCCGTTTTGAGAAAATCTTGTTCGATAAGGCGTCAGCTTACTAACCTATTTCTTTGAGCTTCTTTGTGAATTGAGTACAGGAATATGGCAAGCAGTTCTCAAACAACCTTGCAGCAACAATTGGCAGCAGCACAAGAACAAATCCAGTGGTTGAATGAGCAGAACTTACAAATGAATGGTGAACTGTCTAGATTGAGAGCATCGAATCCGCAAACTTCTCACATCCCAGTTTCCATTCATCAGCAAAGGCCATTTTTTCCTCAAAATCCACCCCCTGTTTCTCAACCTCCATTTGTTCAACCACAAATGTCACAATCTTTCATTCCACCTCAAGTATCGCAAGTTAACTTGCCTCCGCCACCGCAGATATCGCAAGTTAGCTTACCACCGCCACCTCCAATCAACAATTCACGTCCTATCTTCCCTCCATTACCATCAGGTCCTTACCCAGGAGCAACCACGTTTACTTACAACCAACCTCAAACAGGGCCTCGTCCCTTTATACCTATTCCAGAACCTATATCGCACGTTCCCACCGCAGCTACCCCCATAACTCATATTCCAAACTTATCAAACGTTTCGGGAACCTCTAATAATCCACCACCCAATGATATCGTGGATATTCGATTAAAAATGCTAGAAGAACAAAATAAAGCAATGCTCGCATTGTTAACCAAACTTCCTGGAGCTGCTGTACCCATCGAAGTTGAACCTAAAACCGGATTCCAAGCCTCACCCTATATCGATGAGATTGCTCTTGTTGATATCCCCAAAAAATATAACATTCCAGCTTTTACACCAAAATACTCTGGAATCTCTGATCCTGTGGAACACATCGCACAATACAAGCAGCTAGTATGGACAGTTCCTATTCCAACCCAGTTTCAAGAAATATGTATGTGCAAGGGCTTTGGATCAACACTTACCGGAGCTGCGTTGCAGTGGTTAATCAATTTGAAACCAAAGAGCATTGCATCGTGGTCTGAATTAGTAAACCAGTTTACTCGGCAGTTTGCAAGCAGTCGCAAGATGGAGAAACAAACAAGCGATCTCTACTATGTCGTGCAAAAAACAGGTGAAACCATTCGTGAATATTTTAACAGGTTCAACGCAGAGATGATCGAAGTTAAGAACTGCGATGTACGGACGGCGATCGAAGCATACAAACGTGGATTAGATACATCCTCGGAGTTATACACAGATTTGACGAAGTATCCACCAGAAAACTTCGATGATGTACGAGCTCGTACGTTGGCACACATGAGAATCGAAGATGATGCCCTTTTCCGGCGTAAACATTCGAATGATAAGAAAAATCTTGGAGCGCAGAAACATGATTTTAAACCTAAACGAGTAAACAAGATTGATAATTCTCGACGCGATCAGAGTAAACGTTCGAACCAAGGTAAAGGTAAAGTAAGATATCCAGATTTGTCAACTTACCATTTTGCAGGTACATCGAAGGATTTAGTGGATTCTCTACGGAACTTGGAAGTCAACGTACGATGGCCCAAAAAACCAGAGAGTCCTAGCAAGGATAGAGACCAAACAAAATGGTGCGATTTCCATAGCGACCATGGACACAATACAGACGATTGTATCAGCTTAAAAAAGGAGATTGCATACCTCAAATCGAATGGACATCTTAAAAACCTTCTAGGTGATGATTCGAAAAGACCAACGTCACCCATTCCAACAAAGGTTGTAAACTGCATTACAGGAGGATCAGAAGTATGTGGCCTCACCTATTCAGCAGCAAAAAGGCACGCACGAGAAGGACCTGAAGGACATCCCATCCCAAATGAATCCAGAACTGCGGAAGACAAAGAGCTCGATGCTACGAAGATATCGTTCGATATCGAAGATATGTCAGACATTCATCAGAAGCACCATGATGCACTGGTTATTCAGTTGACAATTGGTAACTGTTTAACCAAAAGAGTATTAATCGACGGAGGCAGCTCAGCCAACGTGATATTCGCAGAAACACTCAAGATCATGGGTATCGATCGATCCAACATCGTACGACGAACAACAACGTTAATTGGATTCAACGGAGACGCCACTAGTACTTTGGGAGAAATCATACTACCAGTCTTTGCTAAAGGCGTAAACAAGCAAACGAAGTTCAACGTCATCGATTGTCCTTCCGCTTACAATGCTATACTTGGAAGACCTTGGATTCACGATATGAAAGCTATACCATCAACATACCATCAAAAGATCAAGTTCCCATCTCCCTGGGGCGTGCAAGAGATAGTCAGCGAAAAGAAAATTGCAAGGGAGTGCTACAAGATTACGATGAAGGCTAAACCGCAAGATATCTAGCAATTACAGAGCCAGGATGGAATGCGATCGTACGATGACCTTCAACTTGAAGAAGTCGTGCTAGATCCAAAACATCCTGATCGCAAGGTCTTCGTAGGAGCAACTCTAACCCCTGATATAAAAAATAGTATAATTTCTTTTTTGCAGGAACATTCGGATTGTTTTGCGTGGTCACACGAGGATATGGTAGGAATTGATCCTAACATCATATCGCACAAGTTGAACGTGGATCCAACGTTTAAACCCGTTAAGCAAAAAAGGCGCAAGTTTGCACCAGAACGCAACAAAGTCATCAATGAGGAAGTAGACAACCTACTCAAAACAGGGAAAATTCGAGAAGTAAAGTATCCAGATTGGCTCGCCAACGTGGTGGTAGTACAAAAGAAGAATGGAAAGTGGCGAGTATGCATCGACTTCACAGACCTGAACAAAGCTTGCCCAAAGGATCCTTTTCCTTTGCCGCATATTGATGCGATGGTCGATGCAACTGCGGGGCACGAGCTACTAACATTCATGGATGCTTATTCCGGATATAATCAGATCCTAATGCACAAAGATGATCAAGAGAAGACCGCGTTTATGACCGATAAGGGCATATATTGTTATAAAGTAATGCCATTTGGGCTCAAGAATGCTGGATCAACGTACCAAAGGCTTGTAAACAGGATGTTCAAAGATCATCTCGGACATACGATGGAAGTATACATCGATGATATGCTCGTAAAATCAGAACGATCACAAGATCATATCCAGCATTTGAAGCAATCGTTCGATATATTGCGAGAATACAAGATGAAACTCAACCCAACCAAGTGCTCTTTCGGGGTGCGTGCGGGAAAGTTTCTTGGATATATGGTTACACGACGAGGGATCGAGGCAAGTCCAGAACAAATCAGAGCAATCCTGGAAATTCAGTCACCAAGGAATATAAAAGAAGTACAGAAGTTGACCGGACGAGTAGCGGCCCTGAACAGGTTCATCTCACGATCATCAGATAAGTGTCACTTGTTCTACAATGTGCTCCGAAAGAACAAAGGCTTCGATTGGACAGAGGCACATGAGGAAGCACTACAAAGCTTAAAGAAGTACATGTCCAATCCTCCACTGTTGACGAAACCAATCGAAGGAGAGAGCTTGCAATTATACCTCGCTGTAAGCAACAACGCTGTTAGTGCAGTGCTCGTAAGAGAAGGTGACCAACAACAGCAACCTATCTATTATATAAGTAAGTCTTTCCTCGATGCCGAAACAAGGTACACGTCTATGGAAAAACTCTTACTTGGCCTCGTGACTGCAGCTAAAAAGTTAAGGCATTATTTCGAATCACATCATATAATCGTTGTTACTAACTATCCTCTTAAGATCGTACTTCGTAAGCCTGAACTTACAGGACGATTAGCAAAGTGGAGTATTTATCTTAGCAGCTTTGATCTAACGTATCAACCGAGAACAGCGATAAAATCTCAAGCGTTAGCAGATTTTATAGCTGAATTCAGTCCTGGGATCGAAGAGTCATCGTACGATGAAATCAGTAATGTGATGATTCACGACAACGAACCATGGACCATGCACGTTGACGGAGCTTCTAACGCACGAGGATCAGGATTGGGAGTTGTCCTGAAATCATCACATGGGGGCAATATGGTGTATTCGATACGATGCGAGTTCAAAACCACCAACAACGAAGCAGAGTATGAAGCCTTGATCGCTGGATTGGATATGGCATATAACTTAGGAGCACGATGGCTACACGTACGAAGTGATTCGCTACTAGTTGTGAACCAAATCAATGGCGAATTCCAGGCAAAAGATTCAAAGATGATATCATACCTCAAGATCGCAAAAGATAAGATCGCACGATTCGATAAGTTCTCGATAGAACAAATCCCAAGAGATCTGAACATGCAAGCCGATGCCTTGGCTAACTTGGGATCTGCATTCAATGAACCAGCTTTAGAAAGTGTTCCGATAATACATCTTATGTCACCAACAATCGAAGAAACTCAAATGATCGAAGAAAACCATGATTGGTCAAATGATATATGGAATTATCTCAGAAACGACCAACTTCCTGAAGACAAATTAGAAGCCCGGAAAGTCAAACTTAAAAGCTCTCGATATACGATCTATGATGATCAGCTGTATCGAAGATCCACAACGGGTCTAATCTTACGATGCATGGTGAATAAGCAACAAATCGATCGAATCCTTCAAGAAATGCATGATGGAGAATGTGGAAACCATTCTGGGGGCAGAAGTCTTGCTAACAGAATCTCGAGACAAGGATATTATTGGCCTACTCTTCGAGAAGACTCGATAAGGTATGTTCAAAGGTGCGATGCTTGTCAAAGACACTCAGGTACGTCACATCTACCTTCTGAACCCCTACACTCAGTCTTAATCCCATGGCCATTCATGCGATGGGGGATGGATATCGTAGGAAAATTACCACCTGCTCCAGGTCAAAAAGTATTTTTACTTGTTCTTACTGATTATTTCTCTAAATGGATTGAAGCCGCAGCCTTCTCACAGGTTAGGGATAAGGAAGTTATCTCCTTTATCCAAACTAACATTATTTACAGGTTTGGAGTACCATCAGAGATAACGTGCGATAATGGGTCTCAATTTATAAGTGAGAGAACTCGAAAGTTCTGCGATGAACGCGGGATAAAACTCATTACATCGACCCCAAGATATCCACAATCCAACGGCTTGGCCGAATCCAGCAACAAGACCATTATTAATTCTATTCGAAAGAGGTTGAAAGCTGCAAAGGGTCGATGGGTCGAAGAGTTACCATCTGTTTTATGGGCAAATCGCACGACACCCAGAATTGCAACTGGACAAACTCCTTTTTCCCTGGTATATGGATGTGAAGCAGTCCTTCCAATCGAATCACAAGTTCCTGTTGCTCGACATCGTACGATTGAACAAAACTCGATAGACTTATGTTACGATATTGATGCTTTGGAAGAACTAAGAGAGAAAGCCTTTCAAAAAATGGCATCGCAGAAAGCCATGGTTGAACGCTACTTCAATAAAAAGGTAAAAGTCAAGGTATTTCAACTTGGGGATCATGTCCTGCGACGTGTCTTTCCGAATACACAAGAATCGAACGCTGGAAAACTTTCCATCAAATGGGAAGGACCTTACATCATTACCAAAGTCGTGGGAAAAGGAGCCTATAAAATTTCAACCATTGAAGGTATTGAAATCCCACGTAGTTGGAATGCAACTCATCTGAAAAGGTACTACTTCTAAAACCCTTTTTATTTTACTATTATTTCATCGAACGATTACTGACTTAGGCATCGGAGCGCCGTTGGTCAATCCAACGGCCACCCCTTAGCCAATTTTACTCGCAGGTAACGCACGGTTATCGCAAGACATCGCACGATTATCGCATGATATCGCACGACTACCGCAGACATCGCACGATCTATGGCAAACATCGCCCGAGAAAACAATGTGCTCAAATCGCATAGAACTTAAAAGATGCATCAATCGCAAGAGCGCAAGTCAAAACGCCAGACGCATGATTAACAGAAACGTTTCTAAAAAATTTCTAAGTGCCTTAAACTCACGATAAACATCGCAAGTCAAAACGCACGATTAATTAAGGCCTTAAACACTAAATCAGCTAAAACGCACGATTATCTATTTACTAAAAGTACTTAGAACAAAATAACAAGTACTAAAACATCGCACGATTGCAAAAAAATAGATAATTTCATTAAAAAGTACTTAAAGTACTGTGATTACAACGATTGATAATTTAAACTTCAAGGGTGGCCTCTACGCCAGTACCCTCTTCTACGCTAACTTCTACGATGGGAGGAATAACTTCAGCAGCCTTGTCCACGATGCCGGATCCAGAGGCACCTTCGTTCTTATCCTCCTCCTCGATCATCGTGACCTCAGCATCTTTGCTCTTTTCAGCACCTTCTTCCTCCTCATCGGCATCCTTGGCGTCATCAGCATCCAGGAGCTCATCAGACCCCATTGCATCACGAAAAGCCCCCAGCTCGCCTTTAGCAGATTCGATGGTGTACGTGCCACCAATGAATTGGCGTATTACGGCTGCACGGGCCACCATCCTGGATAACACCATCTCGTCTTTGAGATCCTGGATCTCAGAAGACAAAGCCTTCTCTCGATCTGCCATCTCTGCGCGCATCGCAGCAAGCTCCTCTTCCAACTTGGCAGCACGATTATTAGCCGCTGTCAACCTCGCACGTTGTTCTGATCGAACGTGCTCAGCCTCATCCAGTTTAGCCACCAAGTCATCTACTTCAACTCGCTTGGCTTCCAGAGCAGCAGCCATCTTCGATGCCTTATCCTGAGCCTTCTTAGCCTCGTTCACCGCTGCCCTTTCGCTAGACATCTTCGCCTTCATGTCCCTTTGAACAGTCTCCAACCTTTGATGAAGGCCGAGACATGCCTGGAAAGCCTGCGCAAGTATAAAGAGTTAGAATAGCACATTTAATGTAATCGTAAGATATAAAAATCGTATGATAACTTACCATGAAGGAATATCCAACAGCACCAGCATCAAGCTCGCCAATCCGACGAGTATCCATGTGAGCCTTCTGCGATGGAAGCAAATATTGTTCGATGGCAGGGAATAAATCATCCTGGTTGATGACATCGCCATCAAGGAAATTTGAAGGCAGGGATATGTTGATCGATGTTTCTCCCTCCTTCCCTCTTGGAGGCTTGACCGAGCCCCTTTTTTCCTTCGATATCGTAGGAGACATCGCAGGAGGAGGAGCAGCGTGGATCGGGGTCGCATCGACCACATCATCCGCCTGTCGTACGGCTTCCTTTGATGAGGTCGAAGTACCCGAAGAAGACCTTGTCTTCTTAAGTTGTGGCTCCATGCCACTCATTCCTTTCTTCTTCTCCAGAGCCCTCTTGGCCGCCGCTAAGTTAGCCAATTTCTTAGCAGGTTTCTTCTGGCCTGAAATATAAAACGTACGTTATAAATCGCACGATAAAATTGAGAAAACGTAGGATAAAAAAGAAAAAGTTATCGCATGATTTACCTTCCATCTCTTCTTCTTCTTCTCCTTCACTTAACACTTGAACCTCGAGCTCTTCGTCGCTGTCTTCCCTTGGGCTTTTTCCCTTCGGTTTAGCGTACGATCGTTCCTGAACACCGTACTCCAAGAAGCGATTGACAGCCTCAGTAGATTCCTCGAAGGTAAAATCAATCTCTGCAAAAATGACACGCGATAAGAAAATTATTTAAATAAGATTATACAAAGCAAAAATACATAAAACGACCTATACCTAGTGGGTTCCATTCTGGAGCCACCCATCCACCGTCCTCCAAGACCGATGAGGATCGTACGAACGCATATCGAGCCTTCCATCCTCGATCAAATGCTTGAGTACCATGTACTAACATGGCATCACCCCTACCCTTGGGATAAATCCCATACCTATCATAGTCAGAGGGTTTAACAGTGTACGCCGATAAAAGATCATCAACGGTGAAAGGATCTCTACCCCAATTCTCAGTGACGCGTTCGATAACGCTCACAACCCTCCAAAATTGGGGCATAAGCTGTCCAGGTGATAAGCTAAATCGTGTCATGAAGGCACGAGATAGGGGACTGAAGGGCCAAGAAAATCCTATCTTAAAAGGATACTCGAACAACGCAAAGAAACCTGCCGGAGCGTCGGCGGGCCTAACCTCACCAGGTGATTTGATCACGGCATCCTTAGGCAACCTGGCAAGTTTCTTAAGATGAACTAAGTCTATTTCTCCCTGAATTGTGCTCCTAACTTCCATGATTTCCCTAAAACACAGTCGATCTAAACTTCTACGCAACCTATCGAAACGCAATAAATCAAAGTTCCTAGGATTCTTATCAGCTTTAATTTTCAAGCGCATGAACTGAAATTGAAACTAAGGTAGAGAGGTACCTTATAGGCGAATTGAATCTGAATCTTCTCAAAGATTAAGAGGATTCGGTTGAAGAGAATTTGAGTTTGAAATTAGAAAAGATTTAGAGATAATTATGGAAAAAATCTTATCTTTATATGAAATTAAACTCCTTCCCAAGAAATTGAGGTCGAATCGTACATCGACACCTGTCTCTTATAACCGTTACGTTGACAGCTTGCACTTAACCAGGTTATGACGCCGTTAACGTGAAAAACGGTTCAGATTCGATAGATTAAAAATATGATAAAATTTGATATACTAAAGATTTGATTTTGCAGATGTAAGATTCAGAAAACATATAATTTATTTTCCAAATCTTGGGGGCAAACTGTTTGGGTGAAATTTTATCATCGAACGATCGAACGATTAAAATCGTAAGATATATTCCAGGATGATATCCCTGTATTAAGATAAGGTCCTGAAGTAAAGATATAAATACCTTCCAACAAAGATAGGCGATCATCGAAGAAGACCGTACGATATCATCATATGATCATACGATTGAACTAACAATATACATGTTCAAGTTTGCTCTTATTGCAGGAAAGCTTATCCAAGATAACCTCGAAGTATAGCTAACACTTATCAAGCCTGATATGACCGTTCAAACAAGATACGCTCGTCTTAAAGAACTCAGACGTTACGATCGCAAAACCAGCTTCAGTTATACCCGTTGCATTTATTGCTCAATAATGGATGAACAGTTACAAGATCAACAACTATAAAAAGAGAATCAAGACAACACATTCGGGACAACTGATTCTGGAAGAGAAATAGCAATACGAATATTATTCTCCGTATTTACGTTCGATAGCATTCATTTTCTTTATTGTAATCATACGATACAACTGTAACATCGAGGATATCACCCCTTATTGGTGATCTATAGTGCAACGTCGACTATCCTATTTAGTCGGCCGCAGGTTTTTTCCTCGATTCAGAGGTTTTTCCTGCGTCATCAATCTTCTTGTCAATTTACTTTTATTTATCGCACGTTTTATCGAACGAGAATTCTTTCTTTTGACGATTTTGCCTCACGATATCTTACGATAACGATTTAAGTAAATTTTTACACAAACAGCTGACAAAGCTAAGGAGAAGGTTTTTAAGCTTGCGTCCGACCTGGAGGCAAAACAGGTTAAGATCGATGATCTGGAGTTGAAGCTCGAAGAGTCTGAACGCATGAGGGAAGAGCAAAGATCCCGGATGAAGATCGTTCTTGATCGTGCGTCCAAGCTGGAGGAAGAGCTGAAGGCTATTCAACTCGAGAAGGCAATGCGGGAGGAGGCATTATCGTCTGAAATCCAGGATCTGAAGGACGAGGCGGCGTTAATAAGGGTTGTAGCTCGTGCGGCCCTTATGCGTCGTGTGATAGCCGGAACCCTCACCGTCGGGATTGCCAAGGAAGAGGTGGAGGCATTCCGCGAGCTTATGGGATCTGAAGATCTTTTGGATGCTGACGATCTTAAAGACTTGGACGAGGAGGTTGGAGAGAAGCCTGTCGAGGTTGCTGCCGTTGGGGAGGAGACTCGAGATGAAATGGTCTCTGGATCCACTCCAGCAATCTTGACTACTGAAGAGGCTCTTCCTAAGATCGTAGGATCTTCAGACGTTGTTGAAGGATCGGGCGATGATACCGGTGTTGTGGGATCTGATGCCCCTGTTAGTTCTTAGTTTCTTTTTGTAATCGTACGATCTTTCTTTTTGTTAAGTACTTTTGATTTTGTTTAAGTACTTTTTTTGGAATGAATGATTTTAGTTTATCGTACATGTTTAACTTGTGTTTTAAGAATCGTTTCTTTATTTTGTATCGTGCGACTGGCGTTTTATCTTGCGCGCGTGCGTATTGTGATCGTGCGTTATAAGCTTTATTCATGCGATACTCGCGACATTCGTGCGATACATGCGATTATCGTGCGATACCTGCGATGAGAAAAGAATGGCTAAGGGGTGGCCGTTGGTTTGACCAACGGCGCTCCGACGCCCAAGTCAGTAATCGTTCGTAATAAAATAGTAATAGAAATGAAAAGGTTTAGAAGTAATACCTCTTAAGATGTGTTGCATTCCAACTTCGTGGAATTTCTTTTCCTTCGATGTTTGTAAGCTTGTATGCACCATTTCCAATAATCTTAGAGATTATATAAGGTCCTTCCATTTGATGGAAAGTTTTCCTACGTTTAGCTCTTGAGTATTTTGAAATACCTGTCGTAGGACATAATCACCTACTTGGAAAATTTTTGCTTTAACTTTTTTGTTGAAATGTCGTTCGACCATGGCTTTTTGTAATGCCATTTTTTGAAACGCCTTCTCTCTAAGTTCTTCCAGTGCATCTAGATTATAATATAGATTTATCACGTTTTGGTCCATCGTACGATGCCTTGCTATTGGAAGTTGAGATTCGATCGGTAGTACTGCTTCACATCCATAAACAAGGGAGAAAGGTGTTTGTCCTGTTGAGGTCCTTGGAGTCGTACGATTTGCCCATAAGACTGAAGGTAATTCTTCGACCCATCTTCCCTTCGCTTCCTTTAGCCTTTTTCGAATCGAATTAATGATGACTTTGTTACTCGATTCTGCTAGACCATTGGATTGAGGGTATCTAGGTGTTGAAGTAATTAACCTAATTCCACGTTCATCGCAGAACTTACGAGTTCTTTCGCTTATGAACTGCGAACCATTATCGCACATGATCTCCGATGGTACTCCAAACCTGTATATAATGTTAGTTTGGATAAAAGAAATAACTTCTTTATCTCTTACCTGCGAAAAAGCAGCAGCTTCGATCCATTTGGAAAAATAATCGGTGAGAACAAGCAAGTAAACTTTTTGTCCTGGAGCAGGAGGTAACTTTCCTACGATGTCCATCCCCCATCGCATGAATGGCCATGGGATTAAGACAGAATGTAGGGGTTCAGAAGGTAAGTGAGACATACCTGAATGTTTTTGGCAGGCGTCGCATTTTTGTACATACCTCATAGCATCTTCTCGAAGAGTAGGCCAATAATAGCCTTGTCGTGAGATTCTATTTGCAAGACTTCGTCCTCCAGAATGGTTTCCACATTCTCCATCATGCATTTCTTGTAGGATCTGATTCATATGCTTCTGACTCGTTATGCATCGTAGGATTAATCCAGATGTGGATTTGCGGTATAGTCTTCCTTCGAAGATTGTATACCGCGAGGCCTTCACTTTGGTCTTCCTGGCTTCCATCTTGTCGTCGGGAAGTTTGTCATACTTTAGATAATTCCATATATCGAGCGACCAGTTGTAGACTTCTTCGATTATTTGTACTTTTTCTTTTGCTTCGATGGAAGATGTCGTAAGATGAATTATTGGAATGTTCTCCAAAGTTGGCTCATTGAATGCGGATCCCAAATTAGCCAAAGCGTCAGCTTGAACGTTCAAATCTCTTGGGATTTGTTCTATCGAAAACTTTTCGAATCGTGCGATGCTTTCTTTAGCGATCTCGAGATATACCATCATTTTCGAATCTTTTGCTTGAAAATCACCGTTAATTTGATTCACCACTAGTAACGAGTCACTTCGTACGTGCAGATGTCGTGCCCCCGAGTTATAAGCTATTTCCAATCCAGCAATTAAGGCTTCATATTCTGCTTCGTTGTTGGTAGCCTTGAATTCACATCGTACTGAGTACACCATGTTCCCCCCGTGTGATGATTTCAGGACAATTCCTAATCCCGATCCTCTTACGTTAGAGGATCCATCGACGTATAGGGTCCAAGGCCGATTGTCTTGAATCATCACATTGTTGATTTCATCGTGCGATGGTTGTTCTACTTCTGGACTGAATTCTGCCACGAAATCTGCCAATGCTTGAGACTTTATCGCCGTTCTGGGTTTGTATGTGAGATCAAATCCACTTAGGTAGATACTCCATTTGGCTAGTCGACCCGTAAGTTCAGGCTTACGAAGTACGGTCTTGAGAGGATAATTGGTTACGACTATTATATGATGTGATTCGAAATAATGTCGTAACTTTTTAGCTGCTGTCACGAGGCCTAAAAGCAATTTTTCCATCGATGTATATCTGGTTTCGGCATTTAGAAAGGATTTACTTATGTAGTAAATTGGATGTTGTTGCTGGTCATCTTCTCGTACGAGGACTGCACTTACCGCATTGTTGCTAACGGCTAAGTATAATTGCAAGCTTTCGCCTTCAATCGGTTTTGTCAACAATGGAGGGGAGGCCATGTACTGCTTCAGATCTTGTAATGCTTTTTCATGAGCCTCTGTCCAGTTGAAACCTTGATTTTTACGTAGTACATTGTAAAATAAGTGACATTTGTCAGATGATCGTGAGATGAATCTGTTTAATGCCGCCACTCGTCCAGTAAGCTTTTGTACTTCTTTCACGTTTCTTGGAGACTGTATCTCTTTGATGGCCTTGATCTGCTCTGGACTTGCTTCTATCCCACGTTGAGTGACCATGTATCCGAGGAATTTTCCAGCACGTACTCCGAAGGAACATTTCGTAGGATTGAGTTTCATTTTGTATTGTCGTAAGATATCGAATGATTGTTTCAAATGATCAATGTGATCATGTGATCGTTCGGATTTTACCAGCATATCGTCGATGTACACTTCCATCGTTCGACCAAGATGTTCTTTGAACATCATGTTTACGAGTCGTTGGTACGTTGATCCTGCGTTCTTGAGGCCGAAGGGCATCACCTTGTAGCAGTATATCCCTTTATCCGTCATGAAGGCTGTCTTCTCTTGATCGTCTGTGTGCATCAGGATTTGATTGTATCCAGAATAAGCGTCCATGAATGTGAGTAATTCATGACCTGCCGTTGCGTCGACCATCGCATCAATGTGAGGTAGTGGAAACGGGTCTTTTGGACATGCTTTATTTAAATCTGTAAAGTCGATACAGACTCGCCACTTTCCATTCTTCTTTTGCACGACTACCACGTTTGCCAGCCAATCTGGATACTTAACTTCTCTAATCTTTCCTGTCTTTAGCAAGTTATCGACCTCGTCGTTAATAACTTTGTTGCGTTCTGGCGCGAACTTACGTCGTTTCTGCTTAATTGGTTTAAAGGATGGATCCACGTTCAGCTTGTGCGATATGATGTCAGGATCAATCCCAACCATGTCTTCGTGCGACCATGCGAAGCAATCTGAGTGTTCCTGCAAAAAAGATATTATTCTATTTTTTATATCAGGGGTTAATGTTGCTCCCACGAAGACTTTTCGATCAGGATGTTTTGGATCTAGTATGACTTCTTCAAGTTGAAGGTCATCGTACGATCGTACTCCATCCTGGCTCTGTAATTGCTAGATATCCTGGGGTTTGGTCTTCATCGTGATCTTGTAACATTCACGAGCGATTTTCTTTTCACTGACGATCTCTTGCACGCCCCAGGGAGATGGAAACTTAATCTTCTGATGATAGGTCGATGGTACGGCCTTCATATCATGGATCCAGGGTCTTCCGAGTATTGCGTTGTATGCTGACGGACAATCTATGACGTTGAATTTGGTTTGCTTGTTGATTCCTTTGGCGAAGACTGGCAATACTATTTCTCCGAGGGTACTCGTCGCGTCTCCATTGAAGCCTACTAGAGTTGTAGTCCGTCGTACGATGTTGGATCTGTCGATGCCCATGATCTTTAGAGTATCTGAGAATATAACGTTAGCTGAGCTACCTCCATCCACCAATACTCTCTTGGTTAAACAGTTTCCAATGGTTAACTGTATAACCAAAGCATCATGGTGTTTTTGGTTAATGCCCGATAGATCGTCTTGATCGAACGTTAGTTTGGCTGCATCGAGTTCTTTTTCAGCTGCAGTCTTTGAATCTTCAGAAATAGGGTATCCTTCAGGTCCTTCTCGTGCATGTCGTTTGGCCGCAGAGTATGTCAAGCCACATACTTCTGATCCACCAGTAATGCAATTGACCACTTTTGTATGGATCGGAGATGCTGGCCTTTTTGCTTCATCGCCGATGATACCTTTTAGGTGCCCATTCGTTTTGAGGTAAGCAATCTCTTTTTTGAGGCTGATGCATTCGTCCGTCGTGTGTCCATGATCAGCATGGAACTCGCACCATTTAGTCTGATCTTTGTCTTTGCTGGGATTCTCCGGCTTCTTGGGCCATCGTACGTTTGCGTCGATCTTTCGCAAGGAATCCACCAGTTCTTTGGATGTACCTGCAAAATTGTAAGTAGATAAATCGGGATATCTAATTCTTCCTGTACCTTTGTTCGTGCGAGTTTTGGATTCTTGTCGAGAGTTTCCAATTTTATTTACTCTCTTGGGTTTAAAATCGTGTTTCTGTGCACCCAGATTTTTCTTTTTGTTCGAATGCTTCCGTCTGAAGATGGCGTCGTCTTCAATTCTCATGTGGGCTAACGTTCGAGCTCGTACATCGTCAAAGTTCTCTGGTGGATACTTTGTGAGATCCGTATATAATTCCGAAGAATTATCGAGCCCACGTTTGTATGCTTCAATTGCGGTTTTTATATCGCAATTCTTGACTTCGATCATTTCTGCATTAAACCTGTTAAAATAATCGCGTATTGTTTCTCCGGTTTTCTGTACGACATAGTACAAGTCACTGGTTTGTTTTTCCATCTTGCGACTGCTCGCGAACTGTCGAGTGAATTGGTTCACCAATTCAGCGAATGATTCGATACTCTTTGGCTTTAGATTTATAAGCCATTGTAGCGCGGCTCCTGTAAGAGTAGATCCGAAACTTTTACACATGCATGCCTCCTGATATTGGGATGGGATCGAAGCAGTCCACATAAGTTGTTTGTATTGCGCGACGTGTTCCACTGGATCTGTTATTCCCGAATATTTAGTTGTAAAGGCAGGAATGTTGTATTTCTTCGGTATTTCCATGAGAGCAATTTCATCAACGTAGGGTGAAGCTTGAAATCCTGTCTTTGGTTCGACTTCAACTGGTACGGCTGCTCCAGGAAGTTTTGCGAGCAATGCGAGCATTGCTTTGTTTTGTTCCTCTAACATCTTTAATCGTACGTCCATAAGGTTTTCAGTAGGTGTTACTCCAATATTTCCTTGATAGTTGGGTTGGATTGGAATATGGGTTACGGTGGTATTTATTGTTGGTATGTGTGGTATTGGTTCTGGGATTGAATAGAAAGGTCGAGGAACACCTTGGGGTTGAACGTAGGTAAATACAGGAGGTGGTCCTGATGGAAGAGGAGGAAAAATGGTTTGAGATTGGTTATTCTGAGGTGGACGTACGTTGTTTTGAGATACTTGTGACATCACTGGTATTTGAGAGGCTTGAGGCATTGAAGGTATTTGTGGTGTCCTGAACTGATTCTGCTGAACGGGAGGTGGTCTAGGGAGCGGTGCTGATATCACAGGATTAGTTTGAGTAACTTGAGGGTTTAGACCTCGTAATCGTACGATTTCGTTATTGGCTTCCATGTTTTGATTAGCCAACTGCTGGATTTGCTGCTGAGCAGCTGCTAGTTGCTGTTGCAGAGTTGGTTGGAAGTTATTCTCCATAATCCTGCAATGAACACTCAAGACAACTCGAAGATTAGTAGGCAAACGTTTTATCAAACGAAATTTTCTCAGAACGGGGCCCCACGGTGGGCGCCAAATTGTTTTGGTAAAAAATTACACAATTTAATATCGTAAGATGTTGTGAGGCGAATCCGTCGAGAGAAAGAAATTTAGTTCGATAAAACGTGCGATGAAATAAATGACAAGACAATTTGATGACGCAGGAAAAACCTCGAGGTCGAGGAAAAAACCTGCGGCCGACTAAAAGGATATAGTCGACGTTGCACTAAGTATCACCAATAAGGGGTGATGTCCTCGAGAGTTACAGTACAGATCGTGCGATTACAATGAAACAAGATGTAAATTACAAAGAGCAATATCAATATTGTAGAGAGAATTTTCTAGCTTCAATGTATTCTGATGTCTTCAAACGATGTTCTCGAACTCCTTTTATAGCTGATCAGAGTGTAACAGTCGTCCTTAATTGTGCATTTAATGTAACGGCTATAACGGTAGCTAGATTCTCGTTCGTAACGGCTGGAGCTTTATGAGAAGCGTATCTTGGTCTTCAATGTTTGTTGTTTACCTGTTACAAATGATTAATCTCAAGATATAATTAACTGTTAGTATCATATCGTGCGATATTGTATATTTTTTCGTACGATATGATATAGATATCGTTCGACGATTGATTATTATCGTTCGAGGGTATATTTGTCTTATTTCAGGACCTTATCTTAATACAGGATTATCATCCTGAAAGATATCTTAAGATTTTAAGTCGGTCGTCGTGCGTCGTGCGATTTTTCACCCAAACATATATAATTACATCTCTCTATATTATGTAATTACATTTTTTATCTTTTTCAATTTTAGATACCATCTCGTTTTTATTGTCAATGGATAAAAATTAAACGATAGATAATAGTTTTTGTTTTTAGGAAGGAACGTTATTTTGTGGCGATCATAGCTATGTGAAGTAGATATCTTTGGTCCATTAGATGCCTTTTGGCTAACAATTTTTCATAAAATAACAACAATTTTTTGTCCATAACAACACACATTACTAAGAGATTTGTCGCCCTAAATCGGCATAAATCGAAAGAATTCCGTTAGTTGCAGGATACTAATAACTTCCATAACTTGAATGATCTAAAAACCGATGGCATTTAAAGTCGAGATAAAGTCGACCCACATTGTTAAACCATCGTCCTCCACTCCCGACCACCTGAAAACCCATAAATTATCTCTTTTAGATCAGTTATCACCTTCGGTTTACCCTCCGATAATCTTCTTCTACGACTCAAAGCCAGACTCGAACCCAACCCCTCGGCTCAAGGCCGCTTTGTCTAGAGTCTTGGCGTCTTTTTACCCGTATGCTGGACGTATAAGTGGAGACGGTTTTGTTGATTGCAATGATGACGGAATCCCGTATTCCGAAGCCATTGTTGATTGTTCTTTGTCTCATGTACTTAAAGAGTGGGATTTGAGTTTGATGAGACAGTTTGTTCCTCTAACCGAGGAATCCGTGAATCCCGACCACACGATTCCATTGCTGGTCCAGGTGACCGTCTTCAAGTGCGGTGGGATCGCAATCGGTGCTTGTTCTTCGCATAAGATTGGCGATGCGGCCAACTTCTTTACGTTTATTCGCGAATGGGCAAACGTTTCGTTGAACGATAACCTTGTTTTGGTTCCGGAGTTCACAATTTCGTCTCTCTTCCCATCGATCGGTTCCTTGAACTTCGACACCGCAATCAAGATCCCAATGAACGAGAAACTCGTTCGAAAGAGGTTCGTTTTCGACGCCTCAAGCGTATCATCGCTCAAGGCCCAAACCACCCCTTCGTCATGCGTCCAAGCCGTTTCCGCGCTCGTCTGGAAGTGCGCCATGAACGCGGTCAAGAAATCCGTACTTGGACCCGACACGAAAGCATCGATAGCGATGACGCTCGTGAACATGCGAGGACGGCTCGACCCGCCGTTGCCGGAGACCTCGTTCGGCAACTTTGTCGGGTCGTTTCTGGCCGAGAAAACCTTGGACCACGACCACGATGGCGAGATCGAGTTGGGTGGTTTGGTGGCCCAATTGAGACATGGGTTTAAAGAATTCTGTGATGTTTACATGAAAGAAGTTCAAGATCCAAAAGATGGGATCTTTGCAATCTTGAATTACAGTAAAAAGATTGGGGAAATGTTGCAAAGGAGTGGAACTGAAGTGTTTACATTCAGCAGTTGGTGTGGATTCCCATTGTATGAGATTGATTTTGGGTATGGAAAGCCAAGGTGGATTAGTGTTACAAATACACCATTCAGGAATGGAATCATGATGATGGATACAAAAGAAGGGAATGGAATTGAAGTTTGGGCCAATTTGGAGGAAGATGTCATGGCCATCTTTGAACAAGATCATCACTTGTTGGCTTATTGTTCTTTAATTCCATGTGATGAATGAAAGGTTTTTTTTAAATAATTGGCAATATAGATAAACATGTTATTTTTATTTTTAAAAACTAAAAATTCTAATAAAAAAACTTTTTATTTATATGTTAATATTCTCATAAGTCTATTAATTTGTAAAAATGTTGTAATTCTTATGATCCTTCGGAGTAAATTTAGAAAGCTTCTAGTTTTCTAAACAAAATAAAATTTTAGAAAACACCTTTAATTTATTTAGTTTTAAAAAACCTTTAAGAAAATGAAATTCTTTTACCTTTTAACTTTTATCTAATTTATAAACTAATTTTCGTAGTTTTTTAAAATTTTATAAGTATGTTATCTAATTTTTTTAAATGGAAAATAAAAACTCTACCATTTCAATCAAAAGTATTTTCTAAAATTTTCAATGAAAATTGAAAATAAAAACCTAACTCTATTTCTAAAATGATTTTTTTAAATGTAAACAATTTTTCACAACCAAATACATCATAAATGATTGATTAAAAATCTATATATATATAAAAGTAGGATGTTGGAAGAATGATGTGGCATCCTATATATTGAGTATTGGCTTAGAGGAATTTTCTCCTTTTTTTGAATTTTTTAAATATATTTTTTAAATATAAAATAAGCTAAAGACTATTTTATCCCTAAATGAAAATTGCATGTTTTAATATAATAAGGACTCTTTGGTAATTTGACTTAACAATTTAATTAGCTTTAACTTTCATATTATTTAACTTATAAAAAGATTTATTCTACCCTTTTCACCTTCTCATTCATTAATTAAAAGAAAACCTACAACATAATCATCAATAAATTAAACCAAATATTCCACCAAAAAACATTTATTCTTCCCTTTTCACCTTCTCATTCATTAATTAAAAGAAAACCTACAACATAATCATCTATAAATTAAACCAAATATTCCACCAAAAATGTAGTGCAACAACTTTTAGTTCTTTGTTTTGCTATTGGGTTTCTTTGTTTGTAAGATTGTTGTTCATTCTTCGTAAAATTTCTAGGTAAGCTAACACCTTTTATGATTTTCGTAATTATATATTGTTTATGTGTGCCAATCAATATTATTGTTTTTTTTTCTATAAAAAAACACCATATTATTTTATATGTTTTTGTGTATATTCCTTATTGTTATTATAAAAGTTTTTTGTTTTTTTATTTTGATATATATATATATATATAAGCAAGATGTTGGAAGGATGATGTGGATATCCTATCTATCGAGTATTAGCTTATAGGATTTTTTTCATTGTTTTGAGTTTTTTATATATTAAATAAGTTAAATACTATTCTACCCTTAATTAAAATTTTGTAATTTACTACAAAAAGGTTTCTTTGGTAATTTTGCTTACAATTTAATTAGCTTTAATTTCCAATTTTTTAACTTCTTATAGACATTCAATTTGGTCTCCTCAAATTCCCATTTATTAATTAATAAAAAAACCTACAACAAAACCATATATAAATACAACCTAATGCTCCCTTAACCTACAACCTTTATGTTCTATGTTATATTCTATTACGTGTATGTATTTTTGTTGTTTCTCTTTTATAGAATTTTTTTCCTTCGTTACTATTGCTCAACCTTCGTAAAAGTTTCCGGTAACGTTTCACTTTTTATTATAAATTTTATGATTATAAAATTTATATGTTGTTTTTTGGATGAGTATCATTAGTTTTTTATATATAAAAAGATTTTCATAGTTTTGTATGCAACGATAGAATAATGTTCTTTTTTCTTACTATTACTATTACTTTGCATTTGATATTTATGTTGTATTGGTGTTTTAAGTGATGTCATCCTTCTTAATTCGTTTTGCTTATATTTTGTATTTTCTTATAAAAGTTATTTTTGTTGACAACAACCAAACTACAAAGTACGATCTATGTATTTTTTTTTTTTTTTGTTTTGTTGTGGATTCACTTTTGATTTTTTAATGTACTTATAATTTCTTAATTTGCAATTTAAAAAAAAATCCAACAATGAGATACCATTTTTCTAAGCAATTCAATCCTAAATTTATTCTTTAACTTTTCTCTAAAATAATTTTCCTTTTTAATGTAGTTAATAACAAAATTTTTATTAAATAAAATTATTCATACTCTTTGTTTGCATCTAAATTTTTTTTTTATTTCATATTATTATAATATTTTTATACATATAACATTTAAGGATCAAGGGAGTGCATTGGTTCAAATTGTTTGTATATTATTTTTTTGGTTCACAAAAGATTTTCCCTCCTCTCTCTCTCTATATATATACATATATATAATCAACATATTTAAGAACTCATTAGGGATGAAAAATTACAACAATCAACATGTATACTTTCATTTACATGACACTTAAATATAATAATATGTGCAATTTAAATAAATAAAAATATTATAATTAATATAAATAAATAATTGAAGATGACGATGGATCACGTCAATATAATACATTTATAATTATTGTTAGTTATCCTATTTACATAACTCTTTATATATATATATATATATATTTAGAAAACAATATATTTTTAAATGACCAACCACGCAAGTTGTAGTCATTTTCTTTAGTACTACATATATATTAATATGTATTATTCACAAAGAAAACTAAGTATCTAAAATTTCTATTAATATATAAAGTTTGAATAAACATATAAAATTAAAATCACCATTATTATTTAAAATCTTATTGGCACCAATATATAAATATAAATAACATTAGAGTCAATATATAAGTAACATAAGAATGAACATTTAGTTAAATAATAAAATTAATATATAAATATAGAGACAATATATATACATATATATGGAATGATAATATAATTAAATTTTATATTAGTCAATTCTTGAACAAATGACATACTTACTACTAAATAAAATAATATATATTTAAAATATATTAAGAATAAATATTTATTGGATTTGTTAAATCAATTTAATAGTAATTAACATTTGTAAAAATATATATAGATTAAATAGAATAAATAAGTATATAAATTCGAAAATAACTTACTATAGTAATTATTTCAATTTCATTTTTATGTTAAATTTAAATTGAAATCAAAATATGTAAATAAAATTGATGTAATATTTTTTATTTTGCATAATATTGTTAAAACCTCTTTTCAATATTCTTTAACGAGAAACTAAGCTATAAATAAATAGCCTTAAGTAGATCGAAAAAAAACTTGAATGTGGATACATTAACAATTAAATCAGATTCGCATATGATCGAAGTGAATATAAATATTTTATAGGAATATTATGTCGCGGATAAATCTATATATTACGAGTTATGAAAAAAATACCTATCATACACATCATTATTATAACAAGTAGCCTCACACATTTCTTTTATCATTCAAGTCTATTACAAAGTTTGATAATGTTGAACTTATAGGTTGTTATTTAATTATACATATCAAAAGAAACAACTAAGAATAATGAGGTAACTTCGTCTCAAATGTACATCAATTCTTATTATCTTATTATATGATATGTGATTCTCCGCCCGATTTAACTTCAAAATTGTCTAAATAATCTATCACCATCGCGCAACGTGCGATGCCGTTCAATGGTACATTAAGTATAAAAAAAGTCCAATGATAAAATATGCTCAAACAGAATAGTTCATTACCCTTATAAGTCATTAACCCAAAAACTAAAGTATATTATCAATGTATTTAGGGCTTTAACCAACAAGCTATATAAGGAACTGAGGCTCTCACACCAGGTAAGTGTGAAAATGACTCTTACTTGATAAGCATTTGTTGGAATTAAGATGTTTATCACCAATTCGTTTTTATGGACAAAGATGTTGAACGATAATATAAACGATTTTGAGTTATTTAGATAATGTGATTACAATTATGCAAAACAACATAAATGATAGGATGATTGATGGTAGAATGTCAATATTCTAAAACGTGTATCATATAAGTTAAACGGTATTTACATAGGACGGATGAATAAAACTTATTAAATATAATTAATACACAGATACTTATATTACTTATGTAGGACAAATGAATAAAACATATTAAATATAATTAATACACAAATACTTATATTATTTTTTAAACACCGCGCAACGCGCGGTGTGGGCCACTAGTTATAGGATAAAACTAGTTTAAAACGATTCTATATAAAGACTTGGTTGAATATCTACAACAGAAAAAGATAATAAGTAAATTATATAATATTATATTTCATTTCATAACCATATATAAACCTTTTAGAGAAGCATATATAAAAATTCAAATAATTAAAATATATAGAATATATTTGTGATAAGAAAACAATCGCCATTGCTTTTTTCTGAAATATTTGGTCACAACAGAACAACAAGGTATTTAATGGTAGTATGAAAAAGGATGGCGAGATTTTCAAAGACATCCAATTCCTGGAATTTGAATGGTTTAGAGTATATCCAATATTTGGAAGCTTCTTAGTTAAGAAAGTTGGATTTGTAATCCGAAAGACAGTGTTTTCTCTTGTATTGTTCTAGCGTCTCGCTAGTTTGTTGATTTAATTATTTTCTTGCCGTCCAAATGTATATATATATAATATTGTGAAATAAGTCTAATAATTTCACAACTACTAGCCAACTTCCTAACCACACAAACTTATGATCACAAATCGTTAAATATAACATATACGTATGGACACAACATTTTTTCTTTGTCAACTAATTCAAGATTCCTTATCTCATTGCTTTAGATTTAAAGTTTAATCTTAAATATAAATAGAATTTTATTTTTATAAAATACGAAAACCTCATTTTCTTCTAATACACGTATATGAATACACTAAGGGTTGTTTATTTATGACTTAATGGGTTGAATGGTTCACAAGGCTTAATCGCACAGCAATTGAACTGTTTACTTGTGACTTAATGAAAATATAGTGGGCTTTTTCGCTCAGCCCATGGAGGGCACTTGTCCAGGTTAAGCCATAAAAATGACCTCATCTACCCTTCTTGAAAAATACGCTTTCCTTCTCCTCCTACCTTTAACAGCACCTTCTCATGTCTGGAACTCCATTCACGGTTTGAAATATATTAACGATCGTGCGTCCATCAACGTTGTAGAATGCGACAGGATAACTTGGTTTTGATCTACAATCTATAATTGATGAAAACCCTAGGTCTCTGTTTTGGTTCAAACCTTCTGGTGAATAGTGGTATACGATTTAAGGTTGCAATTTTCGGAACCAAAAGTGAAAATAGATGAAAGGAAAGTTTGATGATGTTCTTTAAAATATAATTTCACAATCTCTACTGTGGGTTTATATCAACCATTTGTAGATTTGAGTTGGGAGTTTATCCTTTTTAAACAACTTTGTTGACTATATAAAATTTATGCAAGTGTTCTATTATTTTCTTCATCTTCATTTTTTTAATTGGGTATCAAATTCAAATTCGACGGGATACACATGTGTTAAATTGGGTATCCTTGTGGGTTATGTGTATTGTGATTTTCATTTGATGGAACATGCATTAGAATATTGTTTTAAGCACATGGTTTATCACATGTCATTTGGTGAGGTCTGTAATTTCTTGTGCTCCATTCTCTATTGATCGTATTCAAAGAATTAAAGTCTCTGTTCAAATGGTATTTGAAGTCCCTATTTTAATTTGATTTTGCAAATTTGGGTTTGGCTAAGAGTGATGAATAATATCTCATTTGGAATCTCGATCAATCTTTAGATTTTTAAAAACTATCATATATTTAAGTAGTTATTTGTCATTCAGACTAATAGGGTTTGTTTCATAACGAAGGGTAAAACAGTCTTTTAGGTTATTCAGACAGTTGATTCAGAACCAAAAGTAAACAATAACATATTTTTATCCAAACAGACAAATTTATCTAGACAGACAAGTTTATTCATACTGACAGACAGACAAGATTTGGTAAACAGCCCCTAAGAGTGTTAGAAATTTAGCTAGGAACAACTCTATCTATAGGCTATTACCATTAAGATCACTTGGACCATACTTTACTTTATTAAGTTAATAAATTACAAGTCAATATGTGACTACTTAATTTCATTGCATTAGTTAGTTGGATACTTTAGGATCGAAGCTTTTCTGTTAAATATTGTACAGTTCAGGGACCCCTTTGTAACTTTTGTGTCTATATATTGTTATCAATACACGCAACCCTAATCACGAGTTTCCACATATTCTTTCATGGTATAAGAGCCCCCAAGAAAATCCTATTTTCTTTTCCTTTTTTCCGCCGGCAATCATCCTTCCCGCCGGCCACCACCACCGGTTTTCCCTTACCGGTCGCCACCCTCTCTCCCATCACAGCCCTAGCGCCAACCGCTACTCTGTTCTGCCACCACAACAGCCCGCTGCCGACCGCCGCTGCCTCTCAAACCCTAGCGCCGACGCTAATCTGTTATGCCGTCGTCAGAATCGTCACGCCGTCGTGTGGTTCCCCCATATCGTTCTGATCTGGTTCGCTGCTGCACCCTCGAGATTTTGCAGAATCGCATCGCTCTCGTCGGAAATATTCTTCTCGTGCCGCGAACAACGTCTGACGCGAACAACCTTGCGCTGCAATCTTCGCGCCACGAACGCCTTACTCGCGCCGCGAGCCGCTGTTGCCTCGTCGTCAACTCTGCTCACACTGCCTCTGTCCGTTGGCTGTTACCGGATATCCTCGACTGCTGGCTGTTGTCCCTCCTTAGCGTGTTGGGTTTGTGGTACATTACTATCCCTCTACCAGCGGTTAAGCGACTTGCTTTTTTATTTTCGTACGTTTGTTAGTTTATTTTTTTGTGTTTCCCCTTTGTTACCATGACTACCTCATCGACCACCACCACCCTCACTGCCCCTACCGCTAGCCAACTGGTTTTTTCCCTCACCAATGTCTACTCCCAGTTCAGTTTCAAACTTTCCACTGATGGGTCCAAATACAAGCTCTGGCGTCGTATCTTTTTGGACATGTGTAAGGGTGCTAAAGTCCATGGTCACATCACGGGCAAATCTAAGCCTGTTGGTGATGATGATGAGGACTGGGAGGCAATTGACTCCCGCATAAAATCATGGTTCTATTCCACTTGTGATGCAAATTTACTGCAAATAATCTCTAGTGATAACCGTACTGCTAAGGACCTCTGGGATAAACTAGAAGAGTTCTTTTTGAATAACAAAATGTCACGAATGCTCCAACTCCAAGAGCAATTTCGTAACACAAAAAAGGCACCTCGTCCATTACTGATTTTTGCCACAATCTAAAGAATCTGGCTGATGCCCTTGCTGACTTTGACTCCAAAATAGACGATGTTGAATTGGTTATGCAAATCCTTCGCCAGTTACCACCCTCCTACCATAGCATTATTGATGTCATCACTAACACCAAACCCTTCCCCTCTTTTCTTGAAGCCAAAAACATGCTACTCCTCCATGAGTCCCGTGAAGAGTCTGTTGACCCTCACATCGACACCCCTCTCACTTCTTCCGCTGCCCTATACTCCTCTGCCCAATCTACACCCAATGGGAAACCGAAAAATAAATCTAACAGGGGTCGAAATAATGGGCGTCTTGCTTCCAAAGGGGGGGGGGGGTAATACTAATGTTTCTGCAAGCTCTCACACTTTTGCAGGTAATCAGGGTCACTCTCAGGCTTACTTTGGAGCTTCTCCTCATGCTCCACCAGCTCAGCCAGGCCTTCTTGGTGCACCTCCTATGCACTCCTTTGGGGCAGGGGCTCCTCCGCCATCCCCGACGATGTTCAATGCTCCTCAGCATCTCTCACCGCACACCTTTCATCCGCCACCAGTGCCGTCATCTCCGTACCTTTACGGGCAACACCAGTTTCCACACCTAGTGCTCCGTCGCAGTACGGTCAGCCAATGCAGCAGTCCACACCTGTGCCACCGCCTTCTCAGCCTTCCTTTGGTGGACATGCCTCTTAGTTCAGTCAGCCTCAGTATACTGATTTATCTTCTGTGTTTCAGGCTATGTCTGTTTAGGCGCCTTAGGACAACAATTTTTACATGGATTCGGGTGCAACCAGGCATATGACTTTCAATCAAGGTACAATGCACTCTCTAACTCCTTGTAACTCTAATTTCATACAGGTTGGTAATGGTGCTATGGTTCCTGCCAGATACATTGGTCACTGTACATTACCCTATTCCTCTTACCCTCTTCATCTTAACAATGTTTTAGTTTCTGATAAACTCATCAAAAACCTTATCTCTGTTCGTCGTTTTACCATAGATAATTCTGTTTCTGTTGAGTTTGATCCGTTTGGTTTTACTGTGAGGGATCTTAAAACAGGGTATTTTCTCCAGTGTTGCGACAGTGATCACCATGATATTTATCCCGTTCTCCCTCCCACACCTCGGTCTGCTTTTGCTTCGGCTAACGTTGTTGTTTCCTTTGACGTCTGGCATAGGCGGCTTGGTCATCCGGGCGTTGCTATCTTCAGTTTCTTGTCTCGCGCAAGTTCATTACTTGTTCTAGTCGAACCTCTACTTTATGTCATGCGTGTCAGTTAGGAAAACATTGTCGTTTACCTTTTTCTTTATGTACTACTAAAACCTCTCGTGTGTTTGAACTTATTCATTCTGATTTATGGACTTCACCTGTTACTAGTTTGAGTGGTTTTAAATATTATGTACTGTTTTTGGATGATTTTTCTCACTTTTTATGGGTGTTTCCTTTACGTGCAAAATCAGAGGTGTTTTCTGTTTTTAAAACATTTCGCGCCTATGTTTTAAACCAATTTAAAACTGACATTCAGCTTTTCCAATGTGATAACGGTCGTGAGTTTAACAATCAACCCTTCTTGGATTTTTTTAAAACTCATGGCATCAAAATACATTTTTCTTGTCCTTATACATCTCCACAAAATGGAAAAGCTGAGCGCACCATCCGTACTATTAATAACACCTTACACACGTCCCTCATTCAAGCCTCTCTCCCGCCCAAGTTCTGGGTCGAGGCTCTTCTTTCTTCTGTTCACACCTTTAACTTGCTTCCGTCCACCACCATTCAGTACAAAACTCCTTTTGAGGTATTGTTTGGCTTTTCACCTACCTTATTCTTTCATTTTCCACTTAGGCCACGGATCGAAATATTTATATTGGCCTCCCTATTTCCTAGATTGAACACATCTTTTTTAGTTTAACTTTAACAGTCTACTTGATATGTACACTATTTTTTACACAATCACAATCATCCAAATCTTGTTGTGAGTCACTAAAAACATCTTTTTCGAATTGAAAAACAACTCGTGATTATTATTTTGCAAACAAATAAACAAATTAGATTGTTTAGTTTTCTTGCTATCTTGTTTGTATTAGTTAACATACTATATTATTAAAAATTAATTATATTTTGATTAATTTTTCACGATATCATTTTTGATAACTTTAAATAACTACAAATTAATTTTATCAAATATATTTTATTTACCAGCTAGCTTATCGATTAGGGTTTACTTCTGCAAAATGTATTCAACTATATCCAAAATGTTATTGTGTGTATCCACCTACGGATACTAATGAGTGTATCAAACACTATTTTTAAGATTATTGTGTGTATGGTGGCCTGCTCAACCAGTTATCAGCCGCTTACTGGTAGTTGGGGACGACAGTTTGCGGTGGTTTTGGGTTTGTGGTGTTGGTGGTCGGCAATGGTGGTCGGCGGTTGTGTTGGTTCTGGGTTTACAGTGGTGGTATGTGGTGGTGGTTTACCGGTTAACTCGGTTATCGGTCATTTTGAAACACAATAACCTTAAAAATAATGTTTGATACATTTAATAACATATATTTTTAAATGAATATACACAATAACATTTTAGATATAATTAAATACAATTTAAAGAAGTGAACCCTATCGATTACTTTACCAAACAAAACCTTAACTTGCACAAACTCTAACATTGGTCAATCAACATTACTTTTAAAAAGCTAGATGGTCGTGAGGTGGGGAGGTAAAAATCTTCAAAATCATGAAACAAAACTTACTGTTCGGTGCAACATGAAACATAACAGAAATCCATTATCTTACGTTCGGTGCGACATGAGACAAGAACAGGAACCGGGACAAACCGCTATTTGTAAATATTTTATAAAGTTAATGGGGGTAGAAAAGGTATGGAAAACCGGATCGTTTGTAAAGCAAACCGAAAGAACCCAAAAGGGTTCAACTTTTGAGTGGGAGGGAGGAGTTGGCAATCAAAGAGAATAATACTCCATACACACAATCAATTTCAGTCTTTAGATCAAATCAAACCAATAAATATCATGTTCTTTGGTAAGTTTCATTTCAGATCCTTAATCTCTTCTTTTTCCTTTCTAATTTCACAAATTAAACCTGCAAATTTCCACAATTTCATACTTAATTATCCGATTCAATTTGCAAAATTTCTGTTATCTATCTATCTATCTATCGTGGTGTGATTCTGATTCTGCAGTTGATCGATCACTCGTTGTTGTTCGATTTGATTTACAGGCGATCCGTTTTCGTGATCTTTAGATGCAAATTTTCAGATCAGTTTCCAGTTGCATCTGCAAAATCTTCGAATTAATGGGGTCAGTGTTCGACTCTTTCCTTTTTATGTTCTTCGTTTGAATGTTGTTGTTAGCCGCTGAAAGGCGTTGTTTCGATTAATATTACTATTTATTTGGTGTGTGAAGGATCTAGATGTTGTTAAAGAAGCCATGTATATAGTGTTTATATGTTCAGTCAAATAGACTATTGAGAAAGGAACATTTTTGTTTGATGTTTAAAGCTTATGAGTGTTTCTATGTTAATGGTTACTCGGCTTTTTCATTTGTCGTAATTCGTTGGGTTGTAAGATTTCTATAGAACATCTTTCAAGTATTTTACACAATGGCATAGGCTACAATGTGTGTGTTTGTTGTATGTTAAATGTTTTAAATTTGGGGGAAATCATGGAAATATGCAAATTTGTCACTTGAATTTTTACTGCAATGTACTATCATCTGAAGTTCTCAGCCATGTCTTCTAACTGCATTATTTTCTAGCATCTTTTACACACATACATAGCCATGTCATGTTGCATAGTTGCATAGTTGCACTATAACTTGCTAAACTCAGGTTTATTGGAGAAAAATCTATGAAGTACAGTTTGAAAGTAAGCCTATGGGCAGTACTTTTTTCAACATATGATGACTGCACCTGTCCTGTTTATCTGCAATTTTTAGTTTTGGGTTCCCATTGAATTTGCTAAATTTAATAGAACATTGTAAATGCATTACTAAATAAACCAATTTATGGTACCTTCTTGCATATTCGTTCACTTGTGTGGTGAACGGATCATTGGATATTTGAACCTCATTTTCATTGATTTAAATCGTCAAAAATAGAGCTTGAGATTTAAGAACTATAGGAATGGGTTCCATTTCTGTAGCTTTAGTTTTACAAGTAAATTTCAGCACAAAAATAATAGGAATCCTACCATATTGCAATCAACAGGATTTAAAGAAACTCTTAAACAGATGAATTTCTTAGTGGAAGGATTGAGCGAACAGGAAGGCAAAACACACACTGAGAGAGAGGGGCAAGGGGTCGTGAACATGAGGAGTGCATAAAATGAATATGACACCAACATATTCTATGATGAGGAATTGAGGATAAGTTGAAGCTTACTACTTACATCACCTTAGGAAAATATAAAATAGCATTAAAACTATGAACTAGAATGAATAACTGAGTTGAATTGTCAATACATGAATATTATAGTTGTTATGTCCAAGGTGTGGAGCGAGTGATTGTTCGAGTTTATGGAGGCACTAATTTAACCTCTTGCAGTTGATTTTATGCAGAAAAAAACGGTTACAAAATTGCAACTCTTCACAGTAAATACATATAAGCACTCATGTTCTATACTTCTATATTATTAGGAAGGCGTATGGCACCATGATTACATGGTTTTTTTTTTCTGTAAAATTTAATTTATCCTAATCATTTTTATGGTTGTAAACCTTATTTGCAACAGAGCAGAGGGTGTCTTGGATGTTGTACTAAGGCCCCACTTGTGACTACTGATAATAAGCCCACAGGTGGTCTTGGAAAAAGTGCAGATACGAAGAAGCCTAGTATATTAGAGGATTATTGGAGTAGTAGCCCGTATGAGATGGATAATAGTGCACCTCAGTCTCAGATAAGCGCCTCATCAACTAGCAACCTGACAGCTGATGCCCAATGTAGTTCTGGTAGCAATCCTTCAGAATTTGTAAATCGCGGTATGTTTTTCAGTTATTCATTGGTGTAACATGCGAGATCAATACAGTGAGAAATTTGAGTGTTCGGTTCGGTTTACTTGAATTTTACAGTTATCATTGACTTTTCTAGTATCCTTTTATGACATCTGCTTAAGATATCTGCAAGGCCATGTGCTATGTTCTCTTTTCCAAAAAAAAAAGGCCATGTGCTATGTTGTGAGCATGTCTTCAGTTTTTACTTGATATCTTTAGGTCACTTTTAGTACCATCTTTGGCAGCTAATTTCTGTAACCTTTTTGTACCAAGGATAAGTGTCCCATCTTCCTTTCTTATTCTTTTTTTTCCATGTAACTACCACCATTTCTAGGGTATAATGAAATGACCATGTTACCGGATGGCTATGAACTATACTACTAATACTATGGCACCAGGCCTTCCAATTACAATAATTACCGATGGCAAACAGGAAAAGCCCCAAAATATTGTACATTTTGAGAGCATGTCCTTGACTAGATGTAGTTGGTAACTTTTTGTTGCTTCCAGGTCTTCTTCTTTGGAACCAGTCAAGGCAACAATGGATTGGGGAGAAGGCACCTGATCACCATAAAAAAGCTCAAGAATCTGTTATAAGGTATGAACAAGGATTATGTTAAGCTCTTTCTCTTTTCATTCATTATGTTAGAAATGATGGATAATATTAATTGTTCTTTTCATGATAGCATATGTCATAAAGTAGGTGTATAGAAATGCACACATCAAGAAGCATATCTAATTCTAAAAACAATTCTGTTTATCTTGTTATCATTAGGAAAGTGATTAGTCTATTACCAATTTGAGATGTCCTGTATTATGTCATCTTTTTCTTCATACAGTCTTCCATTCCAAAATAGGTATTACATAATTTCTCTGGTCAAACATCTAGCTACTAGTGGAGATGGTGGTTTAATCTTTTCATTGAGACGCTGTTTCTACATGTATAACACATCAACCTCCACATGTTTTGTGACAGGAGAGTGTTCAGTTAGAATAGGAGAAAAGGGCAAGGGAGGTGGCTCTTGACTGATTGAATTGGGATCAAGGGAGTATTAAATTTTAGAATAGTGATATTGCTAGAAATTAATTCATCTATTTTAACAACAAAGGGCATTAAAAATGATGGACCAAATAATAACTGCCTTTGGTCCATATCTTTAAACATGTCAAAATTACCCTCACACTGTTCAAGCCTCGGTACTTGATCTTCTAGGGATATTCCAAAATTCTCAAAACTTTATGGAATCTCTTGCATTATCAGGGTTTTCCCCCCAACAGGGACGAATGCAGTTAGAATTCTAATACTACTACTCTTCACATATGTGCAATAAGCTCCAGCTTCTTGAGCATCTAATCAAATGTAACAACGACAATGTATAGCACAAGCAATAACAGTGACATAGACGATCAGCAATTCATTATCATACTTCTTCGAATCATCCCCTTCTTTTATTCTTCCGAGACTGGCCTAAACATTTTACGTCTCATGTTTGTGTTGCCTGTTGGTGATCAAAGATATGCAGAAACATTACTAAATAAGTAGTTTGGAGTAGTAATAAGAGCACTTTGATCATGGACGTGCTATGTCATTTACAAAGTTAGAAACATTTGTTAGTGGTATCTAAAAAAATACAATACATAGGTTCTTGGAGACATGGGACCAGGGTAGCGCATTGTGGTTGGCACAAGTTGCTAGTGTAGATATAGGGATGGTCAAGTTGCCGACAGATAGTCTAGAGCAACTCCCAGAAATGATTAGTAGGGGATTCTGTCCTTGTAGATATTGTAAGCTGGTTACTGTTTTTTTTTTTTGCTTGTTTTAACCTGCCTTCCTCACATATGTTTTACTGTCTATACTGTTTACCATCCTTGGTGCATGTTTGCACACTCTCTTACGTCTTCTTTTTTCACCGATCTCATACTCTCATGTTCTTTATGAACTCTTCAGAAAAAGTAAACTTTTTGTTTCACGGCCCATGACTTTTGACAACTTCTTGTAAAGTCGGGGTCTTTAGGAAAACAGATCTTTACCCCTTGGGATAGATGAGAGGTCTGTATACATCCTATTCTCGACACCCTACCTCCAAATGGGATATTATGGGTTCGTTTTGTTTGTTACAGCTCTTGACTCAACGAAGGATGTTAAATTAGAATTAAGGACCTTAGATGAGTAAGCAAAAATGTTACCATTGCCAGGGCCACCTTCATTCATTTAGATATGCTGTCTGTATCTATAACTGTTTCTACAATGATGAAATAAAATTATAAGTAGATAGGATCTTATTGTGGGACGGGAATGCTAATTTGCAATTGATACCTCAAGGGAATGTACCTTATGTTTATAGTGCGATCAATGAATGTTTTATCTTTTCATATTAAATTTATAGTACAATCAAGGGAATGTACCTTATGCTTTTTGATGGAATTGCATGTGTGTGTCAGCATGGCTTTGCCATCTTTGTTTTAGGAATCTAAATGGAAGTTTTTATCGCTGCCGGATTCAAATCAAAATTCAGTTATTTTCAAAGTTTTTGTTGTTTCAAGATTTGTTTTTGCTTAAACAAGTTCAAATAACATTTATGTTCAAGCAATACATGACGACTTCGAAACCAAATATTGATTTCTGGTATGTGTTAGATTTGAATTCTTGCATCAATGTAGCTAAATCCATTCAGATTTAGATGTTCTCATATATGATTTGATTAGCATCCTATTACATTATTGGCTTTGCCTGGATTGTACATATGCAAATACACATAGTTGTCTGCTGTTGGTTAAAACACGTCATCTGACTGTATCTTTTTTTTTTGTAGTTGGAACGCAACTTACGATAATTTGCTTGGGACGAACAAACCTTTTACGCGGCCCATCCCTTTACCTGTAAGTCTTGCTCTGTATACTATTTTTTAGTCCATCCAAGAAAAGCTACATTTTGGCTTATGAAAGTCAAATGTCCTTTTCTTTAGTTCAAATTTTGACCAGATTCATATTCTCACAAAAAAGCAGCCTTCAAACCCACCTCAAAGGCTCAAACTTTACAACAAGAAGTAATCAAATTTTAGAATTTTTATATCGATTTTATGCCTGAAAAATGCTGGTTTTAATCAAAAATTTCTTGTTTGGCAACAGGAAATGGTAAATTTTCTTGTTGATATCTGGGAACAAGAGGGGTTGTATGACTGAGTTGGTGCTGAGATTGGATTGTAATGGGTGTAGAGTAGAGTTGTTGTGTGGCATATATCATCTATTATTATGTTCATATGATCTTCAAAATGTATGTTTGGATTTGGAGGAGAGTTTGAAGAAGGCTGCACCAAACCTACCAACTGTGTTCAGTTCTGGTGAGCATATATAAAATGCACCTGAAATTCTTGTCTATATTTTTATCAAGGAATGTTTCTTAAATCTTGATGCATGATTTGGGGGTTCTTTAAATCCATGCAAACCACAAATTTTGTTGTATGAATCAATGATCCAATTTTATTTTGGTATAACTTGTTATAATATTCTTCCATTTTCTGCACATTAATCATGCTTGGTCGCTAACTACTAACTGCTTGGATCGCTTAGACAAAACTCGGTTCTATAGCCTCTTCATCGTTGGATTTTGCGGCTTTTGAATTTGCACACTGCCAACACAGACATCGCATAGGCAACAACGTAACACTACGAGCTAGGGGATTATGTTTAATAGGTTCTGGTTTGTTTGTTTGGTTCGGTTATTGGATTTATTAAGATTTAATAAGGTTTATTGGATAGGGTTTATTTATTTTCTGTCCGGTAATTTTCTATTTTTCTTTACCAAAATTGTTACGACTTCCATAAGTAAATTACAAGAATAAAGAACGAAAAGCATAAGAAAAACATATTAGTAAATTCGAAACTTCGTATGGTTTATACGAAATAGGAAAATGTTCTATATGCATCTCACTATCCATAGTAGATTAACCAGATTTATTAAAAAGACAGTGTGTTGCATACAACACTTTTTCAAAGCAAATTTCCTGAACTTGGCAAGCCAATTCAAATTGATATACAAATGGGTGCTTTAATCGCAAAATCTTGATTAATGTCTTGGATGTCAAAGAAAAAGTGTTAATAAAAAAATACATTCACCGTCATTTATCATTTTAATACTTTCAGATGGGTTTTGTTTTTGGACTATCTTCACGAAAATGTATCTAACTTTACTCTTATTCTTTGTGTATCCAACTTTACCCTTATTCTTATTGTGTATCCAACTTCAAAATGTGCTATTGTATGTACTATAGTTTTAAAAGGTGCTATCTGTATGTTCTATAATTTAAAATTTTTGTTATTGCATGTACTATACTTTTACAAGATATGCTATCATATGTATTATTTCAACAGGTAAATAGGTACAATATTGTATACTATAAAACATTTTGAAAGTACAGTACATACAATAATACATTTTGAAATTGGATACACACAGTAGGAATAAGGATAAAGTTGGATACATTTCCGTCAAAATAGTCCTTTTTTTACGCATTTCTTTAATCTGTTGTAAAACTTCAAAACCCAAAGGAACAGCTAAGCTAAATATAGATATTAATCAAACTTAAATCATATGGAATTCATTAAATAGCTACATCTATAAACTAAAATTTCCCATATCACTTTTCCATGGTTTTTAAATGGATCATTTAGTTTCATAGAGTTTAAAAAAACTTATAAATTTTGTATGCATGGCTGGTTACATTCAAACATAAGGATTTAATCATATTACTTAACAATAATCGGGTCAAGAAGTTGAAAAAAAAAAACTGAAGAATAGTTTAATAACAATTTATTTAGACGGTATCATATGTACATAAAAGCAATTTATAACATGCTCATATGTATAAAACCAAAAAACAACTTAACTTACGTGTATATATATTGTTCAATGAACGTTAGTCAGAATCTTCCTCAGTTTTTAATAAACATTGGGTTTCTGCTAAAACCAACTCAACTTTTACTTAATTGTTTAATCATTTACTAATATAATATAGATATATTATGACAACAAACTAAAGTAATCCCAATCTTATATTTTACTATTAAAAAGAATCTGAATAACATGGTTTTAGATACTAAACACGTACGCATCTTTACAGCTAATTTTTATTTATACTTATTTGCAAATTGCAACTAGAAATATTTATATATTTATAGTAAATAAAAATCTATGGTAGCACTTAAATATGATTGTACAAGAATCCAATACAATTCATAAAACCAAGAATTTATTATTAAAATGTTGCAACTTGGAAGGAACCTGAGTTGTAATGTGTTGGATACTCAGATAAAACATGAGGGCATGTTCCAAACTAAAATGTGTTGTATACTTACCATAATGATGTATCATGGACGCCATAAACAATTTCATTTTTTATATATAAACTGGTTTAGGATATTTTTTTCCTAAACGACAGATAACATACGCACATATCTCGACACAAAATATGCGGGATCCATATGGGCACCCGACTAATCCTCAGCGATCATGAACCGACCTGAAAGCCGGCCCATGGTCAGGGTATCGCCACATGCTCACCCCATGAATCGAACCCGGGTAGACAGGGATGTCATCCACTATCCCTTCCAAGAATGTTACCGACCACTAAGCTACTAATGCTTTGATAACTAGTTCCCAATATTATAACTATTTGAATACATTTTCGTCGACTTATTTTATTATTAATTAAGATTTTAGATTTGTCGCGTTGAAGATCAAAATGTAACACCTTAGGCATATCCCATATCGGCCGTGGATAGGAGTGATGTTGGGTGTTATAAGTAACATCTTGGCCTTCCTAACAACAACGCGTTTTGGAATGCATGACAAGTTTTTGGAACATTGTAGTTAAGCGTGTTAAGGTGGGAGTAGTACCAGGATGGGTGACCTCCTGGGAAGTGCTCACCAGGTCGCCAAAAACAAATCCGTGAGCTACACGTTGGTTAAATCCAGGAGCAAAACGGACAATATTACTGTTGAGAAAGGCGGAATGTTACACAAAACATACCCGATATAAATCATTATTAGGTAAACTGAGTAAAGAATACCCATCTACATCAGTTATACTAGTTTACACTGAAATTTTCTATAACAATTCTTTTTTTAAGTATAATAATCATTTATTTGAGAACTCTATTATGAGTACACTTTGATCAACAAGTTTTAGAATCTACAATCATATGTCTACAATGATATACCAATAAATCGGTTGGTTTAAATTGTTCCATTTTGTTGGTGTTTGTCATTTGTCAATCTTGACAATAGCTAAAATAAGTTTCATGCAATTATATCATGACATTATTTTTGTTTAACTTGAGCAAATTATGATATATAAATAATCAATATTAGTTGAAAAATGATTAGCTTTTTATATGATATTGTGTCGATCACTCCGTGTCTTTTTATTACAAATTATTCTTTGGTTAATTTCGTTAAAAATGACAAACATAATGTAGATAAAGAAATTGAAAATACCAATGGAAAATTTTGGATTTAAGAATATCTAGATTATTTATTTTGGTGAATTGTAGATACTTTATTTTAATCGTGAAGATGTATTATCATATTCTTTTATAAAACTATACAATTATAATTATAAAAATCAGAATATCAGTCTTTGTTTTTTCTAAATGATGTCTTAAGCTATACGTAGACTAATCCCAACAAATTATGATTATCAAAATTCAGTCCCTAATAAACTTAATGTACACAATTATTGTGTACGCCTTGAATTTAACTTTGGACATATGAGATGTTCAACCATATCCTGCAAGACCTTAACCACTACGTCATAACCCTTGTGGTTAAATATCAGTCTTTGTTGTCAACCAATGTATATATAAATCTTTTAGCAAAACTCTAAATATACATCAAAATACATAATAAAATCGAACAAATAGTGTTCTTTTATATATATCTTACATGATTATTGATTTATTTGTAAATTACTCAGGACAATCATTTTGAAGTTTATTTGTATAATGTTTTTTCTTTGAAAGAATGTCATCAACTATGCCCAGATTAATCATGACAAATTACATAAGGGTAAAAAGTTGTTGTTGCTACTAGAGATGGTCAAATCGGGTGTGGTATAGCCTAGGATTGGGAGCCGTGATAGTTTTTACAACATTCAAGGTCTAACAATGTTAGGTCCAAGCCTGGAACGGGTTATTCATATATGCTCACTTAGTTTAAAAAAATTAAGTTTTTACAAATTATACATCAAGTTTTTCAGACTTTTACAAGATTTTCATCTATTACCAAAAACTTCAAGTTTTTTATTTTTTTTAAAGTTCTTTATGAAGTTTTTTAAAGTGTTTTCATACTAAATTTAAAAATTGTAGTTTTAAAATTATGTATAATATTTTTCTATAAAATAGTTTTAAAAATTGAAAATGTATTTAAATGTCCAATTAGATTTTTAAAGTGTATTTCAATAAGATATTATCCAAAATGAAAAATATTTAAATAGTACTAATGTATTTAAATGTCCAATTAGATATTTTAAAGTGTATTTCAATAAGATATTATCCAAAACGAAAAATATTTAAATAGTACTAATGTATTTAAAATTGATCTTTGAACAAGAAAACTAGAACCGATTTGGGTCCATCCCAGGAAAGATTCTAAGAATTGCTCTTTGTACATCGACAACGAGCCATTTGTTCTTGGTCGAGAACGATTTGATCTGTTATAAAAGGAACATTTAATATTGGGACTGATTTAAGCTCTTGACCCAGAAACAGAACATCAATAGATGCTACTAATGCTATACAATTACGGATTACCGATTTTCTTAACTGTGGTATTTATAGTTTGTTTATACAATAATACTAATGTATTACCATTTTGATTATTAAAAAATTTCACGTGAGTATCCAAGTTGCATTACTTTTTCTACCAACTTGTAATTAAATAGTTATAAGGAAAACCATGACGAAGGTGCACCCAAAATAATTTTTCTTAGATGATTAAATTGAATAAAGAATTTGATAACTTTACAGATTGGATATTGTATTTAAAGACTTTGCCATTAAAACTATCTTTGCCCTATATTTCGTTAAAAATATTAAAATAACACCGCATTTAAAAGGAATTTTCATATTTCTAAAGGGTATTCCATACATTTTGTATAGACCAAGCTTTGATAATTATTAACTGCCAAACATGCAGTCCTAAGATAGCTTTTCAATGGTCACAAGTCGTTAACGTATGGATTCGAACCTGAAGTAGATAGGTTATTGAACCACATCCCCCACAACCGGTACGTCATAGGGATGGCAGAAATACCCGAACCCGATGGGAATCCCCGAACCCGAAATTTTTGGGACGGGATTGGGCCGGGTAAATGGTTATGGGACCGGGTATGGGATTTTTTCAAAAAAATTTCGTGGGATTGGGATGGTTATGGTTTTAGTCAATACCCGTCCATTTACCCGATCCCATGCCCGAAACCATTTACCCGACCCCGAACCACATATATTTAATAATTTATAATGTTATTAATAATATAATATACATTGCAATTATATTGATATATAGAATAATAAAAATGAAGATTGATTTTATTAATATAGAAAATATATATTTAAATTTTTCAATAAGATTAAGGTAGTAATGTTCCCACTTCCATTGACACTTCGGTGATAGGGCACCGAGCCACAAATGTCGTTTCTATTTTGTTAAACGTTGAACTCAGTGAATGTTCATGTTGCTAAATGAAAGTTTAAAACAAATATAACTCATTGTTTGACTTAATTTGCATATATTAGTTATAGGAAAATAAATTTCATTTAGTAAATTTTAATCGACTAAAAATATAAATGGGATACCCGATACCCGCGGGAATACCCGCGACCCCGACGGTTATTTGATAATGGGATACCCGACGGGACGGGTCCGGGTATGGGATATGGTTTTATAATAGGGTATGGGACTGGGATTAGTGATACCCGTCCCATACCTGTCCCATTGCCATCCCTAGTACGTCACAAGCCTTGTGATTTTGAAATTTAAGTTATATCAAATTTCTTTGGAACATTAAGTGACAATGGGATTACATGGACAAACAAAATGCATTGTAATTGAATGTTTATCTGTTATTCAAAATTCTTATGTGTATTATTTGACACAATAAAGTTACAGGGTTGTGTTACAACGAGAAGGTAAGGTTAATATGAGAACCGTGAGATATCATTATCAACTGTTGAATGCATAAGATATACATTCGAATAAGGTACACCGACCTATACCAGATCAATTCCCTTCTAAAGGCAATTCATGGGAGGGAATGAGATTAGAATAGATTAAACGTTCAGATTCAGTTCTCACGTTTTTCATCGTCAACTTAAGTCAATTATTTGTCTAAAGTTACATATAAGAAAAAAAATTATACACATAAATATTTTTATCAATAGAGGAAAGTTCAAATGTGAACCACTTTTTGGTTGTGAACGTGAGGACAGCCGAGAGCGCGACACGTGGCGACTTTGAGTGTGATCCCCCTCTTTAATTCAATGCCCTCCCATGAATCGCGCCTAGTCATCCGCCGTGGATCTGACGTGGCGCCTAGTCATCCGCCACGTGTCGCGCTCTCGGTTGTCCTCACGTTCACAACCAAAAAGTGGTTCACATTTGAACCCACCTCTTTATCAATATCTTTAAAATTCTAACATTTGTTAAATTCAAATAAACGACTTATGATTCAATTATCTTTCTAATAATCGAACTAAAAATCATCTCATGATTCGTTGGTCAACACTCAACACCAATTCCAAAGGTTTTTGTTTAAAAAAAATGTAGGTGGCCTATTTGTGATTTCAAGAATTATAAGGGTACATTTTGTAATTGAGGCAAAGGGATAATCATGTTGATAATTGTTAATTAAAACTTTAATCTTTGATTAGACAAGGTGGCCTACTTGCTTACCATAATTATGGATCTGTACAATTTCAATCAATTAACTATAATATAAAATTAGTGCCAGTTTAACCTTTTTTAATTGACCGTTATAACTTATATATTTTTGTAATCAAGTAACAAATAAAATTATACTTTTAATTTTGTATAGGTCATATTGGTTTCTTCTAAATGAATTTTGAATGATTTACATGTATTTAATAATGGATTTGAACCATATAAACCTAATCGACTAAGAATTTTATACAACATTAGCCATAAAAAAAAAAAAAAAACAAGATGTGACTTTTTTTGGAGACAAAGAGAAAATTTATATTAATGAAATTCTAATGGGTAAACAACGTTTAGATAGTCAAAAAGAAAGCTAAGGTAATTCAAAGTAAGAAGTGGGATAAGAGGTAAAACAAGATGCCCGGGCCAATAATGAGCAACCATGTTAGCTTGTCGTCGTGTGAATCTGACAAAGTAGAAGTCATGTTGGTGGAGACGCATAAGACATTTAGAAATAATATCACCAAATTTCGTCCCATCTTCGAGAGAGAACTTGCACTCAAACAACAAATTGAGTCCGACTCAAAAATACTCTTTGAAATTCAAGCTCTTTTTCCCAGAATATCGCTTCTAACGTAGCAAGTGCCTCATATTTCTTGACGTACGACATTCCAACTATAGTAGAAGTTTGAGCAACCACAAAGGTTATGTTAGCATCTTGGAAAATACAGGACGGACTGACAAACAAGTTGTTCTTGAAGGTAGCCCGCGCTAGTATTGCACTTCAAAAATCTAAAGGAGGTTTATGTCACAACTCACAACTTCCTGAACTCTCATGGGTTCCGGTTTGATCTCGCAAAATATTAACTTTCACCTAATCCCCAGGCACCTCTAAAGCTCTACATACGATTTAGGTTGGTGTCCGGGTGTTGTTCTTCCACAAAATTTCATTTTTCGGATTCCAAATACCTCACAAAATCATAAGAAATTTAGCATTCAAAGAAGCAGGATAGGAGCTCAAAATGGAGAACAAAACAGTAAAATCATTCGCAATGCCCACTTTTTCGTCTTTTAGATACCAAAGACCAACCTCTCTCCACACTTATTCAGCAAAAGGATAGTCCATTGTCCACAAATAGGTGTCACGTATTCTCCAGGTTCCTTCTACATAGAAGGCAATTACACAGAACGAACACTCCACGTTTTTGAAAGTTTACTCTAGTAGACAACAAGTTACGGACCTCTCTCTTAGCGAAATACCAAACTATATGAAGGATATTTGCTTGCCAAGTTTTCGACCAAATGATTTTTGTTTCTAAAAATCAAACATATTAGTTTTCATTTTGAGAAAAGAAACCGTTTGGATTGTTGTAGATTTGCTAATTAAATTAGTATTACAAAGTTCATGATGCAAAATTAATGATGATAGGTAGATATGTGTTTTAAAAAGAGAATAAAAGCACAATTTTGTTGGAGGGGGGAAGTTTGTAACCATCAATATTCGGACTAGTTTATGTTCATCTCATCTAATTTTATGATGCCTCAAATAATAATCAAAAATATAATCAGTATGTTTGAAAATATTCGAACTAACATAGAAAAAAAAATACAAAAATCATTTATATCCTAGTTGAGCTTACTTTAACGATAATAGATGAGTTAGATGGGTTTTGATGAAAGGTTCATTGGATCTATCATCTATTAAACTTTAACTAGTGGGCAAGTTAGTCCTGTAAATTACGTTATTAATGGGTTTATTGAATTTAATAGTCTTAATTAGACATTAGTTAGTTAAGAAATGATTGTTGAAAATATTAATAGATTTTGCATGGTTTGGATTGAAATCTTATTGTATGAACAAAGATCTAATCTTTTTCTTTTTTAAAGCATAATTCGTTTTCAAATTTCGAAATAAATATTTGAATAAGCAAGCTCAGGATTGTGTGACAAGTTTAGTTAACAATGAGAAGCGTGAGGAATGAATCTGATCTGTTAATCACTTTTAATCTCATACCCTCCTATGAATTACGCTTTAGTAATCTATTGCATCTTGATGCATCTCATCCTAATGTACATCTATTTCTCATCTAATGATGAATAATCACTTTTCACGCTTCTCACTATTAACTCAATTTTTTACCGAAACCCAAGCCTAAATAAACATTATTTTAGACATGGGATTATTTTTGGGCAAAAAGTTTTTTGGGTTATCGTGATAAAGTGGTGTCTTCTAATCGGCTACGGCTTGGTTTGGCAAGCATAAGCTAGTTCATCCAAACATGTACCAGGAAGCTAGCTTATCAGCTAGCTTATAAGCTAGCTTTTTGAAACGCTACTTTGAGTAGCTTATGAGAAGCTTATTGTAGCTTTTTCCAATTATACCCTTATTAATATTAATTATTAAATTCAAATGTACCCTTTTTGGTCATTTTACATACTCATAAGCTAGTTTTTGCCAAACATAATTTGTTCAACAGCTAGCTTATCAGCTACTAGCAAGCTTATCAATCAACAGCTAGCTTATCAGCTATCCGCTAGCTTATCAGCTACCAGCTAGCTTATAAGCTACGCTTGCCAAACATAGCCTACCTCCTCAAACTAATTTTCTCCAACTTCTTTCTTATCGTTCATTAGCAAATCATGATAAAGAAGAAAAAATCTATTATCCCACATCCTTTATCTTTTTTTTTTCTATTTTACATTATTTCATTTATATTATATCTATCTGTTTAGTTACTAAAATGTCATGTTTTATTTATGTTGTTATTATTTTTTATCCTCCATTAATTGTACTTTAGGATGAAATTTGATCTAGTATATTTTATCTTAACATGCACTCACTTCTTATGTAACCCATTGACAAACCACTTCCCAAACTTCTCATATTAACTTAAACTTCTCATTGGAATATAACGTAGATAAAGTAATAACCAATAGATAAATCGTCACGGTACAAAAAAATCATTAACCTTTATTAATGAAACATTATATTTTCTTTGGTTTTATAATGTCTGCTTTAAAAAAAATGCAACACAATTTTTCATCATTATCTTAGGCATTGTTTGGTAAAAATAAGTTAGCTTATAAGTTAGCTTATTTTTTTTGTACATGTTTGGTAAGACCATAGTAGCTTATAAGCTAGCTTTTTGATAAGCTACTTTGAGTAGCTTATGAGAAGCTTTCTGTGACTTTTTTCAATTATACTCCTTATTAATAATTAACTATTATCAATAATTATATATTAATTATTAATAAATATTAGTTTTTAACAATTAAAATTAATTATTAATTAAATTAAATTATACATATATATTATTTATTTTTAAATGTTATTAACTATATTATATATTATTTTATATGTTTAATTATCAAATAAAAATACAATAATTTTAACATGTTAAATATTTTAATAAAAAATATTTATATCTAATTCTAAATTATGGTCTTTTTAGAATTATTAACCATTTAAGATATGTTAAGTTGATCAATTTTATTTTTGTTTTTATTATATTAAATTATAAGTTAATGTAGATTTTTTTTCTAAAATTTGTTTTAACAAATTCTAAATTTACAGTGTGTATATATAATAATAATAATCAACTTTATATTATTTCAATATATTATATTATATAATCTTTTTCTTGTTTTTATTATCTAACATATTATATTATTAGAAATTTATTTTAATTATATTATTAAAAAATTATCTTAATTATATTATAAAATACTTGTAATTGATTGTTTATTAAAGATGTCCTTTTTTGTCATTTTACATACTCATAAGCTAGTTTTTACCAAACATGATTTGTTCATAAGCTAGGTTATCAGCTACCAGCTATCTTATAAGTCACTAGCTAGCTTATCAGCTATCAGCTACCTTATCAGCTAGTTTACCAAGCATAGCCTTAACACATAAATCAATACTTCATTTAATCTTATACCAAGCCAATGGCGGGTATAGCTCCGTTGATAAATGAGTGGGGGCATAGTTTGTCTAAAATCGAATTGGTCATGGGTTCGTGCCGAGGGTTCGTATAGCTCAGTTGATAATAGATGGAGACATAGTTTGTCCCCCACATTATGGAATTGACAAACGATTGTGGACCGGTTGAAGTTGCCGATATCAACCTTTTTGTCCAAAATCTTATACCAATATTTTTGGTATCATGTATTCAAAATTAACAAGCATATTTGACCATCTTTTATAACTTTGATTCTATTCAAAAATAAATTTCAAAACTGTTTCATTAAAAACTCACATTAAAAGTTCAATATAATAAAAATCATGCCATACAAATAACATATCCTTAGTTGCATAAAAGAATAACATATAAGAAAGGAAAATAATATATTAATATTTGCCACTTGGGAGTTGGGACTCTTGATTCATTGCACATGTAAAATTCCCTTTATATCCTTCATTTATATAAACCCCAACTGGCCCCCTCCGACAATAACATATGCGTTCTTCAACCGTTCCCAAATTTCTCTCCTTTTTGCCCTAAATTATCATTAGGGTTAGGGTTTCATTTCCTCATGATCCATCAACAATTCTGATGCATTCATCGCTTATTGCAAATCATCTATTCATCATCGTCTTGTTGTTCATCTTCTTGCTGCTAGATTTCCTCTTTTTTGCTCTCGATCGAGGGTTTTTTGAGGTTTTGCGGTTTGGGATTTCCTTCAACTGTACTCATGCAGAAACTCGTTGGTTATAGTGGTATGGATCTATTTCTCTTCTTGATTTTGAGTTTATGTTGTTTTTCTTAGCTAATTTGATCAATTTGTTTACCATAAAGTTCGGTAATTTGAAGTGCATTAGAGAATGTTGAATTTCTTATAGACATTGATGGAATCATGGCTAAAATTTTAGTAATTTGAAGTGGAAATGATGCAAAATTGTATAGCCCTAGAAATGCAACTAGTAAAGATGCTTCACATATTTCATTCAGCACTTGTTCATAAAGAGGATTAACATGGAAATTTTAACAATTGGAGTTTACACACCAGAAAATTAGGGTTTTTGGATTGAAGATAAGCTGAGTAATTGTAAAAATGGATCAATGAAATAACCTTTTTTTAAGTGGATCAGAATAATATAGCTAGTTTTATACTCATATGTTCACATAGTATATAGAGAATTATTATGTTTATATGCTCAGATGCTGCTTAATTCCTGCTTGGGCATTTAAATGTTGGAAGGTTAAGTTTTGAAACTTATGGAGAGATGGATCTAACCAGCCTACTAAACAAACTTGAAAAATAATGATGATTGATAGGATAAGCGTGCATCACGGAATCGGGGTCCTATATGAATATTTGATCAAGGAGTAAAGTCTAATGTATGTAGAATTTCCTGTTGAAGAATGTGCCTATATTCAAGTCTTTGATCTAAAGTTATTACTTGCTTAATATTTTTGTTTTGGAAAGGCTGAGAAACACGCAGACCTTTTTAATAACAAGTTTTGAACCATGGCTACTGTTAAAAAAGACTTGGTTAGTACTTCTTACCATTTGGGCCAAAGTCCATTGGTTAGATTTGCCTCGTTCTTGCAAGACTTTGAATTGTGTCTTTTTAATCGTTGTAAAATGGAAAAGATTGTGAATTTTTGTATATATGGTTTTCAGGGGAGGGTGATTTTTCTCATCGGAAGTCGATGTACACAAATCCGATGGATTTGGGTATTTTCTCTTCTCTTGGACATCACGTTGAGGTGTATTCCTTACCTTGCAAGAGGTCTAGGATCAGTGCTCCGTTTGTATTCAGTGGGGAAGTTTGTAAGAAACAGAAAACCACCATTGAAGTGCTTCCTGATGAATGCCTGTTTGAGATTTTTAGACGCCTCGGTGGAAACAAAGAAAGGAGCTCATGTGCTTCTGTTTCAAAGCACTGGCTTATGCTTTTAAGCACCATCCATACGGACGAGATCAGCCAAGCCTCAGAGAAAGAATCAATCCCCATCGAAGGACACCTCTCGAGGTGCCTAGAAGGGAAAAAGGCTACAGATGTCAGACTTGCAGCGATTGCTGTTGGAGCCGCTACTTGTGGAGGGCTCGGAAAACTTTCTATCCATGGAAACAATGTTGTTCGTGGGGTGACCGACTTCGGACTCACGGCCGTTGCTCGTGGTTGCCCTTCTCTTACGGATCTTTCCCTGTGGAATCTGTCATCCATTTCAGATGAGGGCCTTGTTGAAATCGCTAGCGGGTGCCATCAGTTGGAAAAGCTCGATCTATGTCAAATACCATCAATTTCCAGCAAGTCTTTGTTAGCTATCGCAAACAACTGCCCTAACCTCTCAGAGCTATCGATAGAATCTTGCTCAAACATCGGCAACGAAGGCCTTCAAGCGATTGGCCGAAGCTGCCATAACTTGAAGTCTATATCGATAAAGAACTGCTCGTTAGTTGGAGATCAAGGAATTGCAAGTTTGTTGTCATCGGCAAGTTATTCCTTGACAAAAGTAAAGCTGCAAACTTTAAACATCGGTGATTTATCACTTGCTGTTATCGGACACTACGGGATTGCACTTACCGACGTAGTTCTTGCTGGTCTTCCTAAGGTAACTGAGAAGGGCTTCTGGGTTATGGGCAATGGTCGAGGTTTGCAGAAGTTGAGATCATTAATGATTACCTCCTGCTTCGGAGTCACTGATCTAGGGCTTGAAGCAGTGGGCAAGGGTTGCCCGAATCTGAAGCAATTTTGCCTAAGGAAATGTGCGCTCTTATCTGACAACGGAGTAAGGTCTTTCGCTAAATCAGCACTTTCACTTGAAAGTGTGCTGCTAGAAGAATGCAACAGGGTTACGCAATGTGGTGTCTTTAGTATTCTTGTAAACTGCAGTAATAACTTGAAAAGTCTTACTTTGGAAAACTGTTACGGGATTAAGGATTTGGCTCTGAAAATTCCTCTCTCCCGTTGCAATGCCTTCCGATCTTTATCCGTTCGTAACTGCCCCGGATTCGGAAATAACAGCTTGGTACTGTTTGGTAATCTTTGCCCTCAACTTCGAAATGTGGAATTCACCGGGGCTCATGGAATTACCGACGAGGGGCTCACCCCACTCGTCCGTTGCTGTGAGGCCGGTTTAATTAAAGTCAACCTTACCGGGTCCGTGAATCTGACCAATAACATGGTTTCCGAAATCACCAAGGTGCATGGCGGAACACTCGAGATTCTAAATCTCGATGGTTGCAGATCCGTAACCGATGCAAGCTTGGTGGCCATTGCATCCAACTGCTTAAAGCTTAGCGAACTCGATGTTTCTGGATGCACGATCACCGATTCAGGCATTGCAGCCTTGGCATGTGCGACACAACTGAATCTGCACATTCTTTCGATCTCAAGATGCCGTCTAGTATCAGACAAGAGCTTGCCTTACTTTGCAAAACTAGGAGTTGTCGGTTTGAATCTCCAGAAATGTGACAGGATGAGCAGTTGTGGAGTTGGTCGTTTAGTGGACCATCTTTGGCATTGCGATATCCTCTCTTAAACTCCAAAACCCATATCGTGTTCGAGTTTTTTATAGGCCGAGCGATAAGCGTCTGTCTGCATCCAGCAAGTTGGTTCTCAAGGGATTTGGCTGGTCCTCTTTTTTTTTGCAGTTGAACTGTTAAAACCAGTAGTAACTGCTGCAAGAGTTTTTTGGCCTCATAAACAAGGTCTTATTTTCTTCAGTCATTTCCTTGAGGCTTTCTTATGGTTATTGGAGACGCCTTTCGCAATGATCCTAGTCGTGTTTTAGCTTCTCACGAAGCTTTTGTTAATGGGTAAGTATTTTATTTACGCTCGTATGATCTGTTTACATGTTGTCGTGTTGGGTAGATTTCGATTCCGTAAAGCGAGTTTGATTGAAGAGAGAAATGGGTTGTTTTTGGTGAGCTTTTGGGCATGGCAGCAAATTGTTTAGTCTGCCATCACAACTCTGTCACAATGGAGGGTTGTTTTTTCAGTTTTTCAAGGCTTCACTTGTTTGTAACCTGTTTGGTATGTAATGATGGGTAATGCTTTATGGGAAAGGGAATCAATATATGTGTCTAAGTTGTATTGTATTGTATGGCTTCTGTTATAATAATCAATAAATTTGTAGTTTGTTTCATACCATTTAAATATCAATTATGTGGCTAAAAATAAGTATTTTCGTATCATGGCTTTTCTTTTTACCATGTAAATATAGTTTTAAAAAAAATATTTATTTTTATTTTGGGTATTTAATTGAAGTTATTTATTAACAGAAAATGGTAAAGATGTTTGATGAAAAGGTAAGCAAGAGAAGGGTATAAATAGATGTGCACAGAAAATCCGGTTATCTGATTTTGCGCAAAAACTATTCGAATCCGGTTTTATAAAAACCGAATTTTTTCAAACCGGATCGGATTTTTTTCAAACCGGTTTGTTTTCAAACCGGATTTTAACCGGATTGGATCCGATCCGGTTTGACCGGATAACCGGTTTCAAATCAAACTGGTAATGTCTATGTGGGCTTACTGCTGTTGGGCTTAAAATCCTAATGATAGTCTAATTATTGATAGATCAGGGTCTAATGAGTAATGAGTATTGGGTAATGATAGATCATTGTGAACTGGAGCCCAAATTTTATGGGCCTGAAAGTCCAAGTGTCCAACTAAGTCAAAGTCGGTAACTCTAATACTCTTATTCAGATTATATTTTAATTGAAAAAAAATCCAAGACACTTCCATCATGATCCATCCTTCTATATATAATTCGCTGAGCCCAATTTAAAAAAATAACCACGGCCCATCAAAAAATCACGGCCTACACCAATTCAGATTAGATTTCAATTGAATTTTCTGAATTTTCTAACCCAAAAAAAAGAGTCAATAGAGGACCGGTTTAGTATAAATCCGGTTAAAAAATATCCGGTTTCAATCCGATCCGAAACCGGTTCCATCAGATATGGATTTTTTCGAAAAAACCGGTTGAAATCTGAACCGGTTTCTAACAAAACCGGTTTCTGACAAATCCGAAAAAAACCGGTTTAGTATAAATCCGATCCAGATCAGATAAAATCTGGTCATGTGCACCTCTAGGTATAAATAGTAAAATGCAATAAATACATACTACCAACCAGTTGCAGAGGCCCAAGTTATTGTACAAAAGGCCTTATAAAAGCTTTTAATTTCAATCCCAAAAGAGAAAAACCCATTTTAGACCATGGTGTACAACTTGTTTGACCGGTTATATATAATTGATTAGTAGTAGCTTGATTATATCACATACGTATCCGCACATGTTGTAGCGCGAATTAACTAGAGCCTGAAACCAATTACTTAAAAGATTAATCTAAAACCGATAGCGTGTAAAATATACAAATTTTAAAAATGGATACATAACGGTTGAAAAATTATCGATATATATATATAGGGGGGGTTCAAATGTGAACCACTTTTTGGTTGTGAACGTGAGGACAGCCGAGAGTGCGACATGTGGCGGATGACTAGGCGCCACATCAGGTCTACGGCGGGTGACTAGACGTGATTCATGGGAGGGCATTGAATTAAAGGGGGGGACCACACTCAAAGTCGCCACGTGTCGTGCTCTCGGCTGTCCTCACGTTCACAACCAAAAAGCGGTTCACATTTGAACTTTCCTCTCTCTCTCTCTCTCTCTCTATATATATATATATATAATACTATATATATATATATATCGATAATTTTTCAACCGTTATGTATCAATTTTTAAAATTTGTATATTTTACACGCTATCGGTTTTAGATTAATCTTTCAAGTTATTGGTTTGGTTTCAGGCTCGAGTTGATTCGCGACGTATTTAATATAATCAAGCTACTACTAATCAATTATATATAACCGGTCAAACAAGTTGTACACCATGGTCTGAAAGAGCCTTCAATTAGGTTTTTCTCTTTTTGGGATTGAAATTAAAAGCTTTTATAAGGCCATCCGTTATGGAGGCAAATTTGGGGCCGGTACCGAACCGGTACCCCCGACAACACCGCCGAGGGTATCCGGCACGGTAGCCGGTACGGCATACCCTTGCCGGTTCCAACGATGAGTGGTGGCGATGAGATTAACGGCTATATAACCTATCTACCAACATATTATCTCATTCCTCTTGCTAACCTTCATCTCTTTTTCTCTCTTATTCACCTATTTTTCCCTCTTATTCACCCCTTATTCACCTATCAAATAATGTCTTCCGACGAGTTGGATGAGGAACGCATCCACCAACACTTTCGTGTCGCCGGTGGTCTTTTGATGGAAGCGGCCCGCATAATTATCCACAACGAGATAATTGAACCGTCGACTAAAAGAACAAGAGGACCGCATAAAAATAGAGATTGAGAAGAGGGGCACGATAAACTTTTCACCGACTACTTTTCGGATAACCCGGTGTAGAACGACAACGACTTTAGCCGACGGTTTCGTATGACTCGACGGCTATTCCTAAGGATAGTTGGCGATCTTGAAAGCGAGTTTGATTTTTTCAAGCAGCAGTGGGATGCAAGAGGCGTAAAGGGTTTTTCTTCGATATAAAAGTGTACGTCCGCTATCCGACAATTGGCGTACGGGACTGATGCAGATTCTACGGACGAGTACCTGAGGATGAGTGAAACGACATCTAGGGAATGCCTATCTCAATTTTGCAAAGGTATTATTCGACTCTATATGTGCCAATACTTACGAAAGCCTACTGCTAGCGATATTCAGGCTATATACGCGTTGCATGAAAATGTACACGGTTTACCGGGCATGCTTGGTTCCATGGATTGTATGCATTGGGATTGGAAAATTTGTCCCCTCGCATGGAGGGGTCAATACCATAGAGGGGATCATAGTGGACCGACCGTAATACTAGAGGTGGTCGCATCATATGATCAATGGATCTGGCATGCATTCTTTGGGTTTCGGGTGCTACGAACGACATAATCGTCGTAAACCAATCACCGGTTTTCAACGATCTTTTCGACAATAAAGCACCCGATAGTTCGTTTGTTGTGAATGACACACAGTACAAACATGGATACTATCTAGTCGACGGGATTTATCCGGAGTGGTCGACTTTCGTCAAAGCGTTTAGTTGGCCATCGGACGACAAACGGATGGAGTTCAAGACACGTCAAGAATCGGCTCGTAAAGACATAGAACGAACATTCGTCACGCTAAAAGATAAGTGGCACGTAGTTAAATATCCGGCTCGGGTATGGTCACAAAGGAAATTACAAGACATTATGTATACTTGCATAATTTTAAACAACATGCTTCGCGAAGACGAAGGTATTACGAATTATCCTTTTGATGAAACGGAGGTTTTACCGCACGAGGTTGAAACAAATATCTCCGAAGAAGACCGAGCAATAAACGTCCATTACGTACGAAACCAAGAGAGACACATCAACCTCCGCGCCGATTTATCCAAACACTTGTGGGACTCTATGGCCCATAATTAATTTTTTTTAATTTTAATATATTGAATTTTTAGTTACTAATTTTAATATATTGAATTTTAATTTAGGGTTAAGTACATGGAAGTGTATCGAACTTATCACGTTTTATCATTGTATGTACTCAACTTTAAAACTTACCGATTAATGTACCGAACCTGCTAAAATTGTCATTGTATGTATCCAACTTTATCAAAACCTACCATTTAATGTATCCAACTTGTTACGAAAGTGTATCCAACTTGTCATGAAATACATTAAATGACAATTTTAACAAGTTCGGTACATTAATCGGTAAGTTTTAAAGTTGGGTTATACAATGATAAAACGTGACGAGTTCAATACACTCTCATGTACTTAACCCTTTAATTTATTGTAAATTGTTAATTAATTTAGTTTAAAAAAAATGGTATCAAATGGTACCATAGAGGATGAATTGGTATAGAATTGGTAAGGTATTGGAAAACTAACGTGGCGCTGAGGTGGCAGCTGGTACCATTGGTACCATGTGGTACCATGGGAGGGCATTGAATTAAAGGGGGGGACCATACTCAAAGTCGCCACGTGTCGTGCTTTTGGCTGTCCTCACGTTCACAACCAAAAAGTGGTTCACATTTGAACTTTCCTCTATATACACATATACATATATATATATATATATCTAGGGGTCGTATCCGTTACAAACCGGATAGTTTGTACAAACTATACAAACCAATCTCAACCATACATTTACATGATCAATGGTGTAGATTAATTAAGTTCCCAAATTCTCTAAACCACATTTGAAAAAAACTGCCTAAAAATTAGGAGATACACAAAATCAATAGAAATAAATGGAAAATCAATGGTTAAGATTAGGTTTGTAGAGTTTGTACAAACTACTTGGTTTGTATTTGATACTTTCTCCTATATATCTATATCTATACTTCTATACTATTTATATAAGGCGCTTAATCAATTTTTTTAAGCAAAACTGTTTTTCACGTATGTTACATCTTCTAAAGCCTTAAGTACAAGTCTAAGATGCATAGATTGGAAACAGACTTAGGAGTAGTCTAGGTTCTAGAAACAGACTTATTTTTTGTTTATAACAGGTCCTCTGAACCCATATTCCCCGGGGAATTGGTTCTTCTATGGAACCAGACTTAGGAGTAGTCTAGGCTCTAGAAATGCAGATAGGCGCGTAGGCCAAAACCAGGGTAAATGGAGAGCCGTTGGCTCAAAAAGGACGGTTTTAGTCGGACATTAACAGGGAGCCAATGCTGCTGGAGGATGGACCCAATATTGAGCCGATGAGTTTGTGCCCATCAATACTGACCTTCCAATTGATGGAGTCAATCTTGAGGTATTAAATTTTCTTTAAACTATTTGAATTTCATAAAAATAAATTCAAAAGTTTACTTTTGTTATGTTATGTGAAAGTTGAATCAATTGGTGCTGTATAGAGTATATCTGAAGGATTGACTAGTTGGCTGCAGTGATAAGCTGTGGTTGTGTTTGCTGTTATATCTCTCTTTTTTCTTTCCTTTACAAATTATTGCCTAGTGGATGATTTTGTTGATAACTTGATATACTTATTTACTACTTTTTTTTCTCCAGATCTCAGTGTGGAACGTGCACGGTTTTGTATAAAGGAATCCGAGTGTCGTGCAGCGGTTTCGATTTTTGATCTATGAATTCATCGATGACTTTATACTCTTTTAGTTTCTGGCCTGCATATTATTTTTGTTAAACTGGACCAGTTATGGTGGACGCGATCACAGAGGATTGACGCGATTCATGGAGGGTGGAGATAATTAAAGGAGGAGGCTCTGGTCAAAGTCACCTTTGTTGACCGGATGAGTGTTGGAGATCACTTGATCCCCTCTATCAAAACCTACCATTTAATGTATCCAACTTGTTACGAAAGTGTATCCAACTTGTCATGAAATACATTAAATGACAATTTTAACAAGTTCGGTACATTAATCGGTAAGTTTGAAAGTTGGGTACATACAATGATAAAACGTGACGAGTTCGATACACTCTCATGTACTTAACCCTTTAATTTATTGTAAATTGTTAATTAAATTAGTTTTAAAAAAATGGTATCAAATGGTACCATAGAGGATGAATTGGTATAGAATTGGTAAGGTATTGGAAAGCTGACGTGGCGCTGAGGTGGCAGCTGGTACCATTGGTACCATGTGGTACCATAGTGGATGGCCTAAGGCTTTTTGTACACATTGGTACCATATGGTACCATGGGAGGGCATTGAATTAAAGGGGGGGACCATACTCAAAGTCGCCACGTGTCGTGCTTTTGGCTGTCCTCACGTTCACAACCAAAAAGTGGTTCACATTTGAACTTTCCTCTATATACACATATACATATATATATCTAGGGGTCGTATCCGTTACAAACCGGATAGTTTGTACAAACTATACAAACCAATCTCAACCATACATTTACATGATCAATGGTGTAGATTAATTAAGTTCCTAAATTCTCTCAACCACATTTGAAAAAAACTGCCTAAAAATTAGGAGATACACAAAATCAATAGATATAAATGGAAAATCAATGGTTAAGATTAGGTTTGTAGAGTTTGTACAAACTACTTGGTTTGTATTTGATACTTTCCCTATATATCTATATCTATACTTTTATACTATTTATATAAGGCGCTTAATCAGTTTTTTTAAAAAAAACTGTTTTTCACGTATGTTACATCTTCTAAAGCCTTAAGTACAAGTCTAAGATGCATAGATTGGAAACAGACTTAGGAGTAGTCTAGGTTCTAGAAACAGACTTATTTTTTGTTTATAACAGGTCCTCTGAACCCATATTCCCCGGGGAATTGGTTCTTGTATGGAACCAGACTTAGGAGTAGTCTAGGCTCTAGAAATGCAGATAGGCGCGTAGGCCAAAACCAGGGCAAATGGAGAGTCGTTGGCTCAAAGAGGACGGTTTTAGTCGGACATGAACAGGGAGCGGATAAGCGTAAGTTGTGGTTTTACAATGCTGCCGGAGGACGGACCCATTATTGTGCCGATGAGTTTGTGCCCATCAATACTGACCTTCCAATTGATGGAGTCAATCTTGAGGTATTAAATTTTCTTTAAACTATTTGAATTTCATAAAAATAAATTCAAAAGTTTACTTTTGTTATGTTATTTTGTGAAAGTTGAATCAATTGGTGCTGTATAGAGTCTATCTGAAGGATTGACTAGTTGGCTGCAGTGATAAGGTGTGGTTGTGTTTGCTGTTATATCTCTCTTTTTTCTTTCCTTTACAAATTATTGCCTAGGGGATGATTTTGTTGATAACTTGATATACTTATTTACTACTTTTTTCTCCAGATCTCAGTGTGGAACGTGCACGGTTTTGTATAAAGGAATCCGAGTGTCGTGCAGCGGTTTCGATTTTTGATCTATGAATTCATCGATGACTTTATACTCTTTTAGTTTCTGGCCTGCATATTATTTTTGTTAAACTGGACCAGTTATGGTGGACGCGATCACAGAGGATTGACGCGATTCATGGAGGGTGGAGATAATTAAAGGAGGGGCTCGGGTCAAAGTCACCTTTGTTGACCGGGTGAGTGTTGGAGATCACTTGATCCGCTCTATGGTATCCAACTAAAAATTCAATATATTAAAATTAAAAAAATTAAAAAATTAATTATGGGCCATAGAGTCCCACAAGTGTTCGGGTAAATCGGCGCGGAGGTTGATGTGTCTCTCTTGGTTTCGTATGTAATGGACGTTTATTGCTCGGTCTTCTTCGTAGATATTTGTTTCAACCTCGTGCGGTAAAACCTCTGTTTCATCAAAAGGATAATTCGTAATACCTTCGTCTTCGCGAAGCATGTTGTGTAAAATTATGCAAGCATACATAATGTCTTGTAATTTCCTTTGTGACCATAACCGAGCCGGATATTTAACTACGTGCCACTTATCTTTTAGCGTGGCGAATGTTCGTTCTATGTCTTTACGAGCCGATTCTTGACGTGTCTTGAACTCCATCCGTTTGTCGTCCGATGGCCAACTAAACGCTTTGACGAAAGTCGACCACTCCGGATAAATCCCGTCGACGAGATAGTACCCATGTTTGTACTGTGTGTCATTCACAACAAACGAACTATCAGGTGCTTTATTGTCGAAAAGATCGTTGAAAACCGGTGATTGGTTTACGACGATTATGTATCGGAGAAAAGCCCTTTACGCCTCTTGCATCCCACTGCTGCTTGAAAAAATCAAACTCGCTTTCAAGATCGCCAACTATCCTTAGGAATAGCCGTCGATTCATACGAAACCGCCGGCTAAAGTCGTTGTCGTTGTACACCGGGTTATCCGAAAAGTAGTCGGCGAAAAGTTTATCGTGCCCCTCTTCTCAATCTCTATTTTTATGCGGTCCTCTTGTTCTTTTAGTCGACGGTTCAATTATCTCGTTGTGGATAATTATGCGGGCCGCTTCCATCAAAAGACCACCGGCGACACGAAAGTGTTGGTGGATGCGTTCCTCATCCAACTCGTCGGAAGACATTATTTGATAGGTGAATAAGGGGTGAATAAGAGGTGAATAAGAGGTGAATTAGAGGGAAAAATAGGTGAATAAGAGAGAAAAAGAGATGAAGGTTAGGAAGAGGAATGAGATAATAAGTTGGTAAATAGGTTTATATATATATAGGTAAAAGAAAAAAAAGAAAAAATAAATAAATAAACTAGCCGTTGAACGGCTATATAGCCGTTAATCTCACCGCCACCACTCATCGTTGGAACCGGCAAGGGTATGCCGTACCGGCTACCGTGCCGGATACCCTCGGCGGTGTTGCCGGGGGTACCGATTCGGTACCGGCCCCAAATTTGCCTCCATAACGGATGGCCTTATAAAAGCTTTTAATTTCAATCCCAAAAGAGAAAAATCTAATTGAAGGCTCTTTCAGACCATGATGTACAACTTGTTTGACCGGTGATATATAATTGATTAGTAGTAGCTTGATTATATTAAATACGTCGCGAATCAACTCGAGCCTGAAACCAAACCAATAACTTGAAAGATTAATCTAAAACCGACAGCGTGTAAAATATATAAATTTTAAAAATTGATACATAACGGTTGAAAAATTATCGATATATATATATATATAGTGAGGGAGTTTCAATTGCAAACCATAAAAAACGTGCAAACCGTGCAAACTCATGGTTGCACACGTAAATCAATGAAAAATCTTTTGTAGAGTTGTTTAATATGATGAAAATGTTTCATATACTAAATTTTTTGATGACATTGTTTCATATGAAGGTGTTTATTTACGTAGAAACAAAAAACTTTCAGAAAAACGAGGAAAAAGTTTCATATGAATAAAAAACACCAAAATATGAAACAATTTCATCAAAATTTGATGTTTGTGAAACATTTTCATCATATTAAACAACTCCATGAATCAATTTCACCGATTTTACGTGTGCAACCATGAGTTTGCACGTTTTGCACGTTTTTTGTGGTTTGCAATTGAAACTCCCTCTATATATGTATTATATATATATATATAGAGAGAGAGAGAGAGAAAAAAAAAGTTCAAATGTGAACCACTTTTTGGTTGTGAACGTGAGGACAACCGAGAGCGCGACACGTGGCGACTTTAAGTGTGGTCCCCCTCTTTAATTCAATGCCCTCCCATGAATCGCGCCTAAGGCCATCCGCTATGGATAGCGGGTAGGCCATCGGTATCAAACAAGCCGACGGGTTCATGGGGGAACACCGCCGCGTGTGGCTTCGGGTAGTAGGGGTTCTGTTCGATTTTTGACCGTTACTCACCCCCCCACCCTCCACCCAACGGCTCTTTTTTAGTTTTTTTTTTCTTTTTCAATTTAATTTACTATATATATATCATCTTCTAACCCCATTTTTCAAACACAACTTTCAATTTTTCAAACACAACTTTCATCTCTTCCAAATTTCTCTCCAAAAAATGTCATCATCATCATCATCATCACCATTATCATCGGCATCATCTTCATCAATTTACCACCCGGATTACGATGACGACGCTAACGACATGTTGGAGCTCAACCACTTGGCGGTCATAGCCGCCATGAACGAAACGGTCAAACTGGTTGTCGGTGACGAAGAAACTTCAAGTCGACAAACGAGGAGGACGCCAAAAAGTCGAAATCGTATAGTGGCACACGAGAAACTTGTTAACGACTATTTTTCAGATAATCCGGTGTATGACGATAACGATTTCGAACGGCGGTTTCGTATGAAACGACGACTATTCCTTAAAATAGTTGCGGATCTTGAGAGGGAGTACGAATTTTTTAGGTGGACTCATGATGCAAGAGGAGTTAAGGGGTTTTCTCTGCTTCAAAAATGTACGTCTGCTATCCGACAATTGGCGTACGGTACTGCTGCTGATGCCACGGACGAGTACTTGCAAATGTCCGAAACGACATCAAGGGAATGTTTTTCTAATTTTTGTCAAGGTATTATACATCTTTATATGCGAAGATATTTACGGAAGCCTACCGCAAATGATGTTCAGTTGTTGTTCGCATTGCATGAGCAATAACACGGCCTCCCCGGCATGCTTGGTAGCATCGATTGTATGCATTGGGATTGGAAAAATTGTCCCGTAGCATGGAGGGGTCAATACCATAGAGGTGATCATCCTGGTCTGACAACTGTTATAGAGGCAGTAGCATCGTACGATTTGTGGATTTGGCACGCATATTACGGAACCCCGGGTGCCACGAACGACATAGTCATTGTAAACCAATCACCGATATTCAACGATTTGTTCGAAGGCAAAGCACCCGATAGCTCGTTTTCAGTGAATGGCAGACAATACAAACATGGATACTATCTCGCGGACGGGATTTATCCAAAGTGGACGACTTTTGTCAAAGCGTATAGATATCCAACGGAACCCGAACAGGTAGCGTTTACGGAGCGTCAAGAATCGGCTAGGAAGGATATCGAACGTGCATTCGCGATACTTAAATCAAAATGGCACATTGTTAAGTATCCGGCACGGGCGTGGACAAAGAAAAAATTAAGGTATACAATGTACACGTGCATAATTTTACACAACATGATTCGTGAAGACGAAGGCTTTGCAAATTATCCTTTTTATGAAAGTTGGGTTACAACTGATGATATCGAAGTAGATATATCCGAAGAAGAACGAGCGCAAAACGTCAACGAAGTCAAAAATGGTGAAACACACCTCCAACTTCGAGCCGATTTAACGGAACACTTTTGGGCATCCCAAAATTAATTTTTTAATTTTTATAATGTAATTTTTTAATTTTTATTAAAATTTTATAATGTAATTTTTTAATTTTTATTTATAATATTAGAATTATTTTTATTAAAATTTTATAATGTAGTTTTTAATTTTTATATAATATTAGAATTGTTTTAATTAAAATGAATTTTGATGAAGTGGGTTGCAGTGGGTCGACAGTTGATGAAATGGGTAGTTTTGGGTAGTTTTGTGGAAAGTTGATGTGGCGTTGATGTGGCAGCTGAAACCATTGGGTTGCAGTGGGTCGACAGTGGATGGCCTAATCATCCGCCGTGGATCTGGCGTGGCGCCTAGTCATCCGCCATGTGTCGCGCTCTCGGTTGTCCTCACGTTCACAACCAAAAGGTGGTGCACATTTGAACCTACCCCTATATATATATATATATATATATCATATTTTGCAATATTATTAAGTTAAAGATATATTCAATAATGAAATTATTTTCAAATTATCGACATAATAATTATAATAGTATAATTTATATGTATTTTATTATGTATGAGAATTAATCATTGATTATGTATTTTTAATATGGGGATAAAACGAAAAATGAGAATGTGAGGACTATAAAATTAATATTTCATATATAATTGTGATATTTAACCCTATGATTAAATTTAAAAATATTTAATATTGGAGTTATTTCGAAGATATTAACAAGACGGATACAATGATATAATTTATAAAAAAATATATCTATTTTTTAATCCATTTTACATCATAAATGATTATTTGTGTTAACATGATAAAAATTAAAATAAAAAATGAAAAAAGTAAAGGATTAAAAGTAAATTGAATGATTAATTATAAGGGTATTAAGTGTAATTTATAAATTTGAAAAGAAAATTGAAACGTGCGTTAAGAGAGATTGGTGGGAGAGTAGGTTCTACGTAGCTTAGCAATTTGAATATTAGGCTTTAAAATGTGTACCTCTTAATTTTCAAGAATAACCGTATTAGTTATTTTATAATATAGTATAGATGCAGATAGTATAGATAAAATGGGTTTCATGTGAAAAACTAAGGAGCCGTTTACCAAACGCCTATTCGGGTAAGTGCCTACCAAATCACATTACCTTGCTAGACGAATAGGACCAAAAATCTTTCCCAATGAGAGCAAAGGCAGGGACTAAAGTTTTACCGGATAAGTGAGTGTAACAACTCTTACCATGGTTAGCACTTACTGGGTAAATTATTGCATACGCTATCCTTTTCATGGACTAAAATCTCACCCCGTAAATAAGTGACTGTTAGAATTTCACTAGTAACACTTACCGAGTAAATGATTAGGTAAACGACCCCTAAATTTTTCTTCATCTACGAAAAAAACACATTACTTCCATGTACGAAAAAACCATCTTGGACAAAAACGATCTCACAACCTATACAAACAATTAACTAATACATACTTAATGGAAAACCAACCAAATAATCTTGTTTTACCGATCTACTACTGGTTTCGTTGCTTCATGTGCTTGGCCTGAGTCATTTGGGATGCTGAAAAAGATTGTAATCCATGCATCAATTGCTGTCATCTGTGCAGCAATTGTTGTACCAAGAACTTAGCAGTGGTAAGTAAATGCAGCCCAGAGATTCAAACAAGTATATATCAATCAAGCCCCAAACAGCATAAACCAACAATCTCAATCAACAATGGTACTTTGTGCATTTCGTTCCGAATTTGAACACGAGCGATGAATGCAACTCAAAGAGACAACAAAAACAGCATAGAAATCAATCAAGACAGAAATTAACAATCTGATTTAAAGGGTGTTTGTAAAATTAAGATCTGAATCAGACAGACAGACATTTCTTCCCACCCACCAGTTTCTTGATAATTAGTACTTGTAAATAAACTAAAACACATTCGATTACAGTTCAGGAATCTCAAGTGTTCAACAAGCATCCAATGCTCGAACAAGGGCAAAATGGTCACACCACTATTCTCGAAAAAGAACCACAAAAACACTTACCAGATTTCGCAGACTATGAACAACAATGGCACCACAAGATTTAAAACAAACCCCTTTAACGGAAGAAGAAAGTGTTCCCACCTCCAGTTTTCAATCCATGCCTTCGTTTATATACTTCTGAGGGCGAAAATGGAACCGAGACAGCTCAATCAAATACACCCATCTCCTTATTTCACTTCTCCGCTATCTCCTCCCCTACCACCTCCTGCTCCTGTGATGAATCTTGTTTTGCTTCACTTTCGTGCTCGTTTGTTTTCTTGGACGATATCGTAATATCTTTCGGGTCCGAGGGCAATTTGGTCTTTTCAGAAGGTAGCCTAGGAAGTGATTTCCTTGCCGGTTTCTTCGTGGGAACAGCAGAAACACCTTTAGCCACCGGTTTGTTGTTTATAGACTTCCTTGCATCCAAACTTAACCGAGCAGGTCGAAAAGTATTACCACCATTTGCTACTTCCATCTCTGCTGCAGCTGAATCCTTTTTCCGTCCAAGCTTTGGAGATTTCGCTCGTGTTGTCGGTATCTACACCAATATCAACCCTTTATGTTAACTAAAAGAGACAAATGTAGCATAGGTCATCCTCCGCTTTAACAATACTATAACAAATATATACATATATACCTTCTTTAACTCCGTCTTAGGAGGAGTTTCGTGATAAAAACTCGGCATAGGTGTTGCTTTGAACATCAGGCTCTTTCGTAACATTTTAATCTCAGCTTCTTGATGTTCCTATTACAAAAAACAATCATAGTCATCGAATGTGAGGTCCATAACCTTTAAGCAAACCAAACCATAAGGTGCGTCCCACGAGTAGGATGTACACAGACCTGTCATCTTCCGAACGAATTGCGCAGTTGTTTCTGTGAATACATTAACTAAAAATCAACTATACCTTGGTTTTTGCTTGCAATGTATTTTTTTCCTCTTCCTTTGCATGGATCTTCTCTTCAAGCTTAGAATAGAACTGCCAAAAACAAAGTCAATTTCAAGTTTCTTTTTTTTGGAAGGGTGCCCCAAGTTATGCCCAAACTAATCCTGGAAAACCGAAATCAGCCCTAATAAATTCAGTGGGGCCACAACTGTTTATGCCTAGAATTGAACTCTAGGCAGATGGGATGTTCAACCACATCCCCAAGGCCTCAATCACTATGCCACAACCCATGTGGTTGTAAATTTCAAGTTTTCTTGAGGAGAATTATGCTAAAAATGACCCAAAAAGTTGCAAGTCCATATTTACAAAAACAAAGGGGGGAGCCGAGCCACCAACCTCTTTGCGTTTTTCGGCTCTTTCGTTACATCTAAAGCTAAAACCATAGGCTGGCAGAGTGCCCAATCTTTGCGGCTTCTCGTCCCCTGTTGTTGAGCTTCTGTTCAAGTAATTAAGGACAAACTGAACATCATGATATTTATACAATGCCCTCTCTGCCCTCTGCTTGTTGACTTTCTTTGACTTTAAATGTCGAACAAACTATTTTGAATTTCAAGCATGAAAGGCTACATATTTGACCTCAAAAGTATCGGAAATGTGGGAGTAATATGATAATGAAATTATGCAGTGAAGTGGAGGCTAAGACAAAAAGATTAAAAGGATACTCAGAAGAATTTGTTCTTCCTTCGGTCGTACTTCCGTGAACCGCTTTCACTGACTTCGCTTTAGTCTTCTCCCTGTATTAAGAAAGTCACATAAAACAAACCTCGAAATACGATCCACGACGTGGACAAAAAGTCCAAGTGATAGTATCATTTAGTGGTTCAAGAGAGAACAAGGAAATCAAGCATTGGATTAAAAAATGGATGGCTCATATTCGAATATAAGTATATAACCCCTCCTATAATCGTTGATTTAGTTTTGGCAAAATGCAACCACCCCTACTATTCACAACCATTGGATTAAAATAAATGGATGGTTCAGATGAGCTCATTGTTATCCGTTTTTAAGTGTTCTCTCTTGAATCCACCCCTATAATAGAAGGTAGCGCCACTAAGAACCAATGAAAAATCTAAAACTATAAACAATAAAGCCAACATTTCAATGAAACAAGGCTCAAACAGACAGAGCTTGGAAGAATGGTTTAAGAGTAAATTGAACATACTTGACACCTTCAGATTGCACCACGTTTGCAGTAGACGTTAAAGAATCCGACTTTCCAGATTCCTGAAGTAAACAAATCAACTTTCTGATAAAAACTTTGACCAATTGACCAAAACACATGAGGGTAATTGAACTCTTTACTACAAAAGTACATAAAGGGTAATCTTTAATAAACCAAACAAAGGTATGTAGTGAAGCAAATGTACCTTAGAAAGAGGGGCCTTAACTTGAACAATTGCAGGTTTCTTCTTCTCATTAGCAACCGATCCACTTTTAACCGAAGAAGTTTTCTTTGCACCATTACCATCTATTTTGTGTTTCGCATCTTTTTTAAGGCCTAAACTGTTGCCCGTTGCGTTTTCACATTTAGGTTGAGCTGATAAATCAGTATCTTTCACTTGGAGTTCCTGATAGTAAAGCGACATTTACTCTTTAACCATAAAAATTAAACAAGAATGTAGTGACACTCGCCAACTTCTGAAACCGTTGACAGTCAACAAATTTGACAGATATTTGTTTCAAAAAAGATTCCAATGCCAAATCACTTATCTTGCATGCCTTAGAAATCATGTGCTTTATCTAACACATCAATTATTCGGCAATATGTTTTACCAAAACCGTTAACAAGAGATGTGATGAATCTGTCAAACTAACTTAAGTTATAGCACGTTGATAAATCAGAAAACGACGTAGAGCCATTGGTCATTTTGGGAATAAACTGGTTTTAGTACCTTAAACTCATCAAGATTGTTGTTTTCTTCAACTTGTTCAGCAAAAGACTCCATAGATTTCCCATTTCCTTCTTTACTTTCAGAATTGTAATTGGGAATCCGGGCTACGATTTCCACAGAGTTATCTTCCTCTTCATAGTTGGAAAACCGTTCATGATCTACATCATGAGCAGACCCATTGCCGGAAACAACCATGATTTCGTCAACGTCCACCATATCTACAACATTCAAAGTTTTAGTTTCATTAAAAAGATGGACAACAAGATGATTCTCGAAACGAATTAAAGTTGCATTCTACTCTAAAACACATTAATCACACACATCATCCAAATCAAATCAAAATTTTACATACAATTTGATCCCTAAAAGTTTGCAATTAAGAATCTCGAAATGGCTCATATACATGCGACTCATTTAGACAAGCCATCACATTAGTCAGCAAAGCAATGTGAGTAGGCAATGCCACTTTTCTTTTTCTAATTCTCCTGTGGAGCATTTATACAAACAGTTTATAGGCATATTAGCTTTTCTCCCTGATCCAATGGAATACATAGCAATAGTATCAAATACATTCAAAGAAACTAGCTAGCAACTTGAATCCCAAAACCTAGTTTACTTACATTTCTTTATTTCCCCCCAAATTTCAAGCAATCTAACTCAAGTAAATACAAACTTAGGGCACCAACCAATCACTTCAAAAACCAAATCTGAACAAACACACAGAAAGATTCACACAGAAAACACATGTTCCCATTCAAAAACCAACCAAAATACATCCACACACAGCTAGATCTCCAACCCTATGAGCAGATCCACTGTTCTATCTCCAAGATTCAAACCAAATCCAAAGATCCCCCAAAATCAAATTAGAAACAAACCCTACAAACTAAACAAAAAACACACTAAACCCAGTACCACAAATCACACATTTCAAGAAACCCAGACCAAAATAATGCTCACCTGGAGTAGCAAGCAGACAAAGATCAAAACTCCATTAGCACAAAAAAGGGGTTTTTTTAAACAAACCCTAGTATATGGATGGATGGATCTTTGGAAGACAGATTGAAGAAAATTTTCAATCTTTTTTGTTTGAAATGCAAAAGGGTTTGTGTGTGTGAAATCTTTTTCCAGGTCAGATTCAAGGAGAGAATGTATATGAAAAGGGAAGATATATACACACACTCAAACACACACACAGTAGAAAATACTTATACAGTTAAAAGGGGGAGAGTAGAGTAGAGAGTAGAGAGTAGATTGATGAATTGATGGAAACGAATCTGGTGGAGCGTCGGTGATTAATGTTAGTTGCAATCTGTAAATAACATTATGCCATGTGGCCCTAAATCACTTCCCATCTAAGTCATCTATCTAATCCAACGGCTCACATAATCTCTTCTATTTTCTTTAAACCATATTCCATCCACAGTGGATTTTATAGTTCTAATCTTAAACATATTTAGTAAGTTTGCTAATTTTATCATTACAAAATATTAACAAGACTATCTTATGGTCCATTGGCTATTAGTTGTTATTTTAGGGATTATGTTTGTCTATGGAAGAGATGTAGGAAGATGTGATAAAGTTGAACAAAACAATGGTATTAGAAGATATGTTTGTATCAGAAACGGATTACGTAGCTGTAGAAAGACGATAATTGTTTGAACTTATAAAGTATGTTTGTTCTTTTGATTGAAATCATCAAACTTGCCCGTACAAGTTTGTTAAAGAAAACCTTTGTAAATGATTGTATTTAGATGTAGTTTGGAAATACAATTTATGAAAACGTCTATGATTATTTTTCGAATTTTGTGGAAAACAAATAAATCATGGTAAACACGACATAAAGATTAAAAGTAATTATGAAAGATGAGTTTAAATGACATATTATGTTGGCAAACGAGGGTCAAATCTATGGATTTATATCGATAAAAGGGTTGAAAATCGTCAGGACTGCAAAAAACATATGTCTCAATGGCATAAATCATCGATGTTGTCTTGATTAACTACCCATAATACGTCAAGCTTGAGAACTAAGGGGACGTTGAGTGTAAATTTAGACATTTTAAAAAAGTTGCACATGCAACATCATACATAGTATATGCATACATAGGGTTGGGTTCCAGTAAAAATTGTCAAATACGCTAAGAAACGTGAGAAATGGTTATCTATTATTAGGTGAAAAATGGATGAACATTAAAATGAGATGCACCGAAATAAGTTGTACTAAGATACAACGAATAAATTCTCTTTATTACGAAATTGGTTTTTATTGTGCAATTTGTTTTTTATTTAATGCCTCAATCTAATGTTCGTCCACCATTTTTCATTTTTGTTAAGCATGAGCGTATAATTGTAATTTCACAAGTTTCTTTTTTAACAATTTTGTAGACAACTCTTTATAAACCACGGGTTATTTAAGAGTAACTTTTGTCCTTTTTTTAGTTATCAATTAATTATTTTTAGACCAACCAAATTGATCTGTCTAGTTGTCAATTTTCTCAACATCTCCATGGTTTCCGAAACTTCCATGAAACTTCCAATCGTTCCCTTCCTTCGGTTTCCGAAATTTTGCCAAAGTAAATCTTCATGGTCCTAACTTCGTTCAAAATTTTATCAAATTGAACTGTTTAATTGCCAAAGTAAATCTCCAACGTTCAAAAACTTTTCCATGTATGAAATACCTCCATCATGATTTCTGGTTCTCAGATCGATGTCTAATATCAATCCGATTTTGGGTTCATCTTATACAAAAGTTGCAACTCTATTGTTGGTTGTGGTCAATTGGAGAAGAGGTGATCAGTGGCGATTAAGAAAAAGACTAAAATGGTCTAAGTGAAGGGTAACAGAGATCGTCTAGATGGAGGGTGACGTTGATGGTCTAAACAGAAGGTGCTGGTGATCGGTGGCATCAAGGAATAAGATGTTTATAAAGAGATGTATGCTAGAAAAACATGTGATCCGATCTTATTTGTGTAAATGATAGAATAAAAAAGTCAAAAATTACTTTTAATCTAGTTACATTTTGGCCAAAAAAGAAGGTTAAAATTAATTAAAAAAAAAGTTGTAAAACTAGAAGTTTACTCTCGTGCTTAAGAGAAATGGTGGATTGACGTTAAGATGAGGAACTAAATTCAAAATAAATTGTATAAATGATACTTTTTTTTTTTGCAATAAATGAAAATAAATGCCCAAATTTATAACAAATAACAAACTTTAAGACCAAATCCAATATTTACTTTAATAAAATTTAACCAAGATGATGGTTGATTGAATTAAAAAGAAAATTATGACAATGAAAACAATTTAATAAAAATTAAAGTGGATATGATTATAATATATGATTATTTTTCTTTTACTATGAGATACATTGACATTTTTTTATTGATCAACTAACAAAATTGGGTTGTGTGGAATAAATGGACTAATGGAAGAACAAAATCAACTACAATAACAATAGCTGAAGGGCCTGTAAATGTCCCTCTTTTCTTGTGATTGTAGATTCGAGTCTCGTAGTGAATATTGGAGTAGGTTTAGGATTACGTTTAGTGGATGTGTGTATGTTGGCCGTTAAAAGAACTACAATAATAATAATCATTTCAGTTGTCATTAATGTTTTATATTATGTAATTCTTATTGTGTTGCAACATTTAGGTAAACTTAAATGAAATATCAAGAGTTTAGACGTACAACATTTATGAAACAATAGCTACAAAAACCACTAATGCATTGCAATTAGTACTTTGTCGAACTTTGTTATTGGAGGCATGTAGCATATAGGTAGAGGGGTCATCCTTTTAGACTAGAAGTCTTAGGTTTAAACTTGAGCAGAAACGTTTTTCTAACTAACTGAGGTATATACGTACAACTAACTAAGTTGTCATTCAAAAAAATGTAGGATATAGGTGAAGCATAAAAAAAATAAGTAAACTCCGTGTCTATAAAGAGTTCTAGTTTTACAAATGTAAACGTGTTTAAAAAATTTAATTCTATATTTTCAAATTACATTATCAAAATATAACAATCATCAAGCTTTCGTATATTAACGAGTTAATAAACCTTGAATTCAACCTCATAAACGAAAACAACGAGCTCGAGCTCAAGCTCAAACATTAAAAAAATATTCAAGCTCAAGTTCAACCTGAAAAAATGACTGGATATCAAGGGTTCTCGAATAATCTAAACCTGCTACTTAACTCGACTCATTTACTCTCCTATATCCAAGTCTGCAGAGGCGGACCCATAAATTTTTTTCAAACGGTAGCACCATTTAACTATAAATATGTATATAGATACTTTTTACAAAGTAAATATTGGTTTAATGGTTGGTCCCTTACTTTCCAAATCAATGGTCTTGAGTTCGAATCTTCTTAACTATAATCGTTTTAAAAACACAATAAATATGATATTAAAAGCTAAAAACTAAGAAAATGGATCTAACAAGATTTGAACCCTAAATCTCCCCTTTAAAAAGCAAGAAGCTAACCAACTCTATCAAAAGAAATTTATGTCTTTATTGTAGTTTCAAAATATACGGTGGCACACAACAAATTAATACGGTGACACTTTTCATATCCTATATTTTTTTACACTGCGATGGAGAAATGAGACGGTGGCACATGCCACTGTTGGCACCAAGAGTAGTTCCGCCCATGCAAGTCCATACCTCTAGTGCAATAGAGTATGATGGAGCAGGGGCGGACCTACCCTTACGAGAGGGGGGTCTCGTGCACCCGCTCAGTTAGTTACCATAAAGAGGAAAAAAAATAGGCGTATTAAAGGTGCATCCGCTTAATTTTTAGAGTACTCCTAAATATTTTTAAAATGAAAATAAAAACAAGAGCATGCTGTTGGCACATTGGCAAAACGCAAGGGTGTAAAATCTTCTTTGTATTGTAAGGGCATTGGTTCGTGTCCCACTATTGTGTTATGTTTTTTCAGTTTCTAAATTTCAATAAATCTCAATTTAATTATCATATTCAATAATTTCTTAATTATCATTTAATCTATACTATTATATAAAAAGAATAATTCATAAAACAAAACTGATATTACACATTTACATTTTTTATCCCTATAGTTACTTATTAAATCTTATTTTAGTTCTTCACTTTTTCATTTTCTATTTTAAACCCTTATCATATAATTTAAATAATCATATATTATGAACTAAAATATATTAAAATTGCATTTCTTTTTTTACAAATTATACCATCATAATCGTCTCGTCAATACCTTTGAAATGAGCCCAATATTGAATATTTTTTATGCAATTATATTATATATTCTATTATATAAAGGTAATAATTTTATTTCTATTTTCAAGATTGACTATTCAATTTTTCAAGATGTCCCCTTATTAGATATTCATTCTATCATTTTTAATTTATAACTTATGCCCGTATAATTAATTAATTTAATTTACATTCAATCTATTACTTTTTCATTTTTCACTTACATTTTATTATATTAACACAAATAATGTATATGAACTAAAGTAAATGTATTAAAATATTCATTTTTCATTTTAGCAAATAATACCATTGTAATCGTCTCGACAATACCTTCAAAATAAGTCTAATATTGAATACTTTTTAATTTAATCGTATTATTTAATATCAAGAATACATGCAAATTAATTTATTTTATATTTTTACATTTTTTTGTTTTTCAGTTATGTTTTAATCTATACTATCTATATGTATATCTATACTATATATTAAAGAAAAATAAGTCTTGAAAACGGTTATTTTTCAAGATTTCAATGTTCAACTTTACTGTTCTTTATGCACCATGTATAACAATGTAAAACACAATCAACATTGTTGTGGCGGATTGGTTATCGCTCGGGGAGTTCATAGCGCCCTAACCGAGTTCGAACCTTCCCGTGTGCATAATACCCACTTAATTGTACGGGTATTTAAGTGGGTCCATGTTTAGCCCCAAAATTTTCGGGGATTAGTCAGACTTTTTTATATATATATATATATATATAGAGAGAGAGAGAGAGAGAGTCAGGGGCGATCTATATTGCTTAGTTGCTTACAACCCTTTTGAGTTGCTAATTTATATGTTATTGATTTACACTAACTTTTACACCCGCTGCATTGCGCGGGTATTGGACTAGTAACACATTAAATGCCTTATTAATTTCTTATATTACTTTATTTATCACTAACTTCTTTTATCTTGTTAGATTATAACTTAATTTGATTTTAGCCATTGATTTAATCAGTATCAAATACTAAAAGTTAAACTTTTTTTAAAATCAACCAAAATAAAATAAAATTGCAGGGGTGAACCCAGCTAAAAACATGTTTGGGTATAGTTGTATAGGACATAGTCTTATGTTTACTCAAACGGTCAAGGTCGATTCGATTTGTAAAAGTGTATTACTCATGAAATTGATATAATTAATACTCCTTGAAGTCAAACCGCATCGATTTTTCCTTTCGATAACACTCACAGTTTATGGGGTTTTGGTCTAATTTAAAGGTGCACCCGCTCAAGAAAATTCCTGGGTCCGCCACTGTGATGGAATCTTATATTAACTTTTTAATATATGTTTTAAGGCTATGTTAAAAAGTAATCTATTAAGTTTTTATGCATGAATTATAAAGGTTTTTTCCTTTAGAGAAATTAGAAAAGGTTTTAAAAAAAAATAAAAGTTGGCAAATTAAAGATTACATTTATAGGTTATTAGAAGAACATTATGGAACAAAAAAGGTTGAAAGGGACGAAGCGAAGATGAAGGTGCCCAGAATTCAAAAAGAAGCAAAGGCGGCAAGTAGTTCCAAAACAAGCATACAAATGGGAATTTATCACATGCATCGCTTCCCAACTCAACCTGCATGGAATCCAACTATTTTTTATTTATTTCTCTTATTTTTTCTTTATAATAAAAAAGAAAAAAAAGTCGGCAAATATGTATTATTAAAAGGTGCAATTTTGATTGTACAATATACATATAGTTTAATAAGAATATCAATTATTTTTTTATTAAATTATTTATTTTTTCAAGACAGAACTATAACTTTAGAATAACATTTTTTTAATAAAACTACATATTTAGTGTAAATTTGATAGAAATTAATTAATAAATTAGATGATAATGTAAAATAAGTTTACTGAAAAGAAAAAAAATGACATAATATTGTTAGAAAATATAAATTGAAAAGCAAACCCCTATAACTTCGGATACTTTTGATTTGTACATCTTATAGTTTCTTAATGGTGCATGATTCATCGTGTCGGGTGTGGTTCGCGATGCTCACATACATTTATTGGATACTTCTTAAATTGACGTTGATGTTCAGGCTTCGTGGATTTCAAAGGGTTAAAGACAAAGACCTTTGTGTTGTTGCTTCAGGTTTTGCCTTTTATCTTTGGCTGGCTCATGTTTGTCTCGCTTGTTTTTTAAGGTCTATCTTAACAAGGTCTTGATGGATGTTCTCTAACCAGTCTTAGGTGTTTGGGTCTTCTTGTGGTTTTTGTAGTCTTATTTTTTAATTTTCTTTTTGTGTTTTGTTGAGTGTTTGGCTCTTCTATTTTTGTTTGGCTGGCTATGGTTTCTCCTTGGTTCTGCATTATGCAGAAGCCTTAGGCTTGGTTTGGCAAGCATAAGCTAGCTGATAAGCTAGCTTATAAGCTAGTCCATCCAAACATGTACCAGGAAGCTAGCTTATCAGCTAGCTTATAAGCTAGCTTTTTGAAACGCTACTTTGAGTAGCTTATGAGAAGCTTATTGTAGTTTTTTCCAATTATACCCTTATTAATATTAATTATTAAATTCAAAGATATCCTTTTTGGTCATTTTACATACTCATAAGCTAGTTTTTGCCAAACATAATTTGTTCAACAGCTAGCTTATCAGCTACTAGCAAGCTTATCAATCAACAGCTAGCTTATCAGCTATCCGCTAGCTTATCAGCTACCAGCTAGCTTATAAGCTACGCTTGCCAAACATAGCCTTAGTTGTAACCTTTTCCCGTTCTCTTTTGTTTTTTCTTAATCTATTTTTGGGCTTACAAAAAGAAACCAAACTTATCGAAACGCTAATTGCAGTAGATTTTCATAAACTAGTTTATGGCTAACCAAATGAAAACTATCAATAAATTCAAAAACACAAGTTCTTTTACAATAGCCAAACATGATCCAAATAAGAACAGTTTCTCCCTCAATATTCTACCTACTAAACTAGAGATTACGTATGAACAACACAAGGTAAAAACATTCAAAAAAAGAATCTTAAAACAAGTTTCTAGATCCAAACAAAACACTCGATGTAGGTCACTAAAGGGTACCTTTTGTTCGTGACTAATATTGTTCAACAAATATATAAACACTATAAAGTGATGTTTGGTACATTATGAATTATAACAAGACATTATTTCGGTAGTATAAAATGTATGGGGGGATAATTGTTGTTTGGTGATAAAAGAATTGAACTACTTATAGGAAGGGGGTCATGGCTTAAAGTAGATAGGGTAGGATACAAATGGGGCCAGATTTTACCATTGCAAGAAACCTTTTTATGAACTCATAAATGCATATCATGTAGGACATGTGCCCTTCTGTTTTTGCTTCATGTGAACCCTTTAACCTTATTTCATGTCCCACCCAAAATTTTCTTCAATAATTTTCACCAACACCAATCCTTTTAAGGAGACCAAATTATATATAATTTGGTGTTCAATAAACTCCTAACTCCAAATTAAATCATGAAGAAATAGTTTGTATGTGTTTTGAGAAAATGGGTTGTATCAAGTTCTAGAATTAATAGCATGAATTAGAAGTAAAAAAGATATGTATATGATATGATTATTCAATTTGATTGTTTAATTTTTTTAGTCTTAGTTGTCTCTTAAACATACATTGATTTGAAAAGTTTGGGTTTTTGAAAAATACGTATTAATGACAATTATTAACGATGATTGGTATATTAACTGTACCACATAAAGCTCTACCATACATTGTTTTTATAAAATGTTATTCAAGATATTTAAGAAATATCCATTGACTTTTATTAAATTTATTGACAAATCAAACATTACATTTTTTTTAATTTTAGGAAGCAGTTATTAATTTTTTATAAGATGGAAAAAGTGTTATCGTGGAATTCATCTATTCTATATAAATATAAAATTTTTACAAAGTGAATGTTACTTGACGAATCAGAAATTACTAGAGGACAAATAATTTCTCAAAAGTCTATAAGAATCATTAAGAATCATAATCAACTTGAATAAAAAGGAAGAAGATATCCATGAGCTTACTCAACCCCTCTTTATGGTGATAAGTTGTCTATTAATCTTCTAAAAAAAGAAACGTTCTTCCAAAACGTCACATTTATGAAAAGAAACCAAGGTTGGATTGATTCTCACGAAAGTTTAAAGTGGATTATACTATGATCAGTCTTTTTTGATTTGGACTTCTCTTTTTCGATCACATCCTCAAACAGTAAATTACAAAATCTATCCTTTTAGTTTACCACAGTTTTAGTCTTACATTTTCAAGTTTACATGAGTAAGCCAATTGTCAGGGCGGTCCTAAGGTTATGGATGCTCAATCATGGCGAAAATCAAAAAATTCCCTATATATAGGATTAAACGAGAATGCGAACAGGGCCAAAGGTGTGCAGACAACTTCGGCCGCTTCTTTAGGTCGCATGGCAATTTCGTATGAACCAAATGCGATTTTGTATATGCTGTTAGAGTAAAATCACATGCGATTCAACTGTTTTCTTATCCTCTTAAATAGGTAGCATTCTCATTCTCATTTGAATACACACATATAGCCTATAGGGGATGTTTCATTTACAAACCACGTAATTCTAACATACCATACAGGTAAATCTTCAAACCAATCATAGTTGTTCATACAGGTGAATCTTCAAACTATTTGGAATACAAGTAATATATCTCATTCGAAAATAGGATACAAGAAAATGATAAGCAAAACCATCTCTTCAACACAAAAGGATAGATATGTTTTTGTAAATGCCTACAACTTGTGAAAAGGTTTTGGAAAATGTGAGAATAAAATAAAATTTGTCAATTTTGTTTTAAAAGTTTAGAGAAATTTGAAAAGACATCGAAAAGAATAAGACATGGAAAAATATTGTTAGAAAAGAAACCAAAGATGTTATATGGTAATAGAAGTGATGACATATGCCGTGAAAAATGGGGTTAAAAGTTAAAAATAGCCAAAACAAGTAAAGTCGATGATAAAGAGCCACCAAATATGTAAAAAATAAGGTAGTAGGAGTAGATATGTTTACCCCAAATCATGTTTTTTTTAAAAGGGTGTCCAGGCCAAAGCCGCCCGACTAATCCCCGACAAGTTTGGAGGCTAAACATGGCCCAACTTAAATGTCTCCAGGCATGTGCGCGAAAATGCTCGAACTCGGTTAGGACGCTATGAACCTCAACAATAACCAATCCGCCACAACACTGGAAGACTTTACCCCAATCATGTAGGATATTGGTATACGTCTTTTCTCTTAAGAAGTGCCCCTAAATAAAATTTAAAAAAAAAATCTTTTTCTCTCCGGTTTACAATAAGTACTAGTCCTTATTCGAAATACTAGGTTTTTAAGAACTTTATTACTCATTCCTCAACAAATACGATATTTATCCTTCGATTTGGGTTTGTTGTTTGTCTCCTTCTACATGACCAAACCACTATAAATTTCTGCCTCTAAATGTATTCATGATAGGTGCAACATCTAGCTCCGCGATTAAAGCCGTGTTTAAGATCTTACTCAGCATTGTTCAGTTACAGATATATTTAAATATCATCATTTTTCCAACTTCTAAGTTCCTCTTATGCACCTCTCTTTGGGGACCAATTATCATAACCGGGCCTTATAAGGCTTAAGCGGGCCTAAGTATTTTGGTCGGGACCCGACCCAACCTAGGATCAGTTATGACAAACACATTTTGAGATCAGGAACGATTTAGGCCTAGACTGAGACCCATTTTTGACCACTTGTACTACACACTCTAGTAGCAACTCTACACTTTAACCAGGATGCTTTTATTAGGTGTGTGAAAGTCATTCCAAGAATCTCATAGAAAAATGGACTTATAACTATGTCATCGAACAAATATTATCACTTGTGGAAAATGTGTAACTTTTAACTTTAGAAGTAAATAAAACGTTACAATTATCATGACGCAATCTAAAAACTAACAAAATGTTCCAAAATTCGACAAAGTTCATTTTGATCCTATTTAGTGTAACACAACTAGTTGATAAGCCCGGGCTTCGCACCGGGTTCATGAAGAGTAGCTATCAACACTTTAACATATTTCAGTTAATATGCTATATATGACTAAAACGTAAAATGAAATATAGAAAACTAAAAGATATAACGTGAATAGATATTATAAGTTTATGGGGCTGACATGTAAGTTTAAAGGTGGGTATAGGATTCGGGTCGGTTAGAGCGAATATATAGCATATAATAAAATAAATACATGAAAAAAATATTCAATGTTAGACTCATTTCGATCTTATCGACCATAAGATTATAATGCGTACTTCGTTAACATTAAAACGTGTTTTTTTAACATATTTTAAATCGTATCGACGATATGATTATAATGACGTAATTTGTTAAAATTAAAACGTATTTTTTAACACGTTCCAACCACTACACAATATATGAGTAAAACGTAAAATGAAATATAGAAAAGTAAATGTATAAAGTGAATAAATATTATAAATTTAGGGGGCTAATATGTAGATTTGGAAATGGGTATAGGATTCGGGTCGGTTGTAGCGTATATATAGTATATAATAAAATAACTACATCAAAAAATGTTCAATATTAGGCTCATTTCGATCGTATCGACGATACGAATATAATGGCGTAACTTGTTAAAATTAAAACGTATTCTTTTAACCTCTTTTTGCCAATACACGATATATGACTAAAACGTAAAATTAAATATTAAGAAGTAAAAGGTATAAAGTGAATAAACCTTATAAGTTTTAAGTTTAGGGGGCTAATATGTAAACTTGAAAATAGTATAAATTTCGGATTGGTTAGAGCGTATATATAGTATATAATAAAATAACTACGTCAAAAAATATTCAATATTAGGCTCATTTCGATCGTATCGACGATACAGATATAATGGCGTAACTTGTTAAAATTGAAACGTATTTTTTTTTACGTATTTTGGTCAATACACGATATATGACTAAAACGTAAAATGAAATATTGAAAAGTTCAAGATATAAAGTGAACAAAGTTTATAAGTTGGGGGGCCAAAGATGTAAAAATGGAGATGGTATGGGATGGAGGACGCGCGGATCTAAACCCGGGTTAGGGCCGGGTCTGGGCCAAAAGCTGAGAGAGGGTTGGCCGGGTCGGAGCGGGTCGCGGGTCGGAGCGGGTCGGGCGGCGTCTGCGGGTCGGGGCGCCTGCCTTTTGTATATATTAGATAATAGATAATAGATAATTTCTTTTATCAATAAATCTATAAGTTTCTATTTTCTACATATTTGGACCACTAGCCTACTAATCTTCCAACGTTATATGACGTGAATGCCAAATCTTCAATTATATTATAAAACGATTCTGTCAATTGCCAAGTTGTCAATTTTTTATTACTTTTTTGTTAAATATTTGTACTTGTTATTTTTCTAACATAATACATCAAAGATATAACAAAAATTGGGGACCATTTAGCAAGCGATTACCCTCACTTAATTACCTTATCGTATAACATTGTCGGCCACCAAAATTGATTGTTGGTAAGCGTAAGAAACCCGATAAGCACTTACCAGGTAAGAGTCACTTCCATCTCTTACCAGGTAGGACTCGAGGTACTTGTCATGGCTCTTATCAGATAAGATTCTCGGTAGTTTCCATGCTAAATAGGCAAGGATCGTAAAGGTAAGTGATACCAGTAAACGCTTACCCAGGTAAGTGCTTAGTAAACGTCCCCTTAGTTTAATGACCAAGTAATACAACATTTTAGTTTCTGAGTCCATGTAACAAACCATGAAATTTTGTACTAATTTTGTCTAATAGAGTGCGGCAATCGTTTAAGGACATGGAACACCATACAGTAACAGTTGTTAGGATGACAATGGGCAAAAAGCTAAGCTGTATAAAAATAAAACATTGCAGTTTTTATGATGCATCTAAAACATAAAAAAATAATTGCAATTTACATTGAACATGTATCTAAAATTGAAGTAATTCTCAACAAAAATGTATGTTTTGGATTCTACTACTACTATAAATGCCAATATGAAAGGAAGTGCTTACAGTATGTTTAAGGATGGTGCATTGAAACTATGAGTTCCTTCTTCTCCATTTTGCACCAGAATTCACAAGTTTGATATAAGCGTTCTTGAAATCTTCGAAGAACAAATCTTGATCGCCAGCATACTTTGAGATCCATCTGTGAATACTACAAGTGTAAGGAATTCCATTTGGTTTGATTTTAACCAGAATTATGAACCAAAACATCCTGTTTGGTTTCAAACTTTCTTAACCAAACGAAAACTAGCCAATATTGGTTTAATCATTAGTGTGCGGTGTACCTTAAGCATTCATCATCCTCGATGAGCGCACGATCTGAAGGAAGACCGACCATGCTTGTCATTCCTGCTGAACACCAAAATATCAGGACAAATGGTGAAGTCTTGCACAAGACTTTATATCTTTGAAAAGTCACAAACCTGAAGATAGCCACGGCTTTTCCAACAGTACTTTGTAGTATGCATTATCAAAAATAACTGGATTTCCAAAACCCTTGCTTCCAAGTGTATGAGCACCGGATAATGCTACAAGTTCTTGTGTTCTGCCAAAAGGTTGAAATTTTAAGATACGTGCAAAGAGACCAGATAAAATGATTAAGAGTGAGAGTGCACAAAGTAGGCAAAAGGAAGGTGGTATAAAGAAATGAAATCTAATGTTTTAGTCAATAGAACCAAGATAGTCATATTGACTTACGAAAAACCTTTTCGTTGGAAACTCTGTTTCAGTCCCAAGGCGTCCAATGTTTCTTCAGGAAGTCTTCCCTCTGGATCAGGCACCCTACAAGGCAAAACATAGCATTATAACAATAATCTGAAGCTTGCTACCTTAGATCACACACAGCACACCAACCTCACCTCATTTATAAAACTTGTGAGAAAAATTAGTCCCTTACATCGAGTCTAATCGGCCTAACTGAACGGGGATTTTTGGACCTCCACATAAAGAGACAGCTTCAGCTCCAGCAACAGCAATCATATCGGCCATTGACACTTTAATTGGATAGCAAAAGAAAAGGAAAAATAAATAAATATAAGCGCTATGCTACAATATACTAAAAACAGTCAATGTCATAGGATGTAATAGTTCCAAGGATGATGAGAACCTGGTTGTGTCTCGTCCACTATCTTTTTCGCTTCCACAAGAATCTAACAATAAATTTGTTTCAAGCGAATAAGAACTTTTGAAGAAAATGTACACAACACATTTGTCAGTAACAGAAACAGAAACCATGCATGTGAAAAAATTAACCTTCAACGATTTCTTAAGACCTTTATTCTCAGGTCTATCAAGTTCAAGAGATATAGAGCCATTCATACCACCTGAAATAACAGAAGGAAGATATTTTCAAGAAGGAGACACCATTTGGCTTTTAAGGCCAAATAGACTACTTTACACCTTTAGAAACTGAAGCATGTTCTTTACATGTTCCGTATAAAAAAGATAGCCAAAACTCTTCAACAGAGGCCATCTATGAAAAATTGATGATGGTTTTGTTACGAGACCCACATCAACGATAGTTTAAAAATACTATGTTCGACCTCAAAAACCTAAACAGACTTCTTTTAGAGTAGAGGGAGCTATAGTCACCATCCTAATAATACCTGTATCCTCGTCCATTTCATAGGTTCCTGCATCGTGAAAAACCAATCGAAGGACTCCAGCAGCCTTCCCCTTAGACAATACTTTTCTTATTTCTCCCTGTAACAAGAGTAGATCACTGACAACAAAAATCATTTCTTTTAGAAATAGAAGCACATCATTATCTTGAAACACAACGGTGGAGAGTAGAGTCAAGAAGAAAATAAACTTGGACAAAATGCTTATCAGAATGTCTGGCTCCTTATTCTCATAAATGAGTCACATGACACCACGGAATCTGAATACCAGATGTATGGATCCACATTTTTAGAATAACGAGCATTGAGACGTATTAATGTTATTACTCATTTGTAAGATAGTGATACAATTTTACTTCAATGGTTAAACAGGTCAACTTTGAATCAGGAACACCATAATCTAATGTCTAGTTTAAAGACAAATATTGGTATTGATGGAAAATCTCATAATAAGAACCTCATTTTTACGCTTTTTTTGCCACATCATTCCCAGCTAAACAAACTAAGAACTTCCGTTAACTCCACAATGGTGGTCACTTACAAGAACCTAATTTTTGTGGGTCTCATATACATCTTAGTGTGATATATACATCAAAAATATATATCAACAGAATAATATTTACCATTTAACATACTAATCGAGGTAAGAACCAAGGTTAACTCAAAACATATTGGTGGCCGATAAGAACTCTCCACAATAGTAGTGACTTATAAGACTACACAAGATGCATTTATTAAACTGTGTGGCTGGTCAACTTGTGTGTCTTTAGAGATAGGCTGCATTTCCACTCTAGTAATCATCTAAGCTATTGGCTTTGGAAATTAACAAAATTAAAGAAAGGAATAATGTGAGCTTATAAATTAAAAAAATTTCAATTATTGACTTACTCTGTAGCATTAGCATTAGCACCAGAACTTTGGATTGATCCATGTAGAGGCAAAAGAAATGCAATCATGGAAATCATCATTCTCCTGCCATATGAAGTGGGAACATGATTCTCATCTGCATTCCCTATAAAATTTAGAAATTTAGAAAGAAAAAGAGCAGCAAGAAATTATCTTTCATCTATAATAAAATAGGTCTAATTGCTATGCTAAATCCAGAAGGAAGTGCTATCAACCATCATCATTGTATACCCTGCTTCAAACCAAAATACTTATGTTTCACAATGGATCTATTTATCTTCAACCTTATCACATAATAAGTTCAATATACAAAAGGCAATTGATTGTATGCTTATCAAGCAGAAATTAAGTTTATTCCAAACTTCACAAGGATTTTTCAAACCACAAAAGCTAAATCTTAGACACAGATACAATATACCTTCAATTTAAGAAAATTGTACAAAAGAAATCTAATAGGATAATGAGTTGCACTTGTCAACTGTCATCATCCATAGAACAATTTCCTAAAAAAGCTTCAGATAAAACGCATATAGAATAAATTAATTGCATAGAGTCAATTGGTAACTAAAATTTCGAATATAGAGAAAGATTTTATATACTTGAATCAGAAACGGCGGTGGAGGATGATGATGTTGAAGAAAGGGAGGACCTAATGGCAGTGCAGTTGCAGGTTTTCCTGCGAAATTGAGTGGGAAATTCGAATCTGTAGAGATTCCGGAAGGATAGGTCGAAGCCGGTGATCGACATCTATAAAACGGGCGGTTCAGAACCAACTCCTTTGAGCCTCTTGTAAAAATAATATATTAAATGTTTTACGAACACGAGTGTCGGGTTCGAATCCTAGTTGATATTTTGAAGCCCTTTAAATGAAAATTGGATGACTTGATGCCATGTGATACTCCGTTGCACAAACATGTCGTTCAAAACAAAAATGGTTTACAAATTAAAACAATAAAAATGTTTTAGAGGATTTAATATACAAAATTCATTAAATTTTTTTTATTATTCTAACGTTTCTCAAACCAAAATCTCCAATCAATTACTCAAAGTTAATTTTTCTTCAACAAAATTGTTAGATTAGCATATAAAAATTTATTGATCTTTGTTTACCTTAAGCTCTCGAAAAAAGGTAGGTCGATTCTAGAGCAAAGGTTGGTTTCTCACAATTGTCAAATTTTTTAGACAAAGGGATATCGGCTATGAACAACCACGATCACTATGATAATAAAGGAAGTCAACAAAATTGTAGGAGAGGTTGCTCTCGAATAAGAAAGCAAGAAACAAATAGCAAGAAAGACGAAAGTTATTAAGATTTTGGTTGGTGTTTTAATATAGATTTAGTCATCATAATAACAAAAAAACAGATAGAACGAGTTATCAAGGAGAGTTCAATCTTCAAACTAGAGACTTAAGGAGAAAAGATAGAGAGTATATGTTTGCATTATTAATCGAAAATCGATGAATCAGCAAATATGGTGAAAGAGGAAAGAGATTGAAAAATTAGGCTGAATTATTAAAACATTATAATTATCTTAATCTTTACTATATATTAAAAGAAATTGGCCAACTGTTTTTCAAGAAACTGATTTTTCAAGAAAACTTCTAGACCCTAAAGCTTCTCACAACTGCCACCCACGTCTTCTTCTTCGATGTCTTCGTTCAAATTACCACCTCCTTGTCACAAATCCATGTCTTCCTTCTCAAATTGCTCCAAATTCCTTCAATTTCGAAAAGGTATGTTCTTCAATTCTTTCAATTTCGAAAAGCTATGTTCTTCGATTTCGCACATTAGGACGAACGATTCTGAAATCACTATCGCCTAATTTGCCTAATTCAGAATGGTTTTTTCTCAATTGATTTCCTCATTATCGATTCTGGTAATTCAATTTCCTCATTATCGATTTGCCTAATTCAGAATTGTTTTACAGAAAACTCTTACCGCCGCATCCCGCCACCCGGTGCGTATGAACTCGAATTTTGTTTTTTTTTTTTTTTGTGTGATGGAGGTGTGATTTGTTTTAATTTGGAGTTGCATATGTTCATACATCATCCATGGCTTAGAAGAGGTGAATTAGGTGTTAGTCGTTAAGAAATGGTGTGTATGAACTCGAGTTTTGTTGGTTTTTTGTATGATGGAGGTGTGATTTGTTTTTGATTTCCTCATTCTCGATTCTGGTAAAGTTTTCTTTCATTTTGATTTTGAGTTTGTGTACAGATATCTCCAAGATTTCTTTGGTTTTGCTTTCCTACTAATATTTCTTTGCACCTACACAATCTGGTGTCACCAGATACTTTTGTTATTCCCCTTCGTCATTTGGAGTGTGGCAATTGTTAATCATGTACTGACTTTATTTATGTCATGTCCAAATGAGTTGCCCAGGTCTCATTTTTATGATGTTGGTTCTGGTTGTCAAATAGTAAATACACAAAAATTAACCCTTTTGTGGTAGTGTAGTGCATGTATACGAAGTTTATTTCAAGCATAAGTGGTATGGTAGTGTTAATGCATTCAATCTTCAACCTTAAGATTTCACTATTTTTCTTATGAAGTTCATTTATATGTTCGAACACTAAGGGTCTATTTTAAGCAACTTAATGAGCTTAACAAGATTCACAACTTATTGAGCTTAACGAGACTCGCAACTTATTGAGCTTAACGAGACTCGCAACTTATTGAGCTTAACGAGACTCGCAACTTATTGAGCTTAACGAGACTCGCAACTGATTCGTGTTTTTCATCGCAATAGTGATGAAAATGAAAGGTTGACTTCAAATTCATAAATGATGTACATAGTTTTGTTAAATAATGTAATTTTTGGAGATATCTCAATGGTGTTCCAAGATGCAGTATTTATTGTATCATTAGGTGGCATAAATCTTTCAATTGCAAGTCATTAGATGATACATTTTGGGGTTTTCATATATTATTTTTGCCCTTTTAGATTACATTATTAAATGACTTCATATTCTTCAATTGTACTTTCCAGGAGCAAGGAATTTCGGTTCTTACGCAAGCAATTGCTGCTTGTACCCAAGCAATAGAGCACCACAAGGGAAAACTTACAGTAAAGGAAGCACCCAGAGCAGTAAGTGCTACCTTCTAACTTTATTGTTCTTGCAATATTGGTTTTTCATTTAAATTCTCATTATACCTCAAAAAACTTGTATCAAGTGTCCAACTAATTTTTTTCGACCACCTTTAATTAAAATAGAGTAAAAGTGGGGAGGGGCAGGTTTGGAAAAACATGGCTCTATGCATAAAGATCTCCTTATAAGCTTACTGAATAAGCAACTTTCTATATCATAAAGCCACTACCAAACAATCATGTATATTTGACTGAATAAGCATTTAGAGGCTGTTGCTATAAAAAAACATTTAGAGGTTGTTTAGTTGGTTTTCCATTGTTTGTTAGCAGTTTAATGAGCTTAACAAAACTCTCAGCTTACATGATTATTTGGTGGTGGCTTAATGATATAGAAAGTGACTTAATTAGTAAGCTTTTAAGAGGGAGGGGGTATACAAAAAGCCAAGTTTTTTCCATGTCTGTCTCCCTCAATTAAAAAACACTCTTTTCATCTATAAAAACTCCTTACAAACAAAATATCCGATCTATACAAACATATTAATCCACACAAAAACAACCTTATCCATACAACATACAAGGCATAATGGAAAAACAACCGTTAAGTCCTGTATGGATAAAGTTGTCTGTGTGGATTAATCCGTCTGTATACATTGAGAAGTTTTTTTTTGTTTGAGAGAGTTTTTTCATAAATGGAAGGAACTTATTCTTTAAATAAGAGTGACAGGAATGGGAAAAACTTCTTTAGTTCAATAATGTATTTTATAACATTGACATTGTAGGCACATTTGAACCACTAACGAAACCATTACTTGTTGATTTTGGAGGCTTGTATAACTGTGGATTATTGAGGTATTTAGAAATGCCATTTGAATACGAAGGACGATATTCTTCAGTGCCTTAATTTATTGTTGCTTTCATCCTTGTGATTTACAATTTATTGCAGTTTTGATTTCCAGGTTTTTGTTTCCGGTCCTAAGTATATCTGAGCACTTATATGTTGCACCAATAATTTTCCACTTATAGTTATTGTATATTTTGTTTCCCATTCATATAGAATATGAACTCATGAACAACAAATTTTCATTGTATGATTCTGAACAGGTTAGATGTTTTATACTCTACTGCAACCCTCTTGAAGGAGTCCGTGAGGATGCCCTTACATTAACAGGCTTCCTTTTCCTTCATGCACTATTTATTGAAAAAGGCTGTCTAAAAACAACATGGACAGTCCTAAGCAAATTTGGTTACAACAATGATATAAGGCTTGATGATGATCAGCCGTTGCCTCCAACTAAAAGCACTCCTAATCAGGTAAACATTTTGGCTTATGGGTGTGGTTGCATATATAGTAATCTATTATGTTACTAGAGATTGCAATAAAAATATGTATTTGCTGAAATCAAATAGAATTTGTTTCCATCATTATCCAACATTAGTATAAAAGATGGTGGTCACTTATTTAATTATCTAGCTGGATTGAATTACCAAAGAGAAGCTGAGCCAAGAAGAGTATATCTTGTTTACAACCAAAGTAATCCTTTTGCCTAGCTTGGTGTACATCTATCTGTATATGGTTGTGGTGATAGGATAGGGTCTGTATGCAAACCAGCCATGTACCCAAGGAGTAGACCCGTCATTTCTATGAAAACCTTTGGATTCTTGTTTTTTTAGTCTAAGTCCATACACATTACAAGCTTATTCAATTGTAATAATATCAAATGGTTTACATGGATCTGCATAATATCTGAAATATGAACATTTCTCACATACACGGAAACAACCGCTCTACTCTTTGGGGTAGAGGGGGCAGACTCATCATATATAATTAGAGGGAGGAAGGGACCCCATTAAAAGATTAAAAATGGATTTTTTTAGGTTATAAATAATTTTTTGTATGTTTTTGTCATAGTTCCCTCACTAATTTCTTGTCTAGGACCCCATCAACCCAAAAAAAACTTTGAAATCAACTAAAAACGAACTCTTGAATATCAACCAAGAAAACTTTGAAAATCCCTCGAAAGTTGAAAACGGTGTAATTATTATAAAAACATATTAGACGACTTTGCGGACCTTTAATTTACCTTAAAGGTGCCTCACTAGGAAATTTTTCTGGATTCGTTACTGGGGGATAGAGAACGGATTTGTTTGGTTTGGCTTATGACATATCATAAGCATGTGGTGTGAGGACGGACTTTTATCCTTTTGGAGATTTACATGATGTGTAATTGGTTATTCATAATCTTTAAGGTTGATATAGAATCAACAATATTTATCTTATGTATTTAAAACTACTAAAATAATACCAATGATAATGACCCTTAGCTTGTCAAACAGGAACTACCAATTGCTACCAATTTACCTTAGAAGTCAGGAAGAGATTGTGAAGTACATCAAGATTCTTGGAGAAGTTTTACAACTAAGTCAGTCATTAAACATCAATTCCATCTATGTTGGATTATGCACTCTTCTCCGGCTTAACAAATCTGCTCAGGTATGATTTAAGTAGTGTTTAGTGTTTTAATTTGGCCATGGGAATATATGGTTTTTTAATCTTTGTTTTCAAATTGAAAACAGTGGAAAATCTTTTCTTACCACCTTGTTATCGAGAGTTTTGAGCGTTTTTCCCATTCTTGGTTAATTTTTTAACCTGTATTTACCCATTCTTGCTTCTTGATTCATATTTTTAACCGGGTTTTACCCATTTTTGCTTCTTATTTTTAATGTGTGTAGGGATTCTTGAATCTTGTTTTTAACCTCATTTTACCCGTATTTTATTCTTGATTTATGAAACTATTGGTGTAGATCTTTACAAGGTGTATGGATCATACATGTTGCAGCGGGGAAAGCCGAACATGTCAATCAAACTATCATCACAGGTTTATGCCTCTCAAACATTTGACGAAGTTGGAGTATATATGGAGTTCAAGAAAGAAAATAAATGAACAATCATCTATTGTTGTCTTTAAAAGACATTTGTGGTGGTGCAATTGGCAACTTATTAGCGGTTGTTTTATCAAGAGAAAGACTGTAAATGAAATCAAATCAAAGTGGGTTATGAAAACCACCATAAGTCATTATATATGTATATTGTAACAATGATATGTATATTGTTACTCATAGTTACGATTTTGTTTTTAAACATTAATATTTAGAATTTTGAATAAAGAGTTTCGTTAATTTATTTGTTATTGATTTACACTAACTTTTTTATCCCGCCGCATCGCGCGGGTATTGGACTAGTGGAATAAAATAAGTGGGACAACTCCAAAGGGATTTAACTATTTAAGTGAATTATAGCCTTAAAATCAAAATATATAAATGGGTACATGCTAAAATATATAAAATGGGCTAAAAAATGTTTAAGGTCCAAACTTTATTTTTCCTCAATCTCACAATAATACACTCCCACCAATTAAATTATATATTCAACGTTCATGGAAAGCTAATGCAAAAGTTATACTACTACTTGCCTGTCTCATGTACAACAAAAACACCAAGAAAATTGATCCTACCTTGATACAAATAACTACAAGATTTATAAAATGTTCAACTGTATAATCATATACATACGTTATCTAGGCCCCGAAAGCCGAACGTCGGATAAATACGAATCAACGATGCCATCCGACGGGCCCGACGAAGTCCCGGCCTCGCTAGCCGATTTAAACAGGGCAGAATAGAATCGTGAGGCGGTTTGAGCCGCCACCGGTGGTGTAGGAACCGGGCTTAACCCTTCAAGCATTTGCACCACTTTCGTCATCGAAGGCCTTAGATTCATATCATCCTGTATGCACCACAACGCCACCCGAGTCGCCACCGCCACCCGTTCGTCGTTAACGTCCACTTTCATCTTCTCGTCCACAATTACCTCGACTTTGCCTTCTTCCATCATCTTAAAAGCATAACTCGGAAACTGCGATATCTCCGAAGAGCTATAGTTTTTCCGGCCGCTGATGATCTCGAGCAACACCATTCCGTAGCTGTAAACGTCGCTTTTTTCCGAGATCGCGTAGTTCGTGATCCATTCCGGCGCTAGGTACCCTCGAGTCCCTCTCAACGTGGTAAACACGTGGCTTTCTTCTCGTGTCATAAGCTTAGCCAACCCGAAATCGGAAACTTTTGCCAAGAAGTTTTCGTTTAATAACACGTTCTCGGGCTTGATGTCACAATGAATGATCTTCACATCGCAATCTTCGTGAAGGTAAGCGAGTCCTTTAGCGGTACCGATCGCGATGTTGTATCTGGTATCCCAATCCATCAAAAACTTGCCGAAAATCCATCGATCCAACGACCCGTTTGCCATATACTCGTAGACAAGAAGCCGATGCTTTCCTTGTGCGCAAAATCCTTTGAGTTTCACCAAATGGTGATGATGGATGCTGCCGATTATGCTCACTTCGGCTCGAAACTCTTTCTTCCCTTGCCCAATTCCCTCAAGCTGCTTAACCGCAATCTCGCTCCCATCTTTTAGGACCCCTTGGTAGACCGAACCGAAACCACCTTGGCCTACTTTCGTAGTGAAGTTATTTGTCGCATCTTGAAGATCTTTGTAGCTGAAACGGATCGGCATACCAGATATGTTCTCCAAAAACGTATCCTCTTCGGACATTTCATCGGCATTTTCAATCAAATCATTGTTCTTCTTGTGATACCGAATTCCCGCAATTATTAGCCCTAGTACGACAATTGTTCCCGCTATGACTATTACGACCACCGAAACCACCACTTTTGTCGAGTGTTTCTTGTTTTTCCGACCCTGGTCGGTGTCCAATTGGGCACCTGAAACCTTAACGTATGACTCGATTTTCAGACCATTTTTTGCGTCTTCAAAGCTGCCAATCTGATCAAACATGTAACAATTTCCAGACTTGTCATCAAAGAACATGGCCAAGCAAGTGCAGTTGTTCAAACACGACGATTTGCAGCCGTTTATGTCGGTTTTCAAAGAGGGTGTAACAAACCCGAGAGCAAAATAGCTCAGATTCTCCCCTGCATTTACAAGACTCGATGGATCCTTCGAGTTGTTACACGAAGAAGAACCACCGATTTGTGGCTTGCAGTTATATCGAGCCAGGCCCAAAGGGCATTGACAAACGTTCCCATCGTGACAAACCAAATACGGCGAACAAGCTTGCGGCCTGCTGCAAGAATCCTCGGGTATTTGACGGGTACCGGTTATTCGGGATCGGATATCATAGAATTTGATGAATCCATCATCTTCTAAAACTGCAATCCAAGTGTCATTAGCATCAGATTCATCAGCAAACACAAATTGCCATAGTAACACTTTGTTTTCATCATAAAACCTCCATGAATTGGCTTCAATGGTTGCAGAATTGGTATCTCCACCACTTTTGTTGATGATTCTCCTCTTATCTTTCTTCATAGACCAATAAGGCTGTGGGTTCTCAAATTCTGCTGACAAAATCAGATCTTGGGCCTTGACTTCTAAAGAAAAGCTCAAGTTGTTATAAGGATTGCTTACAAGTTTCATCCCTTTACTGAAATCTTGATTGGGCATCAGGGTATTTGTAGGATGGCCAAAACTCTGCCAAACAACACCACCATCATCCTTAACCAACACCAAGTTCCCCGAATCAAGCAACTCCATGGCGGAAACCCCGTCTTTCGCGGTGTTTGTCGACCAAACCACCTTCCCGTTGCTTCGTAGATTCGCATTCCCATCATCATCGAACACAAAACTATCGGAACTCCCAACCGGGGAGCCTCTATTTGCAGACCAAATGATCCTTGAACTCCCCATGTGAATGATCACCAAAGTGAAGGAAGTTATGTCACTATTGGCATTGAAACCGAACCCGAAACTCGATGCGTTCGATACCAGGAACAATCCTCGGTTGTCGATGAATTGCATTTGAGAGGCTTGGAATCCAGGGCTCACTTTGGCAATTCGTCGAACACTTGATAGGCATGTTTGAGGCAAGAACAAGAAAATCCAAAAGATAACTAACAAACAGAATAACTCCCAATTACTACTACCACTACTACTACCCATGATCATATACTCAAAATATATAGCTGATTAGTGTTTTTCTCTTTCATTTTTCTTGAATTCTAAATGGGGTTTGTTCTAACAAAGAAATCAGGATCCAAATAGGAAGTAAACAGAAGGAGAAATCACATATGAATATGAACCGTGATGTTGGTTTTTTTTTTGCATCAAAGTGTGGAAAATCCCACAAGAGTCAAAGAAAATGACGTAAAAAGATTCATGGTAATCTTGAATTTGGCAAGAAAGATACAAACTTTTGTAGTGAAACCTATGAAACACGGCATAGTACAAGTTTCCGGTGAGAAAGAAGAGAAATTGAAGGATAAAGTTTTGTAGAAAGAGAGACGAATTGTCGTTGGTGAGGTCAAAGAAATAGGTGGTAGGCGTATTTATTTATGGTCCAGTTTGGGTGGTTTCAGAATCGGGTGTAAATGGAAACTTAAATCTAATTGCAAACGTGAGGATGACTAATAGCGTGTCACATGACTTATTCGTTCCAAATAATACATGATTATTCTGACTAAATGTTTGTGTGTTTATTCATGGTGAATAATACAACATTCAATATAATTCAATCTGAATGTTATATTACTCATGATGAATAATGCATAACTTTCAGTTTGAATAATCATCTGTTATTCAGACTGAATGTGACACGTAACACGCTATCGGTTGTCTTCACATTTGTAATTAGATTTAAGTTCACAACTAAACTTTACTTTATATATAGGACCTAATCAAATAAGAACTCGATAATTTGCCAGAATTGTACAAACCAATATTGATGCATTTTATAAAAATTAATATTATTTATTTATTTAATATGGCATAACCGGCAAATAGCTATTTAGTGAGTTTTTTTTTTGGAAGAGGTATCCCAGACCACATTGGGCCCAGACTAATCCTCGGCAATTTTGGGCCGAAGCCCGACTGCTAAAGCATGCAGCCCGGGGTCGAAGCCCCCGTACCTCCAGAATGCGTCCCCCAGGGCTCGAACTCAGGTTCACCACTATGTAGTGCCCAAGCCTTACCACTAGGCTAACACTCATTTGGTTAGTGAGTTTTTTACAATGCCTTAGTTGTATCATCCTTGTTTGAACTTTTACATTACTTTGTAACTATGAAAAAAATACAACGATCAACGAATCGGTATGAAGGTTAGGTGGCTTAGGGCATTAGGTGAATGTCACTATAGTAATAGAAAATAAAAGTGTTAAAATGAATGAGTCAATAGACAATGCTCCCCAAGTTCCAAAGTAGGTTTTGGACAATTTTCACTTCATACCTATAGGGTGAGAAATGTTGTAAACTAAGACAAAAAGTCAACATGCCATATCATAAATCTAAGTTAATCCAATGTTATATAAGGGTGGTAACGTATTGGTAAAAGCCTAAGGAGATGTAGTAGAATATTTAATTAGTCCGAGTTCAAGTTCAGGCACTAAAATTCAATGGCCAAACTTAATTTCAGACGGTCGTAACTTGAATACAAAACTGCAAATGATGTAATCTAGGCAAAGTATACATGAATCTTCTCCCAAAATATTTTGGAAGAGAATTATGTATGTATACACATACGATGATGAACATTAAACCTACAAAAGATAATAAAACGTTTAGGTCCTTTAAAACAACTTGTAAGTGACTTTAGATTCGCAACTTTGAGATCATATAAACATCGCGTACGTTGGAGCAGGTGACCTTATAACTCACGATAAGTCTGGTGGATGTCCGTATACATGTATCGTGCCTCTCCCTGTTACGATGATTTCTAAAGTCATGTAGAGATTATTTATACCAAACTACATATGGGAATCATGATTAACAAAGATGAAGTCAACTTCACCACTTCTTAAACAACTTTTAATTAACCTCCAAGATTTTATGTTAACATCATCAATTTTGTTCTTGTTTGTTTTGACTCAATCTATGTGACTTAATCAGTATGTAGCTTTCTTAATAAATACTTTCATGCATGCTCAATTTTTTAAAATGGTGTCAATTATGACGTTGGTTCCGATATTTATAAATAAAAGTGATATAATCATGAAAATGTATTCATGGTAAATATTTAATTGAAATATACAATTTAATAAAAGCTTTGAAAAAAGGGTTCTGTTATTTACACCGTTGTTTAAGGTGTAAATGATATTGAAAAGGAAAATTTTAAAAAAGCCAACTTTATCTATGTTTATTTATGTCAAGATTTTTTCTTTCTTCTTTTTTGTTAAGTTAAATAAAGAAGAATATTTATTATTTTATAACTTTCATTTTACTAACTCATTTTTCTTTACAAATCTCGGTTTTATATATACTTCTCGTTTCTATACAAATCTCGTATCCTTGCCTTCTTCTTTTGCTAAAGAACAACTTCGTTTAGTAAATCGCTTGCATTTTTATAACATATATATATTAATTATATATATATAATTAATTTCATGACTTGGTTTTTCATTGCTTTTGAAGTCCAATTGCGACAAAAATATTTAATTTCATGACTTGGCTTTTTGAAAAAAAAAATTATACTATATTACTAAAATAAATCTTTAAAAAAATCATTATTGCTAAAATTATTTTTATATGTGGTATATTTAACAATAATATATTTATTGCATACATAAATATATTAGATTAATTTATAGTTGTAGTTGTAGAAATAATAAAAAAAATATCAAATAATCATTGTTAAAAATAATAAAAGTGTAATAGTTAATGTTAAAAAGAATTAAAACGTTAATATTATAACTAATGTTAAAAATAATTTTGTAAAAGTGTATTGGATAATTAATGTTGTAAATAAAAAAAATTAAGGTTAAAAAGAAATAAAGTAATTAATGTTGGAGTAATTATAGGATAATGATTACATTGTAATTGGTAGGATATCTAGTGGGAGTGAGATAGGAGGATATGGATGGGGTGTAAATAAGAATTCAAGGGTGGGAATAAGAAAACCCTTGAAAAAAACGATTAACTTACATTTATTATATTGTTTAGGAGACGAATTTGTGTGATTTCCAAATATTTTAATAATAAATGCCATAAATCCAATAGTATATTATGCATGAGCACATGCTAGATTATTGCTAGTGGGTTGCCCAAATTACTATTTTAATAATATTATCTAATCTTGTTGATTTTATTTTTCTTCACTAAACGATACAAAACCTTTTATTATATTTTCAAATTATGTCGTATATTATACAAAATTGGAACTGAAGAAATAATACCTAAGTCAAATTATGTCTTATATTTTCAAATTATGTCTTTTTTTTCTTCACTAAACGATACAAAACCTTTTATTATATTTTAAAATTATGTCTTATTTATATTTTCACTTTTCTCATTGTTAAATTTTGAAATGTTGTGCTATTTTCTAGACTTTGTATATAAACGGAATTTTCAGATAAAATATAGGAAAAGGGCAAATTAGATTCCTTGTTTTATTTTTAGAAAAACATTAAATTTTCTTTTCTTGTACTACTAAGCAAAAGATTTTATATAAATTTTGCAAATCATATTTTTGACTTGTTCCTTATTTTATTTTTAGAAAAATGTGATTATCGGTAACTAGTGATGGCCAAACGAAACCGAACCGAACCGAACCGATGGGCTAGCCCGAGCCCGACCCGTCGACCAACCCGACCCGACCCGAACCCCGGTCAAACCCGGGTCTCAGCCCGCGGGCCGGAAACCGGTCCAAAACCCGGGCCGAACCCGGGCGAACCCGGGTTGAACCCGAAACCCGGGCCGGAAACCGGTCCGAACCCGGCCGGAACCCGCGCCGGAAACCGGTCCGAGCCCGGCCGGAACCCGGGCCCGACTCAACCCGGGTTTGACCAAACCCGGGTTTGACCAACACTGTAGCAAACCGGCCCGGTCAACGGCCCGGCCCGGCCCGGCCCGAACCCGAAATTTGGCCAACACTATCGGTAACTGTCAGCTATCTCACATGAAATTTGACTTTTGTGAGCATTTCGATCAAATTTTATGTATATGCTTTTCTTTTTTTTTTTCTTTTAAATGAAGAATGACGAGTTCATATCTCTAAAAAAAGATTTACAGTTAATTTTAATATATAATTTTTTTTTAAAGATTTCGTAATATTCAAAAATATATTTTATAGATTTATCATCTTAATATATTAAAAAACCCGTATAAAATAATAATAAGGTAATTTACTAAGAGAAATAAATAAAAAATCAGTCTCTTTTCATATATCAAATTTTAGCCGATTTGATCCCAACCTTTCCAGGATAGTTATTAGATAAAAACTCTCATAATTTATCATTATAAAATGCCTTTCGACAAAGATTTATATGATGTTTGTTTTTAAGTGGTATAAAGTTTTATTTTACTTCTAGTTAATAAAAGGTGGTGTTAGAATATGAAATCTGAATCAATAAGATTGTTTTTGCATTTTTAAATTGATTTCAAGTTGTTTTAAAATTGACTGAATTTGATTTCGATTTGGGTCGAGATTGATTTGGAGGTCGTATGAACTTGGAGGCATCTTTGAACTTAAACGACAATTAATAGGCGTTTAAAAAAGCTAGGTTACTATTTATTGTTTCAGGCATATTTAAGAGTTAAGAGGGTCTGAAATTTGAAGGAAAAGAAAATTGTCCAAATGTAAAAAGGTCCGACCAAGTTTTACTTAAGAGGTAGCAAGACGTTTTTGTTAGACAAACGACCTCTTAATCAAAATCAGAATCCCCAAAATCGTAGGTGTTACATTATCAAAAACAATTTGTTAAACTTTATATATATCTTATTAATGTATAAATTAAAAAAATATCAAGTTCAGTTTATTACTACATACATATAATTCTCTAGAACTCCATATTTAAACTTAATAAGACAATTGATAAACATGAACAAGTGTAAGATAATTGTTGTGACAAAATAGTGAAATACTCAATCATCAAAAATTAGAATAAGTTAACCATGAGTCTCTGGCGTACTGGTTAAGACCTGTGGGAAAGTGACTTGTTAACCCTTCTACTTCAGGTTCGAATCCAGACGTTTTCAGATTGTGGCCACTGATAATTAACTCAGGACAACATGCTTCTATCGGTGAACCTTGCCGGGATTAGTGCCTCAAATACCTTTCCAAAAAAATAAGAATAAGTTACATTTTTATTTATAAATGTAAGAATTACAGGTATATCAAGAAATTCTAAAGTAACACGTTATACCAGAAAAAGAGTTTTAGGGTTTTAGTTTTTCTCTCTTACATAACTCTACTTCTTAACCCAAACATTTTTTAACATATTGACTTATTGACTTTTACCATCAAAGGGTGTTAGCTCAGCTGGATAGGTAACATCTTTGGGGGGTGTGGGGTGAAAGCCACACTACCAGGGTTCGAAACCCACGGGTGACATTTCTAAGATATTCAGACTTTGAATCTGGTCCTTTGGGCTGGGTTCGGGACCGGTATGGGAGGATCCAGTCTATGGAATCTACTTCTCTGTTGGTCAGGTTCAGCCATAGGTTGGGCCGGGTCGCAGATGATTAGTAGGATTGCCCAATTGAAGGCCCGATACCGCTGAAGCCTAATAAGCGCTTTTGATCAAAAACATATTTTTGGACCTTATAAAGCAATTCCAAACATCCTCTTAATAGATGTATCGATTTTTATTTTAAGGAATCTTTAATACTGAAGCAATACGTGAAAGGTGACGAACTAGATGAAATAATTGTGACGGCTAGGTGATGCAAATCGGTGACGGTAGGGACCGCTGCACTTGCACATTTTTTTCAACTTTTTGGGCAACCGTGATTTTCATATTATATTTGATAAATTAAAAGATAAATTTTCAACTTTCTTCTAAAACGTCAACAATTGAATAAATATAATAATGTGATGTACAAAAACAAATAATTCCGACTTAGTCATGAAAACATTAACGTAATACATATATTTAATAGTCATTAAGCAATAATATATCAAGTTGCAAATTATTTCTTAATATAAGGGACGGACCTATGAAGTCACCAACAACATTCGGTGCATCTGATTGACCAACTTTTAAACTAGAATTTGTTTTAAGATATGAAACACGTACCCGTTAAGCCTTTTGAGTTGTTTCGAAATTTTAAAAATAAAATAAAAGTAATATCAACTAAAAAATCAATTTTTTTTTTTACCGAAATCAATCAAATTTTTTTTTGAAATGATAGAATTTGGTTAAATAACACGTATGAAATATTACGGACCATTAGTTCACCTTAGAAGTGCATTCGTTCGATAGAAAATACTGAACTGCTTCCGATAAATATTATATTGTATTCTTTTATATTAGTTAGGAAGATTGAGAATTGCTTAAATGGGTTTGATGAAAAGGTAAAAGTTGAATTATTGCTTAATGGACACTATTGAAAAGTGTTTAAACTAATAATATATATTTCAACAACTTTCAGGAATATTGTTTATGGATTAGGTAACACCATAAACTAATTCGTTGCATTCTTTCAAAAAGCAACGTCCAAATACCCCTTTTCCCTTCAAAATCAACCATTATTTTTTATATAAATTATAATGTTTTCTTGATCTTAATTTAATGCTAAAAACAATGCTTTGAAGTTCATATTTTTAGTTCTACAAACAATCATGGAAAATCCTTTTCGCTCCATTTAGCGTTATTTCTCTCTAGGATATTTTAGTGATAGGTTCTATAAGAATTGGATGATCTTATTTGGTCAAATACCTAAAAGAATTCCTATCTTTCTTTCATTACAATATTTCTAAACAAAGTCCTGGATAACAAGTGTAAAGATATTGATGATATTGATATTGATGAGATTAACGATATTGGTGCTAGTTACGATATTGGTGTTAGTTATGATATTGATGCTAGTGATGACATCCTTGATATGGAGCTGCTATTTTTAATTTATTTATATGTAAATAAACAGATTCACGTCATATTCTATTGTTAGCATGTCAAGTAAATATATAAAATAAAGTAAATTAACTAGAAGAAAACATTTTAAACGATTTAAGTTGGTTAAAGTTTCAACATGTTTACAAGAGCTTAAATTGTATACTCAAAACACTTGATCATTTTCATGTTAATCTTTATATTCATATTTTAAATAGTAATTTTATGAAATAAAAAAATAACATATGAAACTATTTTGTTCCATATTCTTTTTGTTGAACATTGATCCATTCTAACTAGCTTTCCAACTTTTTTAATTACCAATTTTGTCACAAATGAATTGAGAATTGTTTACTTACTTTTATTGCAAAATAAAGTGGAACGAATTATTGAGAAATTTGACCATAGATTTTTCTTATTGGTTTAAAGTGACCATCTAGAAGGACAAAATATGTCCTAAAGTATAACTTTAAAGAAAATCCAAGTTAGTAGTAGTTTACGAAACATTTATCGGTTAAATGCATATTTGTAAGAGTCATAACCATTATTATCTAATGGGTACATTTTTTGTCATCAAAATAGATTGATGATAAGCTAAGCGTTACTTAATCAATTCATTATTCCCACTTATCAGGTAAGAGTCTCGATCCTTACCTTTCCTCTTACCGAGTAAGAATCTCAATCGTTGTTATAATCATCCGATATATAATTAAACCGGTAAACAATGAGCAAGATAAGATTCTTGTGATACCATATGACCCCTTTGGATAAAATAAAGGGAGAATTGCATCTATATCCTTACAAACTTAAGTAAATTACACATATATCCTTGTAAACTTTTAAACTACATCTATATCCTTGTAAAACTTAAGTAATTACACCTATATCCTTATACCTATTTTATTAATTTTTAAACTATTTTAAAATCATTAATAAATATCTCTAATGTACCCTTATCCTTCTAAATTGAAATCCCTTATCCTACTCTTTTTTCTCTTCAAATTGACAAGGATTCCCCATCTGCAGACCTCCCATCCTATAATCAAAAAAATAATAATAATAAGGAATTTAAAAATGAAAATGAAAAACCACCGCCTTCATGGATGACGACCTCCACCACTTTGTAAGACTCTTCATTTCACCCAGGAATGATGAATTAAATTCAAGGTAATTGTCATATATATATATATATATATATATATATATGATTGTTCTAGAGATGCAAGTTTTCTTAAAGAAAATTTATGAAATAGCTTGTAATTATAAAGCCTTTTTCATAAACACTTCATTCATTTTACTTTCTTGTTTATCATACAATTTATTTGGTGTTGGGTTTTATCATATGGCTTTTAATCACGTCTTATAAATCTAAATGCCTATTAAACCCACATATATATATGTGTATATATATATATTGCAATTCTGAAATATATTTTATTTGACTATAGGATGATGTGGTGTGGTGGTGGTGGTGGGTTCTTGTGTGGAGATGGGGATTAGGGTTGGGAATTTGAAGAGAAAAAGAGAAGAATAAGAGATTTTAATTTAAAAGGATAAGGGTAGATTGGGGATTTGATATTTAAATTATATTAAGGATATTTATTAGTGATTCTAAAATAGTTTAAAAATTAATAAAATAGGTATAAGGATATAGGTGTAATTACTTAAGTTTTACAAGGATATAGGTGTAGTTTAAAAGTTTGCAAGGATATAGATGTAATTACTTAAGTTTATAAGGATATAGATGCAGTTCTCCCAAAAATAAACAATTTTAGAACCAACTTCATAATTTTCATCATGCAGAAATTACAAAGTTACCCATGGGACATGATAGTAAATAAGGGTTTTAACATTCAGCAGTGATATCATGATACGATTGATTTTTTCGTCGGTCTCAAATTCAGTAGAAATTACAAGGTTACCCATGGCCCTTTAAGTTTCTGAGTGATAAAGTGGGCCTTGGCCCAACATTTGACGTTCAATTTTATTGTTTGGTTAAAAATTGTGTTTTTAGTCTAAAATATGTCACCGTTTTATTGAGGCCTTCGGTTGCGCAACCCACTAGCCCATAAAGCCCGAGCTGTCACATCAACGCCATCAGCTTCCCACAAGCTCATATACCAAGCCTCAAGTAGGAGGACCACTACCAACAAGCCCGAATACCCAATATATGTTTCAATAAAGGAGAGAGAGCGAGGGATAGAGAGTGGACTAAGCGGGATGAGGAACCCGTTCACGGAGCCAGCAACGGGCGTAGCACAGCTCGCGGAAGCCTGCAAGCCAACCCGATTGCGGTTCCAAGGGTCTGATGGATAGTATCGGGATCAATTTACACGTATTTTGATGAATCTTATGGGCCTTAAAACTAATAATCACACGTATTTTGTTGTGTTTATGCTTATCTAACATCTTCATTTGTCCTATCTCATGTGCATCTTTTGACTAGTTAATTTTAAAACATATTTAGATGTTGAATGTTCATTTAGGAGTTAAAAATTTGAAGTTTGAATTATATATAATGAAAACCAAAGAGAAAAATAAAAACAAAAACATCAAGTTGAATTGAATCTCGTGTTTTTATAATTTTAGAGTATTTTCAGCAACTTTTTCAAAATGGAAAAAAATTAAGATTTTAAGCACTTTTTTGACTTCAATAGATTCTCCAAAACTTTCTTTATTTTGAAGAAAGTGAGAGAAAGACCGAGAAAGTGTAAAAATCTTCAAATTTAAAGAATTCTTGACGAAAATGCTTTTATAAATCAAAACCAAAACAACACAGAAGATCCAATCTACATATATGTTGACTTATTCACCATCACACACGAAGAAAGTCAACTACAAGTTAGGTCACCATCACAAATTTGTGGGTTTATATCTCAAATCCCAATTTGCACCTTTTCTAAAGTTTGGTTTTCAAGAAAAAGACCATTTATCTACTTATCACCGACTTATTTATCATTTTATTAAAAACCATGTATTAAAGTCAGACTATATATTGAATATTATTCGAGTTTTGCTGTACCTATTATTATCTACTATATACAAATAGGAGGCGCCCCACCCAAGCTTCTATCCGACTCGACCCGCTCCGACCGACCCCTTTTCTCTCTCCATTTTTGACCCAGATCCACCCTTTGACCCGTTGTGACCCGCGCTTCCTCAGCGGGTTCACCCATTATACCGATTGTATCTTTTACATATTAGCCCCCTGAAATTATAAGGTTTGTTAACTTTATACCTTTTACTTTTCAATATTTCATTTTACGTTTTAATCATATATCGTATATTGCTAAAAGACGTTAAAAAAATACGTTTTAATTTTAACAAATTACACCATTATATTCGTGTCGTTGATACGATCGAAATGAGCCCAATATTGAATATTTTTCGATATCGTTATTCTATTATATACTATATATACGTTCCAACTTCTAATAGACCCAAATCCTATATTCATTTTTAAATTTACATATTAGTCCCCTAAACTTAGATCTTATAAGGTTTATTCACATTACATCTTTTATTTTTCAATATTTCATTTTACGTTTTAGTCATATATCGTGTATTAGCAAAAATACGTTAAAAAAATACGTTTTAATTTTGACAAATTACGCCATTATATTCGTATTGTCGATACGTTCGAAATGAGCCTAATATTGAATATTTTTTGATGTAGCTATTTTATTATATACTATATATAAGCTCCAACCGACCCGGATCCTATATCATTTTTCAAATTCACGTATTAGCGTCCTAAACTTATAATATTTATTAACATTATACCTTTACTTTTCTATATTTCATTTTACGTCGTACTCATATATCGTATATTGGTTGAAACATGTTAAAAAAGTACGTTTTAATTTTAACAAATTACGTCATTAAGATCGTATCGTCGATACGATAAAAATATCTTAAAAAAATACGTTTATGTTAACAAACTACGCTGTTATAATCGTATCGTCGATAAGATCGAAATAAGCTTAATATTGAATATTTTTCATGTATTTATTTTATTATATACGATATATATATATATATATATATATATATATATATACGTTCCAACCGACCCGAATCCTATACCCACCTTTAAATTTACATATCAGCCCCCTAAACTTATAATATTTATTCACTTTACATCTTTTAGTTTTCTATCTTTCATTTTACGTTTTAGTTATATATAGTATATTGACTGAAATATGTTAAAAGTGTCGGTAGTTACTGTTCATGAACCTGGTGCGAAGCCCGGACTTATCAACTAGTTTTTATTCAATTGTAAGATATATACAAATCTTATTTTATTGCAAGGCCACTAGTCCATTTGATGTTTGTTTCACCTATTTGAGAATGATTCAAATTATTGCAAATGCTAAAATAAAAAACCACCATATTTTGAATTTTGCAACCTTATCACTAACAAAAAGTAAATATGTATCTCCATTTTCAACTTCTAAAAAGTAAGTAATGTCAGTCAAACAATGACTAAAATCCCACTTTGCCTTTGTCCTTTTATTCATCATGCCACTTTCTTTTTTCATTGGTTACAATCACAAATATAATATCATGTTTTATTGTCTTTGCTTGCTTTGTCTTCTTATGTAGCCTTTTTATTTTAAAACACATACTTAAATAGAAGTCTAATGATTTTAATCATTTCAAGTGTTTTAACAAAAAGTAGATGAATGACATTTTGTAATGAACCATAGATCAAACAAACCGCGAAATGAATACATTTTCCCATTTTAAATTTGGGTTAATTATATAGGTATGTATCGAACTTGTCACGTTTTATCATTGTATGTAGTCAACTTATAAACTTACCATTGTATGTATCGAACTTTCTAAAATTGTCATTGAATGTATCCAACTTTATCAAAACCTCAAATTCGATACACTTTCGTGACAAGTAGAATACATTCAATGATAGGTTTTGATAAAGTTGGATACATACAATGACAATTTTAGAAAGTTCGATACATACAATAGTAAGTTTATAAGTTGACTACATACAACGATAAAATGTGACAAGTTCCATACATACCCATGTAATTAACCCTTTAAATTTACATATTCTATGACTAACAACCTCTTCCATATCTATATAAGTAAGATTTATAAATAGTAATTTCTTTTTGAACGACAGTTAACTCACACATACGTTCCAACACGAAGTCGATGAGGTGTTCGGGATCTATTTGGACACCTAACTAATCATCGGCGACCATGGACCGACCTGAAAGTCAACCCATGGTTAGGGTATCCCACATGCACACCTCATGAATTGAACTCAAGTAGACAATGATGTTATCCACTATCCATATTAAGGATGTTATCGACCACTAAGCTACTTATGCTTTGATTATAAGTTGCAATTCTAATTATGGTTGGCATGACAACTCATCACATGTTAATGAAAATTGAGTTTTGAGAACTTATTTAAAATTAGGTGAGGGTTGTAATAACCCATCACACAATACAAGAAAATGATATTGCAACTTGCAAGAGCTCCTCAAGTCTTGGTAACCTTTTTCATAATTTTGAAGTGAATTAAAAGTTAAGAACTACCGTAAAAAAATATCATATCTATAACTTTTTTTTGAACATTCTCCTCTTTACTTGGTATTAAATACTTTTATTATTATTTTAATAAGTTGATTCTAGATCAATCTATTATTTTGGGAGTGCCGTAACATATTATAGCTGGTAATTGACTTTATTGCAATGTACAATCATAATTGTTGGCTATAATTTGTCCTCTTATGTAAGTATGTATACTTAGGGGCCGTTTACTTGAACACTTACCGGGTAAGTACTTACCGGTGTAATTGGACATTATCACATACCATATCGGACAATATTTTAGTCTTTCAAAACGATATCGTACACAACAATTTACCCGGTATGTTCTTACGGGTAAGAGTTGTCGATCTCACTTACCGGGTAAGATCTCGGTTCATGCTATCGCTACTATCGGTTCATTCTATCGCTCTTACCGGGTAAGATTCTAGTCATTTTCACGATCGTCCCGTATGGTAAATTGACCCGGTAAGCACTTACCGGGTAAGTGCAAGTAAACGGCCCCTTAGACTTCTTTTTTGTTTTTTATTGATAGAATAGTTTATATGTTTGGTTTAGTATAGCAGGACTTTCACATCAATGCATTATCATTTAGAGAGAGACTACAACTTGGACTACTTCTATAAACTCCAATTCTCTGGTCTTCTTCCATCATACTAGAAAGAAAGGGTAAACTGGTCCAAATATACAAGAACAAAAAGCAAAGTCCAAGCTATAAAAATCATCTAACAACATCCATTCGTTTGTCAAATACCAAGAGCAGAATAATTGTTATATAAAAAGGAGGGAGGATAAAATTATTTGGTGCCGCAGCTTGCGCAATGTTTTTTGCCTTAAAAAACGACCCATCAGAATCATATTTTATTCATATATATTTTTGTATGTCACGAAACAAGCACCTAACCTTAGATATATTGGTCCAAACATGAAAAAATTGACTAAAAAGTGAAGATAGTTCATCCAAATTACTATTTTGGTCAATTTCCCAAAAACTAATAGAATCAACACACGATTTTACTTTCAAATGTGTGTCAAAGTGAAGGTCTCCATTACTAAAATAGAAGTACTCTATTTGACCCTCGAATTAGAAAAATCTAACCACATATATTTTGTAATACCGGAGTTTCCGAGACAACATTGCTATAGAAAATTCAGCATTATACGTTATGCCGAATTTTTGATCGAAATGTCCGGAAACTAGGGTGTACATATTTCAACCTAGATGCACATGGAAGTAACACAGGAAGGAATACTTAGGCTTTAAGGAAGTGAGCATCTAATGCTATCTCTTCTTTAACTAAAAGTATGAAGCAATATCAAAGGGACCCAAACAGAATAAAGCTAGTCACAAGTGCTACATTATGAAAAAGAAACAAGTAAACAAATAGCAGATAGCTTTTAGTAGCAAATAATTACAGATTACATTGTCATAATGGATGATATAGTTACTCATGTGTTCTAACAGGGACATAGTATAAGAACAAAAATGCCAACAAATCTCAATAGAGTGGGAATGCAAACCTGCAGGAATTAACTGGACAAAGTACAAGATATGTAACACAAAAGATAAAAAAACAACAAACATGTAGTATTAGTAAGTAGGATAGTAGTACCCGGCTCCGTTTACGGGTGGAGCCCCGTACGGCATCATGGGTGGTTGTCCGGGAGCCACATATCCACCGTTGTTGAGCTTCGCTAGACTGACTTGACCTTGCATTCCGTCCCTAGCATACTGTTGCCACACCATTTGTTCTTGCACAAGCAACTGCTGTTTCTTCTCGATATCTGCCATTTGGACGTAAGCAGGTGGAGGCACGCTCAAAGACGCTGCAAATGGATCTCCGCCAACGGCTTGAACCGACCCGTCAGGAGCCGGGAGTGCCAAAACAGGCGTAGTCGTCTTTCCCGGCAATGCCACGCTGCTCGCACTGCCGCCGGTTAACTGGCTCGTGTTCACATGTTGCCTCACCATTCCTTGGTCGTACATTCCGTTTAGCAATAAAGGGTCGAGCCCACCGCCCATTGATGCCTTCTGTTTCTCTAGATTACTGGCGGTTTCCACCAACGCGAGTTCCCAATCGGCTTTTCCGGTTTCGGCAGCGGGATTCTGCCAGGCGGAGGTCACTTCAGGCTCCCCGTTGGATCCAAACGCTTCCCAATTTCCATTCCCCTTGTTTGCTGCGGGGCCCGCGAATAACGCCAAAGCGAATCTATTCCCTTGATCGTCGGCTGTTATCGCCTCTTCCCTTAGGTCCACCAGATCACCGGTGTGTTGCGGTTTAGGCTTAGGTGGCTCCACCTCAGGAGGCGGTGGGGGAGCGGGAACCTCGGGTGCTGGCAAGGCCTTTATTTCGTTCATATCAGGAACTGGCTCTTCCTCTTTAACCGGTTCCACAACCTCGGGTTTCTTCTCGGGGCTTTTCATAGCTTTCGCTCTATCTCTCACAAATTCTTCAAGCGTCTCTAGCAATTTTCCGGTTATCCTCTGAACTTCCGGATACTCTGATGATCTTGCGATACCATATCCTTGCACCAATTATAGAAACCAACGAGCTCGTCAATCTGTTTCGCGGCACCAGCATAGGCATCAAACGCCTTGACGCAATCATGATGTTCCATGTCGAAGAATCGATCGAGCAAGATGGCTAAAACCTCGCATATATCAGCGTAAAGCTTGAAACTCTCTTGCACAACAGGGTATAGGGCAACCAACACCATCCGGCTGTTCCTTGCCAGACCGGTAGGTCGGCATGATAACACCCGATCCAACAGCCTTTGTAAATGCCCCATCTTCCCGAAAATCCTCTCGGGTTTCATATCCCTCAATGGAGTCACGTCTTTCTTCTCCTGAGACGATCCACCAGATCCCTCTCTTACATCTCCGGAAGATCTCGACTTCCTCATGTTTCCATACCCAGGTTCATCACGAAACTCGTTGTAATCGTAGTCGTATCCACGATTAGGTGGCGATCTCCACCGTTCTTCCCGCAACTTCTCGGGGTCTCCATTACCGCTGCCACCGCCGCCACCGCCTTGCTTCCTCTCGTACGCAATCAAATCGAGCCTCTGATCCAAGTAAAACCCGTAAGTCCTCACAAAAGTCGAGTGATCCCACGAATTCGAATGTGCCTCATCGCGAAAGTCCGACATGTTAAGCAACCTCGTCCCTCTCCTGGTAGCATACATAATCTCCTGCTGGAAAACCGAGTCACCATCGTTCAACAACCGGTGGATGAGAACCAAGCACTTGAGCGCGACGATCCAATCCCTAGTCTTGCTCAACCTCTTCGACACGGCATGGACGCAGGCGCTCACGTAGCCTCGCGAGTACGACGTGAGCTGCAGGATCTCGCGTATGTACTTCTCGCTGGCCGGATCATCGTCGTGGCTAGTCGCCTTCACTATCGCAACTTCGAGCTCCGGTGCCATATTACTAGCGACCTTCGCGATTCCAATGCTCGTTTGATCCTTCACCGCTCCAATCGCCTTCCGCAAAGTTGTCGGTGCCATCGTTAACCTTACCTCTTCGTCTTCACCAAAAAAAAGCCCTAAAAACACAAAACCAGATCTACGATAACATAACCAAAACACTTTAAATCATCTATACAAAATCAGATCTCATAAGTTGAACCAAAAATCAAACAATACACAAATTATCCACCAAACATTGTTCTAGATTTCCAGCTTTCAAGTTTCAAGTAATCAATCATAACTAATAAATCTCAAAAACTCGTAGTAGTTAATTAAGCACACCTAACAATCATCGATTAGCTTCTCATAAATCTCAAAAGCTCGTAGTTAAATCAAACACAAATTCATTAAATATTCAAACATAATAATCAAGCACAGCTCATAAACCTTCGAAATCAAATCCAAATAACAAAATCAGCAATGCAGTACTTGTTCCCTAATTCTACTAAACATCATATCAGCAAAGCTTAAAACCGACGGAAATGGCAACGGAAAACGAAATTTCAATTCGTACGTACCTCGTGTATGATCTGCAAACAGAAATGGCAGAAAATTGATAGCTGAACAGATCTGTTGACTTGCAGAGAGAAAGGATTAGATCTGAAGGTGATTCAGACACATCTGTGGAAGCTTAATTGGCCGGATTTTTCTTCCTGTTAATTAGCTGGATGATGTTGTTCTGCAAAGAAAAAGGGGAGAAATGGAAGGGGGGAGTTGGGGGTTGGTTGAACCGGTGAGATCTAGAGAGAGAAAGTGTGTGTTTGGGTGAAGTGTGTGAGAGAGAGAAAGTCGGGCGGTGTCGGAAGTTGGCTTGTCTGGATTGGGGGTGTAATGCTATAAATTCTTAGTTGTTTTCTAATTATCTAAATAAAATTTCATTTGATGAATAATTTTAGATTTTTTTTTACTATATTTCTAATATGTTATTCACTAAAAATATAGTGTCTCAGTTTAGCAAATATTTTTTCCTTCTAGTATTATTACGTTAATTAGAAGTTTTGGTATAAAATTCTAGATTAAGTTGATATTGTGTTATTGAATTTAGGAAGAAAAAGGTTGGACAAAAGTATAATTGTTTATTTTGTTTTTCCGAAAAAGAGGGGAAAAGGAAATTGGAAAATGAGTCATAGTTTTGACCTGTTTTTTTTTTTTTTTTACAATGCTTTGTAATTAATAGGTAAATATATAATTTTACAAAAAATTAACTATAATTAATATTTTTCATTTTATATTTGGGGGAAAAAATTGAAATGATGATAAAAGTCCGGAAAAGTTCAATCAACTTTCACTTTTTTAAATAAAGAAATCTCTAAACTTTTTTCGTGAGAAATATGAGAAGTACTTTTAAACTGTTGATAATTTTTAGTCAAAAGTATTCATGAATTGCAACTTAAAAGGAAATTGATCATGTGCATCTTGTTCTAATGCTCATTCATTTCTCATCCAACTACTAATGACTACTTCTCACGTTTCTCGCTGAATTTGGCACTTCTCAGTTCTCACCGGTACCAATTCTCGAACATTCCCGTTTGAAGGATCACATCTGTATTTCTTTTTATAAATAAACTACCGAACTTCTAGAAATTGATTACTATATCTTTTTAACCCAAAAACTACTTCTAATCGGCTAAGAAGATTTTAAAGTAAAAAACATCAAATCGAGTTGACCGGTTCGAAATGCTACATCATTCAAACCCCTTACATCCAACACCATTGCTCCTCATCGTCATCCCATCATTATCTGCTCTCCATGGTATTCATCAATGTAATGTACTACGTTTAGGAAAATCAAAGAACGGAGATACTCAACCAAAAAAAAGGAGGAAAATCATTGGCTGGTGATGGAGAGCATACGATGATGGAGCAAGGATGGGTGATGAGGATAGCAATGATGTTCAATGCGAGAGTCTGAATGACATAAGGTTTGAGAATAGTAAAACCGAGTTAATGATTTTTTACTTTAAAACATTTCTAGCCGATCACTATTAATTTTTTTGAGTGAAAAATTCAAATACTTTTTTTGGACGACAGATAAACACACACACATACGTCCGACCGAAGTCAAAGAGGTATTCGGGATCCATTGGACACTCGACTAATCCTCTCGACCATGAAAACCGTTATGGGTCTATAGCCTTGCCCATGCGCGATCCGAAAATCGACCCATGAACTAAGGTCTGGGATGTCGCCTCCTATTCCCCCTCCCCTTTTAAATTTAAAATACCTATTGGTCATATAAACTACATTCTCATAATCATGATTTAACTGTCTCAAAATAAACTATGTATGTATCAAAAAAGATACATTATTTTATGAATATGGATAATTGTTATATTTTTTAGTTAAAAAATAAATTTGTTCTAAATTATAGAGATAGGAACTTTTTTTTAAACCTATAGTTACAAGTAGAATGAAAAACTAGACATTACTTTTGAAAAAAAAATATTTTAGAATAAATTAAAATTATAACATAGACACTTATTTTAAAACAGAAAAAATATTTGTTATATCTTAGTAAACTCTTCTTCCATTGTTTTCCATCTTCTTCTTTATCCAAATCGACCTTTTACAAAGTCAATTTGATTAAGACTGGGGAAAAAAATGATAATGCGTTTTCATGCGATTATATATATATAATAAATATATAATTAAAATCTATAATAAAAAATGTAAAATATAATAATATTGTATTTAATTGTATCTAATAATATACACATGGGCATTATTCTCATATTCTAAACTCGCCTACGCATCAAAAAGCCGGATAACACGTGGGTCGTGCGGTGGCATATTACCAAAGTCATAATCCAACCGCTTATCAAATAATTTATAACCAAACTTCAATTAACAATTCTAGCCAAATGTTACTCCAAAATTAATCACTTCAATATATAACTTTTATTAATAATAAACCAACTATATCAAAGCATAGTAGCCTAATCGTCGGTAATGTTTTTGAGAGTGACAGTGGATGGCATTTCCGTTTATTTGGGTTCGGTTAATGGGTGAGCATGTGGCGACATCCTAACCATGGGTCGGTTTTCAGGACGGTCCATGATTGTTGATGATTAGTCGGGTGACCCTATGAATTCCGGATACCTCATCGACTTCGTGTCAAAACGTGTACGTGAGTTATCTGCCGCATAATATTTATAAATAAATAAATTATATGCTTAACATTTTACTATGACTATTTACGTTAGGTGTCACTTACCTTCCGAATAAGTATGACAAGGACTTAACCTATAGTGTTTGTATTCTAATAGGTGTTGAAATTTAAATCTTATTTTATTTTTGATTGATGAAAGATGGTGTTAAAGTCTAAAATTTAGGGTGTGTTTAGTTGTGGAAAAATTTTCTGTTTTCTAGAAAATTTTTCCATGAAAACTGAAAATTTAGAAAACTTGTTTAGTTGATTCAATTTAGAAAAATTTTTCCAAGAAAACAAAATTTTCATTTTCCAAATTTACACTTGAATTAGAAAACTACTTTTTATAGTTTTCCAATTCTCATTTTCATTTTCCATTTTCATTTTCAATTGTCGTCCCCTTCTTGGCTCCGGCCACTGCCACCATCGCGCCTGCCGCCGGCGGCGGCCACGACCACTACCGCTGCCGCCACCAGCCGCCGCCGCTCGCCGCTACCGCCACCAGCACCGGCGCTCGCCGCCACCGCCGTCACGCTGCCGTCATCCCCTTCTCGTCGCCGCGACCACCGTCGCCGCCATCGCCGCCTCAACCACCGCCGCGACCACCATCTCACCACCGCCCCACCGTCGCCACCACCATCTCCGCCGCCGTTGTCGCCGCCACCGCCACCATCGCCATCGCTGCCGAGGCCTCCAAGGCCACCGCCGTCGCCGCCGAGGCCACTGCCACCACCGCCGAGGCCCCCGAGGCCACTGCCATCGCCGCCGAGTCCACCGAGGCCACCGCCGTCGCCACCGAGGCCACCGCCGTTGCCGCCGAGTCCACCGAGGCCACCGCCGTCGCCGCCGAGGCCACCGCCGTCGCCACCGAGGCCACCGCCGTCGCCGCCGAGGCAACCGCCGTCGCCGCCGAGGCCCCCGAGGCCACCGCCGTCGCCGCCGAGGCAACCGCCGTCGCCGCCGAGGCCCCCGAGGCCACCGCCATCGCCGCCGAGTCACCCGAGGCCACCGCCGTCGCCACCGAGGCAACCGCCGTCGCCGCCGAGGCCCCCGAGGCCACCGCCATCGCCGCCGAGTCACCCGAGGCCACCGCCATCGCCGCTGAGGCCACTGCCGCCATCGCCGTCGAGGCCTCCAAGGCCACCGCCATCGCCGCCAAGGCCACCGAGGCCACCACCACCACCGTCGAGGCCACCAAGGCCACCGCCACCATCGTCGCCGCCGCCGTTGCAATATTTGGAAAAATGGAAAATGAAAAGTGATGAAAAATGCACAACTAAACGAGTTTTCTAATTTTCTAAAAATGGAAAATGAAAACTCCATGATTTCAAGTAAACAAGTTTTCCAAAATTTTCCTAGAAAACTGGAAATGAAAAATCAACTCCATTTTCTGTTTTCATTTTCTTGGAAAACAAAAACAGTTTTCCACAACTAAACACAACCTTAGTTTTTGGTGTTATAAATTAATAAACGTAGAATTTGTTTATTTTACTCACTTTGAATGTTATAGTTTGCATAAATTTATTGATCATTGTTACAAAATTATAAAATTAGCATTTATTAAAACAAAAAGGATCAATTGAGAGAGGTGATGATCGCTTTGGTAAGGATCGATTAACTTTAATTAATTGAGAATGTGAGGATCGATTAAGAAACCTAAGAGGCAAATAAGGGGTTGATTTACCTCTTACTATATAAGAGGACAATAAGATATAAGTGACTTTGTAAAATTTGGAAAAAAAAAACAAACTGTCTGAACTGTGGTACATTTTATTGAATCAGACATAAGAGGCCGATAAGAGTTCTTTTTTAAACAAATAAGAGCATAATCTCACCGGAACCTAACCCTTACACTTATAGGGTTCATTTTTAGTAAGAATAAGAGTTGTAGTAAAAATGTAACAACATGACGACAAAACTTTCATATACTTTTACCAAGATATTATTTAATACTGAAACTTTAAAAATTCATGCATGTGAAAGTGATTAAATGTTATATAAATTATATTTTTGGTTGATGTGGTTTCCCCTTATTATCAAGTCACATTCATATCTTGCAAATAATTTTATGTATCATCACTCTGGTTGTCAATTTACCGAGAGTACCAAAAGTGTAACAAAATAGCAACCACAGTGAGCAAAAATAAGGAGGAGGCTTAACAATGAGTAGCAACTACAAAAATCAAAAATGTAATTTACTTTCATATATATAAATATTTTAATATCTTATATTAAAATTTACACACAAATCTTGTTCTTTTGAATGATCAAGTGAGCATGAAACACCCTACTCCCTAACCTTGTAACAATCATCTTGCACCTAGACTTGAAGTCAGGTGGAATTAACACATCACACATCTAAAAGTGATTTTGCCAAAGTGATTTAGTCAAAGTAGGTATACACATATTACACACACCTTTTCAATATTATTACAAAACACATACACCAGGAGCGCACAAGGAAAGAAACTTGTTCTTTTTTTTTTTGGGTATCATAAACAACTATGCAACAACAGCCTAGACATAAGTTTTTATTTATTAATTAATTTATTTCATTAACGGTGAGTACTCGGGTCAGCTTGCGCGTACCTCAACTAATCCCGATTTCCACAGGGCCTTGGAAGACAACACGGAAAGCTCTCAGTGGCTTTGGCGTGACTCGAGCTGGTGACCAATGGAAGGAATCTTAAAGGTCCCGGCCTAGACTGAAGTCAGGCTCTTCTTGGGCGAGTCTGTATGGATAGGTACGTGTTCTGGTGTCTTCTTTACCCACCATAAGTAAAAAACGGAGGCTATTATGAAAATCCCGGCTACACCTCCAAGCGTTATCCCGACGATTTTTCCTACTTTCTTCTTGTCGTCGTTGGAAGAACTGGTGCCGAGGGATGCTAGCAAAATTTAAAGCAAAGATTATGTTGCAAAATAAAATTAAAATCAAGATACCATCAATGTAAAGTTAGTTGTTGGACTCTAGTAAAACATTATCAATCCCTAATGTCAAATTTTATAAAAAATGAAATCAAACAAATACAGTATACCCCACTCTAACCCCGTGGACTTAGTTGACTAAAGGGGCCGTTACCAACTAAGTCCACGGGGTCATGTTGGTGTTTCTAGACATTAAATACCATTTGAAATTAAGCTCCAAGAAACACTAACCTCGTGACACATGTATAGCTGAGACCAACGGACCAAATGTGCTTTGAACTGGAATGCAGCAAGTTCCTTTTCCAGCCCACATCAAATGAATGTCGATGATCGTGTTCGTTACATTGGCTTCAAACGATCTAACTAACGCTCTCTTTGATCCGTGTGCTTCCTCCTTCACGTTGAAATCTTGAAGAACTCTTTCACCCTTTTTCAAAATTTACTATTAGTAGTAGTTGTTAATGGATATACAAAGATTTGCATATCCACTTGAATATTTGAAAATCCAAGTGTTTCGTATTGTTTACAGCATAAGCATATGTGAATATGAAAATGGTCATATTCGTATACGATGAAATTCCATATCAGCTAGACTTGAATTTATTTTCTTCAATATATGTCGGAACCTCCCTTCTCTCCTCAAGGGCTCTTTTGAAAAACAATCTAATGGGGTTCCACATATTCTCACATAGTGTCAGAACCAAAATCTATATATTTATCCTGCAAAAATGATTAGTTAGCAATGAAAGATTCTGTATTTACAGGATAGAGTATGTACCTGGATATAAACATCGAATAAGCGTCTTCCAAGGCCTCTCCATGACTCAGAATCATCCATTTGTATTTCAGAGAAATGAAGCTCAACGTTGTACCTCGCATTCCTCAACCCCAGGCCGTAATACCTTAATGAGTTTGGCGAGATTCTTGCTGTTTTATACAATTCAGAGTCTAAAGTACCTGTGATCTGAGAGGCGGTCTGTGCCGTGTATTGAGGCCCATTTGGGTTCGATATAAAACTGCCCGTGTTGCTTACCGCCCATTTATTATTTGAAGCCGTGTAGACTGATGAAGCTCCGAGGGTTTCTGAATCATCATCGAATCTAACACCGTATGAAGACGCTTGTTGAGCGCCACCACATTTCACAGCAAAAGAATCTACAGTCAAATGGGTATCAAATTTGAGATTCCAACTTTTGCAACTCCATTTTGAAGAAATTATAGAGAATTTGTTAGGGGCTATTTGGATGGTTTTCCATTTAGTCATGTATGGATAAAGTTGTATGTGGATTAATCTGTCTGTATAGACCGAGAAGGTTTTTGTTGGGGAGAGTTTTTTCATAGATGGAAGCAAAGTGTTTTTTAACTGGGAGTGACAGGTTTTAAAAAACTTGACTTTCTGCATAAAGCTCCCCCTTTAAAAGCTTACTGAATAAGCGACTTCCTATACCATTAGACATCTCTCACTAGGTCAGCATGAATGGCGTTAAGATAGAACTTACCGATTGGAACTTTTTCTGTGCACTTGTTACCGCTTAGCAGGCAATCTGATATCTCAGAAGCCTTCCTGCACCGAGTTTTGATTATGAAAAAGTTAGTATTTTCAATAGAAAAATCCCAAGAAAATGGGGAAAAATTTATGAAAGGTGGCTTACTCGTCTAGTAAGCCGTCTCCATTCACCAAAGTTCCCACAACGTTCCTGTAGAAGAACTATTATGTTTATGTAGTGTTTGGACTATTCATATATGAATTAAAATGTTGTTCAGCTCACACTGTTCGTCTAATTTTGGCGAAATTAGCAGGCAAATTACCCGTGATGGAATTGAAGGAGACATCTCTGTTGCAAGATTATGAATAAAAAGAACAGATTTAGTATAAAGAAAACAAAAGGTGACTGAAGATACCACTTAAGAACTTACAATGCCCGGAGTTGTGGAGTTATGATATTTGACGGGATCTGTCCGTTTAAGTTATTGCTTCCGAGATACCTGAAAACTCATAAAAATGCATTCTAATTGAAGATCTGAGATGGTTTGATGAGAAAAAGAGTGAAGGACTTACAAGAAATGCAAGGATTGGGAGTCTTGGAAAGAGTTCGGTATGGCGCCTGTTAATTTGTTGAAGCTCAAGTCCCTTCAAAGTGTTTTAAAACTCAAGAACTTGAGACAAGATTATGATCATAAATATGGGTGACATTTGGCATGCCACGGGTACGTTTGGTATGGGGGACAGAACAGAACAAAAACTTTATGTACCTTTTGTTTCACGTTTGGCATGACATTAGACTAAGACAAGAGTGATTGAGTTGGGAAATATCATGGAGATTTCACAAGATTGGTAAATTACTACACTACCCATGTCAGTTTAAAACCCTAAAACCTTCCACAATTCTTTCACTGGCCTATCTTATTCTTGCCTTTCGGTTCTGTCCAACCCTGTTTCCTACCAAACGCACCTCGTGCAAACTGTATCTGGTATCTATAGAAGTGAACTTACAAGGTTTGTAAGTTAGGGAAGGTGGCGATTTCTGAGGGAATTTCTCCAGCCACCGGGAGCTTCTCAAGGAACTACAAATGATATCCGGGTTACATCAAATATTTCTCAAACTTGTAATCGACTTCAGAAACCATCATACTAGATTGATAAGTAACCATTGTTCTTGCAGGGAAATGCAAAAAAAGGAAGCTCAAATAAAGTTAAAAACAAAAGTACTACTTTATGCAAGAATGAGGATTCAAACAACTGTGGCAATATATATATGTAAACATAAAAGGAGCATTGTGTTTGGCATTTCTATACAACATCGCTCTCTTTGCAAAATTGTGCGCTTTTTTGCATCTATACAAGAAAGCTAGTTTGTTTGCAATGAAAACCAATGGTTCAAAGAAGGAATAACACGTTAATGTTTAAAGATATAAGAACTACTAATCAAACCAAAGATAAACGAGAAGACAGAAAGTCGTACAGAATCGAAAGGCTTGTCAAGTTAACCAAGAAATCAAGTGTTGAGTCTTCACCACCCAGATCACCAATTCTCCTGTACAGCAAAATAAATGAATAAATAGATTGGACCGATTACCGTATGAGCATACACAGCAGGTTCAAATGAGAACCATAACATTTGAGAACCTAAACCAACTATTTTTGATTAATGGATATTCATGACAAGATTATTTCATAAAGAATGTACATAGAATCACGATGAAATGCATTATTCATGAATATGAAAATGCATGATTTCATAATTATTCATCATGAATAGCACATGACATAGTTAGTTTCTAGGTTCTCAAAATATTTATGGTTCTCTTGTGAACTTTTTTCATTGACAGAATAACCCTCCAAATATTTCTGAACAATCTTACAGGTCTTCTAGTTTCGTCAAAGCAGCATAACTGCTGGGAATCGGGCCTTCAAGCGCTGTTCCTTCAAGTCTCCTAAAGGGACAATGAAAAGTACATTAACATATGAAAATCCATTACCATGAAAACTACACTTTCATAACAAAAGAGATGACCGATAATCATGCATACAGTGTTGTGAGATTGTAAAAGTTCCAAAAAACTCAGGAAGCTTTCCAGTGAAACCGTTGTCTGATGCCCATCTGTTGTGAAAAAAAAACATGTTTACGATATCGAAAATCTTCATACTCAAAAGTAATGAATGTTTACGGAGGCATTGAATACACAGTTTGAAGTGATTTCAAGCTTGATAGTTCTTGAGGAAACGGCCCGCTCACTCCACTGCTGTCTATGTACCTAATTGATCAACATCATAGAAAATGAAACCCTTAAGTTTATTAAATGAAGAAAGTTGAAAATTCAAACCCTTAGAAAAGACGAAAAACAAGTGACATATGTAGCTTATAGATTACTTACAGTTGCTCTAAGGAAGTCAAGTTTCCTAAACCAACAGGCAAGGGTCCATTGAAATTGTTTGAACTGAAGCTTCTGAACGACGATATAAATTCATCATGAAGAGTGTAAAACAGAAATAAAAAATGAAGTATTGAACGTGAGAATTCAAGATTTTTACTAACAGGGATTTCAACTTGGTAAGATTGCCAAGCTCCACAGGCACGAGTCCGCTAAAATTATTAATGCCAAGACTCCTGATGATTAACAATTACGCAACGTTAAGTGATGCTATTGATTTAGAACAAATATAACTTTTCGAGAAGAGTGAGATGTACTAACAAATATTGCATTTTAGGACAAGTTTCCGATTCCTGGAGGGATAGAACCACTTAGTATGTTCTGTCCGAGGTTCCTGCAGCAAGTTGACGTTTAAAATCCAAACAAACTGATAATAATATGCACTTTAACTTTTGAGGTCAAACAAACTCATTTTTAACATCACAATTATATGAATTCTTGGTTTTCATAAAACATTTTATAACTACATCATCTAACAAATTCATAGCAATTTTCCAGTTAAAATGCATTATAAAAGACTTATTTTTTTTTCTTTCTAGAAACTAAAGTTATCAGTCACTCACAGGTCCATGAGCTCAGTGAGTTGAAAAAGTTCTGGTGGGAGTTCACCAGAAATGTCCAAAGCATATATCTTCCTGCAATAGAAAAAAGTGAAAATCTCGATATTTGATTACTGTAAACTAATCTGTTATCTGTTCCAATATAGAAAACCATTTTCTTTACAAGTTTCCAAGTGAAATGTTCGTTTAAACGTTACTGACAAGTGAGTTATGTGACAGATGTTGGCAGGACATTCACAAGCAATTCGCGGGTTTGCAGCCTCTGCAGCCCACGATGCACCTTGAGTACAGGGGTCAGTAGTCAAGTTCAGCTTTGAACTCAAATCCCAGTAATCTATCAGCTTATTGATAGCAGCCACTATGATCACAACAGATAAAAAAGGTAAGCTTAACTGAATACTTTATATACAAAGAGATACAATACACACAGAAAGACCTTCACTCGGTTCGGTGGTTATTTGAGCATCAACAAGTCCATTTATGGAGAAAACCAAGAAACATAAGCTCAGAATACCCATAACTAAGTTATTAACATACACAAAAACACAGATATATATATATATATATAGAGAGAGAGAGAGAGAGAGAGAGAGAGAGAGAGAATGAATAGGTAAGGAGTCTAAAAGCTCATAAAGTTTCAACTTTAAATTCCCAACTTATCAAAAAGTTGTAATATACACCTAGACAGTTTTTGTTTCATCTAACAGTGTTTCACATGTTATCATACATATACTTGTTATATAAAAAGTCTAATGTTTAATGCACAAAAAGTCATTGCCTTCAAACACACATAGACAAACAAGTGTTTTACCGGGTCAAGTTGACATCATTATCACACCATTTGTTTTCTTTAATAATTTAGTCATCTTTCTTTATCTGTACGATAAAATAAACATCAAGTGGCAAATAGGAAGCTATGGAAATGGAAATAAGGAGTTGGAACACTTCATTCAAATCTTGAGTGTAATCTTTATTGCTTTCTTTATATGAATCATATTCATATCAACTAAACTCAGTAAAGTATAAATTCCATCCCTGAAGTATCCACCAACATCCAGGTTTAGTCCATTAAAATTTCTTTTTGCCCTTTTGGTCTGTGAGCTTAATAGTGTTAACAGATCAGATCTCCACTAAATTAAGTCATGTACATAGCACAAGCTATTTAGCTAAAGGACCTTTAATTGGAAATGACCTTTTTTATTAGCATGTGTCATGTATGCCCAAGAAAATAGCTAAAGCTACATCATATGATAAGCTAGAATGACAAAAACATAAATAACTCAATCGTCACATAAAAATATTAGGCCTTAGAGCATCCCCAATGGGGAGGTTTATGAACCTCCACGTCATTGGATGGACCGGTTCATGAAATTGCTTGCCATTGGAAACCAAGTGACTTGGCAAACCGCTTTGTACAGATCAAGCGGTGCAAGCCATGTTAAATGGACCCCACCAAAAATATAACACCACTTTTAATAAAATAAGTTTTTCATTTCCCTGATTCCTTGCCGAAATCTGTTTTTCATTTCCCACGATAAGTTTTTTATATAATAAATATTTTTATTTAATTGAAAGAAACTTAATAAAATAAAATAAATTTCAATTTTCTACCTACATAAAATTTGTGTTCATAATATAATTGTTTTAATATAAAATTTTTTTTACTTTCTACTTACTAATTATTAATTTTTCATTAATAATTAGTAATTTGAAATATATTTTAATTATTACTTTTTAATTATAATAATTAAGTTTTAATTATAATAATCAAACTTTAACCATTATAAGTATATTATTATATTTGTTTATTATAAAAGTTATGAACCGGTTTATGATTGAGAGTAAAAGGTTTATGAAATTTGTAGGAAAGAGAAAACTGATGTGGCAGAGAGAGAAAGCTGATGTGGTAACATTATAGAACTATGAAGGGGTTTATGATTGTGGATGCTCTTAGGACCGCTACTCATAAGTCCTCGTGACCATCAAGTATTTTCCAGACTGTTATCTTCGGAACCACGCAAGCCAAACTTCACCGTTACACATTCTCGATGGGTCCCACGCAACTCTTGGAATTTAAAATGGATGGAGGGTAAATGAAGACAAATAGACAAACCACAAGGATTGCCGGCCGGCCAATGAACCGACAAATCATACAAGATTAACTTAATTTGGGGGGTCATAGTCAAAGTTGTTTCTTTTAGAAAAATGAAGATCATAAAGAATGGAATGTGTGTTTGTGTAAAGTCTTGATTATAAGTTAACAATAACTTAAGGACAAAGATGTTGATTCTTAGTATCTTGCCAAAGACCCAAAAAGTTCTCCTGATTGATTGCCATCAAAAGCTACAAAGGTTTATACAAAAACTCTCATTGAGGAATTTTATCAAACAGTTGGTGGGCTTATCGGTGAAGTCAAACTATACATCCAAACTTCAAATTTTGATATTTTCTGGATGAATTGGAAATCTGTACAGGCAAATAAGAAACAAAAGCATGCTCATAAGAATGGAACAGTGAAAGAGGAAAGTTTGACCGTCGCTTCTCAATGTGTTTGACTTCGGTCGCTCTCTTTGGTAAATTGGTAGCAACCATTGGTGGGGGGATATTCTATGGACCCTTTCATACCATTTCTTTTTTAATTTTTGAACAGTAGTAAACACATATGCTAGACCTACTGCTAAATCTACATCAATGTATACGACAGAACTCGAACGTGGACTACTTGATGGTCGGATGGGCACCTTACCAAACACGAAATGACGTTGTGTCACAAACCTTTTGGCGACCCCTTTATCCTATTAACTATTTCTTTTAACTATTTTTCTTTTACTTTTATCTAAATATTACTATATCGATAGATTCTAGTTCCATTTTTTAACGATTTTAACTAAAAAACATTACTATAATTTATAAAATATATATTATAATAATAATAATGATAATAATAAGTAATTAACTTTAAAAGAAGATTTTTTCACATTTTGAAGTTTAGAATTTAGATGTAGCGTGATATTTTGATATTTCATGATCACAATGGCCAAACACAAACCACTAAAACCAACAAAGGAATTCGTTTTACAATGTAGTGGGAGAAGCTTTTATAGACAACAACATTCAATCCGGACGAAGAACTCTTCTTTTGTTAGGTGGTTTGTTGCCCTTGATCCTTTTTCTATATTTCCTGGTAAAAAAAAAAGAAGAAGAAGTAAAAAGTGTAATCTACCATATCATATGCAATGATATTGTTAATGAATTATAACTATTTTTTTGTTAGACTAAGAAGATAGATTAATTTAAAACCAGTTTATCTTCAAAACCACTAAAAAGATTTTCAATTAAGATTAAACAATAGAGTCAATGGAATGGACCAATAGAGTGGACCTATGGGCATGCGATATCTTCTTCGTGGTCCGCCCCTATTTGTCATGGAAGTTGAAATAAGACGCTAACTTTTGGTTTTCAACAACTTTTATATATGTAATAAAATGTACAAGAATTGATCTTTATTTGGTATACAATTATATAAATATATATATATATATGTGTGTGTGTGTAATATTTAATTATTTATTAAAATATTGTACATGTATTCACTCTAATTGTTATTGGTCCATCTTATTATTGTTGATAATTGTAACATGCACACCTTTATACCAACTTAAATAATAAAAATGATGTGTTACATGCTTGGTATTGTTTAAGTGGTTAGAATAGTGAAGTGAAGGATGGAACACATTAGAATAACGTAATGTAAGGTGTTAGAATTGGTAGATGTCAAGAAAACAAAGTGTAGTACTATATGGGCATAGATGTGCAAAGTATAGTGGCTTTATAGGAAAGAATTTGCACAAATGTTTTTATGTGATAAATTTTGGAAATCTGAGAGTTTGAGTGTAAGTAGACTGAATAAGAAACGTGTAGGTGAAAACCTCATCGAAAATGGAGGTTCGAGCAAAAAGTTACGAATGTTTAAGCATTTGGTGGTCAAAGTGGGTACCCAATCGGGACAAACCCGACTCGACTTAGTCACAAAAATCGAATTTGGCCCTATTTTCTTCCCCGTTTCGTTTTAAACTTATGGAGACTTCAAGGGCACCCAACTTGCATTGAGAGCTTGCACTTTGGAAACTCGGAGTTGGATCGAGGCTTTCAGTTATGAATAGGTTAAGCAATACTGTGAGTTTATGTGGACATACGGGTGTACTTTGTAATTATGGATGCTTATCTGCTTTCTTGTTCATCCATGATTCATGTTAATTCTCGAATATCCTCTTGAATTTATCTTATTGCTTGTTTTGCCTTGTGGTGCATTTTGAGTGTCGATTGTCAACATTCCATGAAAATCTACCTTAATTTCTTAATTGCCTCTATTCAAGTAGAATTTTTTACAAGAAAATTCAATTTTATTCTAATACTTACAAACAAAATAAGATATATATAATAATAAAATTTAATTACACTTTAAATCCTACAAACCAAATAGACGTGAACTTTAAATTCCTTCCACAAAATCCAAATTCTTCAAAAATATTTTGTTAAATTAAATGGGTTCTAAATGTTTGAGTAATGACCATCTAGTCCCTGGAATTCTATATTTCATAGAGTTGCACTTTCGATCCAAGTTAGGTTGTTGACTTCCTTGCTTGAGAGTAGGGGTGTTATGAGTCGAGCTTTTAACGAGCTACTCGAGCTCGAGCTTGTTTATCTCGAGATTGAGTGGATTTCAAACATAAAATAGAACTCGTTTAACTTAACAAGTTGAGCTTTATAGCACCGATGTTCGACTCAACTCGTTCAAAAGCTCGACTAAAATTTTCAAGACGAGCCGAGCCGAGCTGAGCCATTCGAGCATACCTTTTTTCGAGCCAATCTTTGTTCATATGTTTATTAATAATATTATAAAAATATAAACATTATTGAGCTCAAGTTGATAAATGAGTTAATCGATCACTAGTCCGAACCCATAAACAACCTTCGAGCTCAAGCCCGATAACTCAAAAAATATTTGAGGCCGAGTTCAAGCCCTACATTGAAAAAGTTAATCTAGCTCGAACTCGAACTCAAACCCTAGTATTATTTTTTGAGCTCAACTCGATTAACTTGTTACTACTCTACTTTACTAGACTTGGCTTGATTTGTTTACAGCTAATTGAGAAACATATGAACAATGATCTAAATTCCTTAATAAAAGAAATCCAACTTTCGAACCCGATTATAATAACTTCAAGGGGAAAAAAAGCAAAAATATTATTTAACAATTAACAATATCTTCATTACACATCCAAATCATCCAATTATAAACAAAAGTTTTTAGTATTCAACTTGAAGGACTGAATATGTAATTTATTTAACTGGAAGGACCTTATTGACAATCTCCTGACTAAGGTTGGCGATCTGTGAATCCAGCGACTTGATGGTATCTTCCTTCTGCTTCTCCAAGCTCGCCAGTGCCTCCTGCAGCTCCGCCTCCACCTTCTTCCGTCCTTCCGCCAGCTTAGCATCCACCTCCACCGCCGTCTCCTTCTTCATCTGGTTCAACGCCGCCGATATCTCCGCCCTTGCCGCCCTCATCACCGCCGCCGCCTGCTCCTCCAGCTGCTTCACCTCGCTCGACGTGTCCTTCACGCTGCTCAGCTTCTCCTTGATCTCGGCGTCCCTTCCGTCCATGAAGTTACCTAACGGCGAGTAGTAGACCTTGTCCAAAGCGAACATCAGGAAGAGGAACTCTGCTGCGATGATCGGGAGGGTTAGGTCGAAGTCGAAGAGCTGCGCCTTCTCGATCTCGACCGCGAGAGCCGGAAGCGGTGATGCGGCGGCGATGGAGAAGACGGCGGCGGCTAGGGATTTGGTGGAGATGGAGAGGGAGAATTGGGGCTTTTTGGTGGTTGGGAGGGAGACGGAGGGTAGGGGTTGTTGTGGTGGTGGTTGGGGCTTGGATTTGGGAGGGGCGGGGGATGTGATTAGGGTTTTGGAGGCGGCCATGATGATGTTGGCGGCCATGGATGGAGGAGGATGGCAATGGCGATGGAGGAGGATGTCGAAATTGTGGAGAGATTTTGGTTGTGGTGGAGAGTGAAGGAAGAGATGATGATGGGAGGTTGATTGTAGGGGAAGGGGGAGAGGGGGAGGGGCTTATCTCATTTCTATGCCACACAAGATGATATGGGGTATCCAATTAATTGCCAATGAAAATCAAAACTTTCCATGTCCAAAATTGTCATTTCATATATATATATATATATATATATATAGAGGAAAGTTCAAATGTGAACTACTTTTTGGTTGTGAACGTGAGGACAATTGAGAGCGCGACACGTGGCGACTCTAAGTGTGATCCCCCTCTTTAATTCAATGCCCTCCCATGAATCGCGCCTAGTCATCCGCCGCGGATCTTACGTGGCGCCTAGTCATCCGTCGCGGATCTTACGTGGTGCCTAGTCATCCGCCACGTGTCGCGCTCTCGGTTGTCCTCATGTTCACAACCAAAAAGTGGTTCACATTTGAACCCACCCCTCTCTCTCTCTCTATATATATATATATATATAGAGAGAGAGAGAGGGGTGGGTTCAAATGTGAACCACTTTTTGGTTGTGAACATGAGGACAACCGAGAGCGCGCCACGTGGCGGATGACTAGGCGCCACGTCAGAGCCACGTCGGATGACTAGGCGCGATTCATGGGGAGGGCATTGAATTAAAGGGGGGGGGGGACCACACTCAAAGCCAACGTGGCGCCTAGTCATCCGCCACGTGTCGCACTCTCGATTGTCCTCATGTTCACAACCAAAAAGTGGTTCACAATTGATGTTTCCTCTATATATATATATACTTATATAATATTTTCTAGTAAATTTAAATGTTATCATACACATTTTCTAATTGTTGAGTTTCGAGTTCAACTTATACTCACCTCGACTAATCACAGGGTTCTAGTAGATAGTTTCTTGGAAAATTGCAATGCCTTGTGGGGATAGGTGGCCTATGCGGGGGAGCACTATAGAGACGAGAGAATCTTGTTGCTAATTCTCTGCTAGCCCTAGAAGGTTAAATATTTGTTACATTATTGTAATTATGGATGTGATCAAGCTAAGCTGAGCTAACATTGTGCTTGATTCCAATACTTGAAGCTCAAAGCTAGGCTTGAGCTTTAATTTTCAAGCCTGGCTCAAATAAATACTTGACACTCTTGAGCTCAGTTGACTCGACTCGGGTAAAATCCAATATAATAAATACATCAATAACATACGTATAGATTGAATCGGGAAGGAAGTGGAAATAGGTTTAGGTTTTTTTTTCACTTATATAATATGGATACAAATGTAATTTGCTTATGCATAAAAGGATAAAATGGTAATATACTACAAGCTCGATAAGGCTTGCGAGCCTGACGGGCGGAGTATTTTGGGACTTGAACTCGACCCGAAACACCCTACTCGAGTAACTCGACTCGGTTCACATCGAATCGATTCCGGTTATTTTTCAAGTCGGTTTTCAATAGCTCACGAGTTGTCCCGGCTCGATTACACCCCAATTGTAATGCATCATTCTTTTTTTAGTTTAATGTTTTATTTATAAGTGTGCTTGTAAGGATAGCTTGAACATACCTCGGTTAATTTTATAGAGCATTGAGGTTAACATTAGGACAAACCTTCGAAATCTTTAAAAAGACTCAAACCATTAAAGAAGAAAAATAAACTATTAAAAGTTACATATTTGATGGTTTTTCAATCTTTTAATAAACTAAATTATCATGGTACTATATACATAAGTTTGAAAAGATTGATGCAAATTCATATAAAGTAGTAGTTGGCTAAGAGATAAAAGCTTCCCTTAACAATAAAAAACATAATCCAAGGCAAAGCCATACTTCAATAAGCTATTTAAATTGCTTTTTAGAAGCTAGTTCTATCATTATTAACTTTTTTCTCGGTACATTTAACAAATAAAAATAAAATATTCAATAATTGTTAAAGGGTGTAAATAGCCTACCCCATATGGTAATTCAAAGGCTGCAAATAGCCTAAATAATCAAAGTTTGATTGTCCTTAACATTCAAGCATCAAGTCATTAAATGTAAACAAATAATATCAAAAATGAAAAGGAAAACACATAGTTTAACAAATTATAATGTCCTCACAAAAGAGTTCCCAACTTTTTTCCTATTGACCTCGTAATTTCACATTTATTCAAATTTTAGCTTTTTTATTCTAAATACATTTGAAAGACATCATACTCCCAATTATTAACAAGTTTCCCGCTGCATAACTTAATAAATGGATGATAAGTACATCTTTATTACCATCATCACCAATGATGTCGAAGATCCAAAGATGGATATAGAGTCATAAACCTAATAACGACCCAAGTTATTTCATGCAATACCCCGTTGGATAACCAAAATCTGCTGTGAAGTCACTGAACGATGAATTTGTTCGCCTACATGATCCGTATCTAGTGGAACCAACATTCAATCTACGTGAAATCTCTTGTGTTCCACTTATATTTGTATCATCCTGTTTCAAACTCCCTCCTCTTCTGTAGTTATCTTTTGGAGAGTAATCCGATGATGAGGCTGCACACAACTCACAATGTTTAAATGATCGGCCCAGTGTTATCGTAGAATTGACAGCATGACCATGTCGCTTTGTCGGTCCTTTCGCTTTTCGCTTTGAAAAAAGCCCCCTCATCGTGCAACCCCATTTTGGCTGAAGTTTCGTATTAGCACCAAAATCCACATAGCCATCATTGATTTCATTTAGGACAATATTTGGTTGGTTTGAGCAATCATTCGACAACCTATTAAAAATTCCCAAACTTGATTCATTTATTCTATTTGATTCCATGAATACCAATCAAATCTTGATATATAAGTAAAAAAAAACTTACCCTATAGCTTCATTTGGGTCGTAAGTGAGGTTTTCTGATCTTTCACTTGCAAGAGTGTTGACATGAGGCATATGTCGAACAAACTGAAGCTGAACAATCAAAACCAATATAGATTTGTTACTTGATTGTTTAAAACTCAAATGTCGAAAATATGTTTAAACAAAAAGTAACAAATCTTCCCAATGCAAATGATCACTTTTATGATTTGAGACTTTGATGGATTAATGGTTTTAAGTTACTTTTCATATTAAACACGAAAACATATATCTAAGATAAACATCATACATTGCATATGCTTTTTAGTAATAGTAGCATAGATCATGAGAAACATATAAAGTAAGATCCAGTTTCAATTCCAAGGATGGAAAATGCTGACCTGATCACCATTTCGGATCCCATAACGTACAATAGAATCACGGTCACGAAGAAGTTTTTGACCCTCAAAGCATAAGCAGAACTGCCCCCATACATGCGACCTATGAAAACAATCAAATCTATGATAAAGATGATTGTTCTAAAATTATAATGAATTGTTTTCATTGAACACATCTTATTATGTATTTTAAACTATAGCAGATTTTACCACCATTTTACATAATTTAACATCTAGATCTAGTGACCATAGAATTGACAAGCACTTCTAGATGAAGAAAAAAAAGGTCGGGGGGGGGGGGTTGGGTCATAATACTTAGCTATGAGGCATACCATGAAACTTTGCCATCTCCATGTTTAGGCAAATAATCAAAGGCAACCTCCACTGCCTGCTTCAATTTCGCTACTGTTGCTTTCTTTGTAACAATAATATCTGTAATGATCATATCAACCAATACTTTAATTCCAAAAATAAATAGATCACGAGATGCATATAGAAATAGAGGAGGATCATGAATAACAATTACTCAAATCAATAAACAAACGCATTTAATAGACGTTACCAAAGGAAGATCCATCTAATTTGAGAACACAAAGTCTTATTGGTTGGAAGGAGAATTTTCCAAATGGAAGTAGCCTCCATGAGCAACGTTTTTCTGGCAAAATTGGAGGATAAATGTTCATCGAAAATGACGATGATTGACTCATCTCAAACGAAGCCTTAGAATTAAAATCATTACAATTATATCCAAAATCATCAAAATCGCCATTGTGCTCCTGCACATCATTTGCTAAGATTCCCATCCCTTAATTACAAGTAAGTTAACAATTAATGATTAGATGATGATGAGATTGCATAAGATTCAATAGATCGAGAAATTGATGATGTTGATGATGAATTGGGTGGTAAACAATCGATGAGAATTAGAGGGAAATTTATGGTTAGGGTTTGAAATTTGGATTTGGGGAAGGGAGAGACAAAATGCGAGAAAGTGAGTCTCTTCTGTGTTAATTTGACAGTTTCTTTCGGTTGGTTACAAAAATGACATGTCCTTTAAACTATTTTTCAATAATATATTATTATATTAAAATAACAAACAAATAACTAATTTTTCGATTAAAAAAATATGCTAACTAATACATATGTAAAAATATTTGATATTTGATTTAGTAATAAGACATGTACAATTTTGTGAATCACAATCAAAATGACATAATTTAGAGTAAGATTTAATAATGGGAACAATATGAAAATGTAATTAATTTTTTAAATAATATAGATAAAGAAAGTTAATTTTTTTTAAATCATTTGTTTATTTCAATTAATGAGTGGTTTATTACATACTTACCAAGTTAATTATGTTAGAGCATCTCCAACAGGTTTGCTAAAATAGAAAAAAGTGAGGTTTTGTTTGCTAAAATGCTCCAACAGGATTGCTATCTCATTCTCTAAAATAGAAAATTTTGGAGAAATCTCTAAATATAGAGATTTCTCTAAAATCTCTAAAAGTAGAGAGAGAAATATTATTTTAATATTTCCCACCAATAGAATAATTTGATTGTTTAAATTTTTTTAAAAAGTTCATTGGAATAATAAATGTAATTATAATTTTAGTAATATAAATGATGATAAAATCTCTATAATAGAAAAGCTGTTGGAGATAGAAAAATATGATTTTAGAGATTTTGACATTTCATTTGCTATTTTAGAAAAATTATAGCAAACCTGTTGGAGATGCTCTTACAAGATAAATATAGTAAAGACCGATCATCTATACGATATGATTGAAATGATTAACCTTTAAATAGATGTGCTAATGTTGGAGTTTTGGTTTATTGATTAAGCATCATTGATATCTACCTTAGTCAACCTCAATTATTAATCAAGCTTTTGTTGGATGTCTGGGCTTGATTCGAACCAATTGATCTTCCAATTTCTTTTTGTCTTTTTGATCATTTTTGTATGGTAAGAAGAAAATGAGTTATTTTTATCAATGAATAAATTTGTAAATTTGAATCAAAATTCTATTAACAAAAGGAGAAGATTTTTAGGACGACTTAAAATGTTAATTGTTAACTATTTTTTAAAGGAAGTATAAATATATATTGGGATTTTTATGAAGAGTCATGGTAATCCTTTGATAAAATGTCTTGTGCTTTTTCCTTAGGCGGCGTTTGGTTCGCTGGAATGTTTTTGAAGGAATTGGAATCCTGGAGGAATTGGAATCCTGAAGGAATTGGAATCCAATTCCATAATCTGTTTGGTTGGTAGAAATGTCTAATGGAATTGGAATTCAGATATGTAAAATGACCGAATTACCCTTTTTTGTTTTACTTTAGTTTGTTTTATAGGTTATATGTAAAAGTATATTATATATATATATATATATTCCATTTAATATACATATTTATGAATATTAATATAAATTATATTAATATATATCATATATTATATAATTTATAATAATATTTAATATAATACATATGTGTATGTATATATATAATATTATATATTGTATATAGGTTATAGGGGTGGTTTCATTTGCAAACCCCTGTTAAATTACAAACTATACAAACCTCTTTATCACCATTGATTTTAAAATGGATGGTGAAGATCTAAGGTCCTATATTTATGGTAATATCCATGATTTTTTCATTAAAAATAAATAAAAATAATTTTGAAAGGGCATTGATGTCTTTTTCCTAATGAAACTAATTTAGGATTTCTGTATTACAAATTCAAAATTCCGATTTCAAAGTAAACGTCCAAGTTTTAAACATTCATCTTGTTTATTAATTCAGTAGAATATCGATTTCACCATAATATTGATTTCAGAGAAAATTTTGTTCCAAAAATTCATTGAAAATCGATTTTGCAGTAAGGAATTAAATGAAAGGATTATATATGAAGAACAATTCATTTGGGAATTTCCATAGCAGACAATCCAATTTATTTTGATGAGTATGGTAATGAATCAAGCCAACGATGTGAGTGCGATTCAATCAAAACATAGCAGAAAAACTTCTGAGAAGCCGGCGATGAAACAAGCTACGGCGGAGGAAACCGGCGATGAAACCGGTTACGGCGGAGGTGATAAAACGAGTTACGGCGGAGGTGATAAAACGAGCTACGGGGAGGTGAAACCGGCTACGGCGGAGGTGATGAAACCAGCCACAACAGAGGTGAAACCGGCGATGAAACTGGCTACGGCGGAGGTGATGAAACCAACCACAACAGAGGTGAAACCGGCGATGAAACTGGCTACGGCGGAGGTGATGAAACCAGCTACAAACAGAGGTGAAACCGGCGATGAAACCGGCTACGATGGAGGTGATGAAACCAGCTACAACGGAGGTGAAACCGGCGATGAAACCAGCTATGGCGGATGTGAAACCGTGATGAAACCGACCATGACAAAGGTGAAACCAAGCGACACGGAGATGAAACCCACCAAGAAGTTGGAAAAACTCATCAAAGACGTCAGTGACATAAATTTCATTGTGAATCCATCAAATTTATCAAGAACATTGGTTGGAAAACTCCTTCGCCGGTGAATTCCAATTGAAACAGTGATTGGATATGTGGATATGTTTAAAGTATGCAAAACCCACTTTTTTCTATGAAATTTGTTATAAAATAAAAGATGAATCATTAATTACATTTATTTTAAAAGAGCAACAATTATCTCCATTCTTGATTATCTCAAGCATTCCTTTTTTACCGCAAAATTCCTTATTAATACATATCTGATATAATTACATTATTGCCCTCCATATTTAAATTAAATAAATAATCAGTAGAATTATTTGATTGGTTGAACTAGGTTTGTAGAGTTTGTATTTTAAAGGTGGTTTGCAAATGATCCTCCCTCATAGGTTATATATATATATATAAAAACTATAATATATATAAATAAATATATAATATATAAATTTTTTATTTATATAATTTATAATAAAATTTAATATATTTTATATAATATATATATATATATGTATATGTATATATAATATTAAATATTGTATATAGGTTATATATATAAATTATAATATATATAATAAATAAATATATAATATATAAATTAAATATTTATATAAATTATAATATATAAATAAATATATAATATATAAATTAAATATTTATATATATATATATACATATGTGTGTAGTATATATATTATTGGATTATGTAAATAATAATATTTAATATATACGTATATATATAATATTATATATTAAATATTATATATAGGTTATATATATAAATTATAATATATATATATATATTATAATATATATATAAATAAATATATAATATATAAATTAAATACTAATATATATATATATTATATGTGCTTATGAGGTATTAATGATTTGAGGGGTAAAAAGGTAATCTGTCAAATTCCCAAGTCTATGGAATTTGAAATCCTTCCATATGCTGAAGGATTCTAAAATCCCTTATCTGAGGGATTTCATTCCCTCCTGCAGATTCCAATTTCATCCTCAAAAGTAGGGGTGAGCATCGGAACCGGGTACCCGCTTTTGGAACCGGAACCGCTATGGAACCGCCGGTTCCGGAACCGGAACCGGTGTGAGTGGTTCCGGTTCCGGTTCCTAAAATACGGAACCGGTCGGGACCGGTTCCGGTTCCGGTTCTCATTTTTGTGGAACCGCTAACCGCCGGGTACCCGCCGGAACCGGTTAGGCTATATATATGTATATATTTATATATTAATAAAGGTAATTTTATATATATGATTATTATGTTTAATAGACTAAATTTAAAATTATTAGTTTACCTTTTACATTACGCATAAACTTACGACCATTTTTTCACTCGACTTATTTATTCTCTTTTTTCGATATTTTTATATCGTATTTAACATTTCAAGTTGTGTTTTTTGTTATTTTCACTTTCAAAAATTGTCGTAATTATTTATATAGTTTTTATCGGATAAGTTTTCATCGTTTTACTATTTATTTCGTTACGTTGCGACTATGTAATAACTAATAATTTCTTTTTTATAACATAAAATATTAAAAAAAACATTTAAAAAATTAGACACCGGGTACCCGGTTTCGGAACCGGAACCGGCGGTTCCGGGACCGGTTCCCAAATATGAAGAACCGGTGCAACCGGTTCCGGTTCCGGTTCCTTCATTCTAGGAACCGCCGGTTCCGGTTCCGGTTCCGGTTCCGGTTCCGGTTCCATGAATTTTGGCCGGGTACCCGGTTTTGCTCACCCCTACTCAAAAGCCAACCAAACATGGGAATCCCTGGGAATTGGATTCCAATTCCCTTAGATTCCCAAGGATTCCAGCGAACCAAACGCGCCCAGTATTTGTGTTATATACTTTCATTTACGGAGTAATGATAAAATATTGTATCAATGTTCAATGTTTATCTTATATTTAAGAGTAAATTACGGATTTGGTCCTTGTGATTTGGTGGTTTTTACGGATTTAGTCTCTAAACTTCAATCGTTACAGATTTAATTTTTGTGGTTTGCAAATTCTATTGGATTTGGTCCTTGTGGTTTGCAAATTCTATTGGATTTGGTCCCTACGTACTTGCACCACCAGGGACCAAATCCAATAGAATTTGCAAACCACAAAAACCAAATCCGTAGTTATTGAAGTTTAGGAACCAAATTCATAAAAACCATCAAACCACGAGAACTAAATCCGCAATTTACTCTATATTTAATTATGTTTATCAATTAGTTATATAATATTTAAAAATATTAATAATGTTAAAGAGAAAGCAAAACATAATAACAAGGAATAGAGAGAGAATGAATCGATATTTCTCATTAAGCATAAAGCCCTTTAAATAGGGATGATTACATAATGATAATGATAAGCATGGAAGGAGATTTACTCCATAAATAACTCTTATGTCTATCTCTATCGTCAGATCCTTTAGACGATGGCACATTTATCCTACAACACTCCCCCTTGTGCCGAGTCAAGAGAATGGTGGTGCACATTCGTTGCCTCGTTAAAACCTTACGCCAAAATAAAAACCCATTGGGAAAAAATAAAAATATGACGAAGGAAAGAGTACAACGCACCAGTTTTCTTTGCAGTATAGACTTTTCCTTTAGTCTAATGTTTTCTCTGATTTGTACATTAATCATGAGAACTAAGAAAACAAGATGGTATATATAGTGTTGCCTCACTAAAACCTTACCCCAAGGAACAAAACCCAGTGGGAAAAATAAAACCTTGAGTGAAGGAAAGAGCACAACATACCAATATAGTAGACTCCCCCTTTTGTCTACTACTCCCCCTGATTCATGCATTAATCACAGGAGTTCGGAAACATTTGTATATAAATGCTTTCTATATGTTTTCCAAATATGGTTTTATGTAATGATTGGTAAATATGTCACATACTTCTGACATCTTACTTGTATAATAACTTAAGCATAATATACTTTGTTTATCACCCTTTAAGTATCTTACTTTCATCTAATGATACATGATGCATTAGTTCTATATATGCATGTAGGGTATTGGTAGAATCCAAAATACTAACTCCTCTAATATGTGTAATGATAGTCCTTAATCATGTACACTTTGTAAAGTAATATTGTTAAAATGTTTCAAAGAGGTAGTTATATAAGGTTTGCTTAGTTTACTTTCAAGCAATCAACATATTCCCTATGGTAATTCCTTATCCACTATGGGAACCTTTATATGGGTCAGACACCTAATATTAACAAATAATTAACAGTAGACTATTACATTAGTCACTCATGATAGGTATTGAAATTCCATTATCAACCCCAACCCTCTTTCTTTAGGGAAATTATAAGCCTATGTCAATGGTTTCAAAATATTAATTTTGATACCATTTCAATGACATTGCGTAGGCGCGAAGCTAAAACAAGCTAACAAGTTCATTAAGAGATCATATATGGTCAAGTGTATTATCTAAAGTACAATAATGCGCCTATTGTACTTAGGTACGAAATTCCATCTCCGAACACCTCTTCGTCATCATTCTTTAGACGGAATTGATATTTCCTTATATCCAACACTTTGACCGATCATGGGAGTGCTAGCCATATACGCTTTGTCCATATTATATCGCCTGATCATTTGGGGACATATGCGTATTGGTGGATTAATATTCCACAAACTCGATGCGATAACTCAAAAATCGAGTTTTCCCAAGATCTTTTATCTCAAAATCGGATTTCAAGTAGCTTGTGGGTTCTCTTATTTCATCAAGAGTGTCTATCATATGTTCATACATCAACATATTAAGCCACATTGAAAATCTGGAACTCGTTTTCTTAATAAATACGCAAGGGAAAAATTTATGTTTTCAGCTTTACTGGAAACACACTATGTGGTTTAGAGTTACTTAATATGGTCAATTTAATTTCATCAAGTACTTTTATATATCACTTAATCTAGATCCCCATAGATATATATATCAACCACATCAATGAGCTGCATTTCTAGTTCTTCGAAAACTATTATGCTAAATATTTGGCAGAACGTTTTAACGTTCATCACAGGAGAGTAATTCTCGTTGTCAATCCAGGGCGTTGTGAGAAACCTTGCGCCAAAGGGAAGTCTTATACATCATGACTTAATTATTCTCATTACGCTTCTAGAACAAATGATTTATTTATGTCCTACAGGCTTTACACTTGGTGGGTTAGCACTACCAGACCAAATACCTGTTCATTTGTCAAATAATATAATTATCCTGGATTGCTTATTTAGGCCAATTTACTCTTGTTGACATTGTTCAACTGAGCATGGTTCGATATCATCGTGCTTTATCATCTCATAAGCAACGATGTATACAAATATATCATCATTGGATATGATCTGTCCTGCGATTCATATTCATTCGAGATTCTCTTGATCTTTGGAATCAATATTAACTTCGGAGCGTCCTCCAGTAATGATTCATGGACATAGTTTATGATCAGAAATAATCTCATAAAAGGTTGATGATAAATATTGGTTTTGATGTATTTCTTTACATCTATGATGGTGATTAAATCTAGTGTGTATATATATATATATATGTAAATACAACTACTTTGATATATCGAATAAATACTCAAATAATCTAATATTCAATCAACATAAAAGAATGATTTGGTTCATAAGAGATGGTTTGAGCTAGTATCTAGTGTAAGCATACATTTATCCATGTTAAATTTTAAAATGTCCATTATCACCTGAGACAACAATTGTATATTTGCTCTAGGTTTTGAAAACTTTATGACTCTTACCCCGACCCTGAACCTTTGAGGATCTCATCCACATGGCTCATAGATGTCACATGCGTGAAATTTTGTTAAACTCACAATCCTTTGGAGTTGTTTCCACCTCTAACGCTTTCATTATTGGTCTCGGGAATTTCCTTTGTCCCGAAATGTTTAGTCTTGTTAAAAAAAATTATTGTTATGTCTCTCAACCACTTGCAGTAGGTTGATGATTTTCTCTAAAGATTATATTTCAGCTTATACTGGTACATTAGTATGATTGCTGATATATGTCATCTTCTGTGAGGTACTTGCCACGAAGATTGAGATGCATTTAAAACACAACATTTCTTTGTTGAAATCAATCACTTTGTAATCAAATGAGCGGGTTTCATTCCACTATACGATTAGTTAGGGAAATATATATTCATGAATACTATTAATTCAACTTTTAAAGGTATCCCACAGTTCTTTGGAGGCTTCTGGTTGAATGTATTTCCTATGAAAGCTAAGACCGACATGATGGTAATTGCTTGTACCATTTTACGAGGTTGGTTTTAGGGTCAATATGGAATTGATGGGTTTTAGGTATATCCTTCTACCTTTCTAACAAAGAGTCTTTTAAATGCATATTCATTATTTGTACTCAAGTTCTTTTGAGTTTAGGACATCGAATCCAGGATATCAAATTCAACATGAGTTGTTTCAGCCATATACATAGATAATAAATAAGGCGTAATTTATGAAGACAAAATCTATGGTGATCATGAAATCCCGTTATCAAGGTATTATATGATTTAAGAATTGGTATTTTCAAACATTTCTTTTGTTGATAAATGTTATATTGGTATTTCATTATTCATAAATAAATCGCAAAAACACTTTTGGATTTCCAGGTAAGAAGGGGAATCACGTGGATTACTTGAGTCCCTACAAACCTTAGGCTATTTACACCCGTTTGACAAAATCCATTAGATATCTTGCAATCACTTTGATTATGAAATACATTAATAACATTAATATTTTTGTCAATTTTGGCATGAGGCCAAAATGTGAGATTGAATTAATACCATGGTGGCATTTTTGTAGGCTTTTGGCAAGGGGCCAAAAGATATGCGTTTGACATATGAAGCCAATTTCAATGTTTTGATATCTTAATCATATTTTGAGAGATTTTGTCAAGAGACAAATAAATATTGGTTATGACATAAAGTCAAAATTCAAGCTTTTGATGACATCATAATAATACTTTGAGAGCCTTTAGTAAAAGACCAACATACATGGAGGCTTGAAAGTGTAAATTTCAAAAAGTTTATTATACAAGTAGGAACTTGTAATAAGGTATTTGAAGTTTTTGGTAATAAAAAGACCAAAATATATGAGGGACGGAAGTGTAACTTTCAAAAGTTAGTTATAAGTAGGAACTTATAATTAAGGCAAATACTTAGATATTATAGGAGAATATATTAGCAAATTCAAAAGGTCCACATCAAGTTATTTAAATAAGCAAATAGTATCAATAAAATCAAATCAAGCAATAAACATAACAATATTGTATCCAATTAAAGATATGTAAAAAAAAATAACATATCAAGAATAATAGAAATTATACTAACCCAACTAAAGTGAAATTAAATTAACCAATACTTGATATACATATCATAAGCCAACAACAATAATGGTCCAATAGAAGATTCGGTCTATAATTTTTATACTTTTTCTCTTATAATTGTGAGCAAATATACTATTTAGTAAATAAACCAAGATAATCAATCAAATAAATAAATGATGCCTTTTTTAAGAAAATATGATAAGCCTAACTCAATTCTCAAGAAAGGGTAAGATTCCCTACCAAAAACCCTATACAGCGGCCATGACCGACCTCTCTTCTCTCACTGCATCGGTACATCCAATTTAAACAATGGGGGACAATGAAAATAAAAGTAAAATATCGTCAAAACTATTAGCCTAAAGTATAGCTAGTTTTATTTATATCTCGAACTTATTTTCAAGTCACAACAGGAAGCCAATCGATACAAGCACTATATTTATTTGTTATTAGATTGATATTCAAGACTCACGCATTGATGTTTCACAACCTGCTTGCTACCAGGTTCATCACAATCACATATAAGACATGTTTTCTTTTTTTTTTAAATCTTATATACAAATTGAAGAGAGGGCTGTAACATATAAATATCAAAAGTAAAAAAAACCATACCTGATGTCAACGCAAACGATAAGAAATTGAAAAGTTGATCGACGAATTGACCGTTTGTTTGATGAAAATTGTTTGGCAGCAGTAACGGGCAGACAACCGTTGGACAAAAGCAATTCGGAGCTTACGTGCTGATAACGTGTTAAAGAGAAAGCAAAACATAATAACAAGGAATAGAGAGAGAATGAATCGATATTTCTCATTAAGCATAAAGCCCTTTAAATAGGGATGATTACATAATGATAATGATAAGCATGGAAGGAGATTTACTCCATAAATAACTCTTATGTCTATCTCTATCGTCAGATCCTTTAGACGATGGCACATTTATCCTACAACAAATAATTTATAAACCTGATATTTAAATAGCTACGAGTTACTAAATTTTTGTAACATAGTGCATGTACATAATAACAAGATGGAATGAATTTACGTTTGCTTATACTAGTTTCTGGATTTATATCGTTGAATGATTAAACGTATACTTGACGTGAGTTTTTAAATATTTATTCAAAGAAGAATCTCTTACACTTTAAAATATTCAGTTTCTTTAGGTGGACTCCGCAACTTTCATTTTAATTTTTTCGAGTAAATTATGCTTTTGGTCCCTATGGATATTTATTAAATCTTAAATTATCAAAAGGGTATTTTAGTCATTTACCAAAAATCTATTTCAATTCCAAAGCTAAATTCTATAAACCAAACCATAAGATTTAAATTCCTTTAACAAATTTCATCTCAATTATGCCAATCAAAGAGGTCGTCAAACCTGATAACATTCTATTCCAATTTTCTTCAAGGTCAAATTTCTTTGACATATTACATTTCATCAAAAAACATTATGGAACCCAAACACTATCTAAAATAACAATAAACTATAAATCTTAAAAATGAAAATAAAATAAAAGTATAGTTTTTAACAAACTATATGGACAAGAAGCGTAATTTACTCATTTTCTTTGATGAAGAAGAAGTTGGAACACTGAAACAATCGCTTTGCTTGCTTCATCTTCACTCCCTGTAATAAATCTTTTTCCTCTCTTTTCATCTCTTCTTCTTCTTTCACTATAAACAAATTCCATGATCCATATACCATCACCATCAATTTCTACTTGATTCTTGAATTAATTTCTCAAAACTCCACTTTTCAACCTCTAATCTCAGGTAAGGCCTTTGGGGATATTGATTTCTTGTTTACAATTTTATGCTTCAAGTTCTGAATTTATTCCCCCTTTTTAGTTGGTTAGGGCACAAAATTTGCCAAATTAAATTATATTATATTTCTGACCATGAGGATGAACAAGAGTTGAAATTTGGGTAAAAAAGTTTAGGGAGCTAATTATAGACTATGGTTGTATGGTCCTTTTTCCCTGATTAAATAATTGAGATTATGGTTGAAGTTTCTCATCTAATTAGACCTAGGGCTTAAGTTTTGTTTTTGTAGTTTTTTCATATTTATTCTTTTGATATTTTTTGAGCATATGACTTTAAGCTGGTTATGTGCATAAATTCTTCAGTTTGTAACTGTTGCCACACCATAAGATTAAGAGCTATGAGATGGATGAAATAAGAACACCAAAAAAAGTATTAGGACTCTTACACACACACACACACAGGGTCAGGTTCAAATGTGAACCACATTTTCATTGCGAACGTGAGAACAACTGAGAGCGTGCCATGTGGCCTATGCTGTCTGAATAATCATGTATTATGCAGACTACATAACACAGGACTTAGTATTATGCATACTGCATAACACAACATTCAGTGTTATGCGTTTTGCATAATACTGAGTGTTGTGTTATGCAATATGCATAATACATGACTATTCAGACTACATATGCCACGTGGCGCGCTCTCAGCTGTCCTCACGTTCCCAATGAAAATTCAGTTCACAGCCGAACTTTCGTCTATATATATATGTGTTGAAATAACTGATGTTGTAAGTAAATCTTAAGTTACTATTGCTTAAAGAACTTATTTAGATAAGTCTTCAAAAATCGTTTGCATAGGATTTTTATGCTTCCTTTCTTCAAGTGCTATATATGCATCATTTTTGGTAAGATCTTTCTAAGGTACACATGAATGAATAATGTGCTGCAAAGTTAGCTTTTTAACTGTGGAGTTTAAAAGCTAGTGCTGCAAATTTATTGTTTTCTTATTGATATATGCTGATTAGACGTGATCATTTATCTTCCATCAGGAGTTAATGGCTGGAAAAGTTATTGCAAATCGACCGTCGACTTCCTTTGACTTTGAGATTGTTGATAATGAGTATGATCAGCTTACAACTATAGGCGCATCTGCTAACCACATCAATCCGTGGATAAATGCTGCATCTATAAAACTTAGACATAGACTTGGAAGGGGCCCATTTGGCGATGTTTGGTTAGCAACTCGTCATCAAGTTACGGAAGATCATGAAGAGTATCATGAAGTGGCTGTTAAGATGTTACATCATATCAAGGAAGATAACATCAAGGTTGTATTAGATAAACTTAATGTCTTGTTCTCCAAGACTCAAGGACTACAAGGTGCATGCTTGCTACATGGTGTTTCAGTTATAAGTGGGAAGGTAAATAAGCAGATCCCACTTTTTAAAATTATACTTCGTTGTGTAGTTTCTTGATTAAAAAGTTTCATATATTTCAGATATGCATTGTTATGAAATTTTATGAGGGATCAGTTGGTGATCGAATGGCTCGTCTTAAAGGGGGGAAGCTTGCTTTGCCTGATGTGTTGAGGTAATGCTGTTAAGTGATAATATGAAACGGTTTGCTAGTTTGTTTAATAATTGATCCATAGTATTATTCAGAGGATCCTGTAAATGATGATAGGTATGGGATTGATCTGGCTCAGGGCATAATGGAATTGCATTCGAAAGAGAGTCTAATTCTTAATCTTAAACCCTTTAACATCCTCCTGAATGGAGATGATAAAGCAATTTTGGGTGATTTGGGAATCCCTTATGTTCTGCTAGGGGTACCATTGCCTAGCTCAGATATGACTAGAAGACTTGGCACGCCAAACTACATGGCCCCTGAACAATGGCAGCCAGAAGTTAGAGGCCCCTTGGCTTTTGAGACTGATTCATGGGGCTTCGGTTGCAGCATTGTGGAAATGTTGACCGGTGTGCAGCCTTGGTGTGGTAAGTCTATCGATGAGATATATAATGCAGTTGTCAGAAGGCAAGAAAAACCACACGTTCCAGATGGTCTTCCTCCTGCTGTTGAGAATGTAATTATTGGCTGTTTTGAGTACGACTTCAGGAGTCGTCCTTTAATGGCAGATATTTTACATGCCTTTGAAAGGTATGTATCTTTCACTATTCTTGAAATCATTTATGATTCATAGAAATATGAATGCCTTTTGTAAGCTATATTAACTTATTGATTGCCTCTGGTTTAATTCACAAGAATCAAATTTTGATTTTGTTTAATGAGAGTTTTCATGTCTTTGACCGTCTTTGAAATGCATCACTTTCTTATTTCCATCATCTAAGTTTATAAACCGAATTTGCAGCTCAAAGAATGCAGCTTACCATGATGGAAGCTGGACAAATATTGGTAGCAGGACCATTGTAGAGAAGTCAAATTGGAATGGCTACACAGAATGGTTCTTGTCAAAGGACCATCTTCAGGTGGGTGATATGGTGCGATCAAGAAAGCCACTAAACTCTTGCAAGCCCGAAAACATGGTTGTCCCAGAAGGAACAATCGTTGGTTTAGACACCGATAGCAATCAAAACGGTTTTGTTTTGGTACGGGTGCACGGAATACATGATCCGGTTAGAGTCCATGGATCCACATTGGAACGGGTCACATTTGGGCTGGCAGCAGGGGATTGGGTTCGTTTGAAGAAAGAAAACAAGAAACACTCTCCTATCGGTATCCTTCACTCCATTACCCGTGATGGAAGTGTGGCCGTTGGCATCATCGGGATGGAAACTGTTTGGAAAGGTGTTTACTCAGACCTCCAAATGGCGGAAACTTATTGTGTTGGGCAGTTTGTGAGGCTAAAATCTAATGTTATCAGTCCGAGATTTCAGTGGCTTCGAAAAAGAGGTTGCGAGTGGGCCACCGGGCGCGTTTCTCAGGTGTTACCAAATGGTTGTCTTGTTGTCAAATTCCCAAATAGGCTGACTTTTGGTGATGAAAACAGTTGCTTCTTGGCTGATCCAGCTGAAGTTGAATTGGTCTCTTTTAGTACAAGTCCTAACATGATGAAAAAGTATCAACATCTCGAGGATTTCCATTGGGCGGTCAGGCCGTTGTTGGTTTCTTTAGGTCTATTCACCGCGATCAAATTAGGGGTTTGTGTCGGGAAGAAAATGGGGAGATCAACCGCAAGAAACTCTGAAACCCCGGAAAATCAGCAGCGCGGTGGGGATATCGCAAATGCCAAATGGCTTCCTCCAAATATGGCCAACATCATTTTCAGAGAAGGGGTTACTACTATTCCCAGGTAATTCTTCGACTTTCAGGTTGATCCTAATAAATTGCACACTGAAGTTGTATTATTTTCATTATATATTGTTAAAATGAAATCTGGGATTTCATGCAGTCTTGAATCCTTTTGTAAATAGCTGACTGCTTGGTTTATAGATGTAGTTCAATGGTGAATATATGAAGTTGTGATGAGATCTGTTTGCTATGATCTTTAGGTTTTCATCTTTTCAGGAGTCTCCTCTTTGTACAGTGAATGAAATATGTAATTGCCTTTTGGCTGACACTTTTTAATCTTAACCTTCATATATTTGTGAATATTTATTCTATTTGTTGGATCTGAAGTAAGATTTGGAATGTGTATAACACAATTTATCCCTCCAAATCATCCCAAATTAAAAATTTGAAGTTATCTCTTCAAATCCCTCTAAATCATTTTCTTTCCTTTCTTTAAAAACTCAAAAACACACTTTTATTAATTAAATATTTCTTGTTTTTTCGGAGATTTGTATAAAATTTGGTGTAAAGAAAGTTTGTTTGACCAAAATCATGTTATCTTAAAAACCCAATTTATATTTATTCTTAAAAATCAAATTTATTTTTATTTATCAAAAGCTTACCGACAAAAATCACCACCTTATTTAGTAACATTCTTAGCTACGGGAACGAAAAACATAATTTACTCTAACTTCTATCTAAATTATGTTTTTCGTTCCTATAGTTTGTTAAAATTTGTTAATTTCGTTCTTGTGATTTTGAAAATTGTAAATTATTTCTATTTTCATTTCGAAGCATAATTGCTACTTTTAAGTACGAGGAGCTAATATAGAAATTAATATTAAACCATAGAAAGATAAAGAAATCAATAAATTTTAAATCACAATGATCAAAATAGTAATGACTAATGAATTAGAAACGGTGAGAATGTAAACCAAAGTTTCGAAACCATGTGGATGAAAAGCATAAATTTTCAACAAATCACAAGGACAGAAACGTAATTCAATCTAAAAGTTTGTGGCCTTGTGGGCATGTAAAAGAGCCTTCACAAATATTCATTTTGGGCTAACAAACCTGGCCGAAGGCCCATATTATGACATACCAAGACAACTTTTTTCAAGGGTGTCGGGGCCAAATCCCGAATAATCCCCGGTAATTTTGGGGGCTAAACATGGTCTCACTTAAATGTCTTTAGGCATGCGTACAGGAAAGGTCGAACTCGGTTAGGGCGCTATGCACCCCCGAGTGATAACCAATCCGCCACAGTACTGGAAGATTACCAAAACAAATAATTTGTGCATCAGTTTTATGGTGGGTGGAGACCAAAGAGGCATGATTGCATGTAATGCAAACGTTATTAAGTTTGTCTTTCATGGTTAGTTTAAACGAGAACAATATCTATTTAAAGGAACATGAAAACCAATAAAACCGTATATGATTTATGTACAAAATCATATATGATTCGCAGGACTTTGTAATTTGTTGTCAAAGTTGTTTCTGTGGCCTTTTTCGAAATTTAATGCAAAATCATATGTAATTTTGTTGGTTTTTGTGTTCTTTTAAATAGATATCGTTCTCGTATATCATCCCTTCTATTTTTTAAGTCAATATAACTAGGGTTCAATAAGTATTATGCTATTTGTCAAAAGTTGATTTTGATTTTTAGAAATGAAATTATTAGATCTGAAAAACTATGCAATGGGTTGCATAAAAAAACATTTTTTTTGAAGGTGTCTCATTATGATTCCTAAAAGTTTGGGAAAACTATATAAAATGGAACAAACTTTGTGTTGATCCTATTTTAAAGAGAACCAACTTTAAAACCAACATTTTAAGGTCTAAAACAAACTTTTGACATATTAATGGGCTTCTAAAAATCTCAAAATCTCCAAATAAATTTGAAGGGTAAAATCCACCCAAACACCTTTTATTTTATTATTATTTAAATATAAATACACTTTGTTAACATTTAATATTTATTTTAAAAGCTATTATTTAATCATGTTTTAATTAGTGATTTGAATTAAGGTAATTTCTATTTTATAATGGAATATTAACTAAAAATTTGTTGCTTTAATTTTAATGTGTTTTCATCAAATAAATAAATTAGTTAATATTAATTGTTATAACATGTATTTATAAAATTATAACTATTATTATTAAAAAAAAGTTAATAATAAATAAAATATGTTATTTTAAATTTTTAATGCAGGGTGTATAAATATTTCACAACTCTCACAATTTGGTCCTCGTGTGGATTTGGAAATATTCCCAATTGAACCTTTATAATTTTAATTTTTGTTTTGGTCCACCAAACTTGTTTATTATCCCACCCCCTCCCCAAAAAAGAAAAAAAAAAAAAGTAACCTACATGTTTTGTTTTTGGTTTTAGTCTTCTTTCCTACTTTGTGTATCCTCTACTATCGAGTATGAGGGGATAATTGTCATCTTAAGAGTGAGGCAAAACAACAAAACAACAAAACTAAATCGTAATAAAAGGAAGAATAACTTATATGCTTTTTTGAGACACTTTTCGCTTCGCTGAGAATGTGTGGGCTAAGAAAAGAGAGTGTAAGGTATTGTAGGCTCCAATTGTTAGATCTTGTTTATTGCTAGGGTTGTAGAAGGGTTAGGCTACTCGGTTTGGAGACATTCGAACAAGCCAACTCGGTTTGGCTACTCGGTTTGTGCGGGGTTGATGATTTTTTGTATTAATTAGATCTTAGGTTGTCGGATTGATTTTTTTGGGGGTTTCACAGGTTAGGTAAGGCTACTTTTTCGGGTTTGGGATTTGTACATTGCCAGTTGTTGTCAATGTTCTTATTGTAGATGAAGAAAACAAATTAAACATTATGTCCTAGATATTGGATCGAATTTAAGGGGTTTTCTTGTTTTTTTAAGCCATTTCCTTGTATTTGATTTAGATATAATGATCTACATGGGTTTTCTATTGTATTATATATATATATAGGGTTAATTACATGGGTATGTATCGAACTTGTCACGTTTTATCATTGTATGTACTCAACTTATAAACTTACCATTGTATGTATCAAACTTTCTAAAATTGCCATTGTATGTATCCAACTTTATCAAAACCTCAAGTTCGATACACTTTCGTGACAAGTAAAATACGTTCAATGATAGGTTTTGATAAAGTTGGATACATACAATGGTAATTTTAGAAAGTTCGATACATACAATGGTAAGTTTACAAGTTGAGTACATACAATGATAAAACGTGACAAGTTCGATACATACTCATGTAATTAACTCATATATATATATATATATATTAAAATGAAATTGCACATATATTTTGTTTTTGACTTTCGGGCCGGGCATGGGCAAGGCTATGGGCCGGTAACGGTTTCCATGGTCGAGAGGATTAGTCGGATGCCCGAATGGATCCTATATACTTCTTCGATTTCGGTCGGGACGAGTGTGTGTTTATCTGTCGTCCAAAAAAAAGTGATTTTTGTATTTGTGTTATAATTTGTGGAGATTCGGTGTCCCTTAGAAGTGGTGGTGGGTATTATCACGTTATTGTCATGTTCTATTTCATAAGTAAAGTAACCTTATTGTCTTTATGTAAGGAGTAAGGACATATAGAATATTTCATGGTTGGAAGATAATGACTATTATGGGAAGAAACTAATTAATACCAAAACAAAACTCACATCACCACTTTGTTTTTTTGTTAACAAATAAAGTTAAATAACGAAAAAAATACCGTAATTAATACCTACCACAAAAACGAAAACCTTAATTAGTCAACATTTAAAGTAAAAGAAACAAAGCGGACCACCTTTTGTAAAACTCAAAACATATCACATGCATCGTAACGTTTTTCATCAAATTTATATATGTATTAAGTTTTCTTTAGAAATTAAACTTCTTATATAAACTAAAATAAATTGTTGTTTGTATTTATTTTGAATAAATGGTAAAACTAAAATGCATGACCATTTAATAACTAACTAACTAACTGTTTGGTGTTTAAAAAACGGGTTAGGTACACCAAAATGTATAAAAGTTGTCACCTTTTATCATTGTATGTACTCAACTTAAAAACTTACCATTGTATATAATGAACCTGCTAAAATTGTCCTCATGTTCGCGATGAAAATGTGGTTCATAATTGAACTTTTCTCTCTTTCTCTATGTATGTATGTATATATATATATATAATGAAGGGCTTACGGTATGATAGTATGAAAGGCTCCACTTGAGAGTTTAGAGGGTAGGAAGAGAAAAGCTAATGTGACAATAAGAGTGTAAGGGTATAAAAGAAGGCAATACTTACGTTTTAGTCATTCGGTCTAGGTTGATTATTGACCTAAATGTTCCTTTTATTTGTAACAATATATGTGTTCTTCTATTTAGGATTTACTAAATAGAAATTTATAAATGTTCAAATAATAAAGGATATGAGGGTGTAAAAGGTTGCGATACTCTATCTGAGAGTTTAGATGATAGAAGAAAAAAAAAGCTAATGTGATATTGATGTGACAATAAAAATACGAGCATATAAAAGAAGGCAGTACTCAATTACTCATAGCCTTACAGTGGTTACGTTTTATCATTCGGTCCAATGTAATTATTACCTTTTGAATATAGACATATATTACTTCAAATTAGTCTAGGTTGATTATTGCCTTAAGTGTTCCTTTTATTTGTAACAATATTGTTTTATTTAAGAAAAAGAATGATTCTTTTGGTTTTAGGATTTACTAAATAGAAGTTTATAAAAGTAAGTGAATAACTTGATTTTGAATAAACTGAATAGTAATTGTCATAGAAGATGCAAAAAAGCACATGCACAATCAAATTAAATTTAAAATTTCTAAATTAAGAAAATCATGATAAATAAATCATTACATCACACTTAGACAATAATTATTGCCTAATTATTGATACAAAATCAAACATACATACCCCAAATCCAAAGAAAAAAACAAGCAACATGAGATATTACAAACCATGTTACAAATAAAACCCAAATTAAGATCCCGATTAACAAATTCACAATTTAAGCATTAAAAAGAATCACAATCCAATCATTTAATACTTTTCATGTTCATTTTTTGGACGAGACCCATTCGATGAAAATGATGATGAATTAAACGAAAGGGTTATAAGCTTCTACCAAGCTGGATTTCTACTCGCATTTGAAGCCTGGTGGCACGGTCTTGCCACAAGCACTCAACAACAAGCTTAATGTGATTGGGACGTTGAGGTTGATGCCCAAGACGTTAGCCTTGATGGCAGTGCAAAGACAAAGTGCGACTTCCAAATCAACCAAACCCTCAAGTAGTGCACAACACTTGCTTGATTCAGGGGTTCCAACCACTACATTGACCAAGCCCAGAACATCAGCACATACTCCTAACTTCAGTGTATCCCTAGGGCATGAGGGATTCGCTGGGGGACTCTTAGGTGGTATTGGTGTTGTTGGTTTGCACGAACCACAAGCATCGGAATATGTGACGGTGAAGATGAGGAAGATAATGAAGATAGAAGTGATAGAACGAGTTGCCATAGCTAGTGAGAGACAAATATTGTAGCTATGGTTTCTTCAAATTGAGGTGGCCTATAGAAGGGAAGGGTGAGCCCTATTTAAAGGAAGAATGTAAGGTGCATGGTAGAAGTTGGACAAATAAAATAATTGTATCAGCCAATTATTTACATTCAACACAAGTCTTTGAAAAGTCATAAGACCATGTATGGGGACTAATGTCTCCCTAATGATAGAGTTGGTTGCCGAAACCTTGGTAAAAGGAGAGCGTAATTATCATGGTTCTGACATAGCAAGATTCCTTGTCTAGAAGAGATCAGATCTACCCAAAAACATAACAATCATTTGTTGTTAAAATGAAAATAAGTTAATCTTTTTCGTTAAATTGTTGTATTTATTAACGAAATAAGCAACCATTTTGTAAAAATACGTAAAACCTTAGTAAGAAAGAGGGATTTGGTATGAATTATGAGAACAAAATGCAAAATGAACATCATACTTAATACTTTTGGTTTAAAATGTTTGCGAAAATAATAATTTATTTATAACAATTAAATATGATTATCCAAGAACTTCAATTGCATGTGAAAAATAATTTTAGAAAAATAATTTTAAATTATTGATTGGTGGGAAAGACAAGAGAGATCAACCACACCAGTTGTAATTTTTGTAAGGTTGTGTTAAAGTTGTTTGGCATATGTAATTCATGTTGCATTGTCTTATCCTCCAATTAAATATATATTTTAGGAGTCATTAATTTTGCAAAAAATGCTTTTAATATATTTGTAGAAAAACATATATGTTTTGAATTAAACTCTCTTAATTAACTAGGTTTGGAGAATATGTATGATGGATATATATACAATTATTTGGCAATTTCAGGAGACTTTTAAATAGTTTTTTAACCATAACTATTATTTTTAATGAGCCAAGACTTGGAATTTCAAGGAAAAAAAAAAGTAAACAAGTGAAATGAATGGTAATAGATGTTGATGTTACTAAAGATTTATAATAAAATATGAGGTGACAAGATTTTCATATCATTTTGTTAACAGCAAATTTTTTATTAAACAATGTATTTTGCTTGTATGAATGTTTTAAAAATGATTATTTTTTATTATGATTATTATTTTTAATTATTAGGTTTCTAGTTTTTTAGGTAATTTGTTTTTGTTTATAATTGCTTTAATTATTTAAGAGTTAAATATATAAAAAGTTTGATTTAAGTTGTAACGAAATTAGATAGTTAAATAGATACAATAAAATTACTTGCTTATCATTATTTTAAATGTAACTTTTGTAAATGATCATTAGTTTTCAAAAATTATTTTGTTCTAATCGAATTAAGGCTATGCTTGACAAATTAGCTGATAAACTAGCTGCTGGCTGATAAGCTAGCTTATGAACAAATCATTTTTGGTAAAAACCAATTTATATAAGTATGTAAAATGATCAAAAAGAACATCTTTAATAAATAATTAATTACAAGTATTTTATAATATAATTAAGACAAATTTCTAATAATATAATTAAAATAAATTTCTAATAACATAATACATTTAATAACTAAATTTCTAATAGCATAATACATTTAATAATATAAACAATAAAAAAATTATATAATATAATATATTAAAATAATATAGAATTGATTATTATTATTATATATACATACCAATGGAGGTAGCCTACCGGTTAAGACTTGTGAATGTGTAACAACCAACCCAAGTTTGAATTCGAGGGTGAGTGGAATGTGTAACAACCAACCCAAGTTTGAATTCGGGGTGAGTGGAATGTGTAACAACCAACCAAGTTTGAATTCGAGGTGAGCAACCAGGGGCCACTGAATATTAATCCCAGGAGAGCACGCTTTAGTTCTCGATAAAAATTATCAAGGATGTAGTCTGGACAAATCCCGAATGAACCTTATAAAAAAACTTTAAAAAAATCTATATTAAATATAATAAAAATAAAATTAATCAACTTCACATATCTTAAATAATTAATAATTTAAAAAAATATATAATTAAGAATTAAATATAAATATTTTTTACTAAATTATTCAACATATTTTAAGTATATAACTTTTTAAAAATTATTATATTTATCTTTTGATAATTAAATATATTAAATAATATCTAATAGAACTAATAACATTTAAAAATATATAATATATAATTTAATTTAATTAATAATTAATTTTAATTATTAAAAGTTAGTACTTAATAATAATAATTATTTATTAATAATAAATAGAGAAAATAATTATTATAGCCATTTCAGAAAATGGATTTTATCTCCTACCCACTCTCTCCCTAAAATTCATGTTATACCCATCGGTCCGCTATCCGGCGACCGCTAATAGCGGCTTCATTATTTTCCGGCCAAAACAAACCCAACAATATATGTTGAAATGGATAGCGGCAAGTTCCCGGTGGATAGCGGCACCATTAGCGGCAATACATATGGGTTGGAATATATATATATACTCCTTGTTAGCGGCAATATATGAGTTGAAATGGATATATATATATATATACACACTCCTTATTAATTAGCTGCAATATATATGGGGTTGAAATGAATATATATATATATAATATATATATATGTGTTCCTTTTATTTGTGTGTATATCCATGGAAGTTTAGATAAGGACAGCCGCTATCCATGGAATTAAGGACCGCCGCTATTATGGATATATATATATATGTATCTATATATATATATTCCTTTTGTGTGCGTATATTTTGGTGTGTTTGTTTTGGCCGGAAAACATCGGAGCCGCTATTAGCGGTCGCGGGATAGCGGACCTGTGGGTATAATATAAATTTTAGGGAGAGAGTGGGTACAAAGTTAAATCCATTTTTTGAATTGGCTATAATAATTATTTTCTCTAATAAATAATAGTTATTTTTTAATAATTAATATATAATTTTAATTGATAATAGTTAATTATTAACAAAGGATATAATTGGAAAAAGTCGTAAAAAGCTCCTTATAAGCTAATAAAAGCAGCTTATCAAAAAACTAAATTATAAGCTACTTTTGGTTTTACCAAATATGTACATAAAAAATAAGGTAGCTTATAAATCAGTTTATAAGCTAGCTTCTTTTTACCAAACAATGCCTAAAAAGTCTCTTATATTTTTAGGGTTTTTAGCCCAATTGAAAACATTGAAGGTTATCGGTAGTAGAAAATGTGTTATATATTTACGTTGTATGTCATAAATAACATTGAGTTTCAATGAGAAATTAAGAGCATCTAGAGTTGGAATATTCAAAAACCTTACTTATCATGTTTTTTTTATTTGCCTAATTATTGCCATCTTAACAAACTAAGAACCTTGTTATAAAAACCTTTACAATGGAGATTCTTACAAAAACTCTATAATGGAGATTCTTATAAAAAGCTTTATTTCCCTTTTCTTATTTAAAATATAATTTTTATTTTATGTAAATTATTATATAACAGAAAAGGAAACTGTTACAAGAACCTGAGTTCTTGTTAACACATGGGTTTTAATAGCAAGCTGTAACTGGAGAAGAACCTCTTTCCCATAGTGGAGGTTGTTGTAAAAACCCCAAAAAGAACCTCCATCGTGGATGCTTGTTAACATGAGAATCATAAAAAGTGGTTATCAACCGTAAGATGCATCAGATCAATTTTTTTCTAAAACGTAATTAATGAGAATGCATGAGATTAAAATAACAATTTCTCATATTTGTTGAAGCACTCAACTTCTTACACAATCATTCGTCCATAAATAATAGTTTTTTGACGCGCAATTATTAACTATGTACTTCTTTAAACATACATGTCAAAAGAAGACAATATTACTATGTTGAACAAATATAACAAGATAGCTATAATTGTTGTGGATGACACTTTGAATCGTTCAAACGTCTAGTACATGTCTATGCTGGAGGTGACTTTGCCAATAATTATTTGTTTTTGGATTCTTAATTCATTTTATAAAAGAAAATAGTTCATAGTTAACATAAAGTTATAGATCTAAGGTTACAAGTTAAATTACACTTAAAATGTATGAGAGTTTTTGTTGTTTAGAAATAGGGCAAAATATATTGAAATATGACGAAGCTATTTGGCATTATGATGATTTTGTACTCAACTTATATAACAAACATTTAGTTCTTCCAATTTTATATTTTTGTCTAATAAATTGGCTTTCAACAACTGGCTTTTTTCACGTAATTAAGAACTATATAATATATATGACATCTACGTTTTAACTTTTAAGTAGTTACATCATTCATTTTTACCCGTCAAAATGTGTATACAATAAAAAAGTACTATTTAAATTTTGTTATATTAATAGAGAAAAAAGTTCATCTTTACGAATGATTGGAGTTAAGACAAACTTTGTCGCAATTTAAGCTTTAAAAATAGATCGCGTCAAATTGCATGAGAAGACAACATACTTAATTTGATCCGATTTATATTTGGGCATAAGATCATGTGAGAAATGCAATTTTTTATGAGAAATGTTTTTAAATCGTTGATTACTTTCAATCAAATACCCTACCCACCCATGAATTATGGATTAAAAGAGAATCGATCATGTGCATCTCAATGCATCTTATTTCGGTCCATCACATCCCTCGTTATTCGTCGAATCCTCATTAAATGGTTATTAACGCTTCTCACACTTCTCACCGAATTTGACACTTCTCACAAAATGAGAATCAGACCAAAGGCGTTACATTTTCACGCATTCTCGGATGTAAACCATGTAACTAAAAATGTTTGAGATGTTACATCTCAAGTATTAAAACAAATTATTATTTATTCATAAGGATTCAAATATGAACTTTCTCTTCTTCTTACATTCTCATAGTTAATCCTCTTACATATTAGAGGTCAATATAAACAAAAAACTAAATATCATAAAAAGATAAGAAAGAAAATGTTCATGGAAGATTAACATTATAAATTATTCATACATATATACAAAGAGAAAGAAAGGTTCAAATGAGAACAATAACTTTTTAAGAAAACGCGAGGACGATTTTCAATCACTCATTCAGTCAATAAAGACGGCTTTGACCCGATCACCTTCCTTTAATCATCTCCACCCTCCATGAATCGCGTCCACCGTGACCGAAAATGTGTGGCTGAGAATCGTCCTCGCGTTTTCTTAAATTGACATCGTTCTCGTATGAACCCGCCTCTATATATATGTATATTGAGAAAAGTTCAAATGAAAACTCATTTTTCATTGTGAACATGAGGACCACTAAAATCGCGCCACGTGGCAATAATAAATGATGATGTTCGTTTGAACCAAAATTGAATTCACATTTGAACCTAACCCTATATAATATCTGCATAATAATTTTTTTTTTATATAAATCTATTCTCAGCCTTTCCTTTACGATAATAGCATTTAGTTTTTATAAAATATATTTTGTGATAGAGATAGAATAAAGAGATTTGATATAAATTTGAGTGGGATTAATATTGAAAAGAAAGAAAAAGAAAGTATAGACCAGAAGGCAAATGGTGCATGTGATGTAGCAATTAATGGAGAGCAAACATCCAAATATTCCACCACCTTCAACACAAACAACCAAATACCAAAAGGGCCCCTCTTCTTGCCACCCGTGATCCATCCAGTACACTAGTACCCCTAATTCACTCAGATATTCACTATTTTATTTTACTTTTTTACATTAATTTTACTTCAGATTCAGACCACATTTTAAGCCATCATGTCATCAAGTTAATTTTTTTAATGGCAGATAACTTACATATACGTTTCGGGGTATGCGGATCCAAACGGGTAACGAGTAATCCCCTGCGCCCATAAAGCGGCCTTATGGACCCGCCCAAGAGCTAGGTACTGCAGCAAGTTGTTCCTCCACGGGGTTTGAACCTTGGCCAACTGAGGATACCATCCCCTGAAACACAAGGATGTTGCCTCCACCAGCTAGGCTAAACACTCCACTTCAATCATAACTTTGTGCATGAAATTGAATTTGGGTCAGTTTATGTTTGCCTCTCTCTTTGTCTATTAATGTGTTCTTGTTTATTGGTTGATGAGTGGTTTTTGGGTTTTCTCACTCAATGACAGATGTTTTAAATTGTTTGTGAGAAAGTAAATTTTTTTTAACCCAAAGTTGAACTAATAAGGTGTGCTTTTACTAAATTACTACTCATCGTATTCATACATTAATTATTGTCAATGAAATTTATATACGTGTTGTGATGCGCGGTTCAAAAAAAAAAAAAAAAAAAAACTTGTTGTGATGCTTTTAGGTTCTTTCTCCTTTTTAATAGCCGCAACCATTAGTTTTTTTAGAAGGATATCTGAGGCTTTGCCCCGACTAATCCTGGCAAGGTACACCGACAGCTAAAGCATCCTGCCCTAAGTTAATCCCTAGTGGCCACAATCTGGAAGCGTCTGGATTCGAACCTTGGGTAGAAGGGTTAACAAGTCACTTCCCCCACATGCCTTAACCAGTACGCCAGAACCTTGTGGTTCACAACCATTAGCTGGTTATCTCTTTTTCAAATGTCTGGTCTCAAACGAAACATTACGAAGGTGTTTGGTTGGCTGAAACTGAAATGTAATTTTTCAAAAGAATTGGATGGGAGTGGGTGATAGCTATGACAACAATAGTAATGATGACATGTGTTTGTGTGCGTGTGTCTGTGCCCGGGAGGAGGGGGGACAACAACAACGATGGTGGTGGTGGTGGCGGCAACATGACAATCATAGTAGCAGGGACCAACATGGGTGGTGGTGGTTAACTTAAAAGTGAATGTTATTTTTGTGTTTTTAAAAACCAAATTATGGATTTCGTTCTATTTGCAAGTAATAGAATTCAAGGAAGTAATAGATTAAATTCCTTGACTTATGCAGAGTAATGATTAAATTCCTCACCGCAGAATTGAAAGGAAGTTTACAATTCCGCCCATTTCAAAAGAAAAAAAAAAAAAAAAAACTGGACAAGGGAATTGAAATTTGGTCAAAGGAGATGATTATCTTAATTCCCTTGAAATCTCTACATTGGCTCTTTAACTAATATGGTGAGTTAAAGGCTGTTTGGGGCTGTTTTGCCTCTCGCAAACCCGCCCCATTAACTTTGCTAGCTGGGTTCTCGTTGTAGCTGTTTAAAGTTGGGTTCTTGTTGTAGCTGTTTAAAGTTGTGTTCTTTGCTTATTTTAGTTTTTGTTTTGAAGGACTTCAATTTGGTTTGGTTTTCTGTTCACTTGTACTGTCTTGTAATGTATTTGGTTGGGTATTAATAAATTTGTTGCCGTTCAAAAAAAAAATCTAATATTGTGAGTCAAATATGAAAAAACCCTCATTAAATTGGACTTCGTACATTGACTCCATACATTGATTTTCATTATCATATTCCTTACATGTAAAGAACTTCCCGCCAATAATCTACATCATTTTATTATATACATCATGTCATTCACTTTTTTTTAAGGGTATCCCAAGCTATGCCTAGACTAATCCCGACAATTTAAGACTCTAAGACATGAGCCCCTGATAACTCAGTAGCCACAATTGTTGTGTATAGATTCGAACCGTGGGCAAATGAGATATTCTACCACATCCTCCAGGGCCTCAACCAGTACGCCGCAACCCTTGTGGTTTACATCATGTCATTTACTTATTTTATTCTATTCGTAAAGTAAACAAAATATTGTTAGAATAATGTATATTTGTTAATAGTGGTGGCCAAAAACAGGGTTCGGGCTGGCCTCCAAACCGGTTTGTTACTGTGAATGGCTAAACCGGTTTTGTGCCAAACCGGTTCGGTTTCGGGCCGGGCTGGGAGAAGAGAGGCTTGGCCCGTTTGAACATATCAAAACATAGCTTAAAATTGAGATAGGTGATGTAATTACCCATACCAAATGTTATTAAATCTACCAAATATTTAAAATCTATTGATCTAGTCTTGAAGAGTTAAGATGAAGAAGTTATAGCAAAAATAATCATTTAAAATGGAGTTAAGACGAAGAAGTTATAGCCAAATGTAGGAAACCTCGTTTTCTACCGAAACTTTTTATTTGGACGACGGAGATTTTATAAAAAAGCCAGCGAGAAGCTAGAAGAAAGGAATTACATACAAGAGATAGCTAGAAAGAGATTTTCTAACCACCTACCCAACTAATGATAAACTTACTACTCCTATTTGTAACCCAAAAGAACGATTGGGTCACAATGCTATCTCGCAATGCCGATTTCTTACGCTTAGGAAGCCTAAAAAGAGTCCCATTCGAAAAGACCAAATAACCCTTAAATCCGTTTGAATGATATCCTCTAGACAAGCCAACTCCATTTTTTTTCAAACACGAGGATAAAAACCAACCGATCTAATCCGAATTGGAGTTAAACTCCGGAATACCCACCACACAATTTGCTTCCAAATATTCCAGGTCATTTAACCAGAGAAGAACAAATCACCCACCGATTCAAACTCCAAATCACAAATGGGACATAAGAGGGAATGTACGTCAATTCCTCTTTTATCAAGATTGTCTCGAGTTGGAATTTTGTTCAAGCCCAACCGCTAAGCAAAAACATTACCTTGATAGGAACAAGCCGATTCATCTTGTAGAAGAATGATGTAGCTACTACCAAAGTTTTAGAGTCTATATAGTTACGAGCAGAAGCCACCGAGAACTCAATTGAACCATCGAGGGATGAATGCCATCTATCTAGTTTTCTCACGATTTAACCTATAGAGTGATTCCTGCTACCTTGTCCCTGACTTAACATCATTTTTGACTTAACCCGCTACCTTGAACCCAAAATTCGACGTATAGAGACTTACACGACCTGGCGAGCGCCCTTGGGTTAAGTTGCAAGAGGTCATTTTTGGCTCTTTTTCATCGTTTTTTGTCTTTTTGAAACCCCCTGGTTCGAACCCCAACATTTCTATAAAATTATCAACTAAAAAAGTTATAAATTATAATCTTAATACTTTTTGACAATGGGTTAATCACAACCAGAAGCTCGAAATTTATCAGTTTTACATCAACTTAGAAACGAGATCGTTAAATGTTAATCATCATATATTATTATCAAATGAATGGTAGTTGGATAATAATTGGATGTTCAGTTGGATGATAAGTGGATTGTCATTGGATTGGATCAATTTTATTAATTGGATGCCAGAATGTTTACCCAAAAACTGCATGATCCAATTTAGAGGTTGAACTTTTAGACCCAATCGATTTGATCCACTTATAATTCAATATCTGATTCTAATTGAATTGGTCGATTTAAGTTGGATCAGATGCCTTTATGCACGCTCTTACTCATCCATAAGCCACGTGTCAGTGGCATTATCCCCTTATAATCAATTCACAAAGTGAAGTGAATAGTAAACTTTTAGAGTAAAATGCAACTTTAGTCCTTATAAAATAAAAATTCACATTATCCCCTTATAATCAATTCATAAAATGAAGTGAATAGTAGTAAACTTTTTAAGTAAAGTGCAACTTTGGTCCCAATAAAATAAAAATTCACAAAATGAAATAGTAAACTTTTTGAATAAAGTGCAACTTTGGTCCTAATAAAATAAAAATTCACAAAATGAAATAGTAAACTTTTTGAATAAAGTGCAACCTAGGTCCCTATAAAATGAAAATTGACAAAATTAAGTGAATAGTATACTTTTTGAGTAAAGTGCAATTTTGGTCCCTATAAAATGAAATTTGTGAAATACATATGGAGTAAAGTACAACTTTGGTCCTTATAAAATGAAATACAAAATGAAATGAATAGTAAACATATGGGGTAAAGTATAATTTTGGTCCTTATAAAATAAAATGAATAGTAAACATATGAAGTAAAGTACGACTTTGGTCCCTATAGTTTGATATTTAGAGTGTTTTTAGTCCTTATGGGTTTTTTTATTTCATTTTCATTCTTCCATCCAACGTTGTTAAATTAAGTTAGTTAACTAATTCAAAAAACTGTTTGATTAAATTACATATTTGGTTCTTTTAGTATACTATCTTTATATTTTTATATTCTCAAATTACATAATTCACATTTTACTGCATTTACTTTATTTATTTATTTTATTATGACATTTTGTTTTATTGGTTAATTATAAACTATTATAACTTTAATAAAAAAAATCAAGTAATTTTCATTAAACTATTGATAAGTACATCATATTTTTTTAAAGCTTTAGGTTAAAATCTCTTAAATTAATATTTTTTATTTGTTATTAAATCTTTTTATTTATTTTAGATAACCATTAACATATAAACTCCCTTACACACATATTATCAATCAACATGCTAACAGTCACGTAAAATAGACATCAACTAAACCATATATCTCTTTTTGATTGTAACATATAGTTAAATTCACAATACAATGCATGAAGTTCGTCATGTAAATCCATATAAATCTATCTTGCTACTTATGATAAAATCTATCACAGTTTATAACTCGGTGGGAAGCCCGGGCTTTCAATAACTAGTTCATATCAATTTGCATGTGTTTTGAAGGGATTTTTATAAGACTAGTATATAAATCATACAAGCATATGAAGCATTTTAAATACAACTAAAATAAAACCCTATTATTGTTTCTCGTTACACCTCCATCGATGGGTACAACCGTAAAACCTTCTTCAACCATTGTTTATATTACCATGCACCAATTTTCTCTAGCCACCTTATTTTAAGCATCTGCCCCTCGTAATTAGTAGCCTCTACCTGGATGCAAACACAAATTCTACTCTCTAAATCAACTAAACCTAGATGGATATTAAAAAACATAAATTACAAAAAAAAAGTAAAAATAATAAAAACTCCAATTTGAGATATTAAGAAACATATTTTTTATTTTTATCTTTTGCGGTATGAAGAAAGATATATCTTTTAGATATAAACCTCAAAATATAACCGAAATGTATTAGGATGGTGTTTGGAACTCAAACCTCAAATCTCGAACTCAATTTTTTGCTTTGATGGAGGTAGGGGTTAATCAAAACCGCAACGACAAAAATGACTTAGAGTGGAAAACGGCTTGGATTAATCATAACCACAACATTCCTCCAGAGGAGCAAAAAGGTCGATAGTAGAGAGTTAATGGAATAATCCCCAGAAATGAAGGGAGAGGGTCAGACGGATGTCATGTGAAGGAGTTAAGGTTTTTTTCTGTTGATTTTTTTTTTTTAAATGTGTTAACAATTTGTACATATGCTTAAAAGACATGTACACTATACGTTTGTAACAAATCCAAGTTATAGTCCTTAGAGCATTTGTAATCACAATTTTAGGCAACCAAATTGTGAAAATGACAAACAAATTTTTTGAAAAAGAAAAGGAAAACTATGCTATTGATATGGGCCGACCCATCTCTCACCAAGCAATCTTAAGATTGAGCTTTTAACTAGGCTGTCAAAAAATGACCCAATCCGAACCCAACCCAATAGTAGCAGGTTGGGTTGAGATTTTCAACCCGTTTAAGTTAATTGGGTCAACCCGCCTAACCCATTTATTTATTGGGTCTGGGTTGGGTTGAGATTTTTAACCTGTTTACAACCCGAACCCAACCCATTTACAACCCAATCTTAACCCATTTACACCTGGTTTTAACCCACTAGTAACCTGCTTTCAACCCATTTCTAACCTGTTTGTAATCCATTTAACATATTATTTAATTTAATTTTATATTTTAACATAAACTTAAAATAATAAATAATAAGAAAACTAAAAGAAATGATATAACCCTAATTCCCTAAACCTAAAACACTCTCTAGTCCATTCCATTTCCTTATTTCTATATCACTTTCTAGCTTATTCCTTTCCATCTTCAATTTCAAAGTTCAAACTTTGCCAGCGCCACCTCCATCGGAAGAAAATTTAATGGACAGTCAGTTGACTTCGCCTTCCCCACTAGCGACTATTACCAAACATCGACCACGAAACAGTAAGTTACCGAAATCGATTTCACAATCTATCTCATAGGTATAAATTTCAGATTGTTGAACGGGGTTTTGAGAATATTTAAAGTTCAAATTAAATGGGTCAACCCAGGTTCAACCCGCTACCAACCCATCAAACCATAAACAGGTCAACCCGCTACCAACCCATCAACCCATCAGGTTGGGTTGGGTTGAAAATCTCAACCCATTTAACTAAATGGGTTGAGTTGGGTTGAGATTTTCAACCCAATTAATAAATGGGTTGAACCCGAACCCAACCCGACCTATTTACACCCCTACTTTTAACTTTTAAATGAAATTGGTAAATGTCATTTTCTTATTGGCTGGTTAAAAAATTTCTGGATAAAACTTATTTATTAAAAAATAATTTAACAAAAATATCTAAAATATAACAAAAAAAATATTTTTTTAACTACTATAAATATAAATCAAGTTGACATATTTTTATCACATTAATTATTTGATTAAACATATATGATAAAAGGTCGGTTATGATAATTTACTATGGTTATTCATATATTTCATATATATATATATATATATAGGAAAGTTCAATTGTGAACCACTTTTTGATTGTGAACGTGAGGACAACCGAGAGCGCGACACGTGGCGACTTTGAGTGTGGTCCCCCTCTTTAATTCAATGCCCTCCCATGAATTGCGCCTAGTCATCCGCCGTGGATCTGACGTGGCGCCTAGTCATCCGCCACGTGTCGCGCTCTCGGTTGTCCTCACATTCACAACCAAAAAGTGGTTCACATTTGAACCCACCCCTATATATATATATATATAACTTGATACTTATTTTCAAGACTTATTTTACAAAATACTATTTTAGATTGGATCAAACCATTAGTTAACAATAAAAGAAGTGAAATTATGTTGAAGCTATAAATTGTATAGGTGAGTAAAAGAGATGTATTATTTTAATTAAAATTGATCAAAGGAAATTGTAATCAAAGATAGTCTTACAATTTCCCTATAATAAGGATGAAAACAGACCTTAAACTTAAACAAAACCGAAGAATTAGTTTGTAATATACCCTCCAAAATATCTAAGTTCTCATAAAATTTTGAATTAAACAAATTATAACACAAGAGTTTTATATTATTTAATTTGAAAAGAATATCAATATACAGGTTCATATTTAAATAAAATAGAAATTGAAAGTTGTTAGAACCTACAAAGTTATTGAATGATAATAACTTAACATTTCAAACCAAAATACAACAAAATTTTGATTTGTATATATAGCTCATAAAAACGTTTGAAGCTTTTTAAATTTGAATCCATATCTCCTTCATACATATCGAAAAACATATTTTATAAAGCTACTTCTCAAATCTTCTACTAATCTAACAAATGACATTCGCAACAAAATTTGTAGTGCATAGATATGAATCATGCCTATTGCCCATATGGGCAATACTCCTAGCATCTTGAACCTATCTTCCTTTGTTCACCTCTTAATAAAAAAGTCGTATGATCTTCACCATCCATTTGCTTCAAATTCAGAAAATGCCTAATATTAACCTGTGTTAACTTTTAATTATGATCTTCACCATCCATATTGAATCAAAATTTCAAAAGTTGTTCAAGTTTCATCTTTGATTCAACGCAAAATTTTCACATTAGTACATACTTGGAACCAGTTGAATTTTTTTAGTGAATTTCTATGTTTTCTTACGTCCCACTAGTTGTGCATACTATTCAAAATCTTGGTTTATCTATTGAACAATTTAGTTGAATATTTAAGCATGTCACAAAAATAAAGGCAAAACCAGCTAAATAAACACGTGAACTCTAACACCTTTCTCGTGGAACATCAAACTAAAACCGACACATCTTCCAATTTACATCCTCGACCACCACCATCTTCGGATCCTCCTCTTTCATCATCATCTTATCTCAAATAAGTGACCCATTCCATAATTGATATATGTATTATTATAAGATATTCACATTTATCATATTTTATAGTTTATAGTATCATAATTATTTGGCCTCATTAAAAAATAAAGGTCGAAAAATTTGATTTAATATTAACAATTTTTTAATAATTCAAACTTATTATTAATTAATAACAACAGACTCGGGATAGTTTTTTGACCAATTCTAAAAAAATTAAAAATATAGTTTACATATTTTGCAAAAGAAATGGATTTGTTAAACTAGAAAAGAGTAGTTTCTATATTTGGTGGGTCCAGATTAACTACTCCTTTTCACTCTAACAACATTAACACAAAACATGAAGGCTGCTTCCATGCACTTTTTGATCTCTTCTTCTCTCCCTCCCCAAATGTTAATCAAATCCCAAATTCCTCTGAATTCTGGCTTAACAACCCCTTAATTTCCCTCTAATTCATCATTGTAATTAATACATTGGATTGATCTGATCATTATCAGCATATATATTGTTGTTAGGGTTAGAGGTTGACGGCCGTTAGATGACGATTCTTTACACGATGGTGGCGAGAGGATCCGTTGTGTTGGCGGAATATAGTGGCACGTCCACGAACGCGAGCACCATTGCCAGACAGATTCTCGAGAAAGTCCCTGGAAACAATGATATGAATGTATCGTATTCGCAGGATCGGTATATTTTTCATGTTAAGCGTACCGATGGCCTCACGATTCTGTGTATGGCCGATGACGTTGCCGGAAGTAAGCTACAAATTGCACTTCTTGATTTTCTGTTCGCTTTAAAAATCGTTTTATATTGTTATGAGATTAATTAGCTTATTGTTTGTGTCGTGTTTTGCAATTTTATTGGCATGGCATCGGCATGCGTGATGTGGCAATCGGTACCAATGCCAAACACCACCCCTCCATTTTGACCAAAAAGTTGCATGCCGATCGGCACTTGAATACCGATGGAGAGATGAGAGAGAAATAGAGAGAAGAGGAGAGAGTATTTTTTATTAAAATAAGACCATCCACAGTGGTCATGCTGCTTGCCAATGGTACCAGCTGCCACGTCAACGCCACATCAACTTCACATCAGCTTTCAACTATCTTACCAACACCTTACCAATGCTTAACAATTCATTCATACCCATACCAATCTAAATAATTAATTAAAAAAAAGAAAAAAAAAGAAAAGAAGAGAGAGAAAGAAGAGAGAGAGAGAGAGATAGAGAGACAGGAGAGAGAGGGTGGGGTGGGTAGCCTTCTCAACCGGCACGGCTGTGCCATTTTTCTCCCATGCCGGTTACCCTCGGCGGTGTTGCCAGAGGTACCGACCGGTACCGGTTGGCTTGACGCCTTCGTTCACGATGGGCTGCGGATGGTCTAAAAATCCTCTGGCATGCTTAAGCATTGAAACATGGGTAGTACTAAGATCTTGGCATGGCACTGGCGTGAGGATGGTTGTGCTGATGTGGTGCTGAGGTGGCACATTGGCATGACATGCCAATGGCATGTACACCCAATGCTCTATAGGAAGTTGTGATCATGTGATTTCCAATTAGACCGAAGATCGGAGCTAGCATCATATTTTTGTCGACTGAAAGGGAAATTGAAGCTAGATATACTTTTTGTGTTGCATATCTGATAAGATTGGATGATATAGGGTTCTTATTTAGAGCATCATAGTTGCCTAGGCGGTTTAATTTTGTGTATGATTTGAAATCTGATGGTTAGTCTTCGGTTCACAGTAATTCATGTATGTGTAAACTCCAAATTTCGGACTCTAGAGATACTCACAGAATGTGAAATGAGATAGCCATACCAATCTATATAATATATATATATATACTACTTGCATAGTAAATGTCAAAGATAATTTAGCAATGCTTTTGAAGGAGATTAGTGAATGGTAACACTGTATGTTATTACAGGACGAATTCCTTTTGCGTTTCTTGAAGACATTCACCAAAGATTCGCTAGGACTTATGGTCGAGCAGTCCTAACTGCCCAGGCTTATGGCATGAACGATGAGTTTTCGAGGGTTCTAAGCCAGCAAATGGAGTATTATTCAAATGATCCCAACGCAGATAGGATGAACCGGTTGAAAGGTGAAATGAGTCAGGTCAGATAGAACTTTTAACTCAAAGCGCGCGAATACATTTATTCTATGTGATTAAAGATCATGGTGCACAGGGGTGGGAAGAGGCACCAAGATTCTAACATAAACTCTAATATCTTCTTCTTCTTTTTTGCTAGTGTTTGTTTAAAAACAACCCTTAGTAGTTAGCTTAGCTCCCACATTTAGTCTAAGGCTTTGTTTGACAAAAATAAGCTAGCTGATAAGCTAGTACATGTATGGATGGACCATAACCTAGCTTATAAGTTAGTGTTTCAGGAGCTTTTTGTAGCCTTTTCCAATTATACCCATATTAATATTAATTATTATACCCCAAGATATCCTTTTTGGTTACTTCACATACTCATAAACTAGTTTTTGCCAAGAATAATTTATTCATAAGCTAGTTTATCAGCTACTAGTTAGCTCATTAGTCAACAGCTAGTATCAGCTAGCTTATCAACTAGTTTATCTACATTAACAATCACTAATAGAAATTAATGATAAGTGATACTTCAACGTGATATCGAGTACTTCTATTAATAAAAGTGATACTTCAATGGGTATTCTTTAGATATGTGTAGGTCATAATTGCCTCTTTGATCTTCAAATCAATAAGATGAAATTTAGCCTATTCTATTGCTATGAGAATCTGCAAATCTATTGGTGATTTTATGCATACATGTCGTTGGAAAGGCAAACAATTGATCTGCATAACGGGGTTCTAACTTGGAGATCATACTTGTTGAATGTGATGTTATAAACAGGTACGGACCGTGATGATACAGAATATCGACAAAGTTCTAGAGAGGGGTGATCGCTTGGAGTCACTTGTCGATAAAACTGCCAATATGCAAACCAATACGTTCCGCTTCAAGAAACAGACACGAAGATTCAGAAATACAATGTGGTGGAAAAATGTCAAGATCATGTAATTTCTTTGAACTCTTACCTTTTTCTTTATATTCTGTTTTCTAAATCTATATGATGCATGCTTTCATATTTTAGTGATGGCTATTAATTCTTAACCTGTTCCTAAATTATCTCCCTTCATACCAATATCTAGAGATATGGTAGCATTGGTTTAATTTGGTCTTTTAGAAAGATGAGCCAATGATAATTCATAAAAACTATAAAGTGTATCTGACATTGGAATGATCGATAAACTTACCTGGTAAATGAATGAGAAGACTCTTACCCGGTTGGTTAATTATCGCTTCTCGGGTGATAATTGCTTTCCTACAATCCATTATGATGGCCAGAAATATTTCCGGATAAGGTAAGTGAGAGTGGTGAGTGGTGACTCTTGCCTCGATAAAATAAGCGTTTGATAAACACCTGGGCGGATTCACATTAGGTAAAAAAATCCTTTATACTCTTATGTCATTAAGTTCCCCAAAGTCATTTTCGAGAGTCCACCCAGTGGCCTTGTACGTTTTGACGAAACCTCTCACTCTGTTGCTTAATGGTCGTTATTCTTGTATTTTGTTACTGCTAATTCTTGCAATTATGCTACAATAATAACTTAGTTGATGGTTTTGTTAAATATATCTCAAATTCTTGTTCTTTTAGTTTAAGTATAAATGAGTTCACATAATGTTGATTTTGTATATACTTAAACCAATTAATCTGGAAGAAAATTATATAAATTAACTAATGTCATTAAGTTAAATAAAAGAATGATTATATTTATGAAGTTCTAATACTTTTTAGTTGGGTGTTTCTTATAAATTCTTTATGTGATCACATTTTGTTTGATACCAAGAAAGCTTAGGGGAAAGTGATATAAACCTATAGATGTCATTTTTCTGATATTGGAGCTTAAATTATGAATGCAGGGTTACATTGGGAATTCTTCTTTTGGTGGTGGTGTATCTGGTTCTGGCCTTTGTTTGCCATGGGTTTTCACTTCCTACTTGTCTGGGGTGAATTGAAAATGAGATCCAAATAACTCCAATTCTAGAATTCAAAGATCTCCAATTTCATGCTCTTTTGTGAATCTTTTTCTTGGTTATTTAAGTGAACATGGTAAATTAATTTTCTCATGCTTAGAAACTGCTATTGCATTTTTTCAAGGTTTTTGGATTAATTTGTATTGATTTTTTTTAACAGTATAGGAAGAATAAAATATGCAGATGAAGTATTATTTCTCAATCCACCATGATTTATATATGCCGTCATTTGAACAATGTCACTTAGGATCAGGTTCAAATGCAAACTCATCTTTCATTGTGAACGTGAGGATATCCGAGAAAGCGCCACGTGGCATATTCAGACTGAATAATCATGTGTTATTCAGAGTGAATAATACAACATTCAGTAATATTCAAACTGAATAATACATGATTATCAGACTGAATATGACACGTGGCGCGCTCTCAGCTGTCCTCACGTTCACAATGAAAGATGATAAGTTCGTAGCCGAACTTTCGTCATGTGTACGTAACACAGAACGAAATAGCAAAACAAGACAAGTGCTCAATATATTTAGTAGGGGATGGTCAAGGATATGTCATACAACAAGGGTTGTTTGGTTAAGTTCAAATTTAGCAACAAAAAAAAATGTTATATGTATATATTGTGTAGAAATGTCAGATAACATAGTTTGAGGGCCAAATTTGTAATAACAAAACCAAAGGGGCTTTTACTGTAAATTCTCAAAACATTTGAAATTTCGAGATTGGAATGAATCCCGTTTTGCACGGCCAACTTTGGGGAAAAACCCATCTGATCGTGTCCATATATATATAAAGCCCAACAATGATGATTGTCATTAAATCTAGGAAATTAACTAGCTAAGAGCATCTCTAACAGCATTGCTAAAAGAATTTCTAAAATAGAAAAAACAAGCTAAAATCTCTAAAAACATTTTCAATCATCTCCAACAGTTTTGCTATTTTAGAGAATCAATCATTCTTTTTATTATTAAAATATTCAATATATTTAGTATTTCAATAAAAAAATTAACCAACTTTTAAACTATTGGTGGAATGGATTAAAAAGTAGTTTCTCTCTTCTCATATAGAGATTTTAGAGAAATCTCTAAATTTAGAGAAAACTCAAACTTTTTCTATTTTAGCAATCCATTTAGCAATGCTGTTGGAGCATTTTAGAAGAAAAAAACACCATTTTTTCTATTTTAGCAATGCTGTTGGAGATGCTCTAAGGCATGCTGTTCCAATGGCCGAGGCCTTGCCCGACTAATCCGGGCAAGATTCACCGACAGCTAAAGCATGCTGTTCCAGTGGCCTAAGCGCTTGGATTCGAACGTAAGGTAGAAGGATTAACTAGCCACTTTTCCCGCAAACCTTAACCAGTACGCCACAACCTTGTGGTTTAGATCTAGGGAAACTTCCCAATGTGTTTACAAAAATCCAGCAAACAATTGAAAGAATAACCACCATGGGCTGTGAAATTAGGTTTTCCAAGTATATCGTCGAGTTGAGGTAATTTTCTATACTAGATTTGTTTTTTTATAATGTATGCAGGTTCTATTTTTTAAATAAGTTCGATTAGAGTTTGATTATAAGATCATATGTGACCAGGTAACGTTAGTTTTGAACAAAAACCCATTGTCACTACGATTACATTGTTGGAAAGCCGAAAAACTCACAATATAGTTGTCAAATCTTATGCTAAATGATAGATAAAAGTTACTTCCTACGAATGAATGAAAAAGAAAAAGATTTCACGAATCAACACATTTTTGTTGTGTGAGTGAGACCCACACGTTTGGTAATTTGATTTGGGCCACTGAATTTGTTTTATTTTTAACCATTGATTTATTTAAATGGGTTGTAATTGGCATCGGTCTACATATTTATACAAATCGTGGTTATAGTTTATAGTTTACTTATATTTTATGCATTGTCATTTGAGTTTCGAAATTATTACGAGGTCTATAATGTTTCCATTTGCCTAGAACCTTTGTATCTTAGTTAAATTTCTCTTATGTGCAAGTCACAAAGATATTTTTGTCCTCTAGCATCTTTTACATTTTTTTTAATATATAGTTTTTTTAGCATGAAATCTATTAAGAAAATCGAAGCCATAAAAAGTTATTCCCACGCTTGCTCTTGAGGTGATTCGTTTTTCGTTTTATTGGATTAGCGTTAGAAAAAAAGGCTTTTATAATGTTACGTGGGATTCCTGGTTGTAATGTTTTGACGTTCGGTTTTTCCTAGCTTCTCGCTAGTTTAATGAAAGTCGCTGTTCAAAAAAAAAAAGAGGTCAAAAAGATGATATGGCTCCCAATCAATCCAGTTATGGCTCCCACCTAACTTGCTCCTATTACAAGCCCACTAGAATATTGTTGACCAAATATCGTTGGCGATTGTGAGCGGATTGAAAATAGCCCCGTTAAAGATTGTTCTGTTTCTCCCCCTCGAAGATGCCCAAAGTTATGCATGAATCGTCACCTCTTTGATGATGCTTAAATAATTCAAACATAACTAGATAAACCTATAACTCATAGTCCATCCCCCTCCCTCTCTTCTTCCCTCAATCAACAACTAGCTTATCAGCTAGCAGCTAGCTTATCAGCTAGTTTGTCAAACAAAGGCTTAGTAGGTGACCTCTCTAACTTTAGGGAATGAGCAGGAATGAAATCTTACCCAAAGGTCCAACAAAGACCGAAAATCTTATTAGATAAGGTCCAACAAGGATGGAAATTATGTTTGTACTATTCACTCTTCTAAAAAGCTCATCGCAAATCAATTTTTATGGCATGTTTTAAAAATGTGCCCATAACATTTTACCAACTCTAATAAAATAAATATAATTGGTACCATTATTTTAAAATATATATAACAATAACATTAATTAACACATGAAAAATCATGATAGTTTTACATTGAGCCTTCTTAACCACACTGAATGAAGCACCATATCTATCAAATCATATGGTTTTGATGGTCTATGAATTATAAAATGTCTTTGCACCTTCATCACCATTTTTTGCAATCTCAAATACTCTTCCATTCCAATTCCTTCCAAGATTTTCTTGATTTCCGGTATCTTCGCCACCGGAACTTCAACCGAAAACTTGCTCCAATCAAGAACATCGCTGAACGGTAACACGTAATGATCGGAAACAATCACCGGAACACAACCGGCGGAGATTGCTTCAACTATTCTTGGGCTTGCTACTTCATACCCACTTGGGCACAAGCAAAACTTTGCCCTACTCATTAAATCAGAGTAATTTAGGGTTTTTGGGAGGTAACTATAGACTTTAATTTCTTCATCTTTGTCTTTCCAGTATTTTAACAAATACTTTCTGACATGCCCGTGGTCTCCACCGGCGAAAAATGCAAGGATAGAACGGTTTTCTGGTGGTTGTCCGATGAGGGGTGGTCCTAGATGATGGTTGGGAATGTTGATTTCTGGCAAGGAGACATCTCTTTCTGGCCGGAAACCTTCGGAACTATTGGCATTGCAAAGCACTCTGATAAAGTGTTCGTAGAGTTTAGGGTTCGTCGCTGAAACATCTGGTGCCTGAAAACAATGAACGATCATCGTAAAATCGTTGTTGGTCTATCGGTGTGTGTTTAGTATGTAAGGGTAATTAAGTAAGGATAAAAATTTGTTGTCGACTGGTACGATAATTAAATTGCGACAAGATAGGACTGAGTGAGATAAAAATGCATTTTTCTATCAATCTAAATAGGTGAAAAGAAGGTATGAACATGAGACGAATTTGCTAAATTGACAAACTGTCCTTGTCAAACTAAAAGCATAGAACTTTTCACAAGTCTTTCTCGTTGGTCCCACTATAACAAAATTGATTTTATAAAACGTCCTATTAAAAAATGTTCCAATAGGTTTATAGAACATTTTTAGGTATTCTAAGAAGTCTTTTAGGATGCTTTTAAAATAAAGTATCATATTAGTTAATTATCACTAATTGAAATTTTTTCCTATAAACTGACTTATAAAAGAATTGGGTTTAAAAAACACTTCTAAAAATGTCTATAAAATAGCTAATAGAACAATTTATTTTTTAAATACATCCTAAAATTTTGTTAAAATGCCTACATTTGTTTTACTATAACACTTTTAGATAAAACGTTTTCTAATTTGGGTCTATAAACTCAAGTCATATAAAATACGTTTTCAGACATTTTAGAAAACCAATTTTGTTGTAGTTCTCATTCCAGTTTATCTACTTAATTACCAAATACACCCTCAACATATACCTGATATATGCTTGATACATAATAATTATGGTATGATTCTATGTAGAAACTAAATATTAATCATCTGCAATTATGATGATGAGTAATTAAATTGATTGGAATGATGATCACATACCCAGTCATGGCAGCTAACAAAGAAGTGATCAGCTCCACTGCTTCTATTCCAATAAGGGTATTTGTTGGACAAAACCCCAATGTAATCCGCGACAACGTCTTGGATGATTCTACGATCGTAATCACTTTGACTTTTGTACAGATAATGTCGAATGGAGACCACGCTAACCGGAAGGAAGAACACAAGGGCTTCATTAGGGTTTCGAGCAAGAAACTGGCTTTTTCGACTCTCGATTTCATCCATAATTTGGCCTTCGATCGAGTAGATATTTTTCATGGGTCCTCCATGGAAAATGGGTAGTTCTCCTTCTTTGTATGTCCATACTTTGAAAAGCTTATCCATCTCAATATGACTCCTGCATTTTAATTATTATATATAAGTATAAGTATAGGGGTGGGTTCAAATGTGAACCACTTTTTGGTTATGAACGTGAGAACAACCGAGAGCGCGACACGTGGCGGATGACTAGGCCCCACGTTAGATCCACGGCGGATGACTAGACACGATTCATGCAGGGGCGGATGCCCTTTGGGGCTTATGGGGGCCTTGGCCCCTGTGTTTTTTGCTGGAGTAAATAAGACATATATATGTATAAAGTCTTTGAAGGATAAAAGCTTATTAGTTCAAGTGTAAAGGCAACTTAATTATAGTTTTGGCCCCTCCACTTTTACACTTTCAAAGTCCAAGAGTTTACCCCACTAAGAGTTTTTTAGTTTTCAATTTATCTAACATGTATATATTGCATGTATTTTTAGTTTTTAGTAAAGAGTGTATATGTATATCATCATATAAAGTTATTAATTTTTAGATTTCAATTTTTACATTTTTACGTCCTATTGCAATGTATTTTCTAATAGAGAAAAAGTCATCGCTCTAGTCATTATATCAGAGGAATTGAGAGTTAAAAACTGTAAAAAAGGAAAGAAAAGATATAACGGTCTAATTATCTTATATCTGACTAATCAAACATATATGACAATTAAGAGCTTATTTTGAAAAAACAAAGCCACCTAAGAGAGAAAACATTTTTGATATATTTCTTTCAATTGTGGAAGACTTCAAGGCCCGAAAGATCAACGGTTTTCGCTTTGATAACAATGTTAACGTCTAGATTAGAGTTTACTATGTTATGACTTTGGATAGGGTAGTTTTAAATTTCTAAAGTTATATAAACATATTAGGTCCGGCCCCGGGCGGTTGGTAAGCTCTGTTTCCGGCCCCTGATTCATGGGACGGCATTGAATTAAAGAGGGGGGACCATACTCAAAGGCCACGTTTCGCGCTCTCGGCTGTCCTCACGTTCACAACCAAAAAGTGGTTCACATTTGAACTTTCCTCTAAGTGTATAACTTCATACATATTAGTTAATTTAACAATGTCTTTGATCATTTTTGAAGCTAAATTCAATAACTACATTTCCATAGAACTTCATTTTTATCAATTACATATTCATATAAGAATATTTATCAATCACACACTTATATGTTTATGGTCATATTGAATATACTATTTTGTCTAACTTTAGACTACAATATATGAACCAAATTAAGTTTTTAAGTGAATATGGCATATATCTTTTTAAACCAAATCAAATCAAACAGAAAAAATTTGGTGAATACCCGGATTTACTTAATTTTTGTAGGTATTGACATTGTATGTATCTGAAGACTACAAAAAACTCTCGAAATACTACTCCAACTAACGTTTTAATAAGTTAGCTTATAAACTAGCTTATTGTCCATCCAAACATGTACTAGCTTATTGTCCATCCAAACATGTACTAGCTTATCAACTACTTTGCCAAGCACAACCCGAAAATTTGTCCCCTCCCAACTTCCCAATAAATTAAATCTATCACTTTCAAAAGTATACACATTGAGACACATATGCATGGTTTTTTCTCATAACTTCCCAACAATAAGTTCGAATTCTGTCCAAAAAGGATCAAAAGCAAACTATGAAATATTGAAACTCTTATCGCTTTTTATGTGAATGTTACAAAACTTGGTCGATTTAATTTGTCAAATATGATATAAATATATAGTCGTCTCCCATGATCCCAAATAATGAATATATGCATGACAATGATCAAATAGAAATTAATTGTAGTCCAAGGTGTTGTGGTGGGTGGTTAGTGCTTGGAGGGTACATAGTGCCCACCCAAGTTCGAATCTTTTCATGCACAAACTAAGGGACATTTGTCAATTCCTTTGTAGCTCAATGGTCGGTAACATCCAAAAGGGGGCAGTGGATGGTATCTCTGTCTACTTGGGTTCGATTCAGAGGGGGATCGAATAGGAGGCGACATGCACCCACAGTTCATGGGTCGACTTTCCGGCCGGGCATGGGCGAGGCTATGGGCCGGTAACGGTTTCCTTGGTCGAGAGGATTAGTCGGGTGCCCGAATGGATCCCGGATACCTCTTCGACTTCGGTCGGGGCATATGTGTGTGTTTATCTGCCGTCCAAAAAAATAGAAATTAATTGTAAAAAAAAAGAAAGTCGTCTTAACTGATGAAAAGCATAGGATTTCTGTAAATGGATCCTTTGGGTGTGAAACTATTCCCATGATGAGTTAACCGCCATGACATCTGATAACTCCTCGTTCGTCCAGCTTCTAATATGGCCGCACGAGCTCTTGCCAACCTTTTCTCCACCTTCTTCTTCCTCCTAATTAATTCATTCATCCAAAAAATAAAAATTCCGTTAATTATTCGTAAGGATTTTCTTTTGTGAACCTATTTAAATTTTTAAAGTGACCAATCAGAGATTTTAAAAGTTTTTTTAATTTATAAAAAAGAGGGTACTTATGGTAACCGCCACAACTTTAATCACAGCCATCGTTGATCTTGAATATGGACGGCTGTGATGTAGTTGACAAGTTCACACTGAAACAATAGTTCACAAATGAAAATCCCTCTACGTATACCAACTTACATACATGGTTAGTCGACGGCAGTGGTGGTGGGGACGACGAAGAGTGAGAAACTGGATGAGTTTTTAGAGACGAAAAATCGAAGAAATCGAATTGGGTATTGATGCAAACGAAAGAAGAGAACTAGAAAGATTGTTGTATACAAAAATGGTGATTTGTTCCCTTATCTGCAGTTGCCATGATAATAAATTCCGTGGTGGTGGTGGTGGTGGTGGTGGTGGTGGTGGTGAGTGTGGTTGTGGTGGTGGGCAGCTAGGGTTTTTAGAGGAGGAGTGAGTGACTAGAGGGGAAGATATTCAAGCTCCCATATTTTTCTCTATAACAAGTCAAAGAAGAAAAAGATACGTTAGAGTCTTTTAACTGAAACATTTTTTTTTTTGATCTTTTATTTTTGGTATTAATTTCACTTTTAAGAAAATCTTTTCTGATCATGTTCCTTTTTCCTACCAAAGATAATTGCAATTAAAGGGTGTAATTATTATTATTTCTGAAAATAAATGAAACCGGAAATCAATGCCTTGATTAAGTTTTCTCGAATTTTCATATTCAATTAATTAAAGATTATTTTTTTTCTGAATCGGCAAAGTTAAAGTTAGCTGTTAGCTTTGTACTTGGGAACGTTAGAGCGGGTCATGTAACCCTGGTAGCCCAACCAATGGCATATGCGGTATGCGGGTGTCAGGTTTAGGTCTAGATGGAGGTTACACAATTGCCTCTCTTTCCAGCACCATAATTCTCCTAAGTTCACGTGAGGAAAAATCCCTTGCAAGGCTCGAACTTGAGACCTACAAGAGAAAAAAGCCCCAAGGTTTCCCTTGGTGGCCAACTGAGCTAGCCCAGTTGGTTAATTAGTTAAAGATTATGATTATTGAATTTGTTATATATGTTAAATATATAGATGTATCAAATGTATTTGATGCGTTTTTAACTTATTGTAGTATGCAAAAAGCAATTTCAATGTAATTAAAATACGATTATTTCAGAAATTCAAATAAAAATTATATATGGTTCCTTTTTATTTTTGGAAAATGTTTTGTGGCGTTTACGTATCCATATCACTTAAAGTGTTTATTTTATTTATCAAAGTAAAATTTTAAATATTTTTAAATATGTTTTTAGAGGGGTAAAATTGTATGTGAACTTATGTACCTTTAAAATATTTTATTTATCAAAGTGAACTCTAAAAAATACATATGAATTTAGAGAGGTAAAATTGTATGTGAACTTATATATGTACCTTTATTCAAAATATGTTTTTTGAAAGAAATATTTCTAATCAAGTTTTTGAGTCTATAGTTAAAAAAGAACAAAATAATTAAAAAAAATACAATCGTTGATTAACATATTTTGGAGTTTTTGACCAAATGGGTGTTTTTAAAAAACATATTTACCAAATGGGTGTTGTTTTAAATATATTTACCATTTAAGTGTACTCTTCTATTTAATGGACTTTTAATGCCTAAACATATTTACCATTTAGGCGTAGTTTTCTATTTAATGAGCTTTTAATGCCTTTTTTTCTACCTTTTATTATTTTTTTGTTGCTGATTTTTTTAATGTTTTTTAAAGATCATATAAATAAAAAGCTTATGTACGGTTAAGTAAAAAAATATATAAAACAATAATATGGTTCTGAAAAAAATCATATAAAAACAAACCCGTCCGAATACCCGAACATTAAAAATGGTATAAAAATGGTGAGGAGTTTGGGTTCAGTTTGGGTTGGCATTTTCAGAACCAAACCTACCGAAAAACCCGAACATTTTAAATATACTTTTATTAATGTGAGTATTAATATATACTATTAATATGTTTCGAAAAAAATATACTGAAAAAAAAAATCTCAAGTACAGTTAAGTTTTTATTGAAAAAACAACAATAAAACTCAAGTACAATTCAGGTTTAAGTACGATTCAAGTTTCGGTTAATGTTTTCAAGTACGGTTAATGTTTTTATAAAATTCAATTAAATTGGGTTTTCGGGTCTTGGTTTTAAAGTTTAAGTACGATTCAAGTTTCAAATGTGTAGTTTGGGTTGGACGGGTTTTGCTCACCCAAAAACATTAACCGAAAACCTGAATCGTACTTAAACTTTAATAAAAACATTAACTGTACTTGAGTTTTATTGTTGTTTTTTCAATAAAAACTTAACCGTACTTGAGTTTTTTTTTTCCAATATATTAATAGTATATATTAATACTCACATTAATAGAAAAATATCTAAAATGTTCGGGTTTTTCGATAGGTTTGGTTCTGAAAATGCCAACCCAAACTCCTCACCATTTTTATACCATTTTTAATTTTCGGGTTTTTCGGTAGGTTTGGTTCTGAAAATGCCAACCCAAACTCCTCACCATTTTTATACAATTTTTAATTTTCGGGTTTTCGGACAGGTTTGTTTTTATATGATTTTTTTCATAATCGTATTATTGTTTTATATATTTTTTTACTTAACCGTACATAAGCTTTTTATTTATATGATCTTTAAAAAATATTAAAAAAATCATCAACAAAAAAATAATAATAAATAGTAAAGAAAAGTAGGAAAAAGGCATTAAAAACCCATTAAATAAAAAACTACACCTAAATGGTAAATATGTTTAGGCATTAAAAGTTAATTAAATAGAAAACTACACCTAAATGGTAAATATGTTTAAAACAACACCCATTTGGTAAATATGTTTTTTAAAAACACCCATTTGGTCAAAAACTCCATATTTTGAATAAAAATAAATATTTAAAGCTCATAACTATTGACACAAACAAATTTATTTGACTGTTTTAGAGTTGAAGTATCTACAAACAGCAAATTAATTACATTTAAATGTTTTTATATATGATTCATCCAAATTAAACTTAAAAAATGTCCTCATTAATTGAAAATAAATATGTTTTTAAGAATAAACACATCCGTTACGTATAAGAAAACTATTATTTTGTGGGGTAGTAAATAGACTATGTATTTAAACTATTTAACTTATTCTCAAGTCGATCGAATTATACTTAAATTCCAAATTTGTCTTTGATATATAACTTAAAACAAAATTGATAGTTTGTACTAGTTATCTTGTCGACATAGCTATACATGTCATGTGATCTGATGGGTTGATGTACATAAGACCTAAAAATCCAAGGAAATTAACTAGTGATCCATTTAAATCGTGTGCCCATATGTATTGTTTCTATAGAATCTTAGGATAAGGATATGCATATATACTTTTATCTCAAGAATTAGGTCAAGCCATCCGTTAGGAATGTAAAATGTATGTCGAAATGTTAATTAGTAGGTAAGTGTAGATTTGACAATAGAAAATGGTGCCTACCTAAATTATATCTAGTTTTTTTTCTTATGATCGTGGGCATCTATCCCAGTTTATGCACACCACCGAATATTCATTGGATGATGGGCGGATCATGTTAATTGTCTGTTGGAGTAATATCGTATGTGAACGTTGATGACAACTTTTATAATACCAAGATCAAAACATGGAAGATAAGATTTATACTACATTCTTCTTAGTCTTGAGTGTTAACCGGTGGAACTAGGGTTTAAAAAATACCCGAAACAAAATAACCTTTCGAACCGAATGAGATTTGTGTTAAACAGTTTCAGGTTATTCAGTTTTCAGATAAACAGTTCGCGGTTAACAACTAAATAAGGATTTCTTATTTGGTTGGGTTTTCCGTTAACTTTTTCTTAATTCGATTAAACCAAATAAAGCATTTTACTAATATTTTATATATTTAATGTTTATAAAAATAAATCAAATACATATTAGACAAATGATTGCTTGAGAAAAAGAGTCATAATTAGAAGCTTAAGAAGAGATGTGACCCATTGACCACTTTTAATCTCACCCACACTTATGAATTGTGCTCCTCATAGGTATTGATCTGTTGTATCTTGATGCACCTTAACTCTTTTGATATTCAATTATGATTGATCCAAGGGCGATGATACTTTCTTATCATTCTCATGATAACTTCCCTTCTTATGAAACCCAACTCATAGATATCATACTATTATTATTTTATATATGTTATTGGGATATTAGGTTTTTACTTGATTGTAGATAATGTTTTTTTGTTATTATGTTTTTAACTGATTTAGAACGTCGAATAAAAAACCAATATCTTTGGGTAGATATTGGTTTTTGGTAAATAATATTTTTCAGTTATTGAGGTTACGGCCAAGAGAAGGTGGCACATGGGTGGCGGTGCCCATTTAGCAAAATATGGTATAAGTGGCTTCCGCCGTAAAACTCTTATGTCTGCAGAAAATGGTATAGGGGTAAATGTATTCTAGCTATTTTCAAATAGACCCGAATTGACGAATAGCTGAACAAAGGTGAAAGAGGATGCATATTGTACATTGAAGGAATGAGGGTCCCATGATTCATGACAAACATTATTTTAGAGGGTTTGTTATTTGCACCTCTAATAAATAAGGGTGCAACTAAAAAGTCCAAAAGATACTTATTAGAAAATAGAAATTAAGAAACACATCATTTTATACGCATGTTTTTTGTTCTCTTTCTTATTATCTCTTTCTTTTTCTTTTTGTTTTCTTTTATAACAGACAATAATAACATATGCATTATTTTATATAATATAAGACAAATTTTAAATAAATAAATTAGAAAACCAATATAATTAAGTATTAGTTATTAGTACACCACTTATTCTACATTATAATTTTCAACCAAGTTTATATTATAGAATGGATGTCTTATATTGCATAATAAACTTTAAAACCAATACTTTTTTATTTATATTTATATTTTTATAAGATATATCATACTTCTGCAACCATAAAATTAAAATAATCTATCACTTTTTCAACATTTAATTAAAATTTTCATTTAAAAATAGTTTACATTATTACAGATTTGGTTATCGTGATTCGGTTGTTTTTACGGATTTGATCCTTAAACTTCAATAATTATAGATTTGGTCCCTAAACTTTAATAATTACGGATTTGGTCCTTGTGGTTTGCAAATTATATTGGATTTAATTGGTTCTTGTGGTTTGTAAATTCTATTGGATTTGGTCCCTGTGGTTTGAATTATATTTGTATATCAATATTCAACCATGAGAGCAAGTTTTAGAAGCAAATAAAAACGTGTTGACAAAAATCAAAGATTATATATTATGGTTTTAATGTTCCTTCAATAATTTATAACGACAACATTCTACATATATATATATATATATATCCACACTAAAGTTAGAAACGATATATCAATTATATGTATAAAACAAGAAGCTAACCTCATTTTATATGCACTATTCAATTAAACAATGAGACGCTTTTACGACTCCGATCAGTACTCTTGATCGACTCGGTTTATTTGAGCGTACCCTTTTGTTTCTCATTCGAAAATATCCAACTCAAATTAACTCGAGAAGCAATTTCTAGTCCGTAATCAAACTAATTCCAATCTATATACCGGATTATGTATCTGGAATCTTACGTGCAAGAATCCACACGTTTAGATTCCTAGTTTTCGCGATCGCGTCCATTAGTTGATTTTTGTTGCATCCTTCGGCTAGAACAACATTAGGACTATCAAAAGTGATAACATGTTCGAGAGGATAGCTTCGGTTGTTATGGAGTTTTTTAGATTCGTTGCAAACATCTTTAATCACCAATGTTTTATGTATTCCACCGCGTAGAACTTCGTAATCTGTGTCCCCATAATCTCCCACGATAACGACAGTATTCGACAAGTTCATGCCCATCTAACGTGCAAGTACCTGAAGATATATAACATGTTTTTGTAACTGTCGACCAAATGAATAATTTTCAAGAAGAAAAAACGAATTCCAAAAAGGAAAACGACTTATAACGAATTAAGAGTACCTGAGGGCTTGGGCTCGAGAAGAGACCATAGGTATCACATTTAGTTTCGTACCGTTGTGGCAATATATAGCTTGGCAACGAAGCGCTTGTTTTCTCAAAAACTCCCGAAGGTCCTTTATGGGCGGTATCTGTTAAAACAAGACCAATTACTGAGTTATATATGTGCGCATATGCAGAACCTCTTTTAAGTCTCTAAAAGAGCCCTTGTACAAACAAGAATGCTAATTGTTTAAGAGAACAATAAAACGGTCAAATCATGTATTAAATCACATGTGTATCTACATTAATGGTGTTTTTTTCCCTCTAACTGTTTGTGAGGCTAGGCTATACCGATAACCCAGGGTACCATCGCGTTAGAGACTCTTATATTAGTTCTAGTAGATTTTCTAAGAGCCATAATCAGAAATCTTTTAGGGTGTGTTTGGTATCCAGATAGAACAAAATAGGACACGATGGGACAATTGTTCAAAGTTTGGTAAGACAGAACCAGACATGACAAAACCTAAAAAATGACCAATTTACCCCAGATGAGTTATTTATATATTTTGATTAGTTATGTAATTAATTAACTTATAATAAAATACATATTTTTTATAAAAAATTATAAAGACAATAAAGTGATAGTTTAAAAAGCATAAAATAAAATTTAAGAAATGATTAAAATATAAAAAAGAAGACATATTTGATGTTTTATAAGAGATTCGGTGTTTATTTTGAGATCATATTAGTAAAATATAAATCTATTCCAGTGTTTTCCATGGGGTGAGGGTGGAACATGCCTGTTCCACTTTGTTGTCCTGTCTGTTCCACACGAAAGTCATGGAACTGTGGTTCTGTTCTTGCCTGTTCTGTCCTGTACAACATAACAATAATCAAATGATAACTTACCGATTCCAAGTCCTTTATTCTGAATGTAAAGCAATGTTTCGATTCCGAATCACCCGCCACAACGAGTTCTTGATCTTTCTTTCTTTCATTAACAGAAGAAGCCCAATGAACTAAAGTATGATTCAGGTGTTCTCCTCCCCAACGATAATCGATATGCGAAGTATAATCGGAGTCCACGACAAGCTGAAGATTCTTCTGACTTCCTTCAGAACTAGAAGACGGATAATAGATCTCGCTACCGCTATTGCAAATCAAAGCATCAAATTCCGACGGACCGATTTTACTAGATTTCAGAAATGAACGTATCTCGGATAGTGTTGCAGCCGTCGATAATATCAACCCGACAGATTCTGCTTTCTTCTCAACTCTCACAATTTCTATGATGATCTTCATAAGCTCAACGAAATCTTTAGTCATGCCGCAGTCGACAGCGATAACGAAGATGGATTTCTTCCTCCGTAATCCTGGGAACTCAAGTTTATCTTGAGATCCAATCTTTGCTAGAGTTTCCTTCTTGCTGCTTCCTCCGAGTTTCTCGAGTTTTAGCGTCAGTTTCGATAGAAGATCTAGTTTTTTCCCGACGCTAGATTTGGTCTTGATTGAAGGGGAATTCTTGTCGGGATTGTTGGAGTTGTCGGTGGTGCTTCCTTGATCGTGTATCACGCCATCTAACGAAATCTTTAAGTCTTGTAGATCTCGTAGAGAATCTTCGGGCGATTGTGATTCTGAATAGTCGTATGCAACGGCACTACTTTCCCACCGCGGATGCCGCGGTTTGCAACAAGCTATTCGAGCTAGATAAGTCTTGCAATGCTCCGGCCATGAGAAAAGATGAATGTTCTTCAAACCGTTTTGCTTACATCTCGCCCAAAGCGGCTTATCTGCTACGAGCTTCAAAAGTGCATCCGTGATCGATTGTTGACTGTGTGGATCGATCAGCAGCCCGTTATCAAGAGCCTGTTTTGGTTTCACTTTCATTATCAGAACATAAGATAAAGGTGTCATTTGTTGTTTAAGAGGTCTGAAGTCTGAAGTCTAAATTTACATCTAAAAAATAAGAGGTGGACGGTGCACCTCTTAAAACTTCAGAGGACGGTAGAAGGTTTTAAGACCATCTTATCAAAATAAAACAAACGGTCTTAAGTCTGCAAACCTCTTAATTTTCAGACTTGAGAGGCTTTAAGAGGTAACTTTTAAAAAACAAACGGCCCTAAAGTGTCATATTACTTTTCTACAAAACGTTTTTGAATATTGTCTATCCTTGTAAACATTTCTTTATGCGATACTTGTTTTTATAGGACAATTTATCAATGTGTCATATAAAAAAATACTAATAAGACAATTTATTTCAAGAGTGACTTAAAAGTTTGTTTGGACTTCAAATTAAAACTGACATCAACTTATTGTAACATTTGACATAGGATCAACGATTGTTTGGTCCTATAAATTTTAAGTACTATAAAACATAAACATTTAGATATATTTGACGTCCTATAAAATCAAGTTTATTGTAATACCCTTCTAAGAAACAAGAAAATGCACCTTTAGGATATCAACCGGACCTCCATTTTTAGTCGCCACCATCGGCAAGCCATAAGCTGCTGCCTATTCAGAATAACATTAATTCAGGTCAGATCAGGAAGTACTTATAGATTCTAAAGTGAAAAAATTAAGTTAAGGGACGTTTACGAAATGATTACTGGCTAAACGCTTATCAAGTGTCACTTAGCTTACCACTGGCAAGGACCAACAATCTTACCTGGTAAGACCGTAAGAGGCATAACAAGGACCGAGAATCTTAATAAGGGTAAAGACTCTCACCAGGTAAGTGCCTACGTGGTAAATAATGTTTGCCAACATTATTTTTTATGACTCTTGCCAACAATTTTATCCGATAAAGTAAGATGTTGACTCCTGCTGATAAATGCTAACTCAGAAAGCATTTGGTAAACAGCCTCTTATTTGATCTTTAAAAGCCAAATGTTTACTATAATTTGCTGGGACATGCCACAAAACAAAGGACTGCAACCGACGGAAAATTCCGTCAATAAAAGTTCAATCCGTCGGTTAAAGTATGTGGGAGTAAAAGTCGTGGGAAATTGTATTACCGACGGAACATTGACAAATTTCATAGATGGATCCAATGGATTCTTCTGTACGCTTCGTAAATACCTAACGGATTCAGCCATCGGTAATATTCATCGGTGGTAGTTCTTTGTTTTGTATAAAGGGTAAATTAAACTAGAAAGAAACCTCTATTAGAGTGAGACCAAAAGGCTCGATGAACGCTGGATTGATGAACACGCCCTACATACCAATAACAAAGAAAATCGTCAACCCAAAAATCCAACCAACTCGATTAACACAAAACAGCGATAACAAAATTGATTTTATAGGATATCAAACATGTCTACGTATATTTTTAAGATCAAATAATTGTGTATTCTATATTACGCTTAACATCATTGTAACACTTTTGCATATGACGAACATTTGTTTTGTTGTACAAAATAATTTATTAGTATAGACCTTGGTTTTTCTTGTATAGTAAGAATGTATTAAGTCATATTACCTTGGTCCTTGCGGCTAGACGGTATATATCAGGAACTTCATATTGCTTATGGTGTTTCGGATACGAAACTTGACCATACATATCATATTTATCGATCAACTTCAAGATCGAAACTAAAACTGCTGAATTCGTGGTAGACATCTCGTCAATAGTATCGCGATTTCCCATTATCAACGTCTGCAACATATATGCAAAGATATATCAAATTCTAAAACGAAGAGCTAAAATGAAAAGGAAAAAAACAACAAATACGTACGAGGTTTGCAAGCTCCCTCAACGGACGACACTCTCCAAAAGCTTTCACCAATGTGGTCAGGTTCTTTTTGGGATCGGGTCGTGCAAGGGCTAGGATAATAGGTTTGTGTGGATTCGTAAAGAATCGCATTATCTGTCAAATGTAAAACCCAAACTCATTATCAGATACCAAAGGGTCATTGGCCCAACGGGATAACAATTGTGTGTGAGTATTTGCTTAAAAAAATTCGGAGATTTTTTGGTGCATTTCGCTTATTAACAAACCTCGGACCAAACGGGTGGGTCAGGAGTCTTTGGACCATCTTGATTTCCTTCTGAATCGTCGTCTTTAATGATATGCTTAAACTCCATTCCTGGAGGTATTACCTGAAACCCGAAATTGTCAAATACGTTTAAGATGTCGTTTGTTTTTTAAGAGGTCTGAAAAATAAGAGGTGGATGGTGAACCTCTTAAAATTCAAGAGGATGTTAAGAGGTTTTAGGCCGTTTCTTAAAAATAAAACAAACGGTGTTAAGTCTGCAAACCTCTTAATTTTCAGATTTAAGAGGTTTTAAGAGGTATTTTTTTAAAACAAACAGCCCCCTAGATGTCTTAATAAACATGAGTTAGTCACTCCAACAAAAGTTTCAAATATGTCTAAATGTCCTAATAAACTTGAGTTAGCCACTCCAAGAAAAAATGTAAAAATATGTCTAAATGTTCTAATAGACTATTTCTGTAATTTAAGTTTATAGCCTACAAACATTAATGTGTTACCATAAGCTGATAGTATGTTTGTGGACATCATAACAAGCCTTTTTGGACAAATTTGAAATAAAACGTCACATTGGTATTTTTATATGACATTATTTAAAAAAATGTCATTTAAAATGATTTGTTCATATGATGCTTTATTTAAAAAATGTTCTAAAAAACTTGCTAGGATACCTGAATACATCCTAGCATCCTATTTGTTATACCTTTATATAAGACGCATAACTGTTTGGTCCTATATACTGAAAGTTCTGTAAATGAGTATATATATTTGAGACATTTAGACATCTTTGGCGTTTTATGATTTTGTTGTCGCGAATCAAGATGCATGGTTTGGGGTAACGAAATACTTACGATTGGACGGGGCATGGACCGGCCAAAACATCCCACATTCTGTCTGTTCCTAGCTCGTAGTTTTCGCTCTAGAACGGGATCGAACCCATCGTACAAACCCCATTGCTCGTCTATCTCTTGCCGAGTGCTAGTAATAATCACCTCTGATGCATCGACCGATATCTCCTCGGCCTCTATCCGTCGCATGATTCTATAAGTCGTATTGATATCTTCCTGCGATTGCCGTCCTTGTTTCAAGATTTGTTCGAGTTTATCTCGTCCGAGTGAGTGGCCCGTAAATAGCATCGGCACATTCAAAGCGCCCGATAAAAGAGCAGCGGCGTTTCCCGCATCCGCATAATGTCCGTGGATCGAAGCGGGCCAAACGGGTTTTCCGTCGCCGATTTGCTCGGCGAGAACTTTCGACATCTGTAAGATGTAGCTCAACGCACCATCGACGAACTCGGGAATGTGCGGCCAAAGGTGTTCTTTCGGGATATATTTATCTCTTGGACCGAATGGTATACGGATTATGTATGCACCACTGCTTTCGCCACTTTCGCCATCATCGATGTTAAGTGGATTTAGCATTTCGGTCGGTTCACCGTACGACCAATCGACACCGGGTGCGGATACTTGTCTAGTTAGCAGATCTACTCGATAAACCCCGGGCATTGCACCTAATGCCCTCGCTAGTTCGACTACATACTTAACCTGTGAAATTAGATGTGTTAGTAGAAGGTAAAAGTACTATTGTGTGTGGTCGTTGCACAAAAAATCATCGGCGAATGCCCAATATGCGCATCGGGGTTTGAGCTATTGTCGATGATGATTTGTGCAGCGACCGTTGATGTTTTACGAATTACAAGAAGGGCCATTGGGACTCACTACAGTAAATTAGCTTTATGGGACACCAAATATGTCTAATGGGTGTTTACTAAAAGCTTATTGGATAAGCGGTTATCATAAGAGTTATCATTCTTGCTTACTTTATCAGGTAACTTTTGCGGTAATTAAAATGGATTATTGGTAAGTATCTCTTACCTGGTAAGTGTTATCCTATAAGGGTCTTTTCCTTCAGTTATTGGTAAGATTTCCGGTCTTTGATATGCCTCTTACATGGTAAAATTATGTGTACTTACTATGCTTACTCGGTGAGGTAAGTGATACTAGATAAACTCTTACCCAGTAAATTTTTAGGATCAAACAATTCTGTATTGTGTTACAATAGCTTGATACAACGCTTTTGGTCATTCTAATATGTTCTTATTTTTGAAATAAGCATCATTTAGATCTTTCTATATGATACTATTTGAATATTTTCTTATAAAACAAGTGTTCTTTAAAAATATATATGTTTGCAGGACCTTTCTCAAAAAGGTAATATAGAAACTTGAAAACTTGTTAGGAAGTCAAACACGTCATATTAACTTTTTGTATATGATAGTTTGGTCCAATAAACTTTAGTCTTATAGACCGATCTATACATATATATATAGGGTCAAGTTACATGAGACCAACATGTTTTCGTGAGACCAGGTTTTTACACTTGAATATTTACAGCAAAATGTTGTGAAAGAAAAATGAACTCCAAACCTTCATAGCAAAAACACTGTGAAGGTTACATTCACAGTGTTTTCCTGTGAAGTTTTAAGTGTAAAAACTTGGTCTCACTGATCTTCCAAGTCTATATATTACATTTAGATATATTTAACGACTTTTGTTATTGGGATCATCAAACTACAAACTACAGGTAAAGGCTACCTGTCCACCCGTATCAGAATCCCGGCCAAGCTCCATATTTTCACCACGAATCAAACCATGAAGACTGGAAAAAAAAATATATTTTTAAATTATAAGAAAAACATATATTATTCGGGGTCAAGAAAAAGAAAAGACATGCCTTATTAATACAATGTAGAGTTTCTTTTCCTTCTGTTGAGCAGAAAAGTTGTTAAACACATCAATGGAGTTAACTCTTTTCAATCCGCCACCTTTAGGGACAACGCCCTTTGGCGAAATATCTTTAACCGTATCCGCCTTCTCTCCTTCGGATAACTCCTCCGGCATATCAACAATCAACTTTTTAGGAATCATCCCTTGCCCGCTTTCTTGTTTCTTTTTGTGTTGCGATTTTTCGCCTCGCTACATATCAAAAACAAAAAGGTGTTAAACGATAGCAACAACTAGATATTCTACAATCACATTAATGTTACGTGTGGTACAACAACATATTCATATGTTTATAAATTATTAAGTTGAAGCCACTAAAGGAGTTAATTGATATGTAGTTTTGAGTCTAGCTATAAATGAACTTATACAATTCAAACTTTATGTCATAATTAATGTGTAACTCAAAATTGTTAAATCGAGTTTAAAAAATTAGTCCACCTTGAGGATTATCATATTATTTTGTCATGTTGAACCAAGACAATCTATTGGTTGACTTGACTCATTAACACCTTGCTTGTACCGACTAGCCTTGGGCTCGATAGTGTCTTGCGTGATAACATTCACCTTGTTTTATTTTGTAGATATAAGGAATCAATCAATAAACAAACCTGTTTCTTTTGGCGAGCCAAGTTCCAAATTCTCCAAGACATATTCTCTAATCTCGTGTTTCGTTCCTGTGAATCCCGGATAGACGAGGCCTACAAATATTTGAAATGAAGACATTTGTTATTTCTGATAATTTATCGACAAGGAAGCAAATCATATATAAACCGTCTAAAAGTCATCAATATATCATGGAAACCAGCTCATATATGTTGTTCCATAGACAAAACATTTTGAAATGTTTTGCATGTGAGAAAAAAAAACAAAAAACACATTTATACATCAAACTCATTAGAAGGTTTTTATTGATTTTCAAGAGCTTAATATATGAAACTATAAAACTTAACTTTTTATATATATGTTTTTCATTTATATATTATCTTTTATTTAGAGAATTTTTTTTGAACGGCATCTTAGTGTACCGGAGTATATATCAACATGGCATCAAGTCACGATTATCCGAGTTCGAAACCTCTCCAAAGAAAATAACCATCCCCAGCTTGGTCATCCAGTTTCCATTTAAAGGGCTTCAAGACATCACCTGGAATCCCTCACAATGGAAAACTATAACTCATGCTTCAGACCAAGTGAGTCGGCCATACTTTGCTTTTATTTAGAAAAAAATAACTTTACAAAAATATATCAATATTGTTATCATTATTAAAAACTATAGACATAATAATATATTTATTGATTAGATTAAAAGCGATAATGATCTTCAATAAAAGTACACATATATATTTTTATTATATATTATCTTATAGAAAAAATAGAAATCTTGATTAGGGTTCATAATAATCATTTACCATTGCCCAAGATCGACGAAGATCGGTCTCATCGAATTTGGTGATAACCTCTTCCACGAAGTATCTCGTAGGGCTAAATTTGCCTCTTTCTCTCAGCATCAACGACGAATTCTTGTCTTCCAGACCTGGACCTACATCCAGGATCGCTTCTAGGTAACTGTTGATCCAATCGTTTCCCGCCATTTTTCTATTTTTATCGATCTACGTTCATCAATCTATCGATCGATGTATATATATATATATGTATGTATATATGTGTGTGTATATGTATGTGTATGAATGGAATGCGGTAGCTAGGTGTTTTGATGAAAAAATGTGTGAAAAGTGAGACAATGTGTGTATAGATTTGGTTTGGCTGTGTTTGTAAACGAACGTTTAGCGGAGAATTGGGAGGAATAATGGCCGAGTGATTATTGAATAATTTGAGGAGAGAGATAGAGAGAAGAGAGAGAGGTGTACGGAAAACTCGCCATAGGAATTGCTGATGGATTACAGAGAAGTTTTTTGTGATCGTCGATGAGAAAAAATCGGATTACGGGAAGAAGAAGAAGAAGAGAAAGAGTTGTAGGGACTGATGTTGTCATAAAATCATAAATCAGGGACTAAAACATGCAATTTTTAAAGAGAGAGGTGTGTATATTTTACATAATACATACTGAACCCTTGTTTTTATAATCAATGACTGATTGGCCCTTTTTATTTCAATGAAGAAACAGTAAAAATCTTGAAACATTTGATGATGGATTGATCATTTTAACCAGTGTTTTTTCATTACAATTTACAAACTATTAAAAATGCAAAAAAGAAAGAAAAATAAAAACATGTAATTTATGACGATAATAGACAAATTTTTGGAAAGAACCCCAAACTTTAATATATTTATGTGACAATGTGACATTTATTGCTTTTGGTTATTTTTTGACTCAAGATTTAATTTTTTCTGCATGTTATTGTTATCAAGAAACAAATAGTGTAAGCCGCTGACCGCCATGAGAAGTCCACCAAGCAAGTGTGAAACTTCTGCCTCTTTCATCAAGTTCATCCGGCCTGGTCTCAGGGGCCAATTGGTAAGTCTGTCTCTCTTCAACTTCAAAAAGAGGAGTCCATGTTCAACTTTTATAAATGGAAAGACAACATCTTTCAAGGTTGATAATGGAGATGGTAAGAATATGTGGAACCCCATTAGATTACTCTCAAAGAGTCCTTGAGGAGAGAAGAGAAGTTCTAACATATATAGAGGAGAAAAGGTTCAAGTCTAGCCTTTGGAACTTTAAACATGGACTATTGATTGATATAGTAAACAAAACTATTAGATTGAAAAATTGTTGATGGCTAAAAATTAAGAACATTAATATCAATTAAATTTCAAGCTAAAGGGATGTTTGGTAGATGTTGATTGATTTGGTGTTGGATGATTAAGAAGCTTTATATGAATTAGTGCAAAAGATTTTTTTGTTTGGTAAGTGTTAGTTATAGGATAGCAATTACTACAGCAGATTTAGCTTGGTTGATCTTTATCATCCATGTGTTTGTTGACTTGTTTTAATTGCTCTTAAGATCAAAATTTTATGCTTTTATGAATGTATTATGGTCATATGGGAGGCTAGGCTTATTGGTTCCCTAGTGTCATGACAACCGTAGTACTTATATGTTGCATGTGCATACGTTGTTGCAGTCAATACCAAAGGCATTCACCAAACATTTGAAAAGCAGAAGGAGCAACAAAACTGCTATATTGAGAAGAGGGAGTCAGAAATGGCCGGTCAAGATTGTTGACCATTGGGTGTTTGGAGAAGGTTGGGAAGCTTTTGTGAGAGGAAATGGTGTGCAAGATTTTGATTTTGTGGTTTTTAAGCATGAAGGGGATATGGTTTTTGATACCATGGTTTTCGACGTTAGTTGTTGTGAAAGGCAATATCCAAGTAATAAAGGGACGATAATTAAAACAGAACCAGCATGCCCAGAAGCAAAATCTAGCAACCCTGAAATCAACACCTCCAGTGAGTTCATTTTTGGCATATTTACAATGCAAATTATATTATAACACCTTAAAGTTTGAGTTTGTATAAGTGCTAACGAATGTGGACATGAATTAGTTGATTCTGAAGAATACTGAATAGATTAATCAAGATCTCACAATTTCATTGATTCAAAAAATAGTGAAGATGAATTGAGAGATATTCAAAGAACTCTAAGTTTTATTTATCCAGCAAGCTGTAACTCATGCTTTTGTAAAAAAGCTCAGAACAACATTGTTTTATGTATCATGCATGTAAGAAGTTGCTCACATTCAGTTTTATATCCACCATGTTCTTTCATATTTGTGCATGTTCTAAGAGCATGTTCTTAATTTATTTCTCATGAATGCTCAGAAATGGGGAACAAGTTGATCCGCTGTCGTAGTGATGCAGAACTTGGAGACCCAAATACCATAAGCAAGCGTGTTAAATTTAATGCTCAACCAGAAAGAGACGACTCAGATTTGAAGCCTGATCATAATCATCATCCTTACTTCACTGGCACTTTGAAGGCTGCTTCCTGCAAATATCTGGTATCACACCAAAACCAGTGTCTTGTTTTGACTTTTAGGTAGACTCTGGAAGAGAACGTTGATTTCTGTTTATAGCAAAGTCTGTATAAAATTTTAGTTAACAAATCTATTGACCTATGTAAAAATGGTCAAACACAAATGTCATGGACAATTCTCTTAGAATCCTATTTTGGGAAATACTCAATAATTTGATGAATTAATAGATGATTGTCCAAGGTTACGAAAGAGCCTATTTATAGGCTAACTAACTTGGAGATAGAGAGCTAGAATTTAAAATAAGAAAGCTAACATAATTAAATTCTAATCTAACCAGGAAACTTGACATAAATACCTATTCTAACTAGGAAAATTTAAATATGGAAGACAAACCCAAATAACTTGTGTTCTCTAATCCGAGGAGAAAAGAAAGAAATAGATGGAAAATAGAGGGAGGGAAGAGAAAGGAAACTAAAATAATTATTTCATTTGTCTTCGAAGGGAGGAAGCGGAAGAAAAGGTAAAGAAATAAAATAATTTTTCATGTTCTTGAATAGGAGAGAAAGGAAAGGAAAGGAAAGGTCATTTTTTACAAATATACCCTTTAAGAAAATATACTTTAATATGAAATGTTGGGTAGTTTTGTAATTTTAATATTTTTGAAAATGGTTTTAATTTCTTTCCGTTCATCTCATCGTTCATTTGGTTGGCGCTTTGAAGCCATGTGGCATCTCACACTTGTGCTGTTGACTGTTGTTGATTTTCTATATTGTGAAAGTAATTGATTTTTCATTTTTCTGATGTAGTATTTGCCAAAGGACTTTGGATTATCGAATGGATTAAAAAATGGAGAAATGATCCTAAAAAATTTGGAAAATGGAGGTCCATGGACAGTTAACTTGAGTAACTATCAAGGCAAGTTCTTTGTCTATGGTGGATGGAATGAATTTCGTATTGCAAACGGCTTAGAGAAAGGAGATGTTTTCCAGTTTAAGCTCATTCAGAATGGGGAAAAGCCAGTTGCCATAATTTCGAGTAAGAACATATTATTCTGATTAGGCATTAATATTCTTTTATACAGTTTCCTAAAAAGGACATTGACGATTCTCAGGGATAGCAAAGGGGAAGGTGAAGGAGAAGGCGAAGGTGAAGGCTTCTACGGAATCTTTCTTTCAAGTCCATTGCTACTGCATATATGATGAAGAGATGTATGCTGGTAATTCATGTAATATTACAGCTGTAATACCCCTATGCTATTGGTGGTTGTATTGGTGTATCATAGTTGTACCGTTGGTTTTTTATGTTTGCAGAATGTTCCATCGGATTTTGCAAGATCAAATGGATTGGACAACAGAGACTGTGAAATGGTTATGGTGGACAAAAAGCAGAGGCTTTGGCCAACAAAACTCTGCCGCCTAGCTGATCGTATGGTTATAACCGGATTTCGGGAAATGAAGAATGCAAATGGATTAAAGGAAGGAGACGAGTTCTTACTTGAGCTCGTTGACAATGGGAACAAGCCTCTTATGAACTTCCGCAGTTCTCTCTCTCTCTCTCTTCTCTCTCTCTCTCTCTTCACCTTTAACCTTCAATTACCAATTTCCATGAACATCTATACCTTATTATATATTGTGTATATTTAAGTATCTTATTTTGTAACCACAAGGCTTGTGGCATAGCGGTAAGGCCTGTGGGGGATGTGGATGGTATCCCATTCACCCCAGGTTCGAATCCCCTCGTGCGCATCTTGTGGCCAGGCTTAGTTTCAGACGGCCGAATTTTCATTTCTAAATTACCAAGGATGTAGTCTAGGCAAAGCTAGATGAACCTTATCCAAAAAAAGGTATCTTATTTTTGTCGTTTTATATAAGTTGTAGCTTACCGCAAGTCGGTGCATCAAGATTTTCAAAATATTATAAAGGTCTTGTTTTTGGGTTAAGTCTTAGGAAAAGAATAAATCTAATTTGGAGGTTTCACCTTATCCCACATAGGTGAAAGAGTGAAACAAATTGGGTAAATAAATGGAATCGTTTTCTATATATCAATTTAGTATATTGGAAATGGTGGGGGATCCACAAGGGTTTGTTGCACCCTTACAAACGCGCGACTGTGGGCGTTGGTGCAATGTGGTGCTATGATGGTGCACTTCACCAAAATTGACATCTCTAATATACTAGATTTCTAGATATTATATTGCTATAGATAATACAATCCCTCTAGTCTTGAAATCCTTGAAAACTCAATAGTTTAACCGGGATTGTTACCACTAGTGCGGTGTTAATAATCGGTCTACATATGTTGCTGCATTGCATCTTAAGAGGCAATTTGTCATATCCCTAAGCACCTACGGTGGGGGCGAAATTGCTTAAGGATAGAGAGTTTACTTGCCATGAAAGCAAATAAGTAGTAGAAGTTTCCTATCCTTCTTAGTCCTATCTTAGAACCCCAAAACAACATATGGTAGGTTTCCTTTGTCCACTTTTGTAATTGGCTATTTATTTGAAGTGCATTAAACAACATATTATGCATGGAATGTTGTGTGAAAAGTTGCTTATATTCAGTTTTATGTTTGTCATTTTTTTCTTTCATATTTATACATGTTATAATCTGAAGCACGTTCCTAAGTTATGTTTCTGTGAATGCTCAGAAATTGGGAGCAAGTTGATCCGCTATCAAAGTAAAACAAAACTCCGAGTCCCAAATACCAGAAGCGTACCTGCTAAATTCAATGTTAAAAAAGAAAGAGACGAATCAAATTTGATACACAAATCAATTAAGTCCCTTGTCAAGGCTGAAGAAACTATGGTTCTTGATCATAACCAGCATTCTCGCTTCATTGGTGCTATGACGTCAGCTACCTCTAAACATAAATTGGTAACTATATAGCAAATTCTATATCGTATAACATTATCATCATATTTCTTTTATTCACACAAACGACGTATTTGACTTTCAAGGTCAAACGCAATACTTTGTTGTTTTGAAAAAATGATATGCATTTATTACAGATTTATGATAACCTTCATCTTTAGTAGTAGTATTTGTTGAGAAATGTACCGTGTTTATCAAATTTTACTTGAACTTTTTAAGGAAAAGAACATCAATTTTGAGGTTGAAATTTAGCTCGTTTGACCTCCTTATGCTGGTTATTTATGTGTGTGTTTTTCCTTTGAAGCTATATAGCATCTCATACTAGTTCTATTGTTGATCTTCTTAACGAAATGTGAAAATAATTGATCTGTCTGATGCAGTATTTGCCGAAGGCCTTTGCAGTATTGCATGGATTAATTAAAGGAAAAATGATCCTAAAAGATGTGGAAAATGAAGGTTCGTGGACAGTTAAGGTGTGTAACTATTTAGGCAAGTCCTTCTACGTTGGGCACGGATGGCATGAATATTGTATTGCAAACGGCTTAAAGAAAGGTGATAATTTTCAGTTCGAGCTCATTCAGAAAGGGACAAAACCCGTAGCCAATATTACAAGTACGAATATATTATGCTGTGATTAAATTAACTTACAAGCTGTCACTTGTTTTCATTTACAAGATTTCCTAAAAGAATACAATTTTGAGCCTCAGGGATACCAAAGAGAACCCCAATGGTGAAGGCTACTACTCACAAACGTTGTTTCAAGTCCACCCTACTTCGTATAGTATAGCAACTCTCTTGTGGTAATTCAATTTTTAAATATTTCAGCTGTTTAACTTATATATTTTATGAGCATGGTATTCTTAGAAGTTGATTTTATATTGTTGTACCATTGGTTTTTATGTTTGCAGAACGTTCCAATGGATTTTGCAAGATCAAATGGATGGGACAGCAGAAACTGTGAAATGGTGGTGGTGGACGAAAAGCGAAGGGATTGGCGAACAAAACTCTGCTGCAAACATGGCCGTGTGAGTATAAAGGGATGCCACGGAATGCAGGTTGCAAATGGAGTAAAGAAAGGAGATGAGTTCTTATTCGAACTTGTTGACAATGGAAACAAGCCTCTTTTGAAGTTCCACAGTAATCTTCTCTCTCTCTCTCTCTCTCTCTTCCTCTACACACACACACCATTGTTCAAAAATTTTGTGGAGTGTTTATACTTCTTCTGGAAACAAAAACAATGTTTGTCTAGTTTAATGAAAGTCTTCACTCTTAATCAAAAATTTGAAATGCGTTTATGTTGTTGAGCATCTATGCAGTTGCTGTTAACGATCTTTTACCATTGTTTCTATAAGCTAAAAAGTAATATGACAATCTTATAGAAAATTTTTCCACAACTAAACACACCCTTAGTTAAGGGTAAAAAAAGTTGTGTTATATGTATAAATGTGTTTTCTACTGTTATAGTTGAACGATTTTTTGCAGTTGTTGACGATCTAGTAACGCTATATTTTGACTGTTGCTACTGTTTCTTATTAACGTCTATTTGTTCTACTCCGATAGGGGCAAAGTTGACTTTAAAAAAGAGAGTGAAGAATGGGAAGCAAGTACGTTGACATTTGGGCTTAAGGTGGTGTTGAAGCAGATGGTTTTTTGGTAGCTATAGAAGATGTGGGAAATGTTCTTGTTGTTTTGATTAATACAAGGGGGTCTTTTGCTAATTGGGTAAAGTAGAGGGATGTTTAGCAATATTATCATTATGCTTTTGAATCATGTTAGTTGATGTTTAAAACTTGAATCAAACCAATTCTAGTAGGAGAAATTGTCATTTTCAATTCTTGATCTTAATAACCTTACTCCTAGTCTCTTATAATATATACACTCTTTAAAATCTATTTGGAATTGCCTTTTATCCCCTATAAACTAAATGGGGCGTTTTGCCAATGCTAATCGGGTAAACGCTTATACTGCAAGAGCAAACCACCCTCACTTGTCTTAACGAGTAGTTTGTGAGTATCTAAATATTTACTAAATAAGCACACCCATGCATTTAGCATGTGAGTACATCCAACTTTTGCATAGTTTTTGTAAGTTCACATAAACTTTTATAAAATAGTTACGAACGGTTGTGAAATGTGCTACCAAGTAGTTAATATTTTACATTATAAACGAAATGTGCTACCAAGTAGTTAATATTTTACATTATAAGCGCTACGAAGCAAACTATGTTACAAAGTGGTTTTGATTGTAGTAGTGTTGTATCTATAACTTTTAAGAAATATCCGTTGTAATGATGCATCTACGACATAACCACTTTTGTAAACTAACAACTTTATAGAAAATTGTGAACATCGATTGTAATGATGCATCTATGTTGAGCTTGTCAATGTAAGGGTAATACCCAGACTTTCATTCTAAGGTGTTCTCAACATAATCTCCAAGGATTCAATATGATAAAATCATATTAAGTTGAACAGAACTTCAAATTCTAAAAATCTTCAAATACTCCTTTATCAATTCTGACTTTAAAATCATATGAGATATAGATAGTTTTATATTTTTGTTACTAGTTCGATCTTGTTCTCTTTTAAATTCAACTATATGTAGATACTTTTACTTTCTTTATAGTTCAAAAAATAAAAATTTAGTCATCAAATTTCTTCCAGGTTCTTTTGTGGTAAAACTCGACTTCTTTGAAAGCTGGCTCTTGAGATAGTAAAAACGAAATAAGATGTTTATTTTGATATGATTTATCGAAAACAAAATAAAATTAGTGTTTTCATCTTATATGATCCACCTCAAATAGATACTACATAAACGTTGTTTTTAACCTTGTGAGGTTAGCTCAATTGGCTTTTAAAATATCTTCTTATAAGTCATTGATTAAAGTCCCACGAGTGTTTTAACACCAACCAACCACCACAAATCACCAAACCCAACCAACCAACCAATGCAAAAATCACCAATCCAAAGCAACTCAATGTTTAATCGAGTTGTAAATTCTTCAAATTGTATGTAATAGGTTGAAATCAAGTTACAGTCATTTGAACACAACCCGACCTAATAAACGCAATATTTTTTTACTTCTTGAATTTAATATGATTATTAAATCTATATAATATGTACATAGCTTACTATCTCTTCTTGATATATAACTCCTAGTTGTTCAATAAATGTGAGCATACATATGCAAATTTAAGAAAAATGGTTGAACACAATATGCTTAAGATTTAAAGAGCATGAATAAGTTTTACGACATCATCAAAGTTAGAAGAATATTTTGATGTATCAAAGTACATTCTGATGAACCTTGTATGAGTTGTACTTCGGTTTGATTTAAGTTAAGTTGAGCTATATTTTTAAACCATAAACATTGGGTTTAGTCATTGTTCAAGTATCTTTTAACCCAAACCATTATAGAGCCTCCGGATTAGTGGAGGCGCATCAAATTGGTTCATTCACTCACAATTTAATGAAAAATCATAAACATTCTTAATTAAGAAAAGTTCTAATTTTGATTTATTTTCTTACGATTGATAATCAAATTATTAGATAGAGGTTCAAGCGAGAAACATATCAATTTAAAATAAAAAGAGAAGCAATCTCAACCATTCTTCCGGTCAACAAAGGCGGCTTTGACTGGTCCCCCCTTTAATAATCTCTACCCTCCCATGAATCGCATCAATTCTCTGTGATCACGTCCACCGTAAGGCCATCCTTAATGGAAGGCGGTAGAAGACCGGTACCACACCGGTATCGGTGGTAACACCGTAGAGGATGAGAGGATGAGGGGTATGAGACCGGTATGGTAGGAAACCGGTACCACCTTACCGCTCTCTCTCCTCCAACCCACCCCCACCCCACCCCACCTTTCTCTCTTTCTCTCTCTTCTTTTCTTTTTCTTTTATTTTTTTAATTAATTATTTAGAGTGGTATGGTTAAGGATGGTATGATATGGTGTTGGTAATGGTTAAGGTGGTGGTAAAGCTGATGTAGCGCTGAGGTGACACAGATATGAGTATGGATGGTATGAAAGATACGGTTAAGAATGGCATAACCGTGAGATAAATGATTAAGATTAATCCTCACGTTTTCTTAAATTGATATGCTTTTCGTTTTAACGTTTATTAACTTTGCAAAGTTAATTAAATATTCGATTAACACAAACTACAAAGTAGAGAGGTCGTATCTCGTGAATACCGAAATCAACTTTTGTAAACCTCCGAAGGATCTCCCTTCTTCTTCTTCCATGGCTGTTCTACGGAGATCCAAATCGATTTCATCCTCACTGCTATTACTACTACTAGTACAATTGTTTCTTCTATCTCTTTTCTCTTCTTCTTCACTCGCAATTACCCCTGGGTACGTTGATTTCTGTTTTCCTTCAATTTTTCTTTATGAGCCCTAGTATTTCAAATCACTGCTGATCTTGTTGTTAGATACATGATTTATGGATTCCGTATAGTCGTTTTTGTATCAATTGTTAATCCTTCTGCAACAATTTGTGTATTGAAGTTTGTTTATGTTTTGATATATGCCTCTAAATAAGATTGGGGGTTTCCGGCGAACTTAGGTCGTCGGCGATGTTAGTTTCTCAAACTATGAAATTGATTGATGTGGTATGACATATTGAATGCTAAAAGTTGAGTTTTTGTTACTAGATTGTTAAGATTGTTGGTGTTCATCTGAGTAGAGATCTGATGATGTGTAATTTTCTGAATTGAGTGAAAATTGCTGGATTACTAAGCTGAATGGAATGCTATTTACAGCCTTATGTTATTCTGATAAGCTTGTTAAAGGATGTATCAGAAGTGTTCCAATTATTCTAGCTACTGACTTACTGTTATGTAGTTCCATTCCCAATCTCAAGTCGTTTTTTTGTCGTACAGCTTCGATTATGGTCATCTTCCTCAAGTTGTATACTTTTGAAACCGATGTTTCATATTCTTCAAGATTTGTACTCCCATAATTGTCTTCCTCCTTGTTACAAGTTTTCTTTTGCTACACCAAGATTGTAGAAATTGCATATGGACAGGGAGGTGCTATCTGAAGCATGTTATGGATTTGATTGTGTATATTATGTTCTTCTAGTGTCGTAAATCATAGCATAAGGTATGAAGTAAAAAAGTTTACTGCAAAAATGGAGGGGAATTATTGAAATTTGGATATTAGTTAACGATGGTGATTCAATGACCTTGTTGAAGTAACAAATCCAGTTTCATAAATTATGGTGGAAATGTGTAGGACTGTAGGGTATGAAGTAACAAATGCACAGCAAATTGAAGAAAATTCATTAAAAGTTTGGACATTAGTTAGTAGTGATGACACGCTAATATTGTTGAAAAAGAACTTTAAAATTTGTGATTATTTAATTTTGATGAATGGCACTTATGAATGTTTCACTCATTCATCGCATTCCACTAATTAGACAAACCATATATTATGTTCTATACACCGACTGACCAACTAGTATGAAGTGAGTTATAATGTTGGGAAGTCACTAAAACAATGATGTGTGTCTCTACATTTATTGTCTATGAATATTGTATTTGTATGTGAATAGGTTATAAGATTGTAGCTCCTTAATACTTGTTACCCTATATTGTGTGTATGTGTGTGTGGAGGTGCATATTTTGCTGTCATGTCAGGTCAAAATATTATAATCGTGTCATCGTATGTGTGAACCTATAAGTATTAAATTACACACACACACACACACACACACACACACACATATATATATATATATAAAAGATGGTAACTGCTCTAAAATATATATCATTAGTAGGTATCGTGAACATAATATGCTTGTGAAAATTCATTTACATTCTATGATGGAAAAGAACTTTACAATTTTGTTCTCTTGATTTGGGTTGTTTTGTTTTTATATATTAATGTAATTTTTGCTTATGTTGATTTACAGGAATGGAGGTGGTTATACTATTAATGGTCGGGTGAAAATTCCTGGTATGAGATTATGCACAAATGGAATTTGTCATGTTTGTCTTTCAAATAAAATCTTTGGATGTTAGTTGTTTATTTCCCATCAAAGTCTGCTTCCTATCCTTTAGATTGTATGATTTTATCATACATGTAATGAGGAACTTAGCTGTTTTTGTTCTCACATTCACCTTTTGATTTATCTAACCATGCAGTTAAATGTTGAAAAGATTTTTATTTACAATTATTAGATGGTGATTTTGCAGGTTTCGGTGCGAAAGGCTTTGGTCTGCCAGTAAAGGCTAACAACGCCAAAGTCATATTGAATGGTGGTCAGCGAGTTACCTTTCTGAAACCTGATGGCTACTTTTCATTGTATCCTACCATCTTAAAACTTTACATATTTTCTTTTGATATTTAGTTTGTGATATTGCATTAATTGAAATGAAAGTTCAGTATTATATTTGATTACTGAGTACTGATGGAAGTTCATCTGACTGTGCCACATGGGAACTATGATGTACTTAATGTACAGGGTTAAATTATCACACTGTGACACATGCTATGTTCATGGTTGCTGAAATCCAGATAAGTACATTGGATGTGGTGGTATGCGCTTCAGCTCCTGTAGATTATGGTCAATGCTGTAGGGAAAATCTGGGATCTTAATCTTTGGTAGCAGTTTTTTATAAAGCTGGAAAAGGATTTTTGCATAATAAGACAAATTATCAAGTGAGGCTGAATTAGTTACTTAGCAATTAAGAGTAATTACTTGATATAACTCCTTTGAAGATGTTTAGTAGCTGTTAAGAGTTGTTGAGTTAAACAATTCTTTCATAAGTCCATAAACCTGGACCCTTGTTTGCTAGTTAGGGTGGCTTCCACTTCAATGTTTCGATCACCATTCGGCTAAGCTATTGCACATTCATCCCCTAGTCATGTATGAGCTACATGAGATGAAAGTGCATGAATTTTAATATTTTGTTCTATCCTCTTCTCAGAGGTAGATGTAATTCGCTTGTAGTTCAATTTTCAAAATCATCACGTTTTTGTATGAAGTTGTGATTCAATGTATGATGCATTTGAGGAGTGTCCTCTATAACTAACCCAACTTATATGTCTAGGGTAGTTATGTTGAATTTCAATTTTGAGGATCAATGCTACCGAAGATGTTAAGTCTGGGTTCATAGCACATAGATGGCTAGGATACTTTATGTGTTTTAAGAGAAGAATGGTGGTAGACAAATACTGTGGTTAGTGGCAGGTTCTGGGTTCTTATTGCATAGTCTAGGTCATTCAAGACCTGTGATCCTATTAGGTAAAAATTACATGGACACCATTTTTGTAAATACTAAATACCCTCTTTTGTCTTTTTAGACACCCCCAATCCATGTTACTTCTTTGGGGAGCTCAAAATATTTACCTTCTTCTACTTGGCCGTTGACGTTTAAATCCATGCGTATTGGTTACAATTTGGGTGTCTATAAGCTTTTCACCAGTTGTGCTCTAAGTGGGTTTCGACTGATGTTGGTTGGAATTGTGGTTTTTGAACCCACTAAGTTAGCTTAGTGGCTCTCTGAAACTTTATTGGGTGGCCTGAACGAAATACCAATGATAGTTGGACAGCCATGGCTCTCACTTTGGTATTTCCTACATAGAGATTTAGGTTAGCTTAGAGCTATATGTTATTTGATTGCATATTTCGGCTATTACTTTTTAATACAGTTTTTTGTTTGACATACATCTTCATTATCTTGTGTCTAAGGCATTACCCTTTTCCTCATTTTATTTTGTCTTCCTTTTTGTACTCACACCTGTCTTCAAAGCTAGTGTCTCATGAGTGCACAATCATTCAAGATTTTGTTATACCTAACTGGCTAACTCAAATAGTTGCATTTATATTATATAATTTTGTATGTGGATATATGCATCTTTTGTCAAGATGAAGGTGCGTGTCTTTTATGTATCACTGCTGAAGTTCCTTAATGATACACTAAAAGCCACAATGTGCCTGCTGGAACCCACCTTATTGAAGTTGATGCCATCGGTTATTTCTTTTCACCGGTCAGTTTTTTACTCCTTTCCCTTCTGACTCTACCTATTTAGCCCTATAATTTAACATTTTGCTCATTTAAACCCAGGTACGTGTAGATGTTAGTGCAAGAAACCCTGGTAAGGTTCAAGCAGCACTGACAGAGAACAGAAGAGGTCTAAATGAGCTGGTTTTGGAGCCTTTGAGAGAGGAACAATATTATGAGGTCAGTTGGGTGCGACACATCTATAGCTTTATGGGGTGGGTGTGTGTGTGTGTGTGTGTGTACATACACACTTATGTTGCTTTTCCCATCTCATGAAAATGCACATAGTTAGAAGTATTTGCATTTTCAATCCCTTATATACCATAAATTTTTTATAAGTAGCGGGATTTTGCACTCGAATCAAGATAATCATTTGTTTGTTACGAAATGATGACAATGGACAAATAAGTAGTTTTAGTTTTTAAATTCCTTGGGACATTCCAAAATGGGAATCTCCAATCATGAATGGAGTATTTGTCTTAACATTATTTTACTTCATGGAGGTCCAGAAGCCATAACGATTTTTCCTGCAGAAAGTATTATGTTTAACATTAATAAATCTTAATGTATATCTTTCGAGGGAGTATATGAACATGTTAAGTCTGCAAATTTTGTTTCGCATTCAAGGGTGCAACTGGTCAAATGCTTTGACAACTCAGTCCAACTCAGAGTCATATGATTTGGGCAAATAAATACCCTAATTAAAGCCAAATTAGGCCAAAATAAATATGTACTAGAGTCTAGATATAGCTCTACCTTTTCACATTATTCAACCCTCTCTTGCCAAATTTCATGCATGTTAGTACTTGCCCAATATTTTTTGCATGTTAGCACTATATAGTTAATTTAATGTATTTTTATGCATTAATATTTTGTACAATAATTGGTTTAAGTTATTTGCTATTTGCCTTGGCTCATCTTGTGGTTGCAGATAAGGGAACCTTTCAACATAATGTCTATTGTGAAAAGTCCAATGGGTCTCATGATTGGATTTATGGTGGTGGTGGTGTTCTTGATGCCTAAACTAGTTGAGAACATGGGTAAGCATTCCATATCTAATTTATTCTATAATTTTCTTATCTTAAAACTCCCTTCACTCCAGAAGAGCCCACTTTTAACTTGAATCAGTTCAAATGCAACAACATTCTAGATTAAAATTTGATAACAGTTATTTCAGTTGTCATTATCGAAGCAGTAATCATGTTTAACCATCAAGATTCAAGGGACTCCTGTAAAAATCAAGTTTTTGAGCTCAAAATTAATCTCAAAACGGTCTATTTTAGATTTTGAATTAGAAAGTTCGAAAAAGAATAGAGAACTGTTGCAGTTTCTATTAGTTGAGTTGGAACTTGGAACTTTTTCTTTTCTTTTTTTGCAAATCTATAGATGCCATCAGTGTTATATCATCAAGCAATACTTCAATTTTGAATTTTCATATATAGATAAAGATGTGTGGTGTAAGTTTAACTGTAATGTTTGATGGCAGCCATAGATTGACCTTCTGTTTTGGGTTCCGATAAACTATTTACAATATTGATCTTTATTTGGTTTCGAAACAGACCCAGAAGAAATTAGAAAAGCACAAGAAGAGATGAGGAACCAAGGAGTTCCTTCTATTGCAAATTTGATGCCTGGAGGTGGAAGGAGCAATTAGACTGTGTTCATCTGCCTGCTGTTATGACCTTAATCTTTACATTGTGGTCTGGTTTACGGTATGGGGACGGGACCCACTAAAGAAAACGACAGTGTTATTTTTTAGTAGAATTGCTTACGTCTTGACTTCTTCCATTTGGGTTTATCGTAGGGCCTTTTTTGTACTTTCCAATGTAATTCTACTCTTTAATGAATGTATAAACCATAAAGGACGACATCATGTATATGCTCGGATCATAAACATGGTGTGGGAAATTGATTGGTTCAGCAACATTCGCGTAAGCTGTTTTTGAGGAGGTAAGAGTTGAAACTTCAGAAGTGTGCGTAGGAATTTGTATTTTATAAAATCGTATTTACTTTACAAGTTTTCATCGTGTGTTTCTGGTATGTTATATTGTTAAGAAAGTGTCGGGTGGGTCCTACAACGGGCACAATTCGTGTGTTTTCAGACTTGGAACGATATCATGTAAACATATAGCAACATGTATCTTGCGTTTTTAAAGCAAACACCCATGTTTTTCGAACCCGAAACGACTATAGTGCCAATGTGTATTTGAATGAAAACCACTTTGTCTCAAATTTGTTTATTTGTATCCATCGATCGCATGAATGCATATAATTATAAAGAAAAAATGAACATAAGTTAAATAATTTATAATAAATAAAAATATGGTTGTGTCATGAATTCGTGATTTCATTGATGATACATGAATAAGATGCATGAGTTTTTGAAAGAATAGAAGTCATATAATCTTGTTTCCAAAGTTTGAAAAGAAATGATCTTTCCAACTTAAAAATCTCAACAAAGATTTAATATAAAGTTCATTTATTTGATTATTGACAACCACAAAAGTGATATCGATTTTGATTCATGACTCTTTTTCGCTTGATTAAATTATTATTTAGTTACTCGTTATTAATTACATATGAAGTCAAATGTAATGTTTAAGTGTTGCAAACAAAATTTGACTTTTTTTCGCTTGATTAAATTATTATTTAGTTACTCGTTACTAATTACATATGAAGTCAAATGTAATGTTTAAATGTGGCAAACAAAGTTTATTGTATTATTGAATTCTTTAACAAGCCTAGTTGGCAATCTAGTTGAGCTACTCATTTTTTCTCCAGTACTATTTTTTATTTTTTTTTTCCTTGCAAAAAATAACTTATCTCTATTTTTAAGCAATAAAGCTGTTAGAAAATAGGAGAAAAATTGTCAAAATTATATTTGTATAACTGTAGGTATTTTAACATTTCTTGGAACCGGGCGTGGTTGAACCATCTACCATGGGGGGAGCTAACACACAGGGAAGAAGCTTAGATAAAATAATACGTTTCGCTTTTTTGTCGAAAGCTCGACCAACGATAAAAGGTTTTAGATCTATTTGGTGCAATACTTAAATATCCAATTTCATTGTCCTATCAAGATAATTACTAAAAATATTGAAAACAAAAACATGTTCAACATGTCATGTGAAAAAAGTCGATTCGTAAACATAAATTGAAAAAATAAATTAATTCTCAATTAAATTCTTAGGTACTTAACTACTTAATGATTACTTTTCCAATATTTTGGGATTTCTAAAAGTTATTTTAGGCTTTTAACTAAAAAATTATTAAAATCATGATTCATAAACAATATGTAGAAGAAAAGAGTTTTCCGAAAAGTAGATAACGGGCAACCTCAACGGCTCCCATCTGATGCCGAGCAAATGGGAGGGGAATCACATGACTCACCCGACAACTACTATGAGGCTGCTTGAATATGAACCCAAATATTTGACCCGTACCAGTTGTATATTTCAAAGATTTTTAGTTCTAAGAAAAAAGAATTTCAATTGTTCAATAAATATGCAATTCTAATTTCTACAGTTTACGTGTATCGGAATTCTAAAGTATGTGTTTTTGTGAAACATGTATTTAGGCTATGTTTGGCAAACTAGCTGATAAGCTAGCTTATAACTGATAAGGTAGCTGATGAATAAGTTACGTTTGACAAAAACTAGCTGATAATAGCTTATGACTATAAAATGACAAAAGATACATGTTTAAAAATTGATAATATAAAAAGTAGAAGGGTATATTTGGAATAAAAGAATAAAAAGTCTCATACGTCACTAAAACGCTAGTGAGAGTAGCTTTTTAAAAAGCTAGCTTATAAGGCTATCCGCGGCCAGCAATCGGTACAAGGCCGGTACCACCCGTACCAGCGGGAACACCATTGTGAGTGGGCGGTAGAAGGCCGGCAGGGAAGGAGGCCGGTACCCGGTTGCCGTTCTCTTTCCTCTACCCACACCACCCCACCTTTCTGAATGGTATGGAATTCGTATGGGTAAGGATGGTATGGTATGATGTTGGTAAGGAATTGGAAAGCTGATGTGGCGCTGAGGTGGCAGCTGGTAAAAGTGGTACGGGTAAGGATGATCTAAGTTAACTTATAATCCATCCAAACACGTACCTGACTTATAAATTGACTTATAAGTTACCTTAACGTGTGTCTTAAGAAGGTAAATTTGTTTGGTGTAGAAAACCAAGCTTATTTAATAAAAAATATTCATCTATAAGGCTACTTGCACCGGTTGCTTGGGTTCTCAGCGGGTAAACCCGCCGAGCCCGCCGGTTTCGAGCGGGTTGGGTGTGTGAGAGGAGGGAGCCGGCGGGTTGGGGCTTCGGCGAGTGTGGAGAGCCGTTGTCAAACGGCTCTTCCAACGGTCAAAATCTTAATTTTTTTTTCAAATCATTTATATATATATATATATATATACCAATATACCAAAGTATACCACACTTATCTCAAAAACGTTGGAGTATAATCAAACAACCGGCTCGCATAATGGAGAGACGTACGATGAGCAACGTTATGTACGCGTGTATCATATTACACAATATGATACTCGACAACAAAAACAAGGCCATTTGTGTTGTTCCGAATGATCTTCCGGATCCACCGAACCCGCAACTCACTGAGGAGCAACGTATGGTGAATATTTTCCAAGTGAGAAACTCTACTATTCTGTAACACCCAAACCCAATTGAAAATTTTAAAGTAAAAATTTGGATAAAACCCTTGCATTTAATAAGACCAATTAATCATTTAAAACAACTTGCATTTATCGTAAATAAATCATCCTCAAGATAAAACCCCAAGTCAAACATATAAATATCCCAAACAAAAATCAACTAAAATATTGCTCGGATCGGAACGCCATCAGCCGGGAACCCTCAAGCCGGAGCCTTGCCCTTATCGACACCCGAACTCGTACCTAAAAATATTAAAACACGAGGGGTAAGCTCAACCGCTTAGTGAGTAAGGCACATACAACACTTTATAATTAAATGCACATACACAGTTTTCACATTAACAGCTTAACGGTTTCCCGTTACCGGACCATCACGCAATCCAGTCTCCGCGGTTTCCCGCCCGTTGGGTCATCACGCAACCCGAAATATCACCATATAACACAATATCATGTATACACACATAAAACCATAAAACATCGCATGTAAACCCACTCACCTTAACACGTTACGCACACGCAAGCGAGCGTCTTACTCACAAATGCAGTCCACGCAACCACTCTGAAAATTAGTCACGAAAATTCCTACGCGTTACTATTTAGCATTTAGCTACTAAAGACTAGAGCTCAATTATTATCATGGTTAACAATTTAATAACATGACGCGAACCCAACCCGATCGAACCCATCGCTGACGGCTAACGAAACGGTGGTGATGGCGACGGTGACCCGCCGCCACCACGCATCACCCGCACTACGGCGGCAGCGACGTGTAACCCCACCACCACCGCCGGCCCATTCACCGAAAAGCTGCAGCGGCGGCAGCGTGGTTTCGCCACCACCGCCTGCCACTTGATCGACAACAAAGCGACGGCGACGGCGTACGGGCCACCACCATCGCCGACCAAAACAGATTCAGCAGCAGCGGCCGGCTAACGCCGGCGTCACCCCGCCGTGAGACAAGGCAGCGGCGCGACGGTGGAGGAATTCTCTCGCCACCGCCGGCCGGCCCTCGGTCGCATCCCGCAACAGCAGCGGTTGGCTTGGCCACCGCCGCTGACCTACACACGACTGCCACGGCTGCCCGGCGGCAACTAGCTGCGGCTAGCCACCGTCGGCGCCGGAATACCGATCACATCACCACCGCCTACGGCCTTTGCCGTTTGGCGGCGTCGCCGGACGTGGAGGACACGGCGGTGATGACAGTGATGACCACCACCACCACCGGCCCTTACACAAGATGGCAGCGGCGCCACGGGAGGAAGACCACCGCTGCCGCCGATCACCTAGACGCCGCAAGGCGGCAGCGACGTTACCGCCACCACCGCCGGACAACCGACAGCAGCAGCCACACGGCAGCCGCCGTGCGACCACCACTGTGGAGTCGCGCCACAGCCACCACCGGCCACCGCCGGCATGGTGCGTGTGTGTGTGTGTGTTATACCGTCGAACCTAATAACGACCCCGAAAGGGACAATGGTTTCGATACCTTACGATGCTAGCGATGCTAACCGACTCCGGCGACACGCTCTTCCTCTCCGATTTGCCCTCTAGACCGGCCTCCCTCTCCCTCTCTCGGTAGCTTTCTCGACAAGAAACACAATGAAAGAGTTGTAGCCTCCCTAGGGTTTTTAACCTAGGTTTCTAACGGGCCTTACTCTACCTTTGATGCTTGACCCGCAAGATAACAACTAAATAACCCTAAACCCTAATTCTATTAACACATAAAATAATAATAATAATAATAATAATAATAATAATAATAACACAAATAAATGGGATGTTACAACTCTCCCCCACTTACAAGGATTTCGTCCCCGAAATCAGTCCGCGAACAACTCTGGGTAATGCTCCCGCATTTCCGCCTCTGGTTTCCAGGTCCACTCGGAACCCTTCCGATGCTGCCACTGCACCTTCACAATTCCGATTTCCCTGCGTCGCAACCTCTTCACCTTCCGGTCTATCACCGCTACCGGCCTCTCGACGTAATTCAGGCTCTCGTCCACCTGAATATCGTCTAAAGGAATATGAGCCGACTCGTCGGTGAGGCACTTACGCAACTGCGAAACGTGAAAAGTGCTGTGGATCTGGCCTAGTACCGCAAGCAGCTCTAAACGATAAGCTACCTTCCCAACACGTGCGAGAACCGTGAACGGTCCGATGTAACGGGGCCCCAGCTTGCCCCTCTTCCGAAACCGAATCACGCCCTTCCAAGGAGAAACCTTGAGTAGAACTCGGTCTCCCACCTGGAACTCCAAATCTGACCTACGGCGATCCGCATAACTCTTTTGTCGGCTCTGAGCTGTACGCAACCGTTCCCGGATCCTCTGGATATCCTCTGTAGTCCTCTGTACAACCTCGGTGCTACCAAGAACACGCTGTCCTACCTCGCCCCAACAAATAGGAGTACGGCATCTCCTTCCGTAGAGCATCTCAAATGGCGGCATCCCGATGCTAGAGTGGTAGCTGTTGTTATACGAGAACTCTGCCAGAGGCAGATACGTATCCCAACTGCCACCGAAATCCAAAACGCAAGCTCGCAGCATGTCCTCCAGGGTCTGAATCGTCCGCTCACTCTGACCGTCTGTCTGAGGGTGGTACGCGGTGCTAAAATGCAACCTAGTACCCAACTCTGAATGGAACCTCTCCCAAAACCGAGAAGTAAAACGCACGTCCCGGTCTGAGATGATCGACACTGGCACTCCGTGCCTCGACACCACCTCGTCCACGTAAATCTTCGCCAGCTGCTCTGCAGTCGAACTCTCCCGGATAGGAAGGAAGATAGCGCTCTTGGTCAACCGATCTACTATGACCCAAATCGCGTCAAACTTCCGAGGGGTTTTCGGAAGCTTGGTGATCAGATCCATAGTTAGGTTTTCCCACTTCCACTCGGGAATCTCAAGAGGCTGCATCTTGCCGTGAGGCTTCTGATGCTCAGCTTTGACCTTCAGACAGGTTAAACACGACTCCACGTACCGAGCCACGTCTCTCTTCATCCCCGGCCACCAGTAACCTGTCCGTAGATCCCGATACATCTTAGTAGCTCCAGGATGAATTGAGAATCTCGACTTATGGGCTTCCTCAAGCAAGGTCTGTCGCACCGTGCCCGCCCGAGGAACCCATACTCTACCGTACCTAGTCAGCAACCCTCGACCATCTCTGACCAACGCGGCCATCTGTCCCCGAATCCGTTCCCCGTTCTGGTTCTCCTCCCGACTCGCCTCCTCTTGTGCCCGCAGAACCAGGTCCACAAAGGAGGTAGTCATCGCCATCTTCAGATGTGAGATACGAAGCGGCGCGTGCTCCGTCTTCCTACTCAAAGCGTCAGCAACCACATTGGCCTTGCCTGGGTGATAGAGAATCTCGCAATCGTAGTCCTTGACTACGTCAAGCCACCTCCGTTGCCGCATATTCAGATTCGGCTGCTCTAAGAAGTACCTCAAGCTACGGTGGTCTGAGAAAATGGTGCACTTCACCCCATACAGGTAGTGCCTCCATAACTTGAGAGCAAAAACAACCGCCGCAAGCTCAAGATCATGCGTGGGGTAATTAGCCTCGTGAGGCTTCAGCTGCCTCGAAGCGTAGGCTATTACCCGCCCCCTCTGCATCAGAACACAACCCAAACCCAGCCGAGATGCGTCGCAATAAACTGCCATGTCTTCCACCCCCTCCGGTAAGGTTAGAACCGGAGCCTCACACAGCTTCTGTCTCAACGTGTCGAAAGCCCTCTGCTGCTCAGAACCCCAAACGTACGGCTCACTCTTCTTTGTCAAACGCGTCAAAGGTACCGCAATCTTGGAGAAATCCTGGATGAACCGTCGGTAGTAGCCGGCTAAACCCAGGAAACTCCGGATCTCGGTAGGTGCCTTCGGAATTTCCCAATTCATAACTGCTTCGATTTTTGCTGGATCCACCTTGATGCCTTCCCGGTTAATGATATGGCCCAAGAACTGAACCTCCTCCAACCAGAAAGCGCATTTCGAGAATTTGGCGTAGAGACGCTCCCTCCTCAACACCTCAAGCACCTTCCGCAGATGCATCACATGCTCCTCCTTCGTCTTCGAGTAGATTAGAATATCGTCGATGAAAACGATCACGGACCGATCAAGCATCGGGCGGCACACCCGGTTCATGAGGTCCATGAAAGCTGCTGGAGCATTGGTAAGCCCGAACGGCATTACCAAAAACTCGAAGTGGCCGTAACGGGTGCGGAAAGCGGTCTTGTGGACATCCGCTTCCTTCACCTTCAGCTGGTGATACCCGGACCGAAGATCGATCTTGGAAAACCACGACGCCCCCTGAAGCTGGTCGAAAAGATCATCAATTCTAGGTAGAGGATACCTATTCTTGATGGTCACCTTGTTGAGTCCACGGTAATCGATGCACATACGATGACTCCCGTCTTTCTTTTTCACAAACAGAATCGGTGCACCCCACGGTGAGCTGCTCGGGCGGATGAACCCCTTCCCGAGAGCTCCTGCAACTGCTCCGATAACTCCTGAAGCTCCGGCGGAGCCAGACGGTAAGGAGCTCGCGCAATCGGAGCTGCTCCTGGTACCAAGTCGATGCCGAACTCGATCTGCCTATCAGGTGGAAGGCCAGGCAGATCCTCTGGAAACACGTCTGGAAACTCGCTGACCACTGGCACCTCCGCTACCGACAGCTTCCTCTCCTTCGCCTGATCCGCCATAGCATAAACTAAGAACCCCGTACACCCCCGCTGGATGTATCTCCGAGCTTTCGCGATAGAACAGAAGGATGTAGATACCCTTCTCCCCTTGCCGTACACCACCAGGTCTCCCCCACTTGGGTTATGGATGCGTACAAACTGCCCCGCAACATCCGTGGTCGCCCGATTTGGAAACATCCAGTCGATTCCGACAACTACGTCCACTCCGTTCATGGGAATGGGGATGAGATTGATGCTGAAACGAACTCCAAAGATATCAATGCTGCACCCCCGGTATACATGCTCGACCACCTGCACTTCCTCCGCCGCTACGTCGATTGCCTGAGGACTATCCAGATTACCGAGCTCGATCTGGAAGTCCTTACAGAACCTACGCGACACATAGGACCACGTGGCCCCCGTGTCGAAAAGTACTAAAGCCGGTTTCGAGTTGACAGGAAATATGCCTGTAATCACATCAGGCGCCGTCTGCGCTTCCTCAGCAGTCATCTGAAAGGCCCGTCCGCGAGTAGTAGCTCCGCTCTTCCCTTTAGTAGTACCGTCGGTGATCATGAGCGTCGCTGGTGCAGGTGCCAGAGCTGGCGTCTTCTTCAGTTGAGGGCAGTCGGGCTTGATATGCCCCGGCTGATAGCAGTGAAAGCAAAGCCTAGCAGTCTCCTTGCAGTCCTTGCTGAGGTGGCCCGTCTTGCCACACTTGTAACACGATAACTCCCGCGGCCGGCACTCCCCCCGATGGTAACGCCCACACTTTGGGCAGCTCGGGGTCCCGCTCCTGGTATCAGTCCTAGCTCCTTTGAATTTCTTTGCTGGTCCCGACTGGTCTTCTACCTTCCTCTTCCCTTGCTGCAATTCCTCCAGGACTAGCTCCTGAGACCGCGCTACCTCCTGCATGTCACTGAGGGTCTTACACCTCCCCGTGGCCACCGCCTTCTTGAGTTCTGGCTTCAGCATTCCCAAATAACGAGCCATCTTCAGCGATTCGTCGTTCGCGTACCCCGGTACAAACAGCAGCTTCTCCAGAAACTGCGCAGTAATCTCATTCACCGACTCCGTCGTCTGAGTCAGCTTCAAGAACTCTGATGCTATCCGCTCCTTTTCGATGCGAGGTGCAAACTCCTCGTCGGACAAGGCCCGGAAGTCCCCCCAGGTCAGCGCAGTGATCTGTGCCTCCGTGTACTTCTTAAGAGTCAGATCCCACCAATCCTTTGCAGCTCCGCGAAGAAGGTTCACAGCGAAAAGAACCTTCGAACCATCAGGGCACCCACAAGTGCGAAATGCTCCCTCGACCGCTGAGTACCAGCGGTAGCAAGCCACGGGATCCTTCTTCCCGTCAAATAATGGCGGTTGGCACGCCATAAAATCCTTGAAGGTGATCCCACGAGGCTGGGACTGACTCGAGCTCCCAGTACCTAAGCTACGGGCCGTGAGGGCCACATCAATGCGCTGGTCCATGGTTTGGATCAGCTCGTCTCTCATCTGGTTAAACAGCCCTGGCAGCATCTGCTGCAGGGTTTCAGTGATTTGGGCAGCAATGTGGTCGGACTGTCCGGCCTCATCATCGGTCTGGCTTCTGGTTAGCACCATTCTGAAGGTTTAAAGCATCTCAGTTCATTACTATACTCTACTAAGATATTCACACGTAACCCTAGTAGTAGTGATCATGCCAACCCTAAGGCTAGTTTCTACCGCGCATGCTAACACAACAGATCCATGTATATACACACGTAATACGTAACAGTTAACCACATAGCATGCTAAAACCCTAGCCGTTGTCAGTCAGTTAAAATCCCCAGAACTTAATCAAATCCAACCTTACACAGGTGTTTATAGTAACACTATTATTGGCGTCGTATTACTATAACCAGCCATGCATGGTAGCCGGATCAAGACCACCGAGCAACAATCAGACAAGAACATGCTCGACGACCCATCCTCGACGTACCAAGGTGTTTACGTTTGGTTTTGATACCATCCTATTTAGACTTCAACTTACTAACTAGACGTTCACATAAAATCACGTATACAGCTCATCATCACATGCATGAAATTTTACATATAATTATGCATGCGTTACGAAATAGACTACTACGTGCATAATAATTTAAAGGTACTAAAGCTTACCTCCGTCTTGACGGTTCCGCTGGCCGTTCCGATCTTATCCGATTACTCTCGACCGCCTGGTTTAAGTCCAACCACACACGCACCCACGAGTGCGTGTGCTGATTCTCTTAAACCTAGGCTCTGATACCAAGTTGTAACACCCAAACCCAATTGAAAATTTTAAAGTAAAAATTTGGATAAAACCCTTGCATTTAATAAGACCAATTAATCATTTAAAACAACTTGCATTTATCGTAAATAAATCATCCTCAAGATAAAACCCCAAGTCAAACATATAAATATCCCAAACAAAAATCAACTAAAATATTGCTCGGATCGGAACGCCATCAGCCGGGAACCCTCAAGCCGGAGCCTTGCCCTTATCGACACCCGAACTCGTACCTAAAAATATTAAAACACGAGGGGTAAGCTCAACCGCTTAGTGAGTAAGGCACATACAACACTTTATAATTAAATGCACATACACAGTTTTCACATTAACAGCTTAACGGTTTCCCGTTACCGGACCATCACGCAATCCAGTCTCCGCGGTTTCCCGCCCGTTGGGTCATCACGTAACCCGAAATATCACCATATAACACAATATCATGTATACACACATAAAACCATAAAACATCGCATGTAAACCCACTCACCTTAACACGTTACGCACACGCAAGCGAGCGTCTTACTCACAAATGCAGTCCACGCAACCACTCTGAAAATTAGTCACGAAAATTCCTACGCGTTACTATTTAGCATTTAGCTACTAAAGACTAGAGCTCAATTATTATCATGGTTAACAATTTAATAACATGACGCGAACCCAACCCGATCGAACCCATCGCTGACGGCTAACGAAACGGTGGTGATGGCGACGGTGACCCGCCGCCACCACGCATCACCCGCACTACGGCGGCAGCGACGTGTAACCCCACCACCACCGCCGGCCCATTCACCGAAAAGCTGCAGCGGCGGCAGCTTGGTTTCGCCACCACCGCCTGCCACTTGATCGACAACAAAGCGACGGCGACGGCGTACGGGCCACCACCATCGCCGACCAAAACAGATTCAGCAGCAGCGGCCGGCTAACGCCGGCGTCACCCCGCCGTGAGACAAGGCAGCGGCGCGACGGCGGAGGAATTCTCTCGCCACCGCCGGCCGGCCCTCGGTCGCATCCCGCAACAGCAGCGGTTGGCTTGGCCACCGCCGCTGACCTACACACGACTGCCACGGCTGCCCGGCGGCAACTAGCTGCGGCTAGCCACCGTCGGCGCCGGAATACCGATCACATCACCACCGCCTACGGCCTTTGCCGTTTGGCGGCGTCGCCGGACGTGGAGGACACGGCGGTGATGACAGTGATGACCACCACCACCACCGGCCCTTACACAAGATGGCAGCGGCGCCACGGGAGGAAGACCACCGCTGCCGCCGATCACCTAGACGCCGCAAGGCGGCAGCGACGTTACCGCCACCACGCCGGACAACCGACAGCAGCAGCCACACGGCAGCCGCCGTGCGACCACCACTGTGGAGTCGCGCCACAGCCACCACCGGCCACCGCCGGCATGGTGCGTGTGTGTGTGTGTTATACCGTCGAACCTAATAACGACCCCGAAAGGGACAATGGTTTCGATACCTTACGATGCTAGCGATGCTAACCGACTCCGGCGACACGCTCTTCCTCTCCGATTTGCCCTCTAGACCGGCCTCCCTCTCCCTCTCTCGGTAGCTTTCTCGACAAGAAACACAATGAAAGAGTTGTAGCCTCCCTAGGGTTTTTAACCTAGGTTTCTAACGGGCCTTACTCTACCTTTGATGCTTGACCCGCAAGATAACAACTAAATAACCCTAAACCCTAATTCTATTAACACATAAAATAATAATAATAATAATAATAATAATAATAATAATAATAATAACACAAATAAATGGGATGTTACATATTCACCATAATCTTCGGGCGGATTTAGTGGAACATATTTGTAACCTCGATATTGATTTTTAATTTTTTTATTAATGTTATGTAATTTTTATTAATATTAGAATTTTTAAAGTAATTTTAACAATATTATTTATTTAATTATATTATTTAATTAAATAAAATAAATTAAAAAGTGAGAGGGTTGGGAGGGTTGTGTGTGTGTTGTAGAGGGTTATGGAAGGATAAAGAGAGGGATGGGGAAAAGCTGATGTGGCAGTTGATGTGACATTAAAAAAGGGAGTGAGTTGAATGGGTTGATTAGGTTAGGTACATGTAGCCTAAAAGAAACGTTACATTTGGAGGCATAAAGAAATGCACACCAAAAACAAAAACATATATATATATATATATATATATATATATATAGAGTCACCTTATTTTGCAAACTTATTAATTTGTGCAAACTTTGCAAACTCATCTACACCATTCAATGAAAATATTAATGGACAAGATTAATTGCTAAAAATTAGGGAATTAGGTTACATGCACGTGATACATTCAAAAATATATAACCATCCAATGTTATCCAAAAATATAACCAACCAATGGATTTTGATTGGTGGAAACATGGTTGCACAAATTAATAAGTTTGCAAAATAAGGTGACTCTCTCTGTATATATAAAAATAAGTAACTTCAAATTCATCAGGTAGGTTGTTCAGAAGTCTCTAAGCAAGCTCCAAATTCTCTCTGCACACAGATTTCATTGTGTGTGTGTGTGTTCGTTTTCATGAATCAGATCGATCAAACAATCCGATATTCTCAATCAATTCAATCAATCGCTATCCCTAAATTTCACATCCTTCTTCCAATAATTCAATTCGAAAATCATTCTACGTAAAAACGAGGATTTGATAGGAGAATTATGGATAGCGGCCCTCTATTCTACAAGGAGGGCTTGCCAACGACGATACCTAAATCAGAGAAACAACGTTTCAGATCATCATCTTCATCGGCATCATCATCATCAAAAAGCTCTTCTACACCTTCACTCCTCTTGGCTTTCTTCTCTTGTCTCGCCTGGCTTTACATAGCCGGAAGGTATCTGCTCCATTCGTATTATATAATATATATATAGTATTAGGTTCAAACGAGAAGCGCTAAAAAAACTAGAAGCAGAGAAGTGATCTTCACCACTCATCCGGTCAATAAAGGCGGAATCGCGTCAATCCTCCGTGATCACGTCCACCGTAACCGGTTAAAGCCGCCTTTACTGACTGAATAAGTGGCGAAGATCGCTTCTCTACTTCTATTTTTTTAGCATTTCTCATTTGAACATTTTTCTCACTCTCTCTCTCTCTCTCTATATATATATATATATATATATATATGAAATTATACTTTTGTTTGGATGAAAATAACATCTTGTGATTCGATAAATCGCTATGAATTTGTCTAATAAGTGTGCATTTTTGCTTTATAGTGTTTACTTTTAGGGCTCAGCTTTTACGGTTTATGGTTTTGATGATTGTGATGAACTGAAACTAGCGAAATTTGTGATTTGTAGAGAATTAGGGATGTTCCTTTTTGTTTACTTTTGAATTTAAGATGATCATATTGTTTTCTTAATATGTGTGTGTGTGTGTGTGTGTGTGCAATTGTAGTTTTTTTCCGGCTGAAACTGGATTTAGGGTTAGATGATTGGCTTGAGCTTATACAAATTTTCGGAAATACCGGGGGTCATGCTCATGGTTGGTGAATTACTTCAGGATAATCTCTAAAAATGAAAGATTTACATTTACCAAATGACCATGTCACTTGTCAATCTGAAAAAAGTGGCCTCAATTAATGAATACCAGGTTCTGTGTTGTGGACATTTTTAGTTTGTCGAAAAGTTCGTGATTTTGAGATATGGTTATTTTGATGAATTTACTCTACATAGTTGTGTAAGTTATGTTTTTCTAAACCTCCACAATGAAAGATAACTTTATTAATTGTGATTCTGTATAGGTCACCTCGATTACATGGTTGGAATGTGTATCCTTTTGTGTATGTCTAGCATCTTTAGTGGCTAACGACCTACCTTGTATTCTTTTCTATATGTGTACCATCTTTCAGTTGTTCAAGTTTGAAATTATCGAGTTCTGATAAGTGGGACTTATTTGATACTTGATGCACGAAAAGTGCATATTTTATTTGGTCACTATAGCTTGGATGTTCAGGATACCATGATGTCATTATTCCAAAACTTACCAAAATTTGCGATTCTATGACTTTAGATAGGTGTTGTTTTATGTTTTCACCATAAAATGGTTGATGAGAGCTGGTAATGTTTGATTTTTACCAGGTTGTGGCAAGATGCTGAGAACAGAACACTATTGTTTAATCTGCTTATGAAGAATTCTTCCCAGGTATTCTTTTTAACTTGTGAGTTCCACACATATTGGGTAGATTATTGATGATGGAATTTGGAAGATATTATGGCTCTTGCCTAACTCAATATGCACTGAGACCATTATCGACGAAATGCTTTATACAAGCATAGCTAAGTAATGATTAAGAATTTAGTAGCCAAAGTATGATATAAGTTATAATATTGAGATAGTGTTCGTAAATTGAAGCTATGATGACTTTATGACAATGTTTGTTAGACTTTTAGTAGTAACCAATAATCATAGCGAGTGTATGATAGAGGAGCTTTTGGAAATGGATTAGTGATGGCAGATGGAAAACTTTGTTTGAATACACCAACCAACCCAAGTCTATCCCATCAAACTTATTTATATCAGTGAAGATTTGATTTTATCTTTTCTTCTGCTGGCTGATTTCCTTATTTTATGTTGATTGGTTGTCTTCCTTCTTATGGCAGAGACCAAAGGTTCTTACTGTTGAAGACAAGCTAATGGTCCTAGGATGCAAGTAAATTTGGATCTTTCTTTATATCTTCAAAGCTTTCCCTATTTGACTTCTTAACTGTTTTATCTGTTCAAAATGGTCTTTTTCAGAGATTTAGAGAGAAGAATTGTGGAAGCTGAGATGGACATAACACTAGCAAAGAGTCAAGGTTTTCTCAAGGACCAGTTGAAACAGCCTGGGTCCTCTTCTAGCAAAAAGCTTCTTGCTGTGATCGGCGTCTATACCGGATTTGGGGGTCGGCTAAATCGAAACGCTTTCAGAGGATCTTGGATGCCTGGAGGTCAGTTCATAATCGAGTAATATTCTACACTTCTTTTTATGGTAACCCTTCTTATAGAGTTTGACAATTTGGTTGAAGAAAACACTTCATTTAGATGGTAATAGGGAGGATTCTCATAAGTTATGAATGTCTACTCCGCTCTGTGCTCTTACTTTCAATAGTTAAGCAATAGTTAAGAGGGTAAAATGTTCCAGTAAGATTGATTTTACACGAACCAGTTAGTAATTAACCATAAGTAGTGAGCCATAAATATAAAATTACCATGCTCACTTATTACATGTATTAATCATCTTTGAGGGGCCTACTGCCATTTTATCATTGGTATTATTAATGGACAACTAAAACGTTAATATTTATGGTATAACTTGCATGTAACATACTAATCCACCTGATTTTTGACAGGTGATTCGTTAAAGAAGCTTGAAGAAAGAGGAATAGTCATACGTTTTGTTATTGGCCGGAGGTTTCCTATTTTTCTTGAATTTTTCATTCGCGCTTTGCTAGTTGTTCTGTCTTCTGTTTTCTATACCTGCCAACAATGTTGCTCTCAGTTTGAAGTAATATTTATTATCAAGATTAAGCAGACAAGCTCATACCATGACAAAAAGGTTTTTGAAATTTCAGTCCAAATCGTGGTGATAGCTTGGATCGCAACATTGATGAGGAAAATCGTTCAACAAAAGATTTCTTGATTCTTGTAAGTTTATTAGTTTGATCTCCATGCTAGCTCTATAAATGGTCGACGTATATACTTGGTATCAGTTGGCCCCAAAAAACTCGTACTGTTTGTTAAGGTCAAATCTTGAACCAATTGCCATTAGTCCTAGAGACTTGGTACCAGTTGGGTCATAATCCACAGTGTCATGCCCTTAGGATATAATTAAAGATATGTCCTTTAGATGTCAAAATGTGGACAGATGCTATTTAAGTAGACTATAGTTTATCTTTACAAGTTAGTTGGTAGGGAAAGTTGAGTTCCATGGATTTATATTTATATGATTTTTAGGATGGTCATGAGGAGGCTGCTGAAGAATCTCCTAAGAAAGCCAAGTTCTTCTTCAGTGCAGCTGTTCAAAATTGGGATGCTGAGTTTTATGTAAAAGTTGATAGCAATATACGCCTTGATCTTGGTAACAAGTTTGAAGTCTTACTTACATTCGGAAATGTGCATGTTTATATGTCATATTTATGTAGTGATTTTGTTTTCTCTGCCTTCAGAGGGGTTAATTGAGGTTCTTGAAAACCGTCGTGGTCAAGATAGTCTTTATATTGGATGCATGAAATCGGGAGAAGTAGTTTCTGAAGTGTAAGTACCAATTATTTAGTGGTGCAAATATAATTAATATTTTTAATGTACCTTCATAAACTAAAATAAAAAACCCACAGGTATATTAACCTAAAGGGTTAATTACATGAGAGTGTATCGAACTTGTCACGTTTTATCATTGTATGTACTTATCTTTAAAACTTACCGATTAATGTATCGAACTTGCTAAAATTGCCATTGTATGAATTTCATGACAAGTTGGATACACTTTCGTGACAAGTTAGATACATTAAATGATAGGTTTTTGATAAAGTTGGATACATACAATGGCAATTTTAGCAAGTTCGGTACATTAATCGGTAAGTTTTAAAGTTGAGTACATACAATGATAAAACGTGACAAGTTCGATACACTCCCATGTACTTAACCCTAACCTAAAATGCTATGGATTGATTTGCTTCTTAACAATATTGATTTCTATCTGCTTGAAAAGCAGCCACACTTGTTTCTTTACCTAAACTTATGTAGATGATTCATGTATTTTCCACATGTCTTGCTTTAATTTTACCTTCTGCTATTATTTTCATAATATTACTGAATGATCGACCTTTTGACCCGTCATCTATGTTTTTCATTATAACTTGCCATCATTTTCTGAAATGCCCCAACAGTTTGCAAGAACCAGGGAGTTTGGAGATATCATGCATATACAGCAACTCTTTCTCGTTATAATTTCACCTTTCATGTATGCCAATTTTCAGGGGAAAGCAGTGGTATGAACCTGAGTGGTGGAAGTTCGGTGACCAGAAATCGTAAGTGATTTCCTCATTTTCTAGATCATTTGAACAACCTTCTTAAGGAACATCCATCATAATGATCCGACACACATACATCTGCACATGTACTTACTACACATACATATATATACACACGTATACCTATACATACATAAGTGCACATATACATATGTACATCCATGCATTCATGTTAACCTTATCTTTTTGATCCGTTTGTTGCCCAGGTACTTTCGGCATGCAGCTGGCTCACTTTTTATCCTATCCAAAAATTTTGCTCAGTACATTAACATTAACAGGTCAGTGGTAGTTATCTCCGCCCCCACCTCCACCTCCACCTCCACCTCCACATCCATATGTCAGGAGTTGCAACAAACACAGAAACATCTTATGATTCAAAAATCCACAAAAAAGAACAATCATCTCTGATATTCTCATGTGTGCTTTCCTGACTTATAAAATGAGTTTGTCAGTTGATAGAGAGATAATGTAAATGCTTATTCCGAATATGCACTTGATACGATTTCCGTTTCATGTAGTGCATCACTAAAAACTTATGCTCATGAAGATACATCAGTCGGCTCATGGATGATGGGTATACAAGCAACTTATATAGATGAAAATCGTGTGTGCTGTAACAGTTTTCGACAGGGTAAACACCTCACATGTTGCCTGTTTGTCTTCTTTCTTCTTAAATTGGTTCCCAACTGATCACTTCGACATTATTTTCCAGATAAAGTGTGCTCTTTGGCTTCATAAGAGGAACTGATGATCCATCCAAGTTCTTTACAGATCTCGATCGTCAAGAATCTTGCTGGTATTGGGTCCTTTTAGGCCTTTTCTCACTTAGTTAGATGTAAAGAAACGCTTAGAAAATCAATTTTTTAGCCATCATTTTTTCAGAAAAAGGGTCATTTCTTTTTATCTGGTAGACTTTATAACTTTTCATCTTTTATCACAATGGCTTAATGATCATGTCTCCATAAATTTCTTTTTTAACTTGCTAAACCAATTTGTTTTGTCATTTGAGGGTGGCAAGGAGAGGGCAATTTTGGCAATAATTTGTTCGAGGTGGCTTAATTAAGTCTGGGGTCTTGGCTTATTTCATACAGTCATTTTTGGCTTAATGGCTTCACAAATAATCTCTAAAGAAACATTCATTTATGGTTGAGCGAATAAGATGCAAGACCAGTAACCTCATTAAGCCGTAAATAAACAGTACTATGATGATAATAATTTGTCTAAAAGCCAGTGTTTTCTTTACATAAAGTAGTTATGTTCAGTTGGTGATATTGATGATTGACATAGAATATGGTTAGATCAAGTGGTGTGATTTGTAGTCTTTGGATGATATATAAACATAGGATCCATATGAATACATATACATTTCAATTATGTGCAAGCTGGAATGTGTATATTGGGTATATGAACAAATACAATGGAGAAAGGAGCAACGATGATCGGGTTTGATATGTTTACTTGTATTGGCTCTAACGGTGGGATGATCCCTGCAGAATTTACAGCTAATTCCTTTCCGTTTAGCAATACTGTCCGACTATTCAACTTTCCATCTTTTGCTGTTAGGTGATACTCTTCTCTTGTATACTCTATCGTGGAGGATTGCGTTCTTTGTGTTTGTTTTAGTTGTTTTAGTTGTTTTGATGCCATTATTATCGTCACATTTTCAACTGAAAGGCCGACTGCGGTTGTTGTGTAACGCTCAAGGTTGATCAGTAACAGAGTGATCCCATCCTGTCAATTTTTAGCCATCAAAACTCCACTGTTATCAGTGTTAAGAACAAATGTTTTTTATTATTTTGTATGGATTTGGGATGGTATTGTTAGTTCTAAGTGGAAGTATATAGTTACCGAATGCTTAGAGCAATGAGCGTATGAACGAATCTTTTTTGTGCCATCAAAGCTTGTTGATAGAACGCGTCTTCCCATCAACCGATGCCAAAGAAGTGCACTGTGTAGTATGTTTCACCACATTAAATATCAACGATGAAAACTAAAATTGGTGATGAATTCCAGGTTCTTTAGAGAAAAATATCCAGTTAGATGTCATAATATCAACTTTAAATGTTTGCAAGAAGTTGTCATCACAAACCAAATACCTGAAGTAATCAGGATTGGGGACATATGTGACGGTATTAAGAAGTCCATAGTTCCCTCCTATTAACGTTTGTCTACAATACGTTTTTGTGTCATATGAAGATGCCATCCCGAGTTGATCTAAGTACCTGTATGAGAAGTTTGTATACCTGGAACATTAAGTCATACCAATGCAGAGTAATACACTATTGGGTGAAATTCGGGAATACATATGTACCTATGCATGTACATAGAGTATGCTCGAATGAAACCGACTATTTATGCCTTATTTACTTAATTTTTGTCGGAACATACCAAAAGCTAAAGACGAAAGTATTGCTAACACGATCACGACCGCTGTTATATGCACCTCCGGCTTCACCTACCCAAGCCACCGTTGAATTCCCGAATTTCTTCATAATGTCTTGAAGATCTCTAAAGGGTTGTGATCCTCCATCAAGATACCATGGATCCAATATCTTTTTAACTAAGTGATCATCAACTCCTAATGGATACATTGTTTAATATAAGCATACTTTTTCGATATAGCTTAAAACAACAATCATGTACATGTCAAAATATATATATATATATATATATCATGTGAAATAAGACATGTATCTTTGTGATGTCATCATTTAGAAGTGTTCTCTTGTAATAATTGATAATACCTGGACCAAGGTTATAGATGTGTTGTGTAATCACTTGAAGTGAACCATTTGATTTCATTACATACTCACTGAACCAATTTGCTTCAAAGAATCCTCCTGGTCCAAGAACAATCGGTTTAACTTCAAAAGTCTTGTAGATATTTTGCACCAAGTTTTGAAGAGAAATTGTATCCGATGCATATTGATCCGCCGTTATTGTTGCTCCGGTTCCATTTCCACTCAATTCGTTTCCTATGATTTTTATAGGACATTTTAAACGAGCGATAATATATTCAACCTCTAGATTATTTTAAATAAATTCGAACTATTTAACCAAAACCGAATATAGAGTTATTTGTTTTCAGATGAAAGAATTTACCAAGTTCCCAACCATGAATGGTGAAACCCTTTTCAATAGTGTATTTCATCAGAGCTTCTGCATTGCTCGAGTTCCATGGTCCTACGGCATAACCATCCGTGCTTATGTTTCTGTGACTTAATGCATTCAACCCGAATATAACCTTTGCTCTTTAAAAATAAAGAGAAAAAACAAACAAAACCCTGTTACAGAAAATGAAAATATCATAATATTAACATCTAAGCAAAAAAAAACCATATAAAAATGTTCAATTGACCTTGATTTTTGAAAGAAAATGTTGAGTTCATCCCATCTAGACATGGGTAGGCAACCTTGGCTGAAGCCAAGCAACTCTTTACTACTTTCAGTGAATTGTGAGCATGGTTCTTGATCCCCAACCATTTGGTACATCACCCTGTCTTGAAGGGTTCCTCCCAATCTAATTTTCAAGGGAGAAAAGGCTGCAAAAAGTACCATATTACCCTTTGTCCATTTATCCTCTTTTACCAAAATAAAATTTGATTTATATAATTTAACAAAAATATATGATTATTGATTAGATGTTTAAAATGTTTTTTTTAATAAAGTGAAACAAAATCAAAATTGTTGATTTTAAATAATAATTATTTATGTTAATATATTTTCATATTTTCATATGTATTTTATCATTTTATGTATATAATAATTAAACGTGCATTATGCATATTGTAAAGCATACTTGAACTAATGGTTTTGTTGTACTCACCTTTGATTGCATTTAACAAGATTTTGTTGTTAAGATCCTGTCATCAAGTTTCAGAGCCAAATAAGATTGTGGTCAACATAAAAGAAATTAAACTAAAGGGTATTATTATGAACAAATTCTAATAGTTCGATTAATAATATCAAGAACGAACAATTTCACATGATTTAAATCAATCTATCATCATATAGTCTTTTTTATCGGAAGTTGGTGTAATGCAATGCAACAATTGATCATGTCAAATAACTCGGAATAGTGGCTCGTGCTTTTGGCATGTTAGACACCTCACAATTTTTGGTGTTTGACACTCTCGAGAATTTAAATATTACCATTTAAGAACAATTAAAAAAATATTAAGTTATATATGTTTTTTTTTCTAATTCACTACAATAAAATTAGATTTATATAGAGCGTCTATAGAATGTCTAGCATGTCTAAACGTTCTCACTAATGGAACGTTTTATAGAACCTAATTTACAAGACCAAACTATAGAAGGTCATGCCTAAATGTGGAGAAGTCAAACCAGTATGACAAATAATGTTTTGGTAACCATTTTTGGAGTACAAACTTAACAACCAAGTTTATAGGATGTTTTTGGGTATTTTTGATTTTTTTCAAGACACGTTTAAAATACGATGTCATGTTAGCTATTTTATCAAAAGATCCTATAAATCTATCTTTTATTCTAAAAACATTATTGTGGTATACGATGTCATGTGTAAAAATGACATTTCTCATATATTGTGGTATAAAATATATATATAAAACGTTTTGTAAAACGTTTTGTGGGGTGGTATCCTTTGTGAACTCCAGGATTTGTGTGAACTTCGTGAACCAATCTAAACCACCCATTAATGTAATCAACGAATAAAATTAAATCACTTGTAGATAAACTTTTACGCATGATCCCTAAGAAAACAGCAACTACCATTTTAGCTATGGTTTAGATTGGTTCACGGAGTCCAAACGAATCACAAAGTTTACAAATGAAACCTCTCTACTTTTGTGTTTAGTCCTATATAAAAATTTTATTAAGATATTTAAACATTCTAGACTTTTAATTGTTTTATAAAAATAACTTTGCCGTTGTGATTCTTCAACTTCAAATGGTTTTCTACTTAGGTGGATGGTTTAGATTGATTTTGATTTCCTTTAATCTTCTAGAAAAAATATATTCAAACAATCGCAAATTTAAATCAATTATTTTAGTTTTACTCAAGTGTAACCAAATTTGGAATAATATCATAACTAGTTCAAGAAGTATATCATAAAAAGAGAATATTACCGACTCTATTATAAGGCTATGCGTAACGGTGGCAACCCGTTGGCAGGTTGAAGCCGGTGGGCTGGGCGGGCTGCTGATACACCACCGGCAGGCTCGACGGGTTGGAAGCACAGCGGTGTGGCGACACCGCTCCTTTCTTGCGTGTTGTGTGTGTGTGTATGTGTATGTGAGAGGGTTAGGAGGGTTCAGGTGTCAATTAGAGAGGGTTCCAGATGGTTAATTGTGAGGTTGGGGAAAATCTGATGTGGAAGCTGATCGATGTGACAGTGGGGTTGGGAGGGTTGGGTACGCATAGCCTAATAGGTTATTTATGTTAGATAACTTAATTGAAACTAAAAATGTAACATGCTGAATATTTCTAAAACTTAATAAATTACAACAACTTGTTCAAAATAAGTTAAAATTCTGTTATTTGGAAAAGGTCAAAGAAGCAAAAGATGTGACTTTTTTCTCAACTTGACTGTCGATGCCATACCCCAAGACGGTGGTAGCCATAGAAATTATGGGTATATACCTTTTCATCATTAAAGAATAAAATAATAAATGTAGTGGATAATATTAAACTAATTATCAACTCACTTTTCTTATAATTAATCGATTCTCATTCTCCAAATAGACAAAAGTGTTTTAATTGATAAAAGAAGAATTTATTTTTGAAGATAATTTTTTTTTAATAGCGATTATTCAGACTCGAAATTACAATCACAAGAAAAGAAGACACCACTTAATAACACCAAATATCACAAACCTACAAGTCCTTTGGCATTTAGCATCTTACGTTCTAATGTCATGCTAGTGATTCATTCGTTCAACGATTGGTATTTGAGATAACAAGAATCAACCAATTTTTTATCGTATATATAAGATCGATTGATGCTCAAAGTTTTTAAACTCAGTATATTTCTTGTAGACGATCCAAAGTATATTTTAATAACCACTTAAGATCCTCCGATGTAACTAATAGGGACGTCGACATCATATTTGTAAATGAATTACCAATGATACGTCAACCAGTTAATATAGAGGGTCAGGTTCACATAAAAACTTAAAAAAAAAAAAAACAGAAAACTAAGAAACATCCTCGTAGCCTTACAAAATACTCCAACGCACAAGTGCATACAGTCGAGATAAAAAGTGTTCTTCAATTTTCTTTTTTTAAGGATTTCCTTTGAATTTCTCTTTATTTATATATACCGATCATATAAGAACATAAACTTGTATAAAAGATAAAGAAATTAAGTAAGTAAAATTACCAAAGTGAGAAGAGAAGCAGTCCCCCAGCTACAAGTTCCATAATCACATTTCTGAGGAGGCCACCAATCCAAAGTAGCACAGATGAAATCTTCGTCCACGAAACCGATGGAAGTCGTTCCGTTTACGTACACCATTCCGGTTCCGGACCTAATCTTGTCTGAAAACAAGTTTCTGGTGATGACCACCACCAAACACAACCCCATTATCCCTATCAATAAACACATCTCAAGAGCCACTAGTTTTGGTCCCCTTTTGCCATTTCTGGGCTGCTTGCATATCATTATCTTGTTTAATTAATTAAAATCTTTGTCTAAATAATGTTACTAAAAAGAAAGAGATATATAGAATGCTCCAAGGAGAGAGAGAATGAAAGAAAGAAAGGAGAATAATTAGTAAGATAGAGAGAGACAGAGGGGGGAGACTTGTAAAGCTTTATAATTTTCTATTCGATATTTTCTAAGTTGTCGACAATATTCATGCAGGGTAATATCTTTCTTTTATAAGTCAATATATATATATATATATAGAAAGGGGTGGGTTCAAATGTGAACCACTTTTTGGTTGTGAACGTGAGGACAACCAAGTATGCGACACGTGGCGGATAACTAGGCGCCACGTCAGATCCACGGCGGATGACTAAGCGCGATTCATGGGAAGGCATTGAATTAAAGAGGGGGATCACACTCAAAGTCGTCACGTGTCGCGCTCTCGGTTGTCATCACGTTCACAACCAAAAAGTGGTTCACATTTGAACTTTCCTATAACCACTTTTTGGTTGTGAACGTGAGGACAACCAAGTATGCGACACGTGGCGGATGACTAGGCGCCACGTCAGATCCACGGCGGATGACTAAGCGCGATTCATGGGAAGGCATTGAATTAAAGAGGGGGATCACACTCAAAGTCGTCACGTGTCGCGCTCTCGGTTGTCATCACGTTCACAACCAAAAAGTGGTTCACATTTGAACTTTCCTCTATATAGGAAAGTTCAAATGTGAACCATTTTTTCATTGTGAATGTGAAGACAGCCGAGAACGGACCACGTGACGATCTGAAAAAACACGCGATTAAGTTTTATGCATACTGCATAAAGCTATCATTCAGACTGAATAAATATAGTTAAACAAAAAATAAAATTCTATCTTTTAGTTAATGTATTTGACTCTCTTGACAATAATTAAAATCTAAAACTCATGCGCCTTCAAAGTTGGAATTAACTAAATATATACAAGAATTAATGGGTGAAGGACCAAAATAAAATAAAATAAAACACATATAAGATTAAGAATTTGTTTCTAATAAATGAAATTCAAGAACTAGTTACAGAATTGGCTTGAAACCTCTCGTAATGAGCCAAATCCTAAGGGCATAACATCCTGGGAGGAGCTGTGGATGGTATCCCAGTATATCTAGGTTTGAATCCAAGGAAAGTCAATTTGAGGGCATGAGGAGTACCCGGTCCTTGGGTTGGTCCAGTCATAGACTGGCCGCCCCCAGCCCAGTCAAAGACTATGGTTGGGCTCTAAGTCTAGTGTAAGCTAGGCTAGGACAGCGGCAGATTAGTAGGCTGCTCTTGGATGTCGAATACCACCAGGGAGGCATGCGTGCATGTGTGTGTGTGTGTGGTAGTCGTGCGTTGGTTCGATGCCGCTATGTCTTCCAAAAAACATTACAAGACTTAGAGTTTGGTTTTAGGGATCGATACATTTGTAAAAAAAAACAAAAAAGTTTGTCTACTTCATGTTGGTGAGAAACTTTGAATTAATTTTGTGGATTATGAAGACCAAAGATGTTGATACGATATCAAAACAATGTGAAGTTTGTTTTCTATATGTTTGTTTTCTATATGTTTGTTGTGATATTTACATGTATCATGTGCAGTGTTAGATTTTCATCATGACTTGTTTTCATTGTACATTTATTGAATTAGAAATTTGAATCTTGCATTTGTCACGTTGTTTTCAATATTTTGTCTTACAACATTATGTGACCAAACTGAAGATAAACAATTGTTTATCTTCAGTATAAATTTGTTTTAATTCGTCAACATTAAAAAAGTGTATACCTTTTGCAAATCAGTTATCCGTATAATGATGATGCATAACAGTGATCTTTGTTCTAATCGAGAACTATTAAAATTTGACATGGGTGGTTGCGGATTTGTGACACAACATTGTCTAAGATGAATGTATTTTTGTTTTTGTCTATCTACATGTATCTTCTCATTAAATAAAGACAACTAATATATAAGATGGCAAAGACGATTAAGTTTTAAGAAAAATACACTTTTTCAGAGAGATAATAATATTATGGTTTTTTCAATAAAATTTAAATCCATAATTAATTTGTTTCTTCTAGAAGATTAAAAATATTCAATTTAAATTTATGGGTACCTCTAATCATTAATACTAAATTTTTGTATTAAAGTTTTGTAACTTTGCGTACCAATACTTATTCAATTTTAATCACCAATACTATTTCTTGACCATGTTGTTTTTTCTTTGTTATATGTATCTCGAAGATTTTATTAGTCACATTTTAAACTCATAATCATATTAACTACAATGTTTTAGTTATTGTTTTTTCTAAACAAAAAACAATATTTACCAATATTAAAAAAAAATTAATGCCACTTTTTAGAGCAATATCATTTCCATTGCTTTCATGATTGTCATAAATAGGAAAATCAGTATAAAGTTTATAATAAACGATCATGCCTTGATTTTAATCCAATATGTCGAATACAATTATCGACCATCCTAAAGTTAAGATAAGACCATTATTTGATTAATTAATAAAAAACACTTTTAACCATAATAATAGAAACATAAATCTCCTCCTTTTCATAATAAGGTGAAAAATAAGAATGCATACTTTTAAAATAGAAATTTAATTTGAGACAAAACTAAAATAAAAATAAAATAACTTATTTGAAAGATGGAGGAAGGATGATTTATTGTTATTTGATCTTTTTGTTAACTCATAAGATTCAAAAAATCATTTTACTATTGGTGTATATGATAAAAAGTAGAGAAATTATTTATTCCTAGCTTTTCCCCAAAACTCATCAAATAACCCTCATGTCCTTCTAAAAAAGTCATCCATCGACAAAGATCTCCTTTTCGGTCAAAATTAGACAACTCCATGTATTTTTGAAAAATTGCAATTTGGGGGGAAATTTATTTGGGGAGAAGATTATTTGGGGAGGAATTTGCTGGGGATGAGATGATTTGGGGAGGAATTTATTGAGGAAGAGGTGACGGTAACATGGGGTCGTTCAAGGAACTCCTGGAATTTGCAAGTGGGGAAGGGGGATAGGGGAAACATCTGAGGTGGTGGCAAGAAGTCGTTTGTGCAATGTCATACCTAATTTGGTCTCATTGAAATCGACTAGTGTTCAAAAAGGAGGATAAAATGTCGGAGTGACATTTTTCCCGTTTCAAAAAAAGATTTTTGAATGGTTAGAAAAGCGAACAAGGAAATGATCACTTGACTGGAAAAGTGGCTGTCGGATCCTACTGGAATCTTGGGATAGTCGGAGACACTTTGTTCCTAAAGTAGCTTCGAAAGGGGTGGCAACAAGTGCTTTAGAGATGTAAAATGTGGATATCGTCGTTGCATCAAGGATAAAAATGGAGATGCTTTTGGTGGCGTTGTGCATTAGTGTGCAAAAAATCAACAAGCAAGAAGAGTTTGGTATTGTAATGTTTTGATTTATGTTCACACCTTGTGACCCTTGTGACCCCCTCCCTCATCTCTTGTTGTTCTCTGTTGGCATGGTGTGGTTTTATTGTTTCGGTTTTTTGTTTGCGATTGTAGGTGGACTCTTGTATTGCCTGGTATTTGGTGGTTATAAAAGTTTTGCCTTTCAAAAAAAAATATCACTTATTATTTGAAGAAATAATTATAGAACACAAAAAGATAAACTTATCATTAAAGAGAGAGGATAATGGTAACCCCATCACCGAGCACTAAAGGCTACTAAGTCCACGGATATAAATTCCGATTATGATATATCACATTATTCTATTGGGTTTGGATCATTACACCTCCCTCTAGTCTATGAATTGACATTTTTTCAATTTCCAAGACAGTTTTTTATTATAAATAAGTTGACTTTTTTATTTTAAAATAACATTTCCCAAACTTCTAGACGGTTTTGATTGGTTATATAGGTAGAGGGGGGTGGTGGTAACAACACCCTTTAAAAACTTTATATTATTTTTACCCAAGATTGTTTATTTGACGGATTAGAAATGAAAGGTCACGTAAAAGTTGAGTCAACGAAGGCTAAGCCAAGGAAGATGCTATCAAATAATTAATGGTCCACTCCACTACTCCACTATCAAAATGTTTTAGGAGGTTCATGTAATCATGTGTGGTCAATGGTCATCTAATAAACAAAATAAGCATTTTAACATAATTAATATTAGAGTAAATTACAAATTTGGTCCCTGAACTTTGTAAAAAATTACGGTGGTGGTCCCTGCAGTTTCAATTTCATGATGGTGGTCCCTGAATTGTTGATTTGGTTATGAATTGGGTCCATCAATTTAGACGCCGTTAACTAGCTCCGTTAACTCAGGGGTATTTTGGTCTTTTTACTAAATATTTTAATTTTATGTTAAAATTTAAACCAAACCATTTATAACTCAACCCATATCCATACCCAAGAAACCCTAGTTGCAAACACATATCCCAAGCATCACCATACCCCAACCTGCAAACACATACCCCCCAAAACTCTCTCATCACCAAACCACCGCCGGCCACTCCACCGCCGCCATGCCACCACCGGCCACTTCACCACTCCTAAGAACAGCCATCGTCGCCACGCCATAGCCGCCATGCCATCGCCGGGCCACTCCACCTACAACCTTATACCCTTCCCAAGAACAGCCGCCGACGCCTCCACCGCCATTCACGTCGCCCGCCTCCAGATCCGCCGCTCCACGGTCATTCACACCGCCGTTCAAGCAGCACCCTTTCTCCTCCCATATCCGGCGACCATAGCTCTCCGACGAACAAAACAACAGTTCCAGATCTGAGACCACCATTCCATCTATTCTTCTATTTTGAATTTAGGGTTTTGTAAGACAAGTTTAGGATTTGTGTTTGATGATACGGGTTTTGTGTATAATTTGGGTTTGTGTTTTAATATGAGTTTGTGTGGGGGTGGGTGTATGAATCTGGGTTTGTTTATTTTTGGATTTGGTATAATTATATTTCTGGGTTTTGATGATATGAGTTTGTGTATAATTTTGATGATATGAGTTTGTGTATAATTTTGGTTTGTGTATGAATCTCGGGTTTGTTAATTGTTGGATTTGGTTATTTGATTATTTATGTATAAATATGGGTTTGTTCATTTCTGGATTTGGTTATTTGATTTCTGGATTTGGTTATTTATGTATGAATCTGGGTGCTGGTGGTTGTTGGAGGTGGCTGTTGGTAGTGGGATTTTTGGCCGGGGAAGATGATCGGAATTCGAGTTTTGGCCGGAGAAGATGATCGGAATTGAGGTGGGATTTTGGCCGGGGAAGAATGGAAGATGATCGGATTTCGAGTTTTGGCCGGAGAAGATGATCGGAATTGAGGTTTTGGCCGGAGAAGATGATCGGAATTGAGGTTTTGGCCGAAGAAGATGATCAGGAAAGGGTTAGATTATATCAGGGGTATTTTAGTCATTTACCCCTTTCTTAACAGCTATTTTTAACGGCCTCTAAATTGATGGACCCAATTCATAACCAAATCAACAATTCAGGGACCACCATCATGAAATTGAAACTGCAGGGACCACCACCGTAATTTTTTACAAAGTTCAGGGACCAAATTTGTAATTTACCCTTAATATTAAATATGTTTTTAAATAGAGTGAATTATGGATTTGGTCCCTGTGGTTTGGTGGTTTTTACGGATTTGGTCCCTAAACTTCATTTATTATGGATATGGACTCGAGGTATGTCATTTTATAATAGATAGGTCCCTCTGACTAACTACCATCTAACCTCTCTGTTAACTTTGAGGGTACTTTCGTCTTTTTCCATCTTTTGTCTTATGTGAGGGACCAATATCATAAAAACCATACAAACCACAGGGACCAAATCCGTAATTATTTTTAGAAAATTTTTTTATTCTTACATTAATTAATTATTATACTTTAGATTTAATTTTATATTTAAATATATTTTCTTTCATAACAAAAATATTACTATAAATATTTATGATAATATTTATTTATTTTATTCTGATTTATTAATATAACTAACTATTATCTATATATATATATTATACTTTTAAGTTGAATTTTTACATATAATACAATTTTTTCAAAAAAATATGTATTACATGTATACACACATATTAATTATTATAATTTAATATATATATATATATATATTAATTACTATATTATATATATATATATATATTATTTATTATACTTTAAGTTGATTATATATATATAGTGAGATTCAATAGAAAATAAAGTATATGAACCATTAAAAGGTAAATTGATCTAACACATATGATTAAATTCGATATTTGCAGTAACGTATATAAAAATTGAGTGAAATAAACTACACCAAACCAATCATATTTTTCTCACTAATTTGAGATGCATATTGATATATTTTTCTCATCCCTTTTTTTTCGCGGACTTTTGGGTTTTTCTCATCTGTTTTTTTCGTGGTTTTATATGTTTTGTGTTGAGAGATAAAGAGTGAGAGTTGAGTTCACCAGGAAGCACTAAAATAACTCTTGTTGTTTACCTTTCAATGCGAAATAAATAAAAACCCAATAAATACACACAAAAAAGAGAGTAAAATATATCTATTAATAACATGTATATTAAAATACAATAATTAGTTATATTAATATATTAAAAAATAAGTTAATATAATTGTAAATATTTGTAGTAATATATTATTTGATAGTAAGTAATATATATATATATATATATATATATATAGGGAGGTTCAAATTTAAACTCTATATTTCTTGTAAACTATGTAAACCAATCGTGGGCCTTGATCAAAAAAATCAAAGGAGGATATGGATTCATAGAAAATATGGAAATATGAAATATATGGTAAGTCAATGATTATGGAAATATGAAAATGTGAAATATGGAAACGTTTTTGAAAATCAATGGTATGGATTGGTTTACATAGCTTACAAGAAATATAGAGTTTACATTTGAACCTCCCTCTATATATATATATATTATATATATATATATATTAAATTATAATAATTAATATGTGTGTATACATGTAATACATATTTTTTTTAAAAATTGTATTATATGTAAAATTCAACTTAAAAGTAATATATATATATATATAGATATAATAGTTAGTTATATTAATAAATCAGAATAAAATAAATAAATATTATCATAAATATTTATAGTAATATTTTTGTTATGAAAGAAAATATATTTAAATATAAAATTAAATCTAAAGTATAATAATTAATTAATGTAAGAATAAAAAAAAATTCTAAAAATAATTACGGATTTGGTCCCTGTGGTTTGTATGGTTTTTATGATATTGGTCCCTCACATAAGACAAAAGATGGAAAAAGACGAAAGTACCCTCAAAGTTAACAGAGGGGTTAAATGGTAGTTAGTCAGAGGGACCTATCTGTTATAAAATGACATACCTCGAGTCCATATTCGTAATAAATGAAGTTTAGGGACCAAATCCGTAAAAACCACCAAACCATAGGGACCAAATCCGTAATTCACTATTTCGTTTGGACTTAAGAGTCATTTACCGAATGTTTATTCGATAAGATTTTAGTGATAAGAGTTAACATCTTAACTTAACTTATCGGAAAAGATTTTAGTCCACTAAAAAAGCATTGTATGCAATTATTGCAACAACTTGTCATACTTAAGTAAATAAACTAAATCCGTGAGCTCTTTATTACCCGCAAGTTGTAGGTTGTTAAATTTCGTCATGGTTTTAACTTTGAGTTAATTTAAAGTTTTTGGAAATGAATAATCTCGGGCTTCGCCAAGATTGATCTCATGGCAAGTCACGGCTGTAGGTTTTGCCCACAGTCCTAAGGTAAATCTCCAAACTGCCACAAACACACATGTAGATGGCTAGATTCAAACCTAGATTGATTTTTATCATCATCATGTCTTTATCCACCATGCTACCATCGTTGTGGTTTGAAGATACTGGAATAGTGTATTGTTTTAGGCTGATGGCGTTACAAATTATATCAAAGCCAATTCATGTACCATCAGGATGGTGAGGCAAACCCAATTGATATGGATTAGTAACTGAGGGGGTGTTTATAATATCTTATTTGAATCTCACATAGTGCACACGGAAGATGTGGGGTTAGACAATGACGTCAATAATTTAAGTGGGGAAGTATGCGATAAATCATCCCATGTTGATAAAGAAATGGAATTTTTGAACTTGAAGATGACATAATGGATGGGCTGTAATAACCCTTGCACATGAATAAAAGATGAGATTTATGAGTTCTTCGTAAGCTTTAAATTGTAAATTATCGATAAAACTTTAATGGTTCTAAGTTGAGTTAAATGTATTAGGTTAGTCATGATTGTTTAGACATTTATGTCAAACTTGACGAAAATGTTGATAATTAAAAAAAATACCAGAGAAAAAGGGTCAAAATGTCCATGATTAAAAATTCTTACATATTTTTTTGTAGCAATTATTTTTGTTTCGGAATTAATAATTACCATATAATTTCATATAGAAGATATTCTTCTATGTAATATTTAATTTTACAAAACAAAATCGTTGTATGCCACTATCAACCCCTTAAATCTAAAAGAAAACCATTATATGCAATACCTTATTCTATCATGTCCTTCCTAAATGCCAAGACAATCAAAAACCTTCCACAATGGTAGATAGTTAAATTGAATACAATTAGTGTAGTTTGCCCTTAATATGCTCATCTAGTCATCTACCTACTAGATTTATACACTATCACTTGTAATAATTTTATAAGTTATACATATTAAATCTGTGCAGTGTGAAGTTTCTTAGAGTAAACCAGTAAAAAATGCAAAAGACTTTACAAAACAATCAAATTTCTTTAAAGAATCACACTTTTTTCCACTTCATTTGCTCCCATGAGCAGAACTGAACAAACCTACTGCAATGACTTTTGCAGCTACAAATCAAAAATCTTTCTAACAAGATCAAGCTTACCCTTCTTGATCTTACCACAAACTATGCAACTTCATGCATAAAAAAATGATTTATGCCCTTAATTAGGGAAATAAATATATAGGACCTGGAGCTTCACTGACTTTTGTAGTCACTAAAAGCCTCCTCACTCGCACTAAAAATAACGAAATCCTGAAAAATTCTTCACGTCTTTCACTTCCAGTAGCAAAAGGAACACGTTTAAATACAATAATCGACAAAGCAGCCTGCAAAACAAAGGAAAAGTAACTCAGGATGAAGGGATTATATAGGAAACACGATGGCATTGGTATCATAAAATAAATATCCATATAAATAGCTAATTGGTAAACAAGACAAACTATTGGCTCTTTTGCCATTAGAAGTAACAATTTACCAACAGCAAAAGGTTTGGAAACAATTATCATTGTCATCAGCTGAAAGGGGGTCAAGCAAGCAAGAGAAAAGGTGAAACAAGAGTGTTGCACTACATAAATATAAAGGGGCGCTACCGCTAATTGACCCAGTATTTTTAGTGACTTCAGATCATAAGTTTTACATCCATTTCTAGAACACTAGAAAAAATGAGAAAAAAAAAAAAAGACAAATGTTCCCTATACCTACGTGTAACCGAGTTCTATAAGAAAAGTGTTGCCATCTCTTTACCTTCATCACAGGTGTTGTGATACTAGTGGTGGTGAAACGGTGTGTGACGTGAGAAAGCTGAACAATAGTTTTCTTAGAAGACCCCCAAGCAGGACACTCAAGAAGACTATTTCATATGATTTGAGACTTGGGTTTTCAAGGAACAAACTACACCAACAATAAGACAGAGGTTGGCCAAGTTTCATGTCTCTAATGCACAGTATTAGGTTCAATGCAATTAATAATTGGGTTAAGTACATGGGAGTGTATCGAACTTGTCACGTTTTATCATTGTATGTACTCAACCTTAAAACTTACCGATTAATGCACCGAACTTGCTAAAATTGCCATTGTATGTATTTCATGACAGGTTGGATACACTTTCGTGACAAGTTGGATACATTAAATGGTAGGTTTTTGATAAAGTTGGATACATACAATGACAATTTTAGCAAGTTCGATACATTAATCGGTAAGTTTTAAGGTTGAGTACATACAATGATAAAACGTAACAAGTTCGATACACTCACATGTACTTAACCCTTAATAATTTGGTTTTCTATTTGTGAAGAAGTCTAAAAATTATATGCTCCATGAAAATGGAGAATGCTCAACAACTTGTCACATGTAGAGCTAACCTGACTTCCTAAAAGGGCTTTTTATCAAAAGTTAAACACAATATAAAATCTAATGCTATTTTATTGCAAAATGGTTTCGTAGTATGTGTTTGCTTCTTCACATTTGTTCAGTTATATAACACTTTTTGTGGTTATCCACCTGAAATTGTAAAGAAAATGCCAAGAAGGATCTTGCCGAGGACATAAGCATCATTTTTGCATTATCTATAACTTTTTTCTATATAAATCTTAAAGAATTAGTTTGCTTCTTAGTTCTTACGATAATCTTTCCTCTTTTCAGGTTTGGAGACTTCAAGCAGCTCTAGGTGAGCAAACAGAAATCTCAAAGTTCAGCCAACAGGAGTACGAAAGACTTCAAAACGTAAAATTTCTAAACCTTGATCAAGTTGAAGACTTGAAGTGTGACATGCATGACTTGCTATCCCATTGAGAAAATTTACAATATTATCATTGCCTCCAAATATATTGCAGAGAAAGTATTATCATGCATCATCTTTAGCATATGTTAATCACATAATAATCATCTGCTGTAAAAGTTTGGTTATGGTATTGTTAACAATTAACCTAAGATGCAATTAGTTGCAAAACAACAGAGGTTCACTCTTGATTATATAGAAAGCAAAAAAATTGAGATGATGACTTACCTATATTACTTGAGAACCACATACTCGAGCAATCAAGGAGTAAATCACACCATCTTATCGAAATTTCAGAATTGCTCCATGAGAGAATGTAGTTTTGAGACCCGACGCCGAAACAATGGTTCTAGCCGAAATGACGGAAGCCCAGTCTGCCACCGTTTTGTATCAAACATTTCATTCCATGCCTGGACTATTTCATCAATTTTGAAACTAAGACCTGTTGTAATACAATTACAAAACATAAATCAATTTCTCATGCTTACGAATGTAAACAGTCTTTTATCTTTTCATATGATGTATTATTTATCGTATAGTTTCTATTAATAGGCATGTCAAATTTACCTTCCAAAGCTGTTCCATTGGAGCAGTGATTCTTTATAATTACGGTTATATCTGTTGGAGATGCTCCAGCAAGTTCAAACTTTTCAATCGAGACTTCCAAACATTCTTCCCAAGATGGCAAACTTAACTTAAATTCCACAACAGATCGCTCATAAAGCATTGTACCCCATAAGATATATATCTGAGATCTGATATTTGCGGCTTGCTCTGCAGCTTCATCAGCAGATACATCTTTAATAATCCCTTCAAACCCAATGTTCAGCAATTCATCTTTATGTTTATCAGATATGCTCAATCCATTTAATCGTCGTTCTTCTAATTCTTCCCACATCTGCATTCCCTTTTCCATATTGTCCTCTGCCTTATTATATAGCTCCAAAACTTGTGAAGTCAGTCCTTCCTCCTCCATATCAGCTTTGCTCCCTAAAGCATAATACCATGAGAGCTTGGCCTGTTCAAACTGTTGCTGCCCAAGTGCAAGATGACCTTCATAAAAGTCCGGCTTAATCTTTAGTGCCTTTCGTATCTTTTCTCTGCTGTTCTGTATTCTTTTTGGGCCCATTCGTATCCAACTTTCACCTGTTGTGCTACGGATTCTTTGGTTCCGTCTTCTGCAACGATCACCCATTTCCTTGCCTTGTTCATATGCACATTCCCCCAGTTAAACAAAGCTAAAGCAGACATCTCTTGGAACTGTGAGCCAGCAATGTCGAAAAGCTTTTGGGAGCTCTCAGTCGTAACAGTATCTTCCATTGCTTCCGAATACAGTTCCATTCCGAGCTCATGAAGATCCAAGTATGGATTAGTATCAAATCCCACATGGTTCTTGAAGAGCCTTGCAAATTGCACAATCCATTCCTCTACACAAGTCGTGCCCTTCTCCACTTCCTTACTTTTTTCCACATTCTCAGAAACACTAGATACGATGCTATCGGCCTTGGAAATCCCTTCATCTTTCAAACCCTCGTAAAATGGCTCTTTATCTTGACTAACTTCTGCTAGGTACAGTCTAAAAGAACCTTGAGGATCACTTGAAGCCTCGGCCAATCTCAGCTCAGCGGTAGTTATGATGGTGACCAAATCACCTTCTCGATCTTTAAACTTGATAAGCACACCATCTAGGCCAGGAAAACGGTCACGGACTACCTCCCTCACCAATCCAATGCTACAATTAACAGGTAGTTGTGCCCATCTTATATCATCTCCAAGCACCAGTTTCACTGTCCTCATGACCACTTTTTCTTCTTTCACAACCACCTTCTCATCGGCTTTTTTCTCCACGTGATCAACCCTCTTGTCTTCAACTCTCTTTACCTTGCTTTCCTTAACTTCTATATTGCTCTTCTTCTTTTTAACTTTTTCTTTCAACACTTTGACCGCCTCTAGCGACTTAGGCTTCGTATCTTCAGGTGGCAAGACATCAAAATCTTCAACCTTCATACCCTTCCTCTCAACTGCCTTCTTCACGGAATCCTCAATCTCCAGTGCGGTCTGATTATTCGGCTCCATACTCAACACGTTCCTAACGTCTCTCAACGCCCAATCAAACTTATTCAAAGCCTCGTAACACCTCGCCCTCCTCAACAACGCCTTGCTATACTTGGGAGCAACCTCAAGAGCCAAATTACATTCCTGTATAGCTCTAGGGTACTCTCCGATCCCCAACTGCATATAACAATCGGCCATTTTGGTTCGTAAATACGCAACATCTATATGGTTTCTAGGTAACAATTTGAGAGCTTTCTCATACTTCAACATCGCGCCTTCGTTATCGTGCTTCTGAAACAGTTTGTTTCCTTCTTCCTTCATCTCCTGAGACATACGAATGAAGACAGCGGTGTCTTCATCGATTTGTTTCGAAGTTCGATCAGATGATGATGTTGATGATGATGATTTGTTCTGTTTTGTTACCTTTTCAACAACAGTCACTAACTTCTTCTTACCAGTAGGTTTCCCCATTTCTACTATCTAAACCTCAAAATCTCCCCTTTCTAACACAGATGATAACAGAAAAACCTAAGCTTAATAATAATAGATTCTTATTTATGTTGAACTAATAATAATTCAACTCAATCCAGAGGCTAATCAATTATCAAATTCAAATAACAAGAATAATAAACAAGGATTAGAGAGCAATAATCGACCTGAATTTGTTTCCCGCCAAGTGGAAAGAGTAGGGCGAAACCCTAATCGAATTAGGAGAGGCGGAATTTGGGGGAAATGTTTGGATTGAATAGAGGAAAAAACAGGGGAAGAGGTTGTGAAGAATTTTGATTGTGGAAGGCTATCTGTGAACAACGAGAAAGAGAATAAAAAATGGCGGAATTGAGAAAGCAGCCATTAATGGAGGAAAGAAAGAAATGAAAATGCCAGCGATTGGAGGAACGTCAATCTTCATCGCAAATTCGAGCTGTGACGGACCCGCACTCTCACTTGCCGCCAACCGTAAATATACATATATATATATATATATATAGAATGAATTAGTATCAAACAAGAACAAAACCAATTTCCGATAAGGAAGAAACCATGTAAATCACAGGTGATTTTGTACTACGTTCGACCCACACGCCTTGTCAGCAAGTATATTACACTCACTTTTTTCTTGTTTAGTACAAAATCACATGTGATTTACATAGTTCATTTGTTCTTGCAAATTGGGTTGTTCTTGTATGAACCTCCCTATATATAGAATTAGAGAGAGAGAGAGAAAAAAAAAAGTTCAAATACAAACCACTTTTTGGTTGTGAACGTGAGGACAACCCAGAGCGCGACACGTAGCATTTTGACTTACGCGACTTAGTGTTATTCAGTCTGAATAAAGCCCACGACTTAGTGTTATTCATACTGAATAACGCTATATTCATACTGAATAAGGCTAAGTCGCGGGGACAAGTCGCGCGTGTCACCTTAATTTTCTACGACTAAGCTATAATCATACTGAATTAGGCTTATTCAGTCTGAATAATAGTGTTATTCAGTATGAATAAGCTTAGTCGCAGAAAATTCAGATTGGCACATGGCGCGCTCTGTATTGTCCTCACGTTCACAACCAAAAAGTGGTTTATATTTGAACGCACCCCTATATATATATATATACATACATACATACAGAGAGAGAGAGGGGGGGTTCAAATGAGAAGTGCTAAAAAGATTAAGAAATACAGAAGCTTTCTTCACTATTCATCCGGTCAATAAAGATGGCTTTGACCGGTTATGATGGACGTGATCACGGGGGATTAACACGATTCATGGGAGGATAGAGATTATTAAAGAAGGAGACCCGGTCAAAGTCGTCTATATTGACCGGATGAGTGATACAGATCACTTTTCTACTTCATATTTTTTTAGCATTTCTCCTTATGTATTAACAAAATTGTAATATTGGACGCATAAGTTTTATATGGAAAATAATAAAAGACTTGATAATGTGATTATGTGAAATACAGATTTTAATTATTATATGGATTTGATTTAAATAATATGATTAAAACGTATCTTTTATGACCTTATTTTTATAATTGAAAAAAATCTTCCTTGTTTTTTAATTGGAAATATATGCCAAGTATGATTAGAATGGATTTATTTCCTTGTATCATCATATTTTCTAATCAGTTGTATTGCATTTTGATTTTTCGGTTTTTTTTTACCATTTTCATATAAACTATCTTATACTTTAAAAACCAAAAAAAAAAAAATTAAACAAAATCAACACTCACAACCAACATTGATAGATAGCGTAATGGAATCCTCCTGAAACAGGAACTAGTTGATTGACAAAGATGGGCCCTAAGGCTGCACGCACCGCAAGAGTGGGTTGGCAGCGGGCTTAGCCGCCGAGCCCGGCGGCTTCATTTGGTTTGGGTGCGCAATGGTATAAACCGGCGGGTTGGGAGTGGCAGCGGGTTGGGAGAGTCGTTGTCAAACGGCTCTCTCCAACGTATATATTTTTTTTCTTTTTTTTTCTTTTTTTTCTTTTTCATTTAATACCTTCTATATATATATATACCCTCCATACACAACATATACTAATACCCAATCAAATTTCTTCATCCTCCAAATTACACAAACTCAATCATCCTCCAAATTACACAAATTTCTTCATCCTCCAACCAAGTTTCTTACAAAACAACCATGAATCCAAACACGTCGGTACGAGGAAGAGGTTCACGTGGTGCCGGTGGTTCGCGAGGTGGTTCACGATGAAGAGGTTCGAGAGGTGGCGGTGGTTCGGGAGGTGCCGGTCCGTCGGGAGGTGCCGGTGGGTCGGGATTCGGCGGTGGGTCGGCATTCGTCGATTACGCGAACCACGAACCGTATATACCGCAATTTGACGTTCAACAACAACCGCCGTTTATACCGCATTTTGATACACAAAACGCCGGTTACGGAACCGGTTATGCGCCAAATTTCTTTTCTTACCCTCCAAATTACTTTCCCACCCAATTTTCTAATACGGCATTTCCCACCCACTACGGGACATCCGGTGTCAATACGGATTATAACCGCGGAAATACGGCTTACCCCGATTTCATACCCCGTGACACGGCCTCGGGTTCCGATTCAAGCGAAACACATTCGTATGTTCCGGAAACCCAACGGTTGCCAACCGAAGGTTCCGTTTCACCCGATGCCGAACCCGAGGCCGAACCCGAGCTTTTCCCCGAAAAACCGAAACAAACCTTCCCCACCCGCGCAACTGCAAAAAAATGGACACCCGATGAGGAAGTAGCGTTATGCCAGGCGTGGATTAACGAGTCCGAGAACCCCTCATCCGGTAACGCGCAAAGATCTAGTATATTTTTTCGTTAATTTGTTAAGTTATTCGTTTATTTTTTCGTTAATTTATTCATTAATTTTTTCATTAATTTATTTATTAATTATTTCGTTAATTTATTTGTAGTTCAATTTTGGAGGTCAATCGAGCGGTCTTTTACGCCCGACTTCAAGTCGCCCCGTACAGAACCCACCACCAACTGACTGCAAAATGGAAGGCGATGAACAAAAAAATCATGGCCTTCAACGGAATATACAACCAAATAATGAACAATAGGCCTAGCGGAGAAAGCGACGTCAACCTTCTAAAAAAGGTTCGTTCCCAATACCAAATGACGGAGGGCGGTGCTTTCCTCTTCGAAAACTGTTGGGAGATAGTCCGTCACAGCCCTAAATGGGCTGCAATTCCGTTAATGTCCGGTGGGTCTTCGTCTCGCTCAACAAAACGTACTCGCACGTCCGGGTCTTCCGACGGTCACTTTGGTCAAGATTCCGACGAGGTCGAGGTTCCGCCACCTAAACGACCCGTAGGTCGGGGCAAGGCGAAAAAGGCCCTTAGAGGGGGCCAATCTTCGACCCCACGACCGAACTGTATGAGTCGTGGGACCGCAATTTGGCGGAAAAAAATGGACTACAAGATGAAAAAACTTGAACTCGATAGGAAAATTGCGGAGCTCGAAGAAAAAAAAACTCCAACTCCAACTAAATGCGGAATACGAGCAAGACTGGTTGTTCTGCAAAACCCCGCATGACCACCTTTCGGGTTTGGAGTTGGAAGCCGTGTTGCAAAAAAAGGATGTACTAAGAGCGAGACACGACTTCAAGTTTTAGTTTATTTATTTTCGTATTTTTTTTAGTTTATTTTTTTCGTAATTTTTTTAGTTTACTTAATTTTAGTTTAGTTAATTATGTAACTTTTATTAATATTAGAATTTTTAACTTACTTTTAACAATATTATTTATTTAATTATATTATTTAATTAAATAAAATAAATAAAATAAATTGAAAAGTGAGAGGGTTGGGAGGGTTGGGTGTGTGTTGTAGAGGGTTATGGGATGGTAAAGAGAGGGTTGACCAAAAGCTGATGTGGAAGCTGATGTGGCATTCAAAAAGTGAGTGGGTTGAGTGAGTTGATTGGGTTGGGTGTGTGTAGCCAATATATATATATATATATATATATCAATATATCAATATATCATCAATATTCAATATATATATGTAAAGTAAGACATAAGAGAGAGAATAACAACTCATTTCACCTATTTATTTTTTTCTTCTAATTTTGATTTATTTTTAATTCTTTCACCACATTAAATGCATAAGCTTTTATTTATTCTTTTAGTTTTATATAATGGTATAATCAATAGTAATTAGTAAGGTAACAATATCAAAAAAAAAAAAAACACTTAGATATCAAGATTCAATAGAAAAGTTGAAGTCTGCCAAGTAATTAAACGTTTAATAGTTAAAGCAAGAATCTTGATGAGCTGCAGCAAGAATAATATTCTTGATGACACAGTTCCCAAATCCAAATTAGATTTGTAAAAATGTGTTATAGAAGATTGGAGGATGGAATATTGAAATATGGCAATGACAAATTGACAATCACACGATAGAAACATCAAAAATAGCAAATAAGTTAGGGATTTTATGAATTAAACCCTAGAAATAACTGATTTCAACTTACCAATTGATCATCAGAGTGAGCAAGAGCGATTCTATTCTTAGTTTTGGGCGATGACTCTACCTTAAAATGAATTTAGATCGGCTGGATTTGAAGGAAATTGGATTTGGGCTTAAAAATGTTGCCTTTAAAACCTCTTGGTTGGGCTTAAGGTTGATTAATGGGTGATTCGGAATCTTTTTGTTACAGAAATTGTTGAAGAGGTTTTGAATAAGAAATGATTGTCTGAAAAGAGTTATAAATTTAACAGTATAAATGACATAAATTACCGTTTTATCCTTATTCGTATGTTCAAAGATAAATTAAAGTTTGACAAAAGTTCTGAACACTTTTTTTATAATGAAAAACAAAACACACGAGATGATGGATATTGTGTAGCCGAGGAACTGAGGAAAAGAACGTTTGAAACAAACTGGAGAGGATATACTTGGGAAAATGGTGATCTGAGTTATATGGGGCCGACATAGGACAAGGAGCGATTTAGAGGAAATATATCATTCGGACCTGTTTTAAAGGTCTTTGCCAAATAAGATGATGTACGTTCGATTCAAACTTTTCCTCTTAATCTAATCATTAAGTGGTAAAAAAAACCATCCCCTACTATCATGTGTTTGGGCAAAAAAAAAGTTGACCGACAACCCTAACCGATCCACTGTGAGGAGGCATTTTTTTAGTTCATTCAACGCTTGAGGTTAGAGTTGTTCGTGGTGTCATGCAGGGATGCTCAAAATTCCGACCAACGTGGTCAAACCCAACACGAAAAAATAAAATAAATAAATAAAAAACTCAAACCCAGGTAACCCCATACATGGCTGATACAAAATTTGGCCAAACTGCATCTATTGGGTTGTAATCAGCTTAGGGTAATTTAAATCCTACCCAACTAGATGAACCAAATGTTTTTATGCTATGGATTTAATATGATCATTAAGTTATTGATTAATATATATATATAGGTGAAAGATCATGTGAGAAGTTGAGTTAACATAAGAAGCGTGAGAACTGAGAATTTGATCTGAACCCTTGATCACTTTTAATCTCAAGCCACCCACGCATTGCATTCTGAAAAGGGAATTGATCCGGTGCTTCTCAATAATCTTAATTAGGTGCATCTTCTCCTAATGTGCATCCACTTCTCATCTAATGATTGATAATCACTTCTCATGATTCTCACTTTAACCTTAGCCTATCACACGAACCCAACCATATATAGGGTTGGGGTTCACATGAAACCAAGTTGTTTTTATGAGACTCATGAGACCACATTTTTACATTTCAAACTTCACAACACAACGTTATAAAGGTGAAATAATCGAGACCTTTACAGCAAAAACATTGTAAAGATTAGCGTTTGAGCAAAGCACTAAAAGTTTACATAAGAAGGAGAATATTTGGTGAGACAATCTAATCCTTGTGTTAGATGGAATTCACTCGATCTTTGGTCTAACTCTCTCTTTTATAAAACTGAAAATTTTTCAGAGAAGTATCGAGCTCTAGCAAGGGTAATGGAAAGGTAGCCATCGTGTAACGTGAAGAGCGTGGGTGCTATCTTCTTGGTTAGATAGTCGCCGTAGACTTCAGTTTTAATTCTATAATAAATTTAAAAGTAGAGTTTTACGTTCCGTGACAAACTTTGAGATAATTTAAAATTGTTGACTTGTACTGAGGGTAAGGTTTTGCCAGTTTAATCATTTATATTTATGAAATGTATATTTTATGGTTTATGTTTCTTTACGTTGCATTGAAAGAAATTGAATATATTTATATCAATGTTAAACTCAAAACATTTCATAATAAATGATGTTTTTATTGAGAAGAAACTTCACATTAATTGCATCTTTGATGACTCTCTCTATATATATAAAACACCCAAAATGAAAGAAGGAAGTAGCACAATACAATATCATGGCTTTTTCTTTCCAATTTTCATCTATTTGTGTTGTGCTTCTTGCATTTTTATTCACTACCTTTCCATTTCCTATCCAAGGAGAACTCGTTGAAGAGGTTTGTGATAAAACGGTGGAACTAAAGGCTATTTGTATTGAGATATTGAGAAATGACTCACGATCTAGTTCAGGAAATCTTGAAGTTTTATCTAAGATTGCAATCGATACAACTGTCCAAAACGCAACTGGTTTGTCTTCATATATTCATTCACTAGCAAATAAAGTGACTGATCCGCAAGTGAAAGTTAGGGTTTTAAGGTGTGTAGTGAAGACCGACGATGCTTTTCTCCACATTACACTAGCAAAACAACTTGTGGAGACGAAACAATACAAGCCCGCCAAGGAAGAGGCCAATTTAGCCAACTTTGCATTGTCGACTTGTGACAATAGTTTTTTGTTACCACCCGTTATTGAGCCGATTGAACTAAAACAAGCAACAAATAGGTTAAAAAATCTTGTTGTTATTTTTTATGTTATTACTAGTCTTTTGGGTTAATCACCAAAACATATATGGTTCTAAATAGAGATTACTTCTTCAAAATGTATCCAACTATCCCTAATATATTATTGTATGTATCCACCTAAAAAAATTCCTTTTGTATATATCAAACTTTATTTTTTAGTCTATTGTGTGTATTTTTGATACACACAATAGTATATTGGGGGATAGTTGGATACACATAATAGACTCAAAAATACACATCATAGACTCAAAAATAAAGTTTGATATAAATAAAAGGAATTTTTTTTAGGTTGATACATACAACAGTATATTAGGGATAGTTGGATACATTTTGAAGAAGTAATCTCTTCTAAATATATTGTTCAAACTTCAAAGGATCATATAAATTGTTGTGGTCAACATTTTATGTAGATCGTTGCAGTGCTTTATAGTAAGAAGGTATTTGTTGTTGAATAGTTCGTTGAATTGATGGGTTTATACCCATTTACCATTATAACTCGTTATATTGCAGATTTTTTATATATAAATATTTAATTAACTTATAGAGAAAAATTAATAAAAAAACGATAAAACAACCCAATTGTACCTCATTAATGCAAAACTAAATTAAAAACTGAAAAGAAAAGTTAAAATGAAACATAACAAACTATTTCATTTTGAATTTTTAAATTTTTTTTTGTAGAATTTACTTTTTGTCGATACCATTGGTCATCATTCATAAAATTTCGAGGTAAAGTAAAATTTTTATTTATTTATTTATGATTATGTGACCTATACATTGTTGATGTGTGTACACGTGTATCCTTCTCAATTGATATCATTTTTTCTAGGGTTAATTACATGGGTATGTATTGAATTTGTCATGTTTTATCATTGTATGTACTCAACTTATAAACTTATCATTGTATGTATCGAACTTGCTAGACTTGCCATTGTATGTATCCAACTTTATCAAAACCTATCACTGAATGTATTCTACTTGTCACGAAAGTATATCGAACTTGAGGTTTTGATAAAGTTGGATACATACAATGGCAATTTTAGAAAGTTCGATACATACAATGGTAAGTTTATAAGTTGAGTACATACAATGATAAAACGTGACAAGTTTGATACATACCCATGTAATTAACATTTTTTTCTATTACATTTTGAAGACTAGTAATTAGGGATATTTTATTATATTATATGTAACGCCCCATTTTTCTATTACATTTGTCCAGACTACTATTATGTGACCTATACATTGTTGATGGGTTCTATTAAATAAAATTCTAAATTAAATGTTTATATTAAAAAAATAATATTTTATTATATTTTTTCATTAAAACTTAATTTGTCCAGACTACATTCTTGATAATATTTTATTATATTATATGTAACGCCCCATTTTTCCTAAGTTATGTTTTAACGACGTTAGTGTTATGTTATATTAATTCATAAGTTGTTTATGTGAATTGTATAACTTTAGGGGCTTTGGTGTCATTCTCCAAAGTAGAAGGTTGTGGTTGCTTTGTATATATAAGGGTTAAAACCCTAACTCCTCTCATTCCATTCCCTGGAAACGATTTGGAGAGTCAGAGAGGAGGAGTTGGGCGATTTTTGGAGTTCCAAATTGAAGGAGGAGATCAACCAATCGAAGTAACAATCGTGCAATTCGTGTATTGTTGGTGTTATTGGCAAAAAGGTATGAACTTTAATCTTAGTTATTGTTGTGTTTTGGATCATTCATAAGCTAGGGTTCATACGGTTGGGGTTGTAAGAATTGTTGGTCAATTTATGAGTTTTTAGATGTTAAATCGTTGTTTATTGATTGGGGGTGCTTTTATAAGCATCGATTGGCTTAATGATTGCAGAAATTGGTGCTAAAGGTAGAAAATCTTGACTTTGGGTGAAATCCCGCTTGAAAGTCGATTTTGGGCATTCTGGGCAGTTTTCGCGTCACGAGGCCTGAAATCTCGCTTCGCGAGGTATTTTGCGATAGCGAAATCTTGCTATTTGGATTTTTGGACTTCTCTCGTTAAGGGTTGTTTGGGGTTTTCTGGGTTATATACCCCTAAGGGATGTTAGTACTTGATGTCTTATGAAGTTTGAGAGAAATTGGACTAGCGTAGCTATGTTATTTCGGTTAAGGGGTCGAGTCACGTTTTAGAACCCATTTTTGGGTTGAGTTTTGATATGTGTATGCATGTGTATGTATTATAGGTGTTTGATACTTACTTGTGGTGATTCAAACAAGTGTCTTGAGGCATTGTGACATGTGGGTACATTAACCCTCTATGTGTAGCTATGTATGCTAATTACGCGTATACATGTTGTGGTTTATATGAGACTGACTTGCATATTTTTGGTCGTGCCCATTATAGTGGTGGTGGCCACCGTGGGTATCGGTGGTGTGGTAGCTTGGTACCAGTGTCTATGGTCCTTGATAGTAGAGAGCCGTAAGGACATTTGTGTGTTGTATGACCAGTTCTTGTTCTCGTATGTGATTATACGATATGTGGTTTATATATAGTGTGGTTTGTGCTCCCGTGATGGTTTACTCTTTAGTTGCAGGTTCTTCCGGCAAGGATAAGGGAAAGAGACCTGCTTGAGGCTCCGATGAGGTCAAGACTCAGCTCGACTATTTGGGAAAAACATTTGTTTCACAATTAAGACGTTCAATGCGCTTTTGATTGTTTGAAACTCCATATTTTGTTTAATTGGACCTCATTTTTGGAGGAGTTGTCATGAATCAAATGTTGGGTTTGCATTTTACAATTATAACTTTTAAAGTTTTAGTCTTTTGAAATATTTCTGGTGTCAAGGTTACTTTGGTGGAGGTTTCATTAAATTTTTCGTTAAATGTTGTAAATTGAAATCGAGTCGTTACATTATATATAAATATTTTAATAATACAAAAAATCTTTTTAATTTTAAAAGTTGTTGAAAGTTATGTAATATCTTATAAATTTTTTTAAGTTTATTATTCTTATTTTGAATTTTTTTAAACAAATTCGTTGAAAATGTTGTTAAAGTTTATTGACATCGACAATGAAAAACTTATTAACGCACATCTAAGATATTAGGCTGCACGCACCGCAAGAGTGGGTTGGCAGCGGGCTTAGCCGCCGAGCCCGGCGGCTTCATTTGGTTTGGGTGCGCAATGGTATAAACCGGCGGGTTGGGAGTGGCAGCGGGTTGGGAGAGCCGTTGTCAAACGGCTCTCTCCAACGTATATATTTTTTTTTCTTTTTTTTTTCTTTTTCATTTAATACCTTCTATATATATATATATATACCCTCCATACACAACATATACACATACCCAACCAAATTTCTTCATCCTCCAAATTACACAAATTCAATCATCCTCCAAATTACACAAATTTCTTCATCCTCCAACCAAGTTTCTTACAAAACAACCATGAATCCAAACACGTCGGTACGAGGAAGAGGTTCACGTGGTGCCGGTGGTTCGCGAGGTGGTTCACGAGGAAGAGGTTCGAGAGGTGGCGGTGGTTCGGGAGGTGCCGGTCCGTCGGGAGGTGCCGGTGGGTCGGGATTCGGCGGTGGGTCGGCATTCGTCGATTACGCGAACCACGAACCGTATATACCGCAATTTGACGCTCAACAACAACCGCCGTTTATACCGCATTTTGATACACAAAACGCCGGTTACGGAACCGGTTATGCGCCAAATTTCTTTCCTTACCCTCCAAATTACTTTCCCACCCAATTTTCTAATACGGCCTTTCCCACCCACTACGGGACATCCGGTGTCAATACGGATTATAGCCGCGGAAATACGGCTTACCCCGATTTCATACCCCGTGACACGGCCTCGGGTTCCGATTCAAGCGAAACACATTCGTATGTTCCGGAAACCCAACGGTTGCCAACCGAAGGTTCCGTTTCACCCGATGCCGAACCCGAGCTTTTCCCCGAAAAACCGAAACAAACCTTCCCCACCCGCGCAACTGCAAAAAAATGGACACCCGATGAGGAAGTAGCGTTATGCCAGGCGTGGATTAACGAGTCCGAGAACCCCTCATCCGGTAACGCGCAAAGATCTAGTATATTTTTTCGTTAATTTGTTAAGTTATTCGTTAATTTATTCATTAATTTTTTCGTTAATTTATTTATTAATTTTTTCGTTAATTTATTTTAGTTCAATTTTGGAGGTCAATCGAGCGGTCGTTTTACGCCCGACTTCAAGTCGCCCCGTACAGAACCCACCACCAACTGACTGCAAAATGGAAGGCGATGAACAAAAAAATCATGGCCTTCAACGGAATATACAACCAAATAATGAACAATAAGCCTAGCGGAGAAAGCGGCGTCAACCTTCTAAAAAAGGTTCGTTCCCAATACCAAATGACGGAGGGCGGTGCTTTCCCCTTCGTCATTTTGTTGGGAGATAGTCCGTCACATCCCTAAATGGGCTGCAATTCCGTTAACGTCCGGTAGGTCTTCGTCTCGCTCAACAAAACGTACTCGCACGTCCGGGTCTTCCGACGGTCACTTTGGTCAAGATTCCGACGAGGTCGAGGTTCCGCCACCTAAACGACCCGTAGGTCGGGGCAAGGCGAAAAAGGCCCTTAGAGGGGGCCAATCTTCGACCCCCACGACCGAACTGTATGAGTCGTGGGACCGCAATTTGGCGGAAAAAATGGACTACAAGATGAAAAAACTTGAACTCGATAGGAAAATTGCGGAGCTCGAAGAAAAAAAACTCCAACTCCAACTAAATGCGGAATACGAGCAAGACTGGTTGTTCTGCAAAACCCCGCATGACCACCTTTCGGGTTTGGAGTTGGAAGCCGTGTTGCAAAAAAAGGCTGTACTAAGAGCGAGACACGACTTCAAGTTTTAGTTTATTTATTTTCGTATTTTTTTAGTTTATTTTTTTCGTAATTTTTTTAGTTTACTTAATTTTAGTTTAGTTAATTATGTAACTTTTATTAATATTAGAATTTTTAACTTAATTTTAACAATATTATTTATTTAATTATATTATTTAATTAAATAAAATAAATGAAATAAATTGAAAAGTGAGAGGGTTGGGAGGGTTGGGTGTGTGTTGTAGAGGGTTATGGGAGGGTAAAAAGAGAGGGTTGACCAAAAGCTGATGTGGAAACTGATGTAGCATTCAAAAAGTGAGTGGGTTGAGTGGGTTGATTGGGTTGGGTGCGTGTAGCCTAATGGTGTTCCCATTGACCAACCATAACCTGCGTTGAGGGTCAATTATTGATCGAGGATTGCTATTTGCAACATTTTAATGGTGTGATGCATCGGGAATGTGAAAAATATGTTTTGGAAATATAAGAAAAAGTTTAATGTTGATATGTGTAAGAAAACAATTAACTTTATAGGGGCGTGATTAGTAAGTCAAATGATGTAATTAAACTCCCATTATTATCACGAAAATATTCTTAGGTGCAATAGATATATTTAAATACATAAAGACCTTTTCTTGTGGGATAGCCGTCATTTCGTGCTTTAATTCAAATGCAGCAGAATTTGGACGCCGCCGTCCTTTCTTGTCTTCTTGGTAGCTCCATATTTCTTCTTCTTTTCTTAATAAAAAAAGTTATATATCTTAATGGAATAATTTTTTGAGAAAATAATTACTTTAACGATTTGAGAAATTGCAATTCACCTCCTACCCATTATCTCTAAAAAATCCTCAAACTACCCACCGGACCGCTATCCGGCAACCGCTATTAGCGACTCCGGCGAATTTTCCGGCCAAAACACTTGGGTGCCACTGTTAGGGGTAGGATCCAATAGTGGCACCTTTGATGTGTAGCACTCCTATTGGTTGGACCAACATGATGTACCCATTTGATTGGTTGGCCAAAATACTTGGGTGCCACTATTAGGGGTAGGGTCAAATAGTGGCACCTCTCTGATGTGTAGCACTCCTATTGGTTGGACCAACATGATGTACCCATTTGATTGGTTGGCCAAAATAGTTGGGTGCCACTATTAGGGGTAGATCATATGGTTGGGTGCCGCTTTTCTTTGAAATCATATGTATGTGTATATATTTATATGGAGTTGCATGTGTGTGTATATATATGGCCGGAAAATTCACCGGAGCCGCTAATAGCGGCTGCCGGATAGCGGTCCGGTGGGTAGTTTGAGAATTTTTGAAAGAGAATGGATAGGAGATGAATTGCAATTTTTCAGATGGTTAAAATAATTAATTTCTCTAATTTTTTTTGGTATACTAGACTATCTCCTCCAATGGCGTTTAAGATTTTTTAAGAAAGAACATGATTTTCAAAATAGTTATATTCAGTTTTTATAGTTAGCGGTGGATTCACCAAATTTTAGTTACGAAAGTCCAAATTTTTTAAATTCAAGTAACATAATATAGGTTGCATAATATTACGATAATTATTGCTATTATTATCGGTTTTCAATAATGCTCCTTTTCTTTCAAGAAATCTTTCTGTTTTTAAGTGAAGTAATAAAAATTAACAATTAACTAAAATACAATTCACAATTAGGTGTTATGAGAAATTGAATTTAGACATGACACAATTAGCACAAAGGATTGACAATTATGTACTAAACTCTAACAACTAGTGTTAGACTTCTAGCAACTAAACAAGTTTTGTCAATTAATAAACACTTAACAATTAGGTATCGAACCTTATTCCTCGTTGATCTATCTCAATGATAGAGGCGCAGTGTGATCCATATGTGTGAGGAAGGTCTCAGGTTTAAATCATGAGCACTGTACCTCTGTCAACTGGATGCATGCACTTATTTACTTTCCCCATTTTCTATAAAGGTCCAGATAACAACACCCATTTATGTATGATAACTTTTCGAAATTACATCATTTATATATATATATATATATATATATATAGAAAGTGGGGGTGAATATCGGTATGAAAATTTGAGTTGACGTAAAGATTGTAAGAAGTAAATCTTAGTCTTTGATCACTTATAATTTCAAGCTCATTCATGAATCGTATTTGATATAGGAATTGATGCATTTCGATACATCTCATCCTAATATGCATCTAACAATTGATAACCTCTTTTAAAATTTTTCACATTAACTCAATTTTTGATTGAATCCCAACTTGAATGCATGTGTACATATACATATATACAATTAAAAACTTTCAAGGCCCCATCCGATACTTTGAGCCGGTTAGGGCCTACGGGAACCTCCCTGATCAAGCCCTATTTATATTTTTTAGATTGATTTTTAGCATATAAAAAATATTTTTGAACAAGTTAGTCAATCAAAAAGAATACGTTTTTGTTATAAAGAATTTGTTCAATTAAATAATATTTTAAAATAATTTGTTTGGTCAATAAAATACATTAAAAAATACATCGGTCACTACAATACACTTTATAAGATACATTAAAAATATATTTCACTCTTCAATAAAATACATTTAAAATGTCCTCCAGTGTTGTGGCGGATTGGTTATCGCTCAGGGGGTTCATAGCGGCCTAACCAAGTTTGAGTCGAGCCTTCTAGCGCGCATACCTGAAGAAATTTAAGTGGGACCATATTTAGCCTCCAAAATTACCATCAGGCTTTGGTCCAGACACCCTTCAAAAAAGAATACGTTTAAAATAAATTTTAAATAAAACAATTGATTGGTCCTATAATCAATAACAAGCCACGACCTTAACCAACGGTCTCAAATCTGATGGTTCTTCACCAGTAGAGGTGCACATGACCGGATTTTTATCCGATCCGGATCGGATTTATACTAAACCGGTTTTTTTCGGATCTGTTAAAAACCGGTTTTGTTAGAAACCGGTTCGGATTTCAACCGGTTTTTCGAAAAAATCCATATCCGATGGAACCGGTTTCGGATCGGATTGAAACCGGTTTCCAGTGGAACCGGTCCTCTATTGGGTCTTTTTTTGGGCTAGAAAATTCAGAAAATTCAATTGAAATCTAATCTGAATTGGTGTGGGCCGTGATTTTTATGGGCCGTGATTTTTTTTAGGATTTCAGACCCAACAGCAGTAAGCTCACATAGACATTACCGGTTTGATTTGAAACCGGTTCGGTTTAAACCGGTTATCCGGTCAAACCGGATCGGATCCAATCCGGTTAAAATCCGGTTTGAAAAAAATCCGATCCGGTTTGAAAAAAAATCGGTTTTTATAAAACCGGATTCGGATAGTTTTTGCGCAAAATCGGATAACCGGATTTTCTGTACACCTCTATTCACCAGTTCTATAATAATACATCAAACACATTAATTATGTTAAGAGCAATGAGGCTTTCTGGAAACAGTTGGGCCAAGCCCATTCTAAATGTCAAATCTTTATTCATAGCCAGAGAAAATATCTAAATATAAACCTGGATATTTTAATATATTTAGATAAAAAATTTAGCAAAATCATATTATAATACGAAATCGGGCATTTACTAAATGTTCATCGGGTAAGTGTACACCTACATTGTTTAGGTTATCGATTGAGGCTGAGCATAACAATGATCAAGAAGCTTACTTGGTGGGAGACAAGAAAATAACTAAGAGTCTTACCTTATAAACGTTGAAAACGACTTTTACCAGGAAAACACTTATTGAGTTTAAGATGCTTACTAACTATCGATTTTCATAGACAAAGATGTTACACCATAAGGTAAATAAAAGTAAATCTTTTGTCGATAAGTGCTTATCTGGCAATAATTTATTAAAGAAATTATAGAGAAGCTATTATATAATTAAGTCCTTATGGGTCGGACTCCCGAACTGTCAATATTGTGGTCTTGATGATTTATCCCTTATCTATGAGTGTTAATCATCTTAGGTAATCAAGTATGGAGTTTGAGATTCCTAACTTAAGGTTGGAACTTAACTAGGGAGCGAATAATCACTAAGATTTGGTATATTTGAGGTGATACTCGAAATAGCACCCACTAAGATTTGGTACATGTTGAATATCCATAATTTATGACATTGGTATCTTGGAACTTATACATATTTTAGTGTTCTAAATGATGGAGTTTTCTATATGTTTTCTTTATATGGATATTAAGCCTTATTCCCATTTTGAGAGATCATTGGGTTTTGATTTCATATTCTATGGGTGCTTTGATTTGGATACTCATTATGAAGTTAAAAGGTTTTAGAAAGATGTTGCTTCCTACAAGGAAGACATTTCATTTGAGAAATTATGATTTATATAAAAAGTTTTCCAGTTCTATCATCTTATAATTACGATTGTTTGAACCCATTAGGCATTATTCATAATGCTTTTATTTATCAACATGTATGTGAGGTCCTTGTTTGGAAATGGTACTAACAACATTTTAATGAGTTAACCACAAGGTTGTGATGTACTGGCTAAAGTCTGTGGGAGAAGTGGCTAGTTAACCTTTCTATCCCAAGTTAGAATCTAGGCGCTTCCAGATTGTGGCCACTGTGGATTAACTTAGGACAGCATGGTTTAGTTGTCGATGAACCTTGCCGGGATTGGTCGGGGCAAAGCCTCAAGACACCCTTTCAAAAAAAACATTTTATTATTACAAGGTGTGCAAAGGTAGTTGTGATGATGACAGTTGTGGCATAGTGGTCGGGTAGGAGGAAGTGGGTAACATGGTGAGGGTGGCAACTATGAGATGACAATAGTGGCATGGTTATCGGTGTGCAGGGGCGAGCGACATGGTGGCAGTTAAAACGACATTGGTGGAATAGTGGTCGGTGGGTTAACAGGATGGGGGAGGCAACTATGAGATGACGATAGTGGCAATGTGGCATGGTGGTCATTAGTGGGTTTAGCGGGGTGAGATGGTGGTCATGATGATGACAACTATGGTTTGGTGTTTGGGGGTTAAGGGTGGGGTCTTAGAATGACAACAACATGATCGTAGTAGGACCAAGGGGTAGGTAATGTTGGTTAAGTTTGATACAAAGGGATGTAATTCAAATCCTTTACTTATCTCTAGGAATGATGAACTCTTTAATTTATAGAATTCAAAGTAATTAGTAAGATTCTATCCATTTCAATATGTGAAGCAAACGAAGGCATTGAAATTTAGTCAAAAGAAACTGAACATTCTAATTCAATTGAAAATTTTAGAATTCTGCAAACCAAAGAACACCTTCGAGGCTTAGACTCAGAACTTAAAGAGAGCATCAACTAGTAACCCGCATAGTCCATGCTGAAAACTATAACAAAAAGATTTAATAGTGAATTGAAAGCACATTACATCATGTATTTTAAAATGGTTCTAAATAACTCGTTATTGCCTCGTTACAGCCTCGTTATGGCGTCAAGGCTTGGGGTTGCCACCACGTTAACCTCTGTGGCTCCACTCTAAGGCTTGACTTGCATTGTAACACGTTATGGCACGTTATAACGAGTTATTTTGTAATGCTTGAAATTATTTTCATATATAACTTAAGGGATTAATCATAATTATGTATAAGACTTAAGTAACATAAAAAAAAATATTAAAACTAAAACCATAAATAAGTAAATGCTTAATCTCCTTACCATAGACGGATGAATGAACATGAATTTTTTGAAGATTAAAAAAAGTAGTGTCTAGTGATTCATCACATTTATTCCCGATTTTGCACTTTCAATATCATTTTTTATATGTTTTATATATTTTATATCAAATATAACTATGTACGAGTATATGTGTATCCCGTCTTAGGCACGCATTGAAAAACATCATGGCATCGCCGTAACTCGTAAGGCTTGAAACTTGACCTCACCGCCACGTCATGCCTCACGTCATTTAGAACCTTGACTTTAAATGATAGGACTATTTTCGTTTTAAGAAAATTGTGCGCATGTAGCTCGGAAGATATAACGAGCATATAGGGTGTGACAAAGTATTTTGTAGATTTAAAGGAAATGTCATTTTCGCTTACTATGTGCTTTACCGGCTACACATGGTCCACCTTTGCCATTTGGATCTTTTACTTTGTATCCGTTGGATATAATTTCAAACATCTCAATTACTCAATTTAACTGGATGCAACAATTCCCATCTACTATGTTAATTGCAATAGCTTATTATTAAACTATTTATATATTTATTTTTATTAATTTACAATATAATTTGTTTATTTTATTTATGAAAGGTCCATTATCGGTATACCCAACCCAAGCCCTGTTTCCAGTTAGGTATTGGGTGTCTTTAGCGTGTGAAGAAGGATCCCACAGTCCCAACTGTTTTAACTTCTCCAAAAAGGCAAATGGCGGTTCATTTATTCCACATTTCCAGCGTCAAAGGTCAAAATCAAACTTTAAATCGCATCCATACCACCTCCATCATTCCTGTTGCGTGAACCATATTATCACATCTAGAAAAAAAAAATTTAATAACAATTAAAACAAAATTAAAATTAATAAAAAGTACACATTACCTGTGCACGAAAGGCATATGCCACCAGACGAGCCACGATACCCAGAGGTCTGTTCCACAATAACAACGGCCAACGTTACGGTTAACGGCGATACTTAACGGAACGTCACTGCACTTAACGGAACGTAACACAGATCATTCTGAAGCATAGCACGGCACGGAACGGAACATAACGGGACGAACACGGAAATCTGATGCTGCGAAAATGAATGGATGGATCAATTAAAGGATTTCAACACAAATGAACAAACCACACACACGAAAAGCATAACGAAATTATGATTTTTGATGTTGATTTTGTAAGTTAATAATGGAGTTCAATTTTGATTTGAAGTTTGTTTAGAATTGTTGAATTGGAAGTGAGAAATTAAATCCAAAATGTCCTTCAATTTTGCAATCACAATGGCTGCAAGAAGCATATACTATCATCTATGTACAAATGGAGGAGGATCATCCGTTTTGTTTTCGTTTCGATAATAATCGATAAGCTTCATCCTTGTGGTCAAAATTTAAGGAGAGATTTCATGTCGCCAAATTACAAAAAAACTGCAATCTTCGCCAGAATCCAAAGCACCGGCACCAGTAGATCATATCATCGATCTGTAACAGAAAAGGTAAGAGGTAGTAGTAAAATCACCAAACCTGTAACCGTACAACCAGAGGATTTTTTTCATTTTTGGAATAAGAAGAAGAAAAATCATAAGTCGTCGGCCTTGGACATGATCGATAACCGGCTAGGTCTAGGCTCGAACGCCGATCTCCGCCGCTGCTGGTGCGACGACGGCCGGATCAACGCCGCGAGTGCTCTCTTCACCAGATCTCCGCCTTCAACGGTTCCGATCCGGACTAGCGAGTTCGTCATCGCAGATCTACGAGCGTTTAGCCGGTTCGGAGAGTAGGTCATCGCAGGGCTGGTATTGTAGTTTTTGTGGAGGCTACACCGGAAGGATCCTGGATGCGTCGTAGGCGAACACATACACGTCTTCTTCGGCAGATTCTTCAACGGATTTCCGGCGTTCTGCTTCCGAACCACCTGATCTCGCGACGACATCGCCATGGACCGGTTCGGAGATCCGGATCTGCTCGCCAGCGAGAACCTCACCGACGACGACGTCACCGGAGCGAATCCGTGGAGGTTCACGCGCGTCGGAGACGTCGGACGGCCGTAGACGTGGCTCGGAGACGGAGACGAATAGAAGCTGGAGCTCGTCGACGATGCGAACGGCGACGACACCTCCGCCGCGAACGCCGACGAACGGACACCGAATCGACCGGACGGAGAACTCGACCGGTGGAACGAAGATGTCAACGGCATCACCGGCGCGTTTGATTTTCTAGAAGATGTCGCCATTTTTTTAGAGAGAGAAAATGAAAACCTAGTGTGTGTTTTTGGTGTTGTGTGTGAAAAAAGAGGGTTGAGAAAGAGAAAGAGGAAAGGGAGGGTAAATTTACTGAAGGGCCCTTGGCTCTTCAGTTGGGCAAACCTAGCTCTGGTCCGAGGCTGAATTTATAGGAAAAGAATGTGTTTGGTTTTGGTTGGTTAACTTAACCATTAAGAGACAGCAAGGTTTAACCATGGTTAGGTTAGGGTTTCTATTTGTTTCGCTTGGAGAACAATCCGACGGCTCAAAAACGACAGGCGGCACAACGCTGACCGTCCGATCAAGTTCTTTGAGACGCAAAAACGATTTTTGAAGAAATTGTATTTGGAAATACTTTCGTCGACCAATTTCTATGTTTATGGAATATATATTTTATTAATAATTGTTGTATTTTAAAATGCACATTAATTTAATAAAAATATCTAATTGAATCGACTAAAAATAAATTGACGAAAATGTCCCCTTCCAAAAATTCAAAATTTTCAACAAATATGTGTAACTTATAATAATATTATGTATTTTTATATTATAATCATTTAATAATTACAATGTTTTCTTAATCGAATACAAATTAACGCATTATTTATAGCAATTCTAACGATCCCTTTAATTTCCATTAAATGTACTTGAATACACTTCGAAAGACAGCTGTGTTTTTAAAGTGATTGAATTGCCTTCAAATTTGGAGGAATAATAACAGTGTTACTAAAATAAAAATATTGGTTTTCTTTTTCCTAAATTATTTCAACAATATTATTAAATTATTTATTAAAATAGAATTTTTAAAGTTTTCTTTAGAATAGGCTATTTTTGCACCATTTGACTTACCATTTACACTAGGGGTGTTCATTTTCGGATATCCGAAAATTTCGGATACTGAAATTTACTATCTGAATCCGAATTCGAAATTCCGGATATCCGAAAATCCGGATTCGGATAACGGATAATCCGAAAATTCCGAAATTCCGAAATATTGGATAGAAAAAAGGAAAAAAGAACCAATTAGATAAGCTCTATATCTACAAATGTAATTGACTCTTCTTTGCCACCAACCTTAGGTACTACATGTTTGCTGTGTGTAACTGTACATAAACATATGTATAAAAAATCACAAAATACAAACATAGAAAGCTTTGCGAATCCCACTGCTTACTCCAAGATTGTGAAATGTACACTTCAATTGAGTTTGAGAGGAAGTCGTCGGCAGCGCAGAGGTCGAGAAGAAGATGGGGAAGTCGATTAGGGTTTTGTGGATAATCGAAATGTGTCTGAAATTCTGAATTGAGTTATTTATGTTATTAATTTTTTAATTTTTTAATATATATGATATATATTATTAATAAAATAATATATTAATCTAAAAATCGGATATTTCGGATATTCGAATATCCGAATTTTTTCAAAAAACACTATCCGAATCCGAAAAAATCCGGATATCCGAAAATCCGGATATCCGAATTTTCGGATATTTTCGGATCGGAAGTTTTCGGGTATTCAGATGTCGGATCGGATTCGGATTTTTTTGAACACCCCTAATTTACACCCCGGGTTTGGATCACTACACCCCCTTACCCTATGATATGACACTGTTTCAAACTTCTAGGTGGTTTTAACCATAAGAAATTGACTTTTTATTTTAAAATTATATATTCTCAAACTTTTAGGTGTGTTTGCTTATTATTATAGGTAGAGGGGGGTGATGGTAACAACACCCTTACACCCCCAAAAATGAATTGTTTTTTCACACCTATCAACATCAAATCCCCTTTTTAGATTTTCAATGCATGTTTTTTCAATTCCCGATGCATCACACCCTTATTAAAAGGGTGCAAATAGCAACCCCATTTCTTTAGAGCATCCACAGTGTAGTTTTTCAAGAGTTTTTCTAGAGGTTTTTCAAAAAGCAAAAACCTCATTTTGAGGTTTTTCACATAGTGTAAAAGTTTTTCGGATGAGGTTTTTCGTGGGTTTTTGCGTCATAGGTAGTAACTGCACGACCTGCTTTTTCAGAGGTTTTTCGTAATTAATCTGTTTTTTTTTCGGAAGAGGTATCCCAGACCACATTAGGCCCAGACTAATCCTCGGCAATTTTGGGCCGAACCTCGACTGCTAAATCATGTTTAATACTTAGATGTAAAATGATTAAAAAGAACATTTTGAAAAATTATTTAGTTACAACATGTGAAAATATTTTCAAAAGTTTGTTTTCAACCTCCATGTCATGTGATAACATGTGATAATATTTTCAAAATTAGAGTATCATATTATACTAAAATGTAAAATGATTAAAAAGAACATTTTAAAAAGTTATTTAGTTATATCATATTTTCAACCTCCATGACATCAAAGTTCGGCTCGACTCGTGCGAAAACTTTATTGAATTTTTACTAGTCCGGTTGAGTAGAGAGAAGTCATTCAAGCATAACTTTTTTCAAGCAAAAATATTTATATGCTCACAAATTACTTAATCAAAATATAAAAATTATCAAGTCTGAGCAAATAAACAAGTTAATCGTTCTTGTGTTCGAACTCGTAAACGAGCATCAAGTTCGAGCTCATGCCTTACATTTATCGAGATCGACTCAGATTTTTTTGTTAAGCAAAACTAGAATAATTTGTTACTTGACTTGATTCTGCTCTTGTATTTATTTGTATTTATAGAAAAAATTTAAATAATGTGATGAAGAAAAAAAAGTTGTCTAAAACCCCATTTTCTCATTTCTATAAAATCTGTTGGGATGATATAACTAATTTTAAATATACAAATTACAAAACTTATTCAATTTAAAACCTCATAAAACAATCTATAATAAATAACCTTATGGGTTATTATTGGCATCAAACAACAAAAAACTATCTTCCCATCTCAAACATTATAATATTTAATTTGAATAAAATGTTTAAAATCATCAAATATTATTAGATAAAACAGAATTGATGAAATTTAGGGATTACAATCAAGCTCACCAATATTATGTAGTAAGTAGTAACCATTAGTAATGTTTCTAATAAAGGAAGTATTGTATTTGTTAAAATAAATTTAAGGGGAAAAATATTATTTGTATTGTTTCATTTGATAATTAAGAGCACTGGTTTTGTACGAACTAGGAAATGACAACGTTGAGGACACCAAGGCGAGTTTGATATTTCGTTATAAAGGTGGTATGATCAATTATGTTTGCCCATTTTCAAAGGGACCTTGAGAAAACGAATGGAGATTACTACATTGCTTGTCCCACTCCTCAACATTCAACGATAAAAGAATTTAATATTTCTTGACACTTATATTGAAATGGTCTAAATATATAAAATAACAATTTAATTTTATAAATTTGTTTATTATAGTATCTTTTTTTTTTTTAATGTAACATGCTTTTAAATTATTTTATTAGGATACTGTACTTTGAAAAATTATATTTATTATAGCAATAGGTAATCAGTTATCTTTTGGATACTTGTGTTGTAACACCCATTAAATTCATTCATTAATAGAATACAACTTAAAAAACCTTGATTTTTCCTTAAATAAATGTGAAAGTTAAACCCCAAAACAGGAAGTATGAAAACCAAAATAGAGCACATGAACTTGTTTTATGTAGCTCATGAAAAAAAGAAGTTTGTTTGGTCACAGATGTCCCTCATGACAAGTGTTCAACTATTGTTTTTTTTTTTCTTTTTTTAAGGAAACCGGCAATATTATAAAAAACAGACAAAACAGATTAACCAAGGACAAGCCCCAAGGTTAGCCAAACAAGAAAAGGCAGAAGCCAACCAAACAGAAAACCAAAAAGAGCCTCCAAACAACAAACCAAAAACCCACAAAACCAAACAACTACAAAAAGCACTACACAACAAACACTCATCCTATAGTAGTAGTACCATCAAAAGTCATCCAAGCCATTCGATTAAGCACAACATCCCTGATCTCCTTGACAATGGTAGAAACCGTATTTCTCCTGTTTCCAAAGAGCCTACGATTCCTTTCCCTCCAAACACAATAAACCGCAGCCTGCAAAGCCAAACGTTGTTCTTTCTTCCTAGGACCATGGCCATGACGAAGATCATTACATATGTCCTCCCATCTTTCCGCAAAACCAAACAGAGAAGTGTCTTTCTTAATTGTCCGCCAAACCTCCAAGGAAAAATCACATAAGAAGAATAAATGATCATGACTGTCCATTAATGCGTTACACAACGGACATGAAAGGTCCGGAGGATCATGCTTCCAATATAACCGGTCCTGCGTCGGAAGTCGACCATGACAAGCCGTCCAAACACAAAAAGCGTGTTTAGGAATGCAACCTTTAAACCACACCTCTTTAGCCCATCCAACCGTATGACTATGTCCATTAAGATCTGAATAGGCCACTCCCACCGAGAAAGAAGTCAACGTCCCATCCAAGCGTTTCCAACATACCTCATCCCGGTTAGCATCAAGAATAGTCGGAATATCATAAAGATGAAGGTTCGGGAATATCTGGTACCAATCAGCCGGCCATGCAGAATCACACGTTAAAATGAGTTCCCGAGCAGTAGTAGTAGTAGTAAATCCCATACGTGAAAACCTCCGGTATGGGATTATGTCCGATAAAGACCCACACTCCAACCACGTGTCCACCCATGCGTTAGTGGTATGACCATTACCAATGCGGTGGAAGAAAAAACGCCTAACAAGGGGCCTAAGATCAAGCAACTTTCGAAACACCCAAGACCATGATGATTTCGCAGTTATTGACCAAATAGATTTCCCTTGAAGATAATGAAGATAAACCCATTGCACCCATATGGTAGGTCGACTATTCAAGATATCCCAAAGGTGTTTGGTTATTATAGCCCTATTCCAAATACCAAGCCTTCGGATTCCAAGCCCTCCTTCCTCCAACGGTTTACAAACCACATCCCAAGAGAGTTTACACCTTCCTTGAACTGAATCACCTTGAGCCCAAAGAAATTTTCTGAACAAGGATTCCAACTCATGGACAATTCCCGAAGGCAAAAGGAACACCGACATCCAATACAGCTGCAAGGACTGAAGAACAGACGAAATAAGGAGTTTACGTCCCACAAAAGATAAGGTTTTAACCTTCCAGTTGTGTATACGCTTTGTTACCTTTTCCACCAGCCCCTGATAGTCTGTCACCCGTAATAGAGAAGGAGAAAGAGGTACCCCTAAATACCGAATTGGAAAAGTACCTGCACTAAAAGGAAGCAGCCCAAGGATAGCCGATTTAGTGTCTTCCGGAACATTCGAGAAGAATACCTCACTCTTTTCCAAGCTTGGTACCATACCAGACCACCCACGAAATAACTCCAACGCACGCTTAAGGACATCCACCGAAGCTATATCACCCCTTGTAAAAACGAACAAATCATCCGCAAAGCAAAGGTGAGAGATACCAAGTGGATGGCAACCATCATGAAAACCAAACAACGTGTTCGCCTGTTGTATACAATGCTTAAGTGCCATATTAAATCCCTTCATCACAATGGTAAAGAGATAGGGAGAAATGGGATCTCCTTGCCTAAGACCCCTAGCTCCCTTGAAAAACCCCACCGATTCACCATTAATTGCCAGAGAAAAAGAAGATGTATTGAGCATTTCCTTAATCCAAGCAATTAGCACCGGATGAAATCCAAAGCCCGTAAGCATATTAATAACATACATCCAATCAACAGTATCATATGCCTTACGGATATCAATTTTAAAAGCACATTTAGGAGGGCCCGAAGATTTATGGTAACTAGACACCAACTCATGAGCAAGAAGAATGTTATCCGAGATTCTTCTACCAGGGATGAAAGCCGATTGGCTCTTGCTCACCAGATTGTTCAAATAAGGCTTAATGCGATCCGAAATAATCTTGGAAATACATTTATAAATGACAGAGCAACAAGATATAGGGCGATAATCCCCAACTCTCGACGCATTAGGGCACTTCGGAATTAAGCATATGAGAGTATGGTTTACCTCTTTAAGGAGACGGCCTGAATAGAAGAAATTGTGCACAGCAATGGTAACATCCTCTCCTACCACATCCCAAGAAGACTTAAAAAACTTGGATGTGAACCCATCCGAACCAGGAGCCTTATCATTTCCGATTCCAAAAATTGCATTCTTGATTTCATCATCACCAATAGGCCTAATGATATCAAGGGATTCCGATAACGAAAGAGAACTATCAAACAGCTCAGTTGGGATGTTCGCACTAACACTCGTATCCCGAGTCCCAAGAATATTTTCAAAATGGTGCAAAAACGTGGAACCGACCCCATCACCCATGACAAAGTTCCCATGCTGATCAATAATGGAATGTATAAAAGAGTGACCGTGCTTCTCCTTAACACACTTATGAAAATATTTTGTGTTCATATCACCTTCCTTTAACCATTGCACCTTCGCCCGTTGTCGATAGTAACTTTCCTCATCCAACTTAGCCTGTTGATAGGCCAAGTAAAGATGAGCTAAGTCTTCCTGGAGCATTTTGTTACCGGGATCCGAATCTAAAGAGGTTTGAATGATATCCAATTCGGTTTTTAAGAAAACCACCCGCTTAGAAATATCACCATACCTTGCTCTTAATTGACGCATCGGTTTCTTCAAAGCTTTCAATTTGCACATGAGTTTGTACATGAAAGAACCAACAGTTGGTAAATGCCAAGCCTCAGCCACCAATTGGTTAAAATTCGGATGTTGGACAACAAAATTATCAAACCGGAATCCCGCAACAACTTTCCGAATATCACCACCAAAGCTAAGTAAACCGGGCGAATGATCAGAAACTCCACGCGGAAGAAACCGAACATGTGCATCACGGAATAAAGAAGTAAAGTCAACATTACAAAGAATTCGATCTAACTTCCTTAGAATACCATCTCCTCCAATTGGTTTCTGACACCACGTATATTGAATACCCACATACGAGACATCAAAAAGTTCCACATCCTCCATGCACAAATAAAAATCTTCCATATCTACATTGCGCCTAGAAGAGCCACCATAACCATCATGCTGAAAAAGCATAGCATTGAAATCTCCCAAGACAACCCACGACCCCTGATTCATTAACACCTTAGCTTTCCTTAAACCAGACCAAAGTTCCCTTCTACCAGTCGTAGAATTAGAACCATAAACAAAAGTAGCAAAAAAAGAATCATCAATGCCCTTAATACGAACCAAACAATGGAGATATTGAGCATGAGATTCAATAAGCACAATATCTAGACTGCACATATCCCATGCCAAAATAACTCTTGCCCCCGCATCACAACAAGCTATGTTTGAGACCCAACTCCAGCTACGAAACACAGAATCACATATAGATCCAAGGTTCTCCTGCGAGACTTTAGACTCTACTATAGCACAAACCGAAACTCCATTGGCAGCAATCAAATCCCTAACACTATCCTGCTTCATACGGGTATTAAATCCCCGTATATTCCAGCAAGCAAAATTAATCATTGAGAAGAATGTTTAGAGGGATGAGTTACCAAATTCCCAGACAGTCCTCTAGCCCTCTGAGATGTATTGCTCGATGATGAGTTACCAATTTTTACCCCTGCACCGCCTCCTCCACGATCATCTGGATTAAGGACCGAAAATCTATTCGGATTCTTCAGAATGCTTTTCAAAGGCTGTTTAGGAAGCATAGCCTCCGCTACAGTTGTGATCAAAGGTGGTACATTCAGCTCCAGACCCGAATCTTTTTCTTGTGGCTTTTGTAAAACCGTTTTATCCCTTGTGTCCGCATCCTTCGGTGTCCCAATGTTACTAACTCCAGCATCGTCAAGAGACTTTTCTTGGGGTTTCGTACCTTCAGACTCCACATTACGGTCGTCATCAACAATTTCCACCAACGGACTCATATCAGCCCCTAAAGCCGAATCTTGTTTTGAGCCATCATCAATTGTATCATTCACAGATGTAGAACCAGGTTCTGGAGTACTACGTATCCCAGAAGTAGACGCCTCCACATTAGTGGCAACTTTTGGTCTCCATTGCTTACGGGTAACAGTAGTGAATCCATCAGAGTCAACCTCCTGTTGTTTCTGCTTTTTAGATTCCACCACCACAGCCTTTGCACATCCAGATTTCTTATGGCCAAAAACCAAACAATGTGAGCATTGCATTGGTTCCCAAAGATATTCCACACATACCATAACTTTCGCATCCGGTGCATCCGTCAAACTAGGCACTACAACTTCAATTTCACGCTTTAGGTCACCCACGGCCCATGTATCAACTAGTACTTTAGCAAAACCCGGCCTTCCCCACGCTTTATCACACATCGATGCTGTGGCCGAATCCATTTGTTTTGGAATACCAATTGCACTAGCAATCCTCCCAATACCCTCAACATTAAAAGCTACCAACGGGATATTATGGAGTTTTATCCATAATGGACAGCTTGAATGAACAGGCTTAGTTAAGCCCTTAGCCGGATCCCATTTGTCAACAAAGAACGGAGCACCCCGAATAAATAACGGCCCTTGCTCAATTACTTGAGCACATCCACCCTCATCGTTAAATTTCAGAAAATAAACACCATTAGCATTCATCATCATATCTTGGAACCCAAACTTACCCCAATTCCTCTTCACAGCCTGCTGCACCACCAAAAACGGAACCCTCGGGCCCAGGAAGTATCCAAACAAGGTGGAATGATAAGTTTTAGCAGTCTGCTTAGCTAACTCCACTGGAATCGAAACCAAAGTCTTAGCTTTGGATCCAGGAGGGAAGAATGCCAACTTAGTGGAAGCACTGCTACCAACAACATCCGCAAACCTAGCCTTTTCCCCTTCAGTGAACGTCAAACGTGCATCAGTTTGAGGTGTTAGCCTCATAAAAACGGATACCCGTGAGGTGGATGCATTCAAAACCGGAAACTGCTCCGCATTAACGGAATCGGATCCCTTAGGATCCATAACTGGAGTTACGATCACCTCTATAGCAGAATGTCTACGAAGACTACAACGGACAGGGAGACGAAGGTTGAAAACAACGCTGAATCCCTACAACCCTGTAATGCTGCAAACACAATACTATAAAGATAATACACAACCCAAATATGAGACCCTAAAAGAAACTTGCACCACAAGAAAGAAAACCCTAGCCGCGGCACAAACCCTAAACGTGGAACAAGAAGAAAACGACAAAATAGTCGTTTACGCCGCACCAAGCAAACAACGCAAGCCAACAACCCCAATCGAAACAGCAAACAACGCACACAGCAAATCGCAATCGTAAACAACGATGACGTCAGCCCTAGGGCTTACGCCAGCCTCCACAAAGAGAAACGGCGCTGAATTCAATGCGATTACGTAACAAACGAAATCTAACCCTAATTGACACCAAAAAGAGTCAGATTACCAAAACAAAAGAAAAGAAACCCTAATCAAGGACGAGAAAACGGCAGCACACGGTCCGAAAAAATCGCATGCATGCAAACACAAACAGCCTAAATCGAATCAGTCGAACAAGGGCAGAAGTCAGATTCAATCAATTGCCAACAAAAGTGAGCAATTACGAAGCCTACGGGGTCGAAACCAGTGTAGGAAACACGCATCACACACTCGATCAGCAATAATCGAAGCCGACTAAGAAACCCTAAATCAAATTCGAAACAGGTGTAGCACACAAACCACGGGAAGACAACTCAAACACAGATTGAATGGCGTATTACGATCAACAAGACAAACCAGCAACCAACAAAGAAGAATCAAATACCTAATCAAAGTAGAATCAGACATATCGAAACCCTAGAGACGAAGTCGCCAAAATCGCCCAAGTCCAGAGAGAATACGCCATCCTTTCACGGTTGTTTATGGGGCCTAGTGTTCAACTATTGTTACAATGTGTAAGTGCATTTTGATATCTTAATGGAATTTCTTGCTATTTTCTAGTATGATTTTTAACTATTGGTTTCTAGTACGAAGTATTGGTTAGAGGAAACTTACTAAACGTTTGGTGCAACTCTTGTTTTTATAAAACCGAAAACCTTTTCAAGGAAGTATTTTGTTGAGAGCTCTAGCAAAGGCAAGGGAAATGTATGATCCATGTGACGTGAAAGGTGTTGGCGATGTTTACTTGGTTAGATAGTCACTTTTAGAATAAAATTTTAATCCTATAATAAATTTCAATAGTAGTTATATATCTTTTCGCTACAACTTGAGATGAATTAAGTATTGTGGACTTGTACTCAAGGCTCCTTTTGTTGGTTAGCAGTTATGTTTATGTTATGGCTATTTTGAGTTTACAGTTGATGTAAGAATAATCTCCCAAAATGGTCAAACATGGCAACTTTATACACATAACAACTTTCGATGATGGGAAAGACCCATTTCAACTATATGTGGCGAAAACACAAAAATATTGCCATAAATCCATGTTTTTTGTCGAAATTACACCTCATATTCTATAATATTGGTGCGCATACAAAAATGGTGTCACCTTAGATACTCAAATGCTTTAATGTGTAGTCCTAAAAGTTTCATCTCAAGGTTAATAAATTCTAGTGTCAGCCTATTAATTTGCTAAAAGGTTGTTTATCAAATGGTTATCGGGTAAGCATTTACCAGCAAGTGTCACCATCCTCATTTACCTTTTGGTGGAGATTCGAACAAGACCAAGTAAAGTACTAGACATCAAGCACGGAAGGCTATGTCTTGAAACCCTAAATCTTGATCCAAGAGATTTTTTATTAGCTTTAAATGTCATAAAATCTTACGGTTGCAATCTCAATTTCAGTAAGGGGAGAGAAAAAAAAAGAAATGGCGAAAATAAAGAAAAGGGGAAATTTTCACTCGATTACCATGTCAGGCGACACATGTGTGCGACCTCAAGTCGTGTGACAAGTCACGTGCTACTTTTAGTGCTGCGAAAATAACAACTTAAGTGACATGGACGTTGAACGTAGGTCGCCGAAAGTCCTATTTCACGTGGTTTTGATTGTTTTTCAAATTTTAAGCCATGGAGAGTTTAATAATGTTACTACCAATAACTTTAAATAACTTTCACTCTAATGGCACTACTAGGAGCATTAAATGAAGTGAAATTTACAAATGTTACAATAATCTCTTCATTGTAAAAGATTTTGTCCTCGAAATCTAGATGTCAACAAATAAATAGGGGTAATGCTTCTTCGTATCCTCCTTAGATACACCCAGTGCACGTAACCGTCATTGTCTTCTTATGATGGAGTTTTTAGACAACACAACGATTATTCCCATTTACTCGTATATCTGATTGGGGAATCACACTACCTTCCTCAGATAACACATTAACACACATGAAAGGTTTTACGGAACCTGCCATTTTAGGTGGTCGTTCCAATTTGTAAGCTTGGAGCCTAAACCGACTCAAGAAAAGTGAACGATCTAAAGAAACTAAAACTAAGCTTTTCACGTTTACCAAACCATACAATTCATTTCCATGGAGACACTTTTACATGACACAGTCTCCCAATTGAGTTTTATAAGTATTATTCTTTTGTCGACGTAGTTGTTTTGCTGATCTTGGGTCGCTTTCAGACATTCTCGAATGATAAGTGTGTGTGTGTGTGTATATATAATTATTGTCTAACAATATAGATAATTGGCATTTGGGTTGAGTTAGGCCTAACATAACTTTAACCATGTTAATTGGCAAATGACTATGTGATTGGTTGACGGTCTCACCAGTTGGCAAGTACACATAAGAGTATTTATTATAGATGATTATAAATTATAATTTTCATTTTGTTTAAACGTAGCTTCAAATTTCATCCCCATAAATAAGTTGTGTTGGTTTTTCATCTTTCATTTACAATAAATTGTTTATTTCACCACACATTAGTGATTAATTTAGATATGTTTATATCAAAGTATCAAGATGCAATAATCATATATTAATATTTTTCATAAGATATAAATATGTTTCAAAATTCAAATTCTCTTTTTAAAGGAAATGAAACTTCAATTATTCAAGAGTGCACTTTTCATCATCAACAAACCCCTTCCGTGTTTTGCAAATTTGGCCACAACGCTTAAGCCAAAAGGAAAATCGTTTGATTATGAGACAATTTATTATGAGATATTTTGTACATTATTTGGAAAAAAGGCCTTCAAATATCTTAAATGACTAATAAAATTCTTTAAAAAAAAAAAAAACTTTTCTCTATTTTTTCACTGAAAATTTCTAATATGAAAATTAAACTCATAGCGTATAAAAAAAATGTGTCATCCATTTCGACAAACCCAACTAACTACTTTTTGCAATTGAAAATTACTAAGCATTATATGTATTAAGCTTTTATCAATAATTGTATAATGATGTTAACATCACATTGGATGTGGGTGTTTGCCATAGAACTTTTTTCTTATTTATCAAGCAAAATTCATTTTTGGTCTCTGAGGTTTGTTACTTCACATTGGTTTTGGTTGATCCTGTTTGTCACCTAACGATGATTTTGGTCTATCATCTTAATTAATGGCCGTTAAGTCCAGTTTAATAAGAAATATTTTGTTCACTTCCCATTTTTCTTCATTTTCTTTAAATTTTTTGTTTTTTGTAATCATTTGGGAGCAAGAATGTAATTTACTTGTTAAATCAACAAACTACAACCATCATCTTCACACCATGATATGATCTTGAGCTCTGTCGCTAGCACCCACTTTACTGGTGAACTAAGCTCCCTCTCCCCGTCGATGGAACCTCATGTAGGCCTTCTTCGATGAAAGGGAACACCTATAAACCCCCAACTCCCTGTCCACGATGAAAGCTCCTGTTTGATATATTCTCATAAATGGAAGACCCCACCCCACCCCCACCCCTCAAACTCTTTCTCTTTCAATAAATCAAGCTTCATTGCTCCAACAATCCTTGGGCCAACCTTTTCCTTTTTTGTCTTCAACACCCTCACCCTCACCCTAACTCCATCCCTTTCCTTTTCCCATCGCTTTTCTAGGCTCACTTTCTTATTGATGCAGGTCTGGGGTTTGTTCTTGATGATGTTTGAAAAAACTCGCCGTAACAGCCGCCATGACATGTCGTTGCTCAAAGCTTGTGTCTCAGGCCACATTACGCCTAAGGCACACCATGGTGTACTGTGGAGTTTTTGTAACAAACTATTTGATTTAACTTATCTTTTTAATGTTGTTCGTTAGTTTTTCATATATTACTTAATTTAAAGTTGTTTCTTACCATTGATTCATAGAGAAACTGTAGGAAAACATATGTGTATGTATATAATATTTAATTTTTCCATTAAATCAACTTAAAATTTAATAAAATAGTTTGAGCTTGAGATGTTACACACCTTGACTTAGTCACTAAAAAACTCCATAGACCTTGTTTTTTGTGTAATAAGTTACTTAATAAAAAAACCTGATAATATTAAAAGAATTACTTAACTTGACCATTATCGTATTTGACACTTTATATTATAAGCAAATACAATGGCTATAGAAAAATTGTTAAGCACGTATGAATGTTATCAAAATCAAATAAAATGGTTTGTGAAAACTTTAAACTTGTGTATTTAGATAATTTTTAGTTAAGATGTAGCGTATAGGAGCAATAAAAACTTAATAGTTTCCTTTAATTAAAATAGTAAAATATAGTTAATAAATTTAGCAACGAAATAAGCAAACATCATTTTAAAAACTATTTCAACTTGTGCCCATTCCATTGTTGGGTCAACTATATCCCACCCATAAGCATGTTATGTACACATTTATGATTGTTTTCAAATTATAAGTCATGCATTTAAAAGTCAACAAAAGAAAGGTTCCATTTTGGAGACTTTATAATTGAATTAACACAACTACAACCATACAATTGAGGGAATATGATTTTAAAAATGCTTATGTCAAAATCATGGTATTTTTTATTATACATAAAGATTTATAATCTAAGTTATATTGATTAAATTAAAAACATAAAAACGTCTTAATTAGATTGCAAATTTTGATTAGTTTGGATGCTATTTTTCAATCGTTATCACTTAGCCAACATTAAAAATTTAGAAAAACTAAGTTGTGTATATATTTTAAAAGAAATTATCATTTATAAAGTTATGGTCCATATACAATTATACATCAAGCAGAGGACAATGAATTTTATTCAAAATGGTACGGTTTCATTGTCAATTCATAGCATAAAAAAGAGTAGACACTGTTATTTTTTAGCGTCCTACTACACTGGTTTCGTGATCATCATATGTGGGAGGTGGTGAAACCCGAAAATGCTTTTCATTAACAGATAATTGGAGGAGCTCGCTAGGATTGCTTGGTAAGAGCAAACAACTATGGAGGCGCCAACTTAAGTTTTATCTCTTCTTTCTTTTTTATCATCAAAAGAGGAGTGTTGTCGGACCGACTCCATACCTCAGTCATATTGATTACATCTAAACCTTTTGAAATATTTAAAACTTATAACAATAAAGTTACTTTGAACCTTATAGTTAGTTATTTTGAGAACACTTTTATTAGTTGCAAGTAGAAAATAATTTGTTTTTTTTGGAAGAGGTATCCCAGACCACATTGGGCCCAGACTAATCCTCGGCAATTTTGGGCCGAAGCCCGACTGCTAAAGCATGCAGCCCGGGGTCGAAGCCCCCGTACCTCCAGAATACGTCCCCCAGGACTCGAACTCGGGTTCACCACTATGTAGTGCCCAAGCCTTACCACTAGGCTAACACTCCTTTGGTTAGAAAAAAAAAACTCCAATAAAGTTTGGAAAATAATAACACTCCTTTGGTTAGAAAATAATTTGTTGTCATAATAACATCACATAATCTCAATTTCCATTTGTAAATAATTCTCGGAAGTTTGGGTGGTTGTTTAAAAAACTCCAAACAACTGATTGTAGTTAGATTTGAAAAGAAATGAGTCGTATATTTGGGCAACCTTTCAAAACAATGAAGAAACAATATAAGCATAGAGAGTAAATTTGGTTATTTAAAATTAATAGCTAATATATTTATGAGAGTCGTTGTTGCAAATAGATATAACTTCACGTATGTATATCTACATATAAGCACTCAAACGACGGAAACTCAAATTTGATTATAAACTTGAGGACTATCGAGAGCACGCCACATGTATTCGGCACATAATCGGTCTGAATAATACATTATTATTCAAATCGAAGATTATGCATTATTCAGGGTGAATAATCCTGTGATGACAATCAATGAGCATCACGTGTCCTATTCAGCTCATATTGAGTCTGAATAATACATGATTATTCAAGATGAATAATACATTATTTAGACTTAATAATACAACACTTAGTATTATTCAATCTGAATACACTCTTATTCATATTGAATAATGCATAATATTTGATCTGAATACAGTGTCACAATCTTGACTATCACTCCCATGAGGTACTTCGTTCGCGACGTACCGCAAGCTTCGGCTTCCTCGCGATAGTGCCTTTACGATTGTGCTAGATGGCATTCTTGCGGGCACTATCACCCAACGTGCAAGATGAAAAGTTCTGTCGTCCCGTCTTGAACCATGATTCTTGTTTGGCACGATCCTAAGGCATTTCTCACCTTGGTTAACCCATTTAAATTACGAGAATGACAAACTTGAGTTAGATAAAGCTTTTTTCTTACCGAAAACTTGGGCATTACATATATAGCCCAAATTTACAATCAAATAGTTTTGTTATGTTGGTGTTTTAAAAAGAAGCTATAATTCAATTAAAGTGATTTAAAGCTTAATAAATATTTCTTTGAACTTATAAGTTATAACCGTGGTCGGCCTTTTGGGTTCATTTGGTGTGTAAGAACGAAATAGAATGAAATGATTGGATTTCATATAGGTTTTAAAATTCTATTGTTTGTTCGATTCGTAGGATTTGGAACGAATTTCAGTTTTAGTTATTTATATAAAAATTATTAAAAAAATATAAAAATAATCAAAGTATCTTTCATTTAACTTATTATTGAAAAACAAATGCTTTTAATGCATATTAGTCTATATAAATTATTTATGTTTATATAATAAGAGTACCAAATGAAAATGAAAAAAAAATAAGAAATTAAAAGTAACTAAATACCTTTATAAGGGTTGCAAATGTAATATATAAATTATAAAATTTGAATTAATAAAAGATTTAAGAAGAAGTTAATATGGTTGTGTTAATTAAACCGATAACGAAAATTACGTATGAATACATATTTAGGCAAAAAAAATACTGAAACCAATTTACTAAAAAACAATACATAACATTGATTATTTATTTATCTTATGTAAATTTTAGTTACAAATGGCTCAATAGAATCCACAGTTTTTGTATAGTCATAGCAGAGTTTCCAAAAAATTTGGATCCAGAATTCAATTATTAACACACATCACAAGATTTCCAACCACATCCATATATTTTCTAACGTTTCAAAAGGAACAAGAATACCAAAAGATTTGAACCCAAGATTGTATTTATTTCAAAACGACAATTCATCAACAATAAATCCATAGTGGGCCTTCATGAGACCGACAATCTCTTTAAATGGGCCCAATTAAGTTATAGTTTTTTCTTTCTTTTTTCTCTTATATTTTAATAATTTTAGGTAATTAAAAAGTTTTGCTATTAAAGATTTTTTATGAAAGGGGCAAAGGCAATGCAAAATTTTAAATATCACCTGGAAATCATCCACAATACAACAAAATCAACAAAACACAATCGGAAGAAAAGAAAAACTGTACACGACAAAAATTCTACCGAATTGAAAACACGTTGGTTCGTAAGAGATAAACCTACGCACTATCGAATTGGAGACAAAAAAAGAAAAATAACAACACAACCCAGATTTAGTCTTGTTGCTTGACAACAGTCGTGAGCTTAAATGCACCTTCAATTTGCACCGAACCACACAACTGGTTGCCATGCACTTTCAAACAATAAAGTCTGTCCACAGGTAGTCATGTCTATTATCGGACAACTCCTCTAAACATCAATCAATTCCCTTACAACACCAACTTAGGCTCCGACAACCAGTTTGTCCAGCTTACCTTCCGATCGTTAACCCGACATGCAATTCATTCGAAAACACCCTCTTTGCATTTTTAAGAAATGATCCTCCAGTGTGTTTGTTTTTTCATTTTGAAAAACCACGTTGTTCCGATGTGACCATATAAGGTATAGAAAACACCATACAGTTTCCTTCCAAAATTTTGGTTATGAAAACGTACCTGATACAGAAAAGTTGGCCACCATCAACTCTTGTACCGTATTGATATTTTTCTTCACTAAACATCCGCACCAACGGCAAACTTTTTGCCACTCTTTTTCCCTCTATGCATTGCTATTAAACATCTAAAGCTGAAAATCAAGTTCAAAATGACATGAGGCGTGACAAAGTGCAAACTCAAGCCTTTAACATTGCACATCACAAGAGGACACATCGTTTCTTAATGCGTGACATAATATGGTAAATTGGTTTTGTCATTTATATAATTTTGTGTAATACTGTGAGTCCGATATTCAACGAGGATGCAATAAAAGGACCACTACGAGCAATCACAAGACTAAATGAAGCTCAAATAGCGGTAATCAAGCATATAAATGTACAAATATAGAACACGACAAAGATATAACAAAAGTTGTCAGTTACTTGATTATTGAAAAACGTTAACTAACGACCCATATTTATAGAGTCGAAGTTACATAAAGCACCCCTAGAGTCTATGACTCTTTTAAGAGGCGCACAAAAGTATTGTTCAAATTCTAACTATTACAAACTATCAAAAGACGCCCCTGACTTCTTTACAACTAAACTAGTCAGGTTCTAACAATCTCCCCCTTTGGGAAGAAGTCAGAAAGGCGGCGGATACTTCAGAGCTGGTTCCCACTGCGAGAGCTGCAAGTACTCGTCCCATTCGCGGATCGATCTCGTACGGAGCTCCATCGCAGTCTCAACTCTTCTCAGCATCAGTCTTTCCTTCAGCTTGTTCTCGATCAGATCCATAGCCTCGATCAGCTTACTCTTCCAGTTAGTTCCCTTGTATGCTGGCATGTATTTCTCTAACAGACGTCGCTTCATTCCGTTGTATACGTACAGAAGGGTGCCGTCACAGAAGCTGGATAGCTCACTGAAACGCATAAACCTTCGCTGGTTCTTCCTGAAGGTGAGATACACAACACCATGCACCGGAACTCTCGTCGGAAAGTAGGGCAGGTATTGGTCAAGTAGATTGGCCTCCAGGTTGGGACGCAGCAGATTTACCTTCTGCTGTTTGCTTTCGATCGCCATCTAATAGTCTGTGAGATGCGCGAGGTTGATCGAGTGCCGTACGTACCTCTTGAGGACTTCCAGACCGTCTCTGAAGTAGTCTGGTTTCAGAATCGGGCCCTCAAGGTGTCTGATGAGTGTAAGAAGATCGTTGAGATCAATGCTGTCCAGATCAGCTTCCGTGAACATGAAGTCTCGGAGGTTCCCGTCGGGCTTGCCAGGGTTGTACATCCGCACGTGGAACTCAAGGAATAGCTGGTGTCCGAATTTGTAAGGACGGACATCAGTTACCTTGGTGAACCGGTGCTTCTTTCTGATCTGTCCATGCTCGTTCCAGCTGAGCTGCCTCTGGTAGATGTACGCGGTACGGCGGCGACGCTTCTTGATGTGAGACAGGCCGAAGAAGACCTTCTTGGACCACGAGAAGAGGCGTTCCTGTTGGAAGATCCGTGTGAAGGATTCCTCCAGGAAGGGCCTAAATATGACCGTGTGGTTCCAACCCAGTCTGATCGGCTGCTGAGCTGTAAATGCCTCGGGCGTCTGTACCGTAGGGAGAAAGGTGTCGTACTCCGCGCTAGAAACAATGTCGTCCGATCGCTTCCAAAACCGAAGGCTCTGGGCATGCTGGTTCAGGATCTTCCTTGCCTTGTCAGAGATACGAAGCTCGGAAGGATCCATTGGCGCGGTGTTTGGATCGATCAGGTCTATGGCGGGAGTCTCCTTCTCGTGAGGAAACTGAACAGGCACATCCTTCGGGATAGCCTCATACCTCCAGTTCGCTGCATCGGCCGGAATGTCATCATCAGAATCCGAGTCCCAAACATCCATGGGACGACCTTCCGGGCTGGCTGGATCTGCAGGCTGTTCTGCTGGAGGGGCCGTGTCGGCTGGTGTATCATCGGCTGCGGTTCCGGAGCCGGAGGGAAGGTCTAGGCGAAGCCTCTTCGACGGTACCTCCCCCTCATGAGGATCTGCGGCATCGTCCGGATCGTCATGGCGTCTCTTGGAGGGCTGAGCCTGAGTCCTGCAAGTTTCCTCAAGCTCGCGGACCCTCTGCAACGCAATCTCCAACTGAAGGTCCCTGGTGTAACGCCCCAAAACCCATAACGCTAATAACACGCATATAATGTAAATCCCAGTGATCTAAATCGCAATCTCATAATATTTAGTTCAAAAGTAAATAGTTAAAGAGTGCATGCGGAACATCCCTCCACAGCTGAGATTCTAAATTTAGGATAAACTACTAACCTTCTACCGGTAGAGCTACTCTAGAGGTCTACCTTCTCTTTGCCTCTCACCACGCGGTCTTTCCCTGAAAAGGTTTGAGATTTTGAAAACGAGGGTTAGACCGAAAGGTCTAGTGAATTCCCTCAAAACAGTTTAAAACACAGTTCCGGCCCGCTGGCCGTAAAATCAGATATCCCAAATAAATAGGAAAGCATCATGAGTAATAAAATTACAACACAACAAACCGGATGGCCGGATCCCCCCGGATACACAATTTAAGGAGTGACGGACATAGTCCGTGCCTCGCACCATCCCACAATCAACCTTACGTGGCCGGATCTCCCCGATTCTCATTTAAGGAGTGACGGACGTAGTCCGTGCCTCACACCACTAAACTCCCCAGGGATGTACGGTCCCATGGTGCTCATTACTCACGATGCAATCCCGAAACGTTAAAATAGCATGTATATGATGATCATCAATATAGCATTCACAACCAATTATAATTTCACAAAATCACATTAATATCATCAAAACATCTGCAAATCGAATGGATATGTTTAAAACAGTAAAAGCAGTCCATTCATTTTCAGGTAAGGGAACTCACCTGAGCTTAACTCGCTGCTTACTCTAACTCCCGGTATCTGTATAAATTCCTAAGGCATTAGTGATTCGCGCTTAGAGAAATCCACAACTAGGATACCCCTAGGCAGACTTAGCACGGGGGTTCCGCTAAAACCCGACTCAAGAATCCCGATTCGGGACACTACCACTCCCGATTCGGGAAATGGCAATTCCCGATTCGGGAAACGCCAATTCCCGATTCGGGAGGCATACCACTCCAAAATCCCGAATTCAAACGCTACGAGGTCAAAGTGACGACTAAGTTGGCCAAATCCCCGATTCGGAAATCATAGATTTTCCAATTCGGGAAAGGCAAACGAAGAAACGAATTTCCACCCAAACACCCAAGCATTTTCCCGATTCGGGTTAGATGCTTTCCCGATTCGGGAGACATGAACTCCCGATTCGGGAAACATGAATTCCCGGTTCGGAAACATGAATCCGATTCGGGGAACATGAGTTCCCAATTCGGGAAACGCAACCAGATCCGGAAAAATAGCAAAAAAATCGGCCAAGAATTGATTCTAAGTCGATCTAAACGCTTTCTAAATCATTACAAGGCAATCCTACATCATTTAACAACGATTTTACACTAATAGGGTATCGAATCTTACCTCGAACGACGAAATCCCGACCCCGAAGATGAAGAAATGGCTCTAAACTTGATTTCCACCACACACACTAATCACACACTATGTTTTTCCCCAAAATGGTTAAAAACCCTATTTTAGCCCATACTATTTATAGTATAAGCTCAACTATCAAACCTTACCCAAATTGTCACAATTCACCCCTAAGGTTCAAATTCTTTTCAAAATGGTCATACTTAACGAGTGACTAACCTTATGGCTAACTTTTTAACTCCGGTTGTTACACCTGGTGGCCACGAGCTGCTTGTACTGAGTCACTTCCCTCTCGAGTGTATCGATCTGAGTGGTGAGAGAAGTGATGACCATCTGTTGCTCGGCTTCCGAAACGTAGCCGGGGACGGCTTCAGCGAGTGGTGGTGGTTGTAGACGGAGGACGGGAGTAGGAGAGCGGCTAGAGTCGCCAAAAGACGGGTGCTCCCCTTCCTGGAATTTGCCCTTAATAAGGCGTCTGGCTTCATCCAGCTCTTTATGTCGGTCCTCGTCAGCTTTCCGAAGCTCCTCGATCTCGGCTCGGCGGGCTCTGTCTTCTTGTTCTTTGACTGCTAAGGCCTTCTCAATGGCCTCAAGTCTCTTGTTCTTTGCCTCGTCTTCCTTCTCGATCACTTCTAACCTGCTTTGGATTTTGCATGAGTTCTGACACAGGTGATCAGAAGTCGTAAAATTGATCATCGGGTCCTGAACTGAAGTATTCAGAAGCCGTACTTCGGTTCTACAACCTGCAAGAAAAAGTAGGAATGGTATCCATAGCAGATTGGATCCGATAGAGTTAGTAACACAACACTTATACAATAGCTCCCCCTAGGTGTATGCAACACCGAGGCTCCCCCTAGGTGTATGCAACACCGAGGCTCCCCCTATGCACATGCATATAAGGAGACTGACTGTTTAGGAACCCATTGCCACATGGGTTTCCTAGCATTAGACACAGTTAAAACTTCCGATGAAGTGTCCTTTTCGGATTTCTTCTTAGGCTTAGGAGACTTCACAGGAGGCAAAGCACTTTGCTTTGCCATTTTGTTACTTCTTTTCCTGGGAGGACCACCTGACTTACGATAAGTATTGGCATTACCAGGCAAATCAACACGCATGTAATTATCAAACATTGAACAAATTTGATTTCTAAAAGCTGTAAATTTTCAAAATTCGCAGAGCGATTAGTGTTTACAGTCTTTGAGTTCAAGTTTAAATTACAACTACGTGGGTTGTAGCCAAGACCAGAATGATCTTGACCTCCCCTTTTAGGAAAAGCAGTAAAAGAGTTCTTCTTCTTGCGATTTCTCCTTCTCCTCTGTGGTTTCACATTTGCTGCCCCATCACCAGTTCTCCCATATGCATGAGTAGCAAATTGTGAGTTGGGTGACAGTTTAGCAAGAGTGGATTGACCACCTTTGATTTGTGCTGCCTTTTGAAAAACAAGTTTTGAAGTATTCAAAGGTTGTTTGGGTTTGGAGTTCTCACCCACATCAAATGAACTAGAATGAAAGTCTAGTCCCTTAATGGGTTTGACCAGGCTACTTGCATCTGTAGATTTTGAATGCTGTGTCTGTGTTGCTGTAGGTGTGTGTGGCTTAACTGACTTCCCTTTGTCAGTACCAGAACATGTTCCACCTTCAGTGTTTATCACAGACACTGATGCGAGTGGCTTGGGAGAACTGATTTGCTTTACAGCGGGTGCCTTTGGCAAAACAGGTTTTCTTGGAATATAACCTGAAGGATGATCATCAGCATCTAAAAACACTTTCACATCATACACGACATTTGGATCTAATATGAGTTTAGGCTTGGTTGTCCTAAAGTCTGGTGTGAAGGGTGTTCTGCTGGTACCTGAGGACCAAGGATCAGATTCTTCTAACAGAGACAATCGATCTTTCAATCGATTGATTTGACAATCCTGATTAGTAATGTATTGGGCATACATCATTTCCTTTTCGTAAAAGAATTCTTTTTCAATTCTGTTTGAAACAGTTAGGACAATGAGTTGCATCTGGAGATCCGCATATTCAATTTCAAAAGTTGTACAAGTAAAATCTGCGGTCTCACATTGGTTTGACATACCTATCCTTTCGGCATTCGCCTCAAGATAGTTATGTTTCAATGATTTAATCTGGCTGTCTTTTTCAGAAAGAATTGACTCAAAGTTCTTTATCTTATGGCGACAGGCATCAAGTTCTACGGCTTTGGACCTAAGATGGAACACTTCTCTCTCTAGACATACTGGGGCTGGAGGCTGAGTTGCGGAAGAATCCAAAGATTGGATAACATCAGCATCCAAAGATGTATCTATCTCCCTAGTGTCGTAACTAGAGTTCAGATTTTCATAGTTGATGGGAGGCATGGCTATCTTAGGTGTTCTAGCTTTGATGCCCTCCCAATTTGAGAAAGTGTTATCAGGATTTCTGGCAGGGGTAAAGATGGGACCATTTGCAACAGGACTAGAAGGGGGACTACTGGTTGAACTATTGGCAGGACTGGTGGTATAAGACACAACTTTTCCGTCTATGATTTCGGTAAAGGTCACAGTCTGCATCACATAGTTGTCATTGTCTGATCCTCTAACAGTCGGTTTGGAAGCACTCATATTATCAGAATTGTATAGATGTGCAGGTGCTTTTTCAAGAATATGATTATCTAAATGTCCCAACCCAGGTTTGGCATTATAAAATGGATGTTGAGTGGTTTGCTTGGTAAGCAGACTCAATGTGTGTTCAGATTGTCCTCTCTTTAGATTATTTTCCTCAAGCTCTTCTATTTTTACAAACAGTTTTGTTCTTTCTTCAAAAAGAATGTGAAATTTGAGCTTGAGTTCCTCACGACTGCTTTCAATTTCGTCATGAGAACTTTGAAGAGAGATGAGCTTGTTTTCCAGGTTAGATTCTCTAATCCCAGATTCAAGCTTCAATCTGTCATAACTCAGGGTAAGGTCCTCCAAGGAACATTTGTAAACAGCACTCTCAATTCTGAATCTTGCGACGAGAGCTCTTTCCATTTGGAGTTGGCTCTCAAGTCTTAGAGTTTCAGATTCTAACAGTTCAACTCTATTTAACATATTTGAGTTTGAAGTTACCTCTGCTTCTTCCTCAGTTGAATCGTTAGGGGAACCAGATATGCATGGTTCCTCAAAGTCAGCCATGAGGCAGTGTCCTTGCATGGCGGAAGGGCCTTCATCATCTGAGCCCATACTTATGATTTCTTTAGACATCGTATCCTCAGAAGTAGGATCTGTTTTGAGTAGATGGTGATTTTTGATTGGACAGAGCTTCCGCGCTTAAAGCACTTTCCTTTTTAGAAATTCGAAAATTTCAAAAAGAAAAGGCCAAGGCGGGAAAAAATAGCAAGTCCCGATTCGGGAAATTGCAAGTCCCGATTCGGGGGTCTGAGCCAAGTTCCCGATTCGGGAAATGAGAGTCCCGATTCGGGATATCAAATTTCCAATTCGGGAAAAGGCAAAGATCCGATTCGGGAGAGGCTCAAAATATCAATTCGGGAATTTATGATTTCCAATTCGGGAAATCAATTGTTCCGAATCGGGACACTTGTGTCCAATTCGGGAATTGATTATCCGATTCGGGAAATCAGAAACAACCTCAGAATTCTGTCCAAAACTACCAAAACAAGAGCTCTGATACCAATTGTGAGTCCGATATTCAACGAGGATGCAATAAAAGGACCACTACGAGCAATCACAAGACTAAATGAAGCTCAAATAGCGGTAATCAAGCATATAAATGTACAAATATAGAACACGACAAAGATATAACAAAAGTTGTCAGTTACTTGATTATTATAAATCCTAACATTTAGCAAATGTTATATACTGTTCCTAAGCAACAGTTGTCTTCAAACAGGACATAAGGGTATATTGGGAAATGGAAATGATAAAGATTTCTCTCTTCCCTCCTTTTGCACGTACCATCCTTTTATCTCTTTCTTCCTCCTTGCAACCCTCTTCCCCTATCTCTCTCTTCCCCTTGCAATTTTCTTGATTTTTGCTTGAAACCATCAAAAATTGTTGTGATAAAAATTCTAATATATGTTGGGTAAGATATGTTTTTGTATTATTCAGATCTGGTTTTTAGGTTCTTCAAGAAGAAGCAATAGATTGGTGGCGATTTGGTAATTTTTGGATCTGGTTTTCCAGATTTTTTCTTTGATTTGTCTGGGTTTTTTTGTTTACGTTTAGTTATTTAAGTTTACTGATTTTGCTTCTTCGATCTTTATGCTTCTGTTTCTGAATTTGACTTCTGGAGTTCAATCGAGGATGGTTTTGATGAAAGAGAAAGACTTTGTTTACTAATTTTGGGTTATTTTGTTTTCATAATTTTAATTTGGGTTATTTTTTCTAGATTATTTTGTTTTTATGATTTTAAGTTGGGTTATTTTTCTGGTTTATTTTGTTTTTCATGAGTATGGGTTTTATGAAGCATGCTTTTGTTTTGATGATTATAGGAGAAATGTTTGTTTATCTACGATGATGAATATAATAAGTGGGAAAATTATTTGAAGGGTTGTAACTATAATGATTTGGCTGGCAAATTAGGGTTTTACTAACAATTTGATCATAAGATGATGACGAATTGATGGGTTTCTCTTAAAGAAAATAAGAAATACAGATGGTTGAATTTGGGTTTTCTTTAGACACACAGGTGGCATAAATTTGGGTTTGGTTAGCCAACAAGTGGCATGAATTGGGTTTTCTGTTTCTTCAACATGCCATTATCTCTATAATGGTGAGAATTTTAACAGTAAATTTTTATAATGGTTAAGCAAAACATTAAGGGGTTTAACAAATATTGTGATTTGTGATGAAATTATTAACCTATTTCAAGAGGACATCGACATCTGATTGAAGTGAGGTAAAGCATAGTAAAAAAAAAGGTATAGATTTTTTCATCAATTATAATTATAACTCTTAACATTTAACAAATGCTTGTCACCGTTTATAAGCTAGATATATAATTTTAAAATAAGTAAATTATTTTACTTGCTGATAACGCTTGATGATGGGTATGGTTGTGTGAAGGCATGATGATGGGTATGGTTGTGTGAAGGCATGGTTGTGTGAAGGCATGGTGATGGGTATGGTTGTGACAAGACATGGTGGGTATGGTTGGGGGTATTGATAAAGCTGGAATAGGAGTGGCTAGAATCCATATTTGGGTGCAATAGAAAATTTGGCCGTGCATCTCTCCTCCTCCTCCTTCCTATTAAATCATGAATGCCTCTTCCTTCTTTTACTTGCTCTGAAAATCCTCTCTCCCTCTGCATATAGCTCAGCCATAAAAAATCTCCATTTTGTAGAACTAGATGGCAATATCAAACTTCAATCGATAAAGGGTTTTGATGTGCTTCGATGAGGTAAAATGCTTTGACGTCAAAGCCAGGCAACTCCGAATAAACAAGGATTATGTTAATCGATGAGTAAGCTAACCCTATTCGACTTCTTTTTCATCTTGGTTTGGCTTTTTCTGCTTTGCTCTTCTTTTTCTTCTAGCTTCGAGTTCTTCTGCTTTGCTCTGTATTTATCTTCTTGGTTCGGCTTTCTCTTTCGGATTCCATTTTCTCTTCTTATACATTTGATATTCACGTTTTTAATTTTGGTCTTTTCCTGATTTTTGTGGCCCCTTTTCTCAGAAAATTTGTCTGAAAAAATCATCATATGTAAAAGGTCAGCGGAGTAAACGGAGGAACAGAGCCCATTAACGCCAACATGGTTTTTGTATCCAAACGTCAACAATGTGAAGGAGCGTACATCAATATAATGAAAATGAAATTATTCATTCTTATTCCATAATGTGTTCATTTTCATATGTAGTCCTTTGACTATGCATTTTGGACGTGTTTTGTTGGATGAAATTGGAATGAGATTGTAAAAGGTAACGAGAGCAAAAAAGCGAACCAAAAACAGGAACAACAAGCTACAAAAACCGAAAAGCCGACACCGAAAATTGAAAATAGTTTGGTTTCGTTTCCATCTCGACCGGGAACAAGAGAAACAAAAACCGAAAATCGAATATAGTTCGGTTTCGGTTTTCTTTTTCATCTTGACCGGAAAAAACAAACCGAAACCGTGAAAAAACGAGAAACCAATAGCAAAAAAAAACGAACTGCAAATTTCGGTTTCCATCTTGACCGGAAAACCCGAATAGAGACCCGGAAAAACGAGAAATCAAAACCGAAAGAGCGACAGAACCGAACTAAAAAGGAAGAACGGTTTTGGTTTTGGTTTCCGTCTTGGCTCCAAAAACCCGAATCGAAACCGGAAAAAAGGAGAAACCAAAACCGAAAAGTAGATAAAACCAAACTGGAGATTGAAAACATTCCGGGTTCGGTTTTGGTTTCCATCTCAATCAGGAAAAAAAAATCAATCCAAAACCGAGCATACTCACCTTCCTCCGAACCAAACCAAACCGAACCACTTTAAATTAAACTATACTAATATTATATATGATAGAATAATAGAATAATTTGATTATTTAATTATTTAGTAAACAAAAACAAAAACTGAGATCGAATCGTAAAAAAATTTGCAATGAGGGAGCGATAGACGGAGATGATAAAACTATAGATAACGGGAGGGGGAGGGATAATTCCAATGAATACTATGGGTTATCGTATGGAATTATGAAATCCATGATTGAAAGAACTTAAAAGATTCTTTAGCTAAAATTCCGTAAATCAAACACAACCACGAAATTTGGTCAATAGAATTAGCCATTTCAATTCCAACAAATTTCGTGAATCCAACACCATATTCCATGAAAAAGCATATAGAGACCTTGGGGCTCCAAAAAAACTCAAACATAGGTATCATTTACTGTTATAATTAACTCACGAGGTTTATCTTCTAAAATGATTCATAACAAAGATTTTGTCATACACCTGAAAAGAGGTAGTTAGTCACCAACTTGGTTTGCAAATATTTATAAATCCTAAAAATTCCAAAATAAACCCTATTAGTGCATGGATTCCATGTTGATCATCATCTTTAAACATGTTTATGAATTTCTAAGTAATTATGTCAGGAAGAGTTGCATTAATATTAAATAGTAGTAGTTCTCCTTTTACAAATATGTTTTGTGATAGAAAATGTGGATTTTTTGGGTCTTGGCTTTTAGAAATTTAAAAATAATCATCATGCTTTTAACTGGTATATTTAATTGGGGATATTAACCACAACAAAAGCTACTTTAACTTGCTTTTAATATTTATATTTTCTCACAAGATTTTTTTTCTAGGTTAGCAATGAATTGTCGTTTATGCTATGGTGGTTCTATCAATCTATATTACATTTCAACAGTTTTTTATTAATTTATTTCGCTATTTATAATACCCCTCTTTTCCCTGCAACGCGGGGTTAAAAAACCTCGTTGAAAAACGTTAACTAACGACCCATATTTATAGAGTCGAAGTTACATAAAGCACCCCTAGAGTCTATGACTCTTTTAAGAGGGGCACAAAAGTATTGTTCAAATTCTAACTATTACAAACTGTCAAAAGACGCCCCTGACTTCTTTACAACTAAACTAGTCAGGTTCTAACAAATACATATATGTTTTTACTATTTATTATTCAATTACATAATGACATTTAAAATTTAAATTCAAACAAATTAGCTAGTTTTATATAGGAAGTATGTGATCAAATAATTTAAATAGAATCGAAAGAGTTTTACAATTTCATTTTAACCAACGGTTATTTAGTGACATGTTGGAATTCGAAGAAACAGTGATTGAAGTAATTAACTAACTTCGTAAAAAAATATAAAACAGTGCAAAAACATAAAAATTGAAGTTTTTTTTTTCGAAAAAGATTATGTTTTGTAAAAAACACACATCATAAGACCAAATATATCTGTAAAAAACACACCTTACATAGACGCTATGTGCCTTATTGTTGTTTTTTATTTTTATTAAGATGAAGGAATTTCTCTATCTTATTCCATCAAATACTTAGGTGTGGTGTATTTCGTTCTTGATGTTGTCGCATTGCGATTGAACAAAAATTACAACGTAAATTCTTTATTAACAAAAACCATAAGAATTACAATAGTCTTGGTTTATAAAAATCACACATATTTTTAAATAGATCTTCATCCAATCCAATGTATTTTTCGCCATCAAAGAATAACTTATGGCATTTAGAGGTGTTTCTATTTTCTAGAATTATAAGATACAAGATCAGATAATAAAAAAATAATACTATATGTAGGCCTCGTTGTCATCCTTAATCCAATCAATGATAAATCTTGTGGTAATAAAGGATGTTAGCAACCTTCCGAAAAGATGAATTATTACTGGGCCGAAAAGCTGTCCTTTCTGTTCACATGAAATAAAGACGGAAGATCATTTGTTCGCTGAATGTCACATAGCTCGAAGTCTGCTGATTGAAATCGGGAAATGGTGGAATTTAGTCCCCCCTAGGGGGCCGTTTGAAAGCATATTAAACTGGGTCATTCAGCCAACATGAAAGGCGATAATATGTGTTAGGGTAAAAATCTACAATCGCACGACAACCGACTATAATCGTAAGATAAATGTTAGGACAATAGTCCTGTATTAAGATAAGGTCCTGAGATAAAATCTAAAAGAACAATCGAACTAAGATCATTAAATATCGAACATATACATCGAATAAGTCGGACGATGACTATAATATCGTACGACGGTACTAACGATTAAACATACGAAGTTTACATCTTTGATGCAGGCAAGCTGATTATCATTTCTAACAATTGCCCACCTTTGAGAAAATCCAAGATTGAGTACTATGCCATGCTCGTTGGAGTCCATCATTACAATGAGCAAGTCGAAAGTTATGTATCGTTCGACAACATCAAGATCGACCGTTACAAGCAAGATTCTCGCAGCAGTTACAATCTGGACATTAACTCTCAGCAATACCGTTGGACAGTTACTCTCCGAGCATTAATTAAAGACAATAACGTTGGACGGTTACGATTCAATCATTGATAAGCCACAATACCGTTGGACCGTTATTCTGAAGCTACTATAAAAGAAGAATCAAGCCAGCATTTCAACACACGAAGTCTATCGGAAGCTCACAAGTTATATAGCAATTATTCTTGATAATCATCTGTAATTTACATTCGATCTCGTTGTTATTTCACTTGTAATCGTACGATCAAAGCTGTATACCCGAAGGACGTCACCCCTGATTGGTGATCATAGTGCTCTGTCGACTTACCTTTTAGGTCGACCGCAGGTTTTTTCCTCCGTCGTGAGGTTTTTCCTGTGTCATCAAATTATTTGTCTCATTTTACATTTTCGCACTTATCATTGATTGTAATTTCTTTCTCTTGACGGTTAAGCCTCACACAAGTTTTTTACGACATCGAGTTGTGTAATTTTTTACATAAACAGTTTGGCGCCCACCGTGGGGCCCCGTTTTGAGAAAAATTTCATTCGGTGAAAAGTGCGCCTTAGTACTAACCTTTTCTTTGAGTTCTCTTTGAGCTATTTACGCAGGATAATGGATAACGGATTCATAGCATCTCTACAACAACAATTGCAAGAATCTAATAACGAAATTCAACGTCTTCGAGCTTTGCCACGACCATCGATGTCTATTCCGATGTCTATTCCTCTTCCATATCCTCCTCAACATCTAAGACCGCCACCTCGACCACAGTTCAATGCCTCAGTGCCATTTTCGACTGTGAACCAACAATACAACAACGTACGACCGTCTTTACCATAGGTTCCACCACCAATACCTCATGGCCCGCCACCTATGCCTCGGGGTCCACCTCCTATGCCTCAAGGAGCACCCATGTTCACGTTCGAACCTCTTAACAACGTATCCCAACAAATTCCTATCCCTGGTCATATACCCACAGCTGCTAGTTCCACCGTTCATACGACAATACCACCCAGTACCGGAATCTCTTCTAGTTGTATTCCAACAATCCCAATAACCGTTGAAGATCCTCTGAACGTACGACTGAAGTCCCTGGAAGAACAGAATCAAAAGCTGTTCGCACTACTCACAAAGCTACCCGGAGCAGCAGTACCTGTCGAAGTTGAACCTAAAACTGGATTTCAGGCCTCACCGTTCGTCGATGAATTAGCTCTTGTTGACGTTCCCAAGAAATATACTATCCCAGCTTTCGCAACAAAATATTCTGGAATCACAGATCCAGTCGAACATGTAGCACAGTATAAGCAACTTATGTGGACAGTTCCTATACCGGCGCAATATCAAGAAGTTTGCATGTGCAAAAGCTTTGGATCAACTTTAACAGGAGCAGCATTACAATGGCTTATCAACTTAAAGCCAAAGAGTATTGGATCCTTTGCAGAATTGGTGAACCAATTCACTCGACAATTTGCTAGCAGTCGTAAGATGGAGAAGCAGACCAGCGACCTGTACTATATCGTACAGAAGTCTGGAGAAACAATCCGCGACTACTTCAACAGATTCAACGCAGCAATGATTGAAATAAAGAAATGCGACGTGAAAACCGCAATTGAGGCATACAAGCGTGGATTAGAAGATTCTTCTGGATTATATCTGGAATTGACGAAATATCCGTCGGAAAACTTCGACGACGTACGAGCTAGAACATTAGCTTTCATGAGAATAGAGGACGATGCTCTCTTTCGACGAAAGCATTCTGCCGAAAAGAAACCTCTTGGTGCTCAAAAACATGATTTTAAGCACAAAAGAGTAAACAAGATTGGAAATCCTCGACATGAGTCAAAAGCTCGACCAGGCAAAGGTACTGTTAAAATACGATATCCAGAGTTATCTACTTACAATTTTGCAGGTACATCGAAAGATTTGGTGGATTCGTTACGAAAGATTGATGCAAACGTATGATGGCCAAAGAAATCTGATAAACCAAGCAAGGACAAAGATCAGAATAGATGGTGCGATTTCCACGACGATCATGGTCATACGACGGATGAATGCATCAGTTTAAAGAAGGAGATTTCATATTTGAAATCTAAGGGGCATCTAAAAGGCCTCATCCCAGAAGAACAAGGACGACCAGCGTCACCGGTTCATACAAAAGTCGTAAACTGCATCACTGGAGGATCAGAAGTGTGCGGACTTACATATTCGGCTGCCAAACGACATGCACGAGATGGTCCAGATGAACATCCTATTCCCGGAGAAGCCAAATCAAAGACGGAAAGAGAGCTTGATGCAATGACAATTACGTTCGATCAAGAAGATACACAGGGGGTCCATCATAAGCATCATGACGCTCTAGTCATACAGTTGACAATCGGAAACTGTTCGACTAAGAGAATATTGATTGATGGAGGTAGTTCAGCTAACGTTATTTTTGCAGATACTCTTAAAGTCATGGGAATTGAACGATCAGAAATCGTACGACGAAGTACTACTCTGATTGGATTCAATGGAGACCCGATGAACACTCTCGGAGAAATCATCCTACCTGTCTTCGCCAAAGGCATCAACAAACAAACAAAGTTCAATGTTGTGGACTGCCAATCAGCTTACAATGTTATTCTTGGAAGACCATGGATCCACGAGATGAAAGCAATTCGTTCGACATACCATCAGAAGATCAAATTTCCTTCTCCATGGGGAATTCAAGAAATTGCTAGTGAGAACAAAGTCGCACGAGAATGCTACAAGATTACGATGAAGACAAAGTCGCAGGACATCTAGCAATTACAGAGCCAGGATGGGAAGAAATCGAACGACGATCTTCGGCTAGAAGAAGTCGTCCTTGATCCTGAACATCCTGATCGGAAGGTCTTTGTAGGAGCCTCGCTCCCCCCTGACATAAAAAATACGATTATATCTTTTTTGCAGGAACACTCAGACTGTTTTGCATGGTCGCACGAAGATATGGTTGGAATAGATCCAAGCATTATATCGCATAAATTGAACGTGGATCCTACTTTCAAGCCAATTAAGCAGAAACGTCGCAAGTTCGTGCCTGTAAGAAATAAAGTGATCAACGATGAAGTCGACAATCTGCTTAAAACAGGGAAGATCCGAGAAGTCAAATATCCAGAATGGTTGGCTAATGTAGTCGTCGTACAAAAGAAGAACGGAAAATGGCGAGTCTGCATTGATTTCACGGATCTAAACAAAGCTTGTCCAAAAGATCCTTTTCCTTTACCTCATATCGACGCCATGGTTGATGCAACAGCAGGACATGAATTGTTAACATTCATGGATGCATATTCAGGATACAACCAAATATTGATGCACACGGACGACCAGGAGAAGACCGCATTCATGACAAACAAAGGCATATACTGTTACAAAGTTATGCCATTTGGTCTCAAGAATGCAGGATCGACATATCAAAGATTGGTCAATATGATGTTCAAGGAACATCTTGGTCGAACGATGGAAGTTTATATCGACGACATGCTTGTGAAATCAGAACGTTCGATCGATCATGTCGCACATTTAAAGCAATCCTTCGACATCCTACGACAATACAAGATGAAGCTCAATCCTAAAAAATGTTCCTTCGGAGTACGAGCAGGAAAATTCTTGGGGTACTTAGTGACGCAACGTGGAATCGAAGCAAGTCCGGAACAAGTTAAAGCTATCACCGAGATACAATTTCCAAGGAATGTCAAAGAAGTTCAGAAGTTAACAGGACGAGTGGCAGCTTTAACCCGATTTATCTCACGATCGTCGGACAAATGCCATTTGTTCTATAATGTCCTACGAAAGAATCAAGGCTTCCTGTGGACGGACGAACATGAGAAAGCTTTGCAAGAGCTGAAGCAATATATGACATCACCTCCTCTGCTGACAAAACCAATCGAAGGTGAAAGTCTACAGTTGTACTTGGCAGTGAGCAAAAATGCGACAAGTGCAGTACTTGTGCGAGAGGAAGATCAACGACAACGACCAATTTATTATGTCAGCAAATCTTTCCTCGACGCAGAAACCAGGTACACATCAATGGAGAAATTGCTACTAGGTCTTATGATGGCAGCAAAGAAGCTAAGGCATTACTTCGAGTCGCATCATATCATTGTTGTGACCAATTATCCACTCAAGACGGTGCTTCGAAAACCAGAACTGACAGGACGTCTAGCCAAGTGGAGCATTTATCTCAGTGGGTTCGACATTGAATTCAAACCCAAGACAGCAATTAAATCGCAAGTATTGGCAGATTTTCTGGCAGAATTTTCTCCAGGACTGGAACCCACGACGTGCGACGAAGTTGTGATGATTTCAGACAACAAACCCTGGATACTCTACGTTGATGGTTCCTCGAACGTACGAGGACGTGGGTTAGGAATTGTCTTAAAATCATCACAAGGGGGAAATATAGTATACTCCGTACGATGCGAATTCAAAGCCACAAACAACGAAGCAGAATATGAAGCTTTGATCGCAGGATTAGATATTGCTCTTAGACTGGGGGCAAAACAATTGCACGTTCGAAGCGATTCTTTACTAGTCGTAAACCAAGTAAATGGAGATTTTCAAGCAAAAGACTCAAAAATGATGAGTTATCTCAAAGCCGTTAAAGATCGAATCGCACGATTTGAACAGTTCCTGATCGAGCAAATACCAAGAGATCTAAATATGCAAGCGGACGCACTGGCCAATCTGGGATCTGCATTTCACGATCCATTCATGGAAAATATCCCAATACTTCATCTCACAACACCAACAATTGCGGCAAACGATGAAGTACAGATGAACGAAGAAATTTACAATTGGTCGCTCGACATATGGAACTACCTCAAGCACGACCAACTACCTGAAGATAAAATGGAAGCTCGAAAGACAAGGTTGAAAGCTTCAAGATATACAATTTTTGAAGACCAACTTTATCGAAGATCTACGACGGGGCTTCTCCTACGATGTGTCACAAGTAAGGTACAAATCAATCAAATTCTCCAAGAAATGCACGACGGAGAATGTGGGAATCATACAGGGGCAGAAGTCTTGCTAACCGAATCTCACGACAAGGTTACTATTGGCCTACTCTACGAGAGGATGCCATAACGTACGTCCAACGATGCGACGCATGCCAAAAACATTCGGGTATGATCCATCGACCATCTGAACCTCTACATTCTGTTCTAGTTCCATGGCCCTTCATGCGATGGGGAATGGATATCGTGGGAAAATTACCTCCAGCCCCCGGACAAAAAGTTTATCTACTTGTGCTCACCGATTACTTCTCGAAGTGGATAGAAGCTGGTGCTTTCTCACAGGTCCGGGATAAAGAAGTCATATCTTTCATTCAGAAGAACATTATTTATAGATTCGGAGTACCAACTGAAATTATGTGCGACAACGGCTCACAATTTATAAGTGACAAGACTCGTGCGTTCTGTGAAAAACGAGGAATCAAGTTAATCACTTCAACTCCAAGATATCCACAATCTAACGAATTAGCAGAATCGAGCAACAAAGTCATCATCAATTCAATCCGAAAAAGGTTGAAAGGAGCAAAAGGAAAATGGGTAGAAGAATTGCCATCTGTCTTATGGGCAAATCGTACGACACCAAGAGCATCAACTGGACAAACTCCATATTCTATGGTATATGGATGTGAAGCGGTCTTACCAATCGAAGCTCAATTACCAATTGCCAGAAGTCGCACGTATGATCAAAACGCAATAAATCTATCTTACGACCTGGACGCTTTAGAAGAACTCCGAGAGAAAGCACTACGAACGATGGCTGCACAGAAAGGAATTGTCGAAAGACACTTCAACAAAAAGGTAAAGGCCAAAATTTTTCAAGTTGGAGATTATGTCTTACGACATGTGTTCCAAAACACACAAGAGCCAAACGCTGGAAAACTTTCCATCAAATGGGAAGGACCATACATAATTTCCAAAGTCATTGGAAACGGAGCATACAGACTTACGATAATAGAAGGTATGGAAATCCCACGAAGTTGGAACGCCCATCACCTCAAAAGGTACTATTTCTAAACCTATTTACATATGATTTATTCCTCATTATCCATTACTGACTTAGGCATCGGAGCGCCGTTGGCTAAGCCAACGGCCACCCCTTAGTCATCCTTTTTCGCAGGTATCCCACGATAAATCGCATGGATCGCACGATCAACGCAAGTATCGCATGATTTAAACGCATGCTTATCGCAGGAATCGTACGACAAAAATCGCATGAATCACAAGAAAACTGCTATAACGCACGATTATGTCGCAAGAGCGCAAGTCAACTCGCCAGTCGCACGAATACTCTCATGAGTACAAAAGAAACGTTTCTAAATCAAGTCTAAGGACTTTAAAACAAATGCATGCAAAAAACAATGGCTGAAACGCAAGATAAAGACTGAAACGCAAGATATAAGCTGAAACGCAAGATACAAGCTAAACGCACGATATAAGTTATAGTGATATAACAGAAAAAAGCTAGAACGCACGATATTCAAACAAAAAATTTTTTCATTAATATTTTTGCCTAAAAACGGCAAAGTACAGAGAAAATTTTACGATTACAAAGATAAAAACTATTCTAAAGGAGCGTCGGTGGAAGGTGGATCTGCGACAGGGGCCTCTTCAATCTCTTGAGGATGCGCAGGAACGGATCCAGAGGTTTCAGGAACCTCCTCCTCGGCACCTGCGTCCTTGACCTCAGTAGGCTTTTCTTCGTCCAGATCCTTTAGATCCTCCTCATCGAGAAGGTCTTCAGAGCCCATCACCTGAACGAAAGATGCCACCTCATCCTTTGCCATCTGAGGAGTTACAGTCCCAGCAGCTACTCGTCGCATGACCGCAGTTCGTGCGACCACGCGGACTAAGGCGGCGTCTTCTTCCAGTTCCTGGATCTTGGACGACAGCGCTTCTTCCCTCTCAGCTTTTTCCCGTCGAACGACCAGCAGCTCCTTCTCTAGCTCTTTCGTATGGTCCAAGGCCAACTTCAGCCGTTCTCGCTGTTGGACTTGAAACCGTTCGCTGAGTTCCAGCTTAGATTCCAAGTCCCCAATCTGGACCAACTTAGCATTAACTTCGTCGGTCAGTTGGGCCAGCTTCTTTTTGGCCTTGTCGGCCTCCTTCTTGCACTTTGGCATCGTTCTGGTTCGACGCCATCTCCTCTTTGATCTTAGCCATCCGTGTATGGAGGCTAAGACTAGTTTGGAGAGCCTATGCAAAGAAAAAAGAAAAATTAGAAGCTGAACAAATAAAGTAAAAGCAAAAAACGTACGACAAGGACTTACCAAGAAGGAGATACCCGCGATGGAGGCATCCAGGTCTTCGATGTCGGCCTCCTCCATGCGCGCCTTTTGAGCAGGGACATGAAACTGCTCCAGGACCGAGAAGGTGGACTTCGTCCTAATGACGTCATCCACCATGAAGTCAGAGGGCATCTGGATTGTCATGGTCGTAAGACCAGATCCCTCTTTCTCCTTGCCCTTGTCGGCCTTCGACGCACCCGCTCCCTTTGCAGGAGGAGCGAAGCTAAGAGGGACAGCCTCTATCCCACCTTCAGCCTTGCGTGCGGCATCCTTAGGTGGGGTGTCCACAGAAACGTACGACGACCTCGTACGTTTAGCCACCAGGCCCTCCTGGGCAGCAGCCTTCCTCTTGGCAGCACGAGCAGCTGCTTCCATCGTTGACGCCTTCTTGGAAGCTGAGCCTACACAGAAAAGAGAAGTTAGAATCAAAAGAAATTACTATAAACGAGAATATTGACGTACGATATCTACCTTCCATATCTGTTTCCTCGATTATTTGCACCTCAGGCTCGACGTTGCTCTCGTCACCCCCTTTCGACGTTCGATACTTGCGATCGGTCACGCTATAGCTCAAGAAACGTTCGATCGCCTCGGTGGTCTCCTCAAACGAGAAGTCAATTGCTGTCAAAAAGAAAACAAGGAATTAATAAACAAAAATAATTTAAAATAAACTGAAGAAAAGCAAGGTAAGTTCTATTACCGCCTTTGTTCCATTCAGGAACGACCCACGATTCCTCGCCTACGACCGAGGACGTTTGGACAAAGACGTATCTCGCCTTCCATCCACGATCGTTCACTTGAGTACCATGGACCAACATGGCATCGCTTCTCCCCCTTGGAAACAACCCAAAACGATTGTAAGGAGAACGGATCACGTTGTACGCCGAGAGAAGGTCATCGACTGAAAACGGTGGACGATCCCAATTTTTGGTCACTCGTTCGATCACATGAACGACGCGCCAAAACTGGGGCATCAACTGTCCCGGAGACACGTCAAAGCGAGTCATGAACGCTCTTGCCAAGGGAGAGTATGGCCATCGAAATCCGACTTTAAACGGATACTCGAAAAGAGCAAAAAAGCCCTTCGGAGCATCCGCCGGACGGATCTCTCCGGCCACCCTCACCAAGGCATTCTCAGGAAGTCCTGCTAACTCCCTCAATTCTCCTACTTCTAGGCTTTCTGTAATCGAACTCCTAACTTCGCTCGACATAATGAAATCTACTCGACTTAAACTGTTTCTTAGACGTGTAAACCTAAGGTTTTCTAAACCTCTATTACTTTTCTTCGCTAAAGACTTCAAACGCATGAAACACGGAGGAAGGAAGTACCTTATAAAGCCTAGTCGCACGAAATCTTTGCCAAAAATAGTCGGATTACGATCTCAAGCAATTGGTTACGAAATTAAAAAGATTTGTAAAATCTTTTCTCTCTATCAAACGCCTTATTTATAGCAACTAAATCATATGAGTCATCAAAGATAATTGCGCCACATGTCGATAGTTAGCCGTTAAGAAGAACACGCGTCCAGGATAAACGGCTAGATAACGGCTATATTATCAACGTTAATTCGACCGTTAGATAACATATTTTTACTCTTTGTCCAGCGAACTAAAGATTTAGATAAAATTAGAATTATTTTCTAAATCTTGGGGTAAATTGTTAGGGTAAAAATCTACAATCGCACGACAACCGACTATAATCGTAAGATAAATGTTAGGACAATAGTCCTGTATTAAGATAAGGTCCTGAGATAAAATCTAAAAGAACAATCGAACTAAGATCATTAAATATCGAACATATACATCGAATAAGTCGGACGATGACTATAATATCGTACGACGGTACTAACGATTAAACATACAAAGTTTACATCTTTGATGCAGGCAAGCTGATTATCATTTCTAACAATTGCCCACCTTTGAGAAAATCCAAGATTGAGTACTATGCCATGCTCGTTGGAGTCCATCATTACAATGAGCAAGTCGAAAGTTATGTATCGTTCGACAGCATCAAGATCGACCGTTACAAGCAAGATTCTCGCAGCAGTTACAATCTGGACATTAACTCTCAGCAATACCGTTGGACAGTTACTCTCCGAGCATTAATTAAAGACAATAACGTTGGACGGTTACGATTCAATCATTGATAAGCCACAATACCGTTGGACCGTTATTCTGAAGCTACTATAAAAGAAGAATCAAGCCAGCATTTCAACACACGAAGTCTATCGGAAGCTCACAAGTTATATAGCAATTATTCTTGATAATCATCTGTAATTTACATTCGATCTCGTTGTTATTTCACTTGTAATCGTACGATCAAAGCTGTATACCCGAAGGACGTCACCCCTGATTGGTGATCATAGTGCTCTGTCGACTTACCTTTTAGGTCGACCGCAGGTTTTTTTCTCTGTCGTGAGGTTTTTCCTGCGTCATCAAATTATTTGTCTCATTTTACATTTTCGCACTTATCATTGATTGTAATTTCTTTCTCTTGACGGTTAAGCCTCACACAAGTTTTTTACGACATCGAGTTGTGTAATTTTTTACATAAACAATATGTAAGTTTTCACAGCAATCATACACATAATCTGTTGGCAATAATATGGGGTTCGAGGAACAAGATCGTCTTTAGTAGCAATAAAAGCTCCATTTCCCGACTATTTCTTCTCATTCAAGGCTTATCTTACTCTTGGCTTAATGCAAGAGGAGGCAGGAAGCCGGCAGGAAGCTTAATATTTCTTGGCAAAATTGGTGTAGTATGCCTATGTATCGTTATCCGTTCTAATCTCTTGTTTTTTTCTCTTCAGCTGTCCTTTCTACTAGTTCCTTGCTGGTTTTTAATAAAGTCCTACCTGTGCACTAAGATACATCTATTCATACCCCTTATACTGTAAGGGGGTATGGATAAAAAGCTGCAATAATAAAACATCAATTGATTACCGACTACATCCAACAAAAGAAGATCAGATCTAGAAACCTTCGCCACGATCACATTCTCTTTCTCTACGATAATATTTACAAACCTTTGTAGCAAAAAACAAAAAAAAACCAAGGGGTTAAGTTTACAATCTTAATATCACATAAATTTCTCGCTTCCCCGTCCACTTCTACCTAGGAGTGTTTTGGAATAGACACGATGTCTCCTTTCTCTTCCGAAAATGACCCAGAAAACGAGGGACAACATGACTGCCAATGATACCATAAATAGGCCGATGTAAATCCAGTTAAGGTAGCGGCATAGACCCGGCAGTGATCTTGGGAGATGTCAGTGAACGTTTGGCGGACAAAGGTGCAATCTTGGAGTTCCACCAAGAAGGGTCCATACAAGTACAAGGAGTAGCTTAATTCTAGTCCCGCAGACATTTGTTTAAACGAGTCCGGAGTTAGGCGGCCCGTGCTGCTACAAACCCCCTGCGGTGTAACTTCACAAACGTATTTACTATATACCTGCAAACCAATTAACAAACTAAATATTTGGGATCGAGTAGGCACTTCAGTTACAGCTTCGACCAACAAACTACTACAACAAAACCGATTTTATAGATTCACTTAATCATCCCGCAACAAACTATTCAGCAACTGCCAAACAACCCTTTAGACATAATTTGACATAATATGACTACCTATAAATCTGATTTTGTTATAGTGAACATAGGCGGCATAAAATGACGAGATTACCTGTGAGGCCTCGCTCAACGGCACTTCATTTTGGGCACATGTTCGATTAGAGAAGTCGGAATTGAATGGATTGCAAAGCGGTGGCATGGACGGACCAGACTGGTTGTAGTAGAGCGGTGCGTAGTTCGGGGGGAAATTCCCGTTTGTTACATTATTGATGACTTGGTTGATCACATTGGCGAGTTGTAACGTAACTTCTTTGCTTCTCATCAAGGTTTCTTGAGCCGTGACATTGTCGACACACGGAAGGATATCGTCTAGCGTCGTATGAGCCGTCGGATTCTCGACCCATTGGTGCATTGCCTCACAGCTATCTGCAGTCACACTGGATGAACAACACTTGTTTCAGTGTCGAACCCCCGAAAAGTACAACTATTAATGCACAAGATACAAGTCGTCATATATATACCAATAAGCATGCCAATACCTAAAATTAACAACTTACTTTTGGAGACAAAGGAACACACCGCATAACACAAGAGTTACGGTCACAAAAACCCATCCGAACAACACTAAGCTGTAACGATTGAACGTATTTCTGATAAGAAAAACAAGACCTCATAAATGTCGGATTTATACCTAAAAATGGCATCTCACTCACGTGTAAACCATGCATTGTTGGCCAAGGATCGAAAACACTGCAATGAGATGTTAAAAATTGTCATCCGACCTCCAAATTTACTAGAACGAATTTATGGCATTAAAATGAGTTATTCAGAGGAGCTTACTGAACCCGAGAAACGTCCAGAGCAACATCACCGCGGATATAACAATCAACGCTATTCTCCTAAAGAACACGCAAAGTATCATTCAATAAAACCGACGATTGAAAAACAAAAAATATGTGAATTAGCATATGTTATATATATTGGCAAAAAAATATGTTCGTAACAATATAAATTATATAATATGCTACATGTTGATTTATAAAATAACAGAGTATTTCCTACTAGTTTTTGTAATGGATTTTACTTATTGGCCCTTTTAGTACAACAAACACGATTTTATAAAATGTAAAGCGAGTTTGATATGTAAATTACCATTTTAGCCCTCTTAAAAGATTCAAATGAGGTGTAGAGAAACTTACACACTTTTAAGGATATTGTGGATGGATACTTTATTCTCTTTGGTTCTCTTGGAAAGTTCGATAGCCGAAACATTGAGCTTGGTTTGTATGGCATCAATGTCGGCCTGGACATCAACAGGCAAAAACACTTGGGCAACGGCTATGTTCTTGGCCGTGGCAAGATCCTCAGACACGTTTTGAAGCGTCTTAGCCGTCATATCAGCCTGATACACGATATATTCTAATGTTTTCGAACTACTTTGGTGGAATTTCCCTTGACCAGTGTATAAAACAATGCATCCAACTCTGAAAAACACGAATCCAGTTGCAAATGCGAAGATCTTAGCAAAGAGCAATTGAGAAAAAAAAATGTATTGAAATTCTCCTAAACAATCACAATCAAAGAGTATGGATTCGAACTAGCGACCTATGGACTTCAATTTTGGGACACGTATGCAAGGTTGTCCCTAGCCACGTGCTAGATGGTGGATGGTGGATCGGGGATTTTGGGTTTAAAAAACTAGTGTAGTTCTTTCACAAGTTTTGATCTGGATTGATTGATCGTCTACTCTGCTATGATTCCTCCCATGGGACAAGCATTTTCCGAGGACTCAATATGGCTCCAAGAGATTTTATAAGGGTGGAATTATAAAGAAGTAGGCTAATTACATCGATATACATTGTTATATATATTCTACATACTAATTTCCTCTTTATATATGTCAACACCAAAACTAACTTGTTTACATTCTTAATGCCTGAATTAACGTGATTCTAAAATAAAAAAAAAGGTGCATAGCATCATCCATTTGTTATACCCCAAGGATAATATTCCCCAAGTCAACTAAAAAAATATATTCTAATCTTTTGATGATGAAAAACACCCATTCAATATTCAAAATTTTCATCATTTATATTGGATCTTTCTTTCCTTCCATGTTCAAGCCTACAAAATATCACGTATATATACATGCATTTCGGATCATAAAAAGATCAGATTGTTTTGATAGTAAATCATCAAGAAGAAACCTTCATAGTGTTTCTGGTGTTATTTTATGATCTGACATCTGGTCTCATATGAACCCGAGACATATAGAGTATAGAGAGGGGGGTTTGTATACGTACATTGCCATAAGGGTGAAGAGGATGAGGAGAACAAGAGATAGAGTGTAAGCTATTTTGGAATAGCAATAAGGTTCTTTCCGGCAACAACAATAGCATAGGCAGATCAGAATCAAACATAACCCGAACACCACGAACCACGCTGCGGCCCCCACCAAGAACGGTGCCGCCGTGAACGCCACAGACTGCATGCATGCATATATGCATATTTATATTTAATAAATCCATAACCTAAATGCTAATATAATTATGGGTTCTTTTTTCTATGTCATATATAATCAAGATTCAAGGGTTTTATAAAACATCTTTCCATTTTTACCCATAATCATTCAATTGATTAAATAGAAGGCATAAAAATAGAAAGAAACCTACAGCCCAATAATGGCGGTCTTTAATATTCCATCCTCCTTTATATAACTTGAATTCATCAATAGGGTCTTTTCTTGTTGTTCTTTCTTGAGCCAACACAAGTGATGATGATGATGATGTATTATTTTCTTCATCATCATCATCACCAAGAAACCTCTTTCTCCCCCATGATTCCACCAAATCATATATCCCTCCATTTTTTCCTACAAAATCAAGAAAAGAAAAAAAGCCTCTAAAAACCCACAAAAAAATATACATATTTTAAAAACAAAAACCCATTTCTTGTTGATCAATAAATCAAGAACCTGAATTGGGTTTTGATTGAGAGATAGAAAACTGGGATTCCCCATTGGATGAAGATAATAAAAAAAGGGCAAGAAAAAGAATTAGAAGGAAAGAAAATGGGTATGGAATTGTTTTTAGCATAATGATTTTTAAAACCTCTGTTTTTTTGGGTATGAAGAAGGTGGGTGTGCTTTCAACAACTCACTTGAGCCATAGAAATTATATGGGGCTCCGAAATTTGCTCTAATATAAATCATTTTTTGTAGGGATTTACAAGTAATTCAAGGTTTTAATTCCTTCACACATGCATGCATACATACACAATTACACATGGTGTGTATGAAGGAGAGAGAAGAGTGTGCAATTAGAAGTGTTCAAACTATGAGGTGTGAAGTAAGTTTTAGTGACAAAAGACATCCCTGTGGTTTGTAAGAATTGCAACCCTTGGTTTATAAATATTTCCGATATTATTGGAAAAACTGAATAATTTATAGCGGTATGAATCGTGAACATGGATTAATAATCTATTATCTATGCCATTTGAATTTGAAAGATTGCTTTTGAAATTAACATACCGTTCAACTTCACTTGATCGATATGTGTTTTTCGAAAGATGTAAGAAATTCTCACATCGAACATCTAAGACAATGACATTGGTTTTAAGAATCAAGACCTCCTACACTTGTTAACATTTAGCAAATTAGTGATCCAAAAGAACCATTGAACTCTTAAATGTGTTTACAATCTTATTAGTAGAGAACCTATATAATCAACTTGGGTTTCTTATGGTATTTGTGAAAATTTGCAAGCAGAGTGATTAAAAAGAGGACGTTTTGTATCCGGACAAAATAGAATAATACAAAACAAGATAGAACAGAACAATTGTTTAACGTTTGATAAGATAAAGTTGCAAAAATTAGAACAAAAAAATGACCAATTTACTCACAACGAGTTGTTTATATGTTTTGATTTATATAACTAATTAACTTATTGTAAAATAAATAGTTTTTGTAACAAAGTATAATGTTAGAAAGTTTTTGTCAATATTATTAAAATGACACAAAAATAAAAAAATTTAAATAGTTTCCAATTTTATCTCATACTTATTTTATATTTTATCATTATTAACGTTAATTAGTTACATATATTAGTTAAATATAGAAATTATATTTTTAAGACAATAACATGAAAAGTACATAAAATCCAATAAATAAAATTTTAAATATGAATTAAGTGTAAAGAGGAATACATATTTGATGTTTTAGAAGAGAATTAGGTTTTATTTTAAGGTTATATTGATAAAATATAAATGTGTTCCACCTTGTTCTATGTGGAAGATGCATATTTCACTTTATTATTGTTTGTTTCATACAAAAGTTTTGTCTAATATATCCATTTTCTTTTTTATTATGCCTTGTCCAATATACCAAACGAGTCACTGCGACACCGTCAACATTTGCAGTAAATACTATGTTACTAGTTAATGACCCGTATATTATACGGGCATTTGAAACATGTTATTTTAATTTTTAATAAGAATAGACATTTACATGACAATTGTCATTACCATTTAAATACTTATGTAAATTATATGTTATACGACAATTGCCATTATAATTGCTTATTACAATAGATATTTTAGTTATCTAATAGCTGTTAAAATTTTAAAAATTGAAAATTTATTATTCTTTTGTCAAAAGATTTGAATTTCGTGAATGATTTTAAAACTGGATGGATTCAAAAATAAAATATGTGTAGTGTTTTGATTTGTAGAATTTTAAATAAAATAAAATATAATTATTTATAAATAATCTACAAAAATAGTTAGATTAAAAATATTGAATCTTTAAATTTCAAGAATATTAGCAATTGAGTTTTAAATAAAATAATATTTCATTACTTATAAATAATATATAAAAATAATTAGTTTAAAAAGATGAAATCTTTAAGTTTCAAGAATATGAAGAATATAATTGTAATAAAATCTAAACAAATTAATTTATATCTATTTTTATAACTGTAGGGATTCAAAAATAAAATATGTAGTGTTTTTTATTTGTAGAATTTTAAATAAAAAATTAATTACTTATAAATAATCTATAAAAATAGTTAGATTAAAAAGATATAATCTTTAAATTTTAAGAATATCAACAATGAAATTTAAATAAAATAAATTTTAATTACTTATAAATAATCTATAAAAATACTTAGGTTAAAAAGATAAAATCTTTAAATTTCAAGAATATCAAGAATAGAATTGTAATAAAATCTAAACAAATTAATTTATATCTAATTTTAATAATATAGTTAAAATAAAAAAATATTCATTATTAAACTCATTTTGAAGGTATTGTCGAGACGATTGTAATGGTATAATTTATTAAAAAGAAAAAACAAAATTTTTAACACATTTTAATTAATATATATTATTATCTTAAAATGATAAGGATGTAAAGTGAAAGATGAGAAACTAATGGATAAAAAGTAATTTAATCAAATAATTCTAAGGATAAAAAATGTAAATTATAAAGATAATTATGGTATTAAAATAATATGAATAATTGATGACATCATCATTTGATGATTATTTTTTAATTGGCCAATCAAATGGCTCAATTTCATAATCATGACATCAGCAAAAACCTTTCTTTAATATATATATAGATGTCGTAACTTCTCAATTTCATAAATAAGATATGCTAAATGTAGGGGAGTAATGATCAGAGACAGTTTTCATTTTGAAATGGATATAAATGCAACATTTCTTTTCAATACAAGTTTTTTAAAAGAAAAAGTTTTCTTATCTTTAATCAGTGAAGGATCATTTGAGAAGTTGAGTTAACGGTGAAAAGAGTGAGAAGTGGATTTGAACCCTTGATTTTTTTTTTATCGCATTCCCTCCCATAATTGTGTTTTAGAAAGAACTGATCCGGTGCATCTCGATACACATATAATCTCAGTACATCTCATCCTAATATACATTCATTTCTCATCTAACCATTGATAATTATTTTTCATACTTCTCCTGAAAACATCAACTTCTCATAGAAACACAATCCATCTTTAACCACATTATTTTGTAACTTTTTTTTTTTTTTGTGTTTTTAGCAATCAACATGTTGGGTCGACCACACCATTCTCATTTTAAAGTTTAAAATGGCTTAAGCAATGGGCTCTATCTTAATCTCCTTTGGGCCTTGAGTTCTGAATTCTTATTACAAATTACTAAACCCTACAAAACCTTGAGTTATGGCTTAAGCAATGGGCTCAATCAACACATTTTGTTTTATTTGTAATTATAAACTATTATAACTTTAATCAAGAAAATAATTAAACAATTTTATTAAACTATGCATAAGTACATGATGTTTTTTCCCAAACATTTTGTCTCTAAGGTTTGTCAAATGTTATAGATTTGGTTCTTAAACTTCATCTCTTACAAAATAAACCTACAAGTATGCAGTTTGTTATGAATTTTGTCGGCTATCTATAATCCCTTAAATGATAGAGCAAAATGACCATTATACCCTTTTAAATCAATTGTATACTTTCTTACTTGAATATATCAACGACGTAAGATAGACATCAGTTACACTATATACTTCTTTTTAATTGTAAACATATAGGTTAACAACCTACACAATGCATGAAATCCATCATACTGACATTTCATATGACAACATATGTACAAACTTATGTTTCATATAAATTATTTCTACCTATGATAAAATCTATCACAGTTTATAACCCACTTTATAACCCGGCGCAAAGCCCAGGCTCTAAAATAACTAGTAAGAACTAAAATCGTAATTTTGTGAAGTTTAACAAACCACAAGGAAGCACAAGGACTAAAGTTGTAGTTTTAGCAAATCCATTTAAGGGGATCGTTAACAAATCATTTATATATATTAAACAACAACCTCACAAGATGACGTGGCACATTCTCAAGCATCGAATACCTCTTAGAAATTTTCTCGGTTTTTTGATTTTATTAATTAAACTTTTTTGCTAATTACTTTTTTATCCATGTTTGAAAATATATGTTCTATTGTGTGTGAGGGTCTTTTTGGTAATTTTACCAACATCTTTAATAGTGAAGTGTTACTTCACCATTTCATATTCTCAAGCCTTTTCGGTTATCTCCTTATTTAAGTCAAATTTATTAATTGATAATTATTTTTTGTCCATTTATATACATAGTTTTACTACTATCTTTAATATTAAGGGGTTATCTCTAACCAACCTCTCCATCTTCTCTCATACCTCCTTATTTAACCCTCAATTTCAAAATGAGATTCATTCTCAATTTCTTGCTTTGGTTTTTCTTCAATTATACATATTAATATGTTATTGATAGTTTTGATTTTATTTTTGTAGGAACTTTTTCTACATTATTCCAACATAAATCATTCTATTTGTCAATGTATTTAGAACTGTGAAGTTTTTGTTTATGGGATTTTATGGTTATAAAAGGTATGTGTTTTTTATGATTACCTTTCTTCTTATGATCTAAGTAGGGATATTATGTATGTAACTTTCATAAATTTCTTCCTTGTGTTTTTCTTCATTTATATATACTAATCTATTATTGATAGTTTTTTTTGTACGGATTTTTTAGGTTATTTCAACATAAATTATTCAATTGTTAGGTCTTCGTTTTTGGGATTTCATGGTTAAAATATAAGGTATGATATATTTTTATGATCACCTCTTACGTGCAAGGTAAGAATATTATGTACATATTTTTCATAATTTTAGTCAAAGGTAATAAACTTATGTATATTCATTTCATGATTTAGATAGCATTATAATTTTTATATATGTTTGTTTTATGATTTTGACTACATTGTAATTTTATGCAATTTGGTTTTGTGATTTGATGACAATATGATTTTATGTATGTTGTTGTCATGATTTACATTCCGTTTTAAGAATTATTATACAATGCATTTTTTTTTGCAGAGCCTTTTATTCTTTGACCAAAATTGCACAATTGATTTGATGCATTTGTTAATGCACATGTAGAAGTGAATCCCATTGATGCTACCGATTTTTTCTAGAGAAATTGAATTGTTTACGAGAGGTTGACTCATCACATCCGGTACCATATTGGAGTCAACCTTTAGTTCTTTGTCATCTCTACATGTTCTTTGAAGTTTGTGTGCATAATAAAAGTACTTCTTACAAAATGATTTTAAAGTATTCAGTTGTAAAAATAGGTTCACAAGCTATACTAAGAATATCATTTTTGCTTACATAGATCATAGTGTTTGATACTAGGATACATTTGCGATTAGGGTAAATAATGGTTTAACCATCAAAGTTTTTTTTTTCGATTTGACCATAAAGTTTTGAATTTGTTATGATTTAACCATCAAAGTTGCACATTTTTTTTGGTTTAAACATTAAAGTTTTTTTACAAATGATTTAACCCCTTAAGTTTTGTTAAAAAATGGTTTAAACCCCTTGAGTTTTGTTAAGTTTTTATTAAAAATAACATGTATAATAAAGTAAAGAGACTACAATCAAAATCCATAAAAAAAACTTAATAGATTAATTAGTTTTTTTAACAAAACTTTAAGGCTTAATCTATTTGAAAAAAAAATCTTCGAGGTTTAAATTATCGTAAATTTAAAACTTTATGGTAAAATCAAATAAAAAAACTTTGATGGTTAAATCATAACAAATTCAAAACTTTAAAGTTAAACCGAAAAAAAAAAAACATTGATCGTTAAACCGAAAATGAAATAAAACTTTGATGACTAAAGCATTATTTATCCTTTGCGATTAATCATTTCTTAAATATTAAATTCCCCATTGGATAATTATTACTCTTATAAAAATAAAAAATATGTATAAAATTTCTTTGTTAAGAGAAACAATAGAAATTAAAATATGAAAGGAATCATGATTATTAAACAATAAATAATTACACAACACACTTATATCATAATTTATTAAATTTGTTTAGAATATATAGATAGATATCCAAATGTTTAATCATGACGATACGAAAGTTTACTTCTATATATAGCTTATAGTTTTATATAGCACACCAATACAATTATTACACAACACAATTATATTATAAAACCCCTAATATTCTCATCTTAATTTGGTTTCAGGTTGAACCAGAATAATATTGTATTTTATTAGTTATTTGTTAAGAATTACATTTCATTTAGATTTGGTTATATATTTTCTAACAAAAGAAAATATGTAGTTTAATATCTTATTCATAAAGAATCGTGTCACTTAACTTTCATTTTTTTCTAAAAAAGTTATCGTCACCGCGCAATGCGCGGTGGCACACACTAGTAATAAAGAAAAAAAAAACACCTTATTATACCATTTTGAATTAGGGTTCCATTCGTCAAACACGGCTCCATTCAACCCAGAGGAAAAATCCAGGTTTGTTAGTTCTACAAATCGAAGGCGATTGATGATTTGGTACCGATTTAATGTATAAATCGTGTGAATTAATGTTATTTCGAGAAATATAATCATGCTTACATCCATCCACTTGTAGCTTTGTGCATCTTCTTTAGTTTTTAGAGGTTATTATTAGGCCATCCTTTATACTACCCTACCAACTCCATATCTTTTATCCACTATGGTACCCCTCATTAATTAATTGATTAAAAAAAGAAAAAAAAGGTAGAGAGATAACAATCGGTATGTGGGCACCGATGGGTACCGGTCACCCTACCCCTCATCCACTATGGTGTTGCTGGCGGTAGATGAGGGGTACCGACCTCCCCACCGACCCATAAAGGATGGCCTTAGGCCATCCGCTAAGGACCGGTAGAGAGGGCTGGTACCCCTCATACCGGTCGGTACACACCGTTGTGGATGAGGGATAGGGTGACCGGTACCCTGTCCACCGGTACCCCCACACCGTTTGTTTTTAATCCCTTTTCTCTCTCTCTCTCTCTCTATCTCTCTCTATCTCTCTCTCTATCTCTCTCTATCTCTCTCTTCTTTCTCTTTCTATCTTTTCTTTTTCTTTTTTTTAAGTCAATTAATTAATGAGGGGTATGAGGGGTATGATAGTGGATGAAAGGTATGAGGTTGGTTGGTAGTGGTAAAGATAGTGAAAAGCTGACGTGGCAGCTGATGTGGCAACATGTATGAGGGGTACCATAGGTACCATAAAGGATGGCCTTATACGGTGTTTAGAACCGTTGTTGCTAGGGTTATGGTAAAACTGGTGTTTTGCTTTTTGTTAAACTTGATTTCATCCTTTTATTACCTGATTAACCTTTTTAGGAGAATTCCGGTGCTATGATATCTGCTGTATATATATGTTACCCGCTTCATGTTTTAGGTTACTTATTTATTGGTTGTTGACTTGTTGTTTGAGAGTTGGATTGTTGTTAGGTTCGTATGTCTATCCTCATTCCCATTTTTTACTCCAATCAAAGATCTAATCTTAAAAGCTCTATGTTCATCGCAGAAGCAAAGTGCGCCCAAAATGGCATCCTCATCAATAACAGCAAAGTGGGCAAACAAAACAAGTTTGAGGCTGTCCATCAACAAGAAAACACATAAAGTCATGTATGCGCAAGCCCGCAAAGAATCTGTAGATTTTCTCTTTAAGATATTTTTTCTCCCTCTTGGTACGATCATGAAGCTTCTGCAAGAGTATTCCTTGTCCGGGTTCATTTGGAAGCCTCTACGAGAGCATCGCCAAGCTAGACGACAGTTATATTATGCACAAGCGACGCTATTTTGAACCCCATGCTTCCCAACTATGGGGCTTTTATCCCACTACTGTTCCCGAATGAAGCCGTCCCCAAGGTTAACAAACTGTACACATGTGGTCCTCACCAATACGTAAGGGATGATCGTGAAGTCTGCTGCCCTTCGTGTAAACTCAAGTTAGGCAACGAGTTGTCTTATGTGACTGGTTTGGAAGCAAGGAATTCATTGCAGCTGACAGTGGATTTGTGAAGGATGAGGTAGCGTATATGATTAAGGATGATCTCGAGGTGAAGCCGTGGTCCCCCGCAGACACCCTCACCACGTTGAGCGAGTTTGGTTTGGAAGATTATGATGACCTTGAAGAAAAAGTGGTCTCTTTGGGAACGAAAGAGGTATATAATGCTTTGATACTCATATATAAATGCACCGTCGATATTAAAAGAGGGGCTTAATTTGTTTCTTGATTGATTTCTACAGGGCATGATGTTACTTAAGGCGTCTTTCGAGTGCAAAGAAGTGCTTACCACGGTGTTTTTGGCTGAATGAAGTTTGTGAAAGCGACAATTGGTTAGGGTTTTATTAAACTGAGAATCTTGATACTTGTTACAATACAAGATGTCAACTCAACTTAGAGGTCAAAATTGATACGGAATCAAAGAAATATCAAATCCTTAGAGCACTGAATTAAGTTCGATTAATCACCATTAAATATCGAATCAAACCACAACACAAGATATCAACCTAACTTAAAAAAAGAGTTTAGATAAATAGTTTTCTTTTTGCAACCTTAAAAAAAGTTCCTTGTACATATTGATGGATGTTTTTTTTTCCTAATAAAAATATATTGCCTTCAAATTTTATGCTCCCTCCTTATCATATCAATCACATCAAAACGCATTATTACTTTATTTAGGTGCTTTTTGTTTTTTAAGTGGTGATGAAGACTGAACCTGTTTTCACTTCTGATTGCTAAGTGGTGGTGCTGAATAGGGGTGAGCAAAACCGGGTACCCGGCTAAAATTCATGGAACCGGAACCGGAACCGGCGGTTCCTAGGATGAAGGAACTGGAACCGGTTGCACCGGTTCTTTATATTTGGGAACCGGTCCCAGAACCGCCGGTTCCGGTCCCGAAACCGGGTACCCGGCGTCCAACTTTTTAAAATATTTTTTTGTCGTTTATGCTATAAAAAGTAATTATTAGTTATTATATAGTCCTAACGTAACGAAACAAATACAACAAACGATGAAAAAGTATCCGATAAACTAAAAGCTAATAATTATATAAACAATTACGAACGTTTTTTCAAATGAAAAGAAACCAAAAAATACAACGTGTAATAACAAATATGATATAAAATGTATCGAAAAAAATAAAGAATAAATAAGTTGAGTGAAGAAAGTGGTTGTATGTGTATATATGTAAGCGTAAAAAGTTAAGATAATAATTTCAATTTTTGTTCAATTAAACATAATAAACATGTGTATATATATGTATATATATATATATAGAGGAAAGTTCAAATGTGAACCACTTTTTGGTTGTGAACGTGAGGACAACCGAGAGCGCGACACGTGGCGGCTTTGAGTGTGGTCCCCCTCTTTAATTCAATGCCCTCCCATGAATCGCGCCTAGTCATCCGCCGTGGACTTGACGTGGCGCCTAGTCATCCGCCACGTGTCGCGCTCTCGGTTGTCCTCACGTTCACAATCAAAAAGTGGTTCACATTTGAACCCACCCCTATATATATATATATATATATATATATTATGAATGTAACAGAACCGGTTCCGGCGGGTACCCAGCGGTTAGCGGTTCCAAGAAAATGAGAACCGGAACCGGAACCGGTCCAGATCGGTTCCGTATTTTAGGAACCGGAACCACTCACATCGGTTCCGGTTCCGGAACCAGCGGTCCGAAGCGGTTCCAGTTCCAAAGTCGGGTACCCGGTTCTGGTGCTCACCCCTAGTGCTGAAGACTGAATCTGTATCTGTCAAGACTGTTTGTTTTTGTAAATTGTCAAATATCTGAATCTGAGTATTCATAAGAACTAAAATAAACTGAAATACGTAAACTTTAACAATCAAAACAACTTAATGAGCTTAATTGTATTAAAACCAAAACCAAAATGTTCATCCCTTACATCTAAAGTGAAGAAACAAACAACACATCCCTCGTAACTTTATAATACCTATTGAGCTCATCTATAATGTTGGCAAGAAATTGAATTAAGAAACACACCCAATGAAACTTATAACAGAATTAAAAACATTTCTACATTCATTCTCTTTCAGACATTTTATCAAACACCTACAATGCATAAAAAAATCATTACAGACGAAAAAGATTCACAAGGGCGGATACCCAACTGTGCAAAGATTTCTATTCAACACTTCTTCACTTTCGAATCAACATCCACAAATATAACCAGAAATCAACATCCACAGCCTTTGATTGTAAACATCCACATGCTTCGATTGTAAACCCAGAAATCATAAACCAAAAAACCATTGATTGTAAACTGCAGAAATCATAAACCTAGAAAATCAAAAACCTCAAAAATCAAATGGGAGAAGTTGTAGAAATCAAATAAATTGTGGAATAAACAGGGACCAAATTCGAAGCACAGGGACGAAATCGAAGATATCGAAGCACAAGGACGAGTTTGGAGTCGATTGAACCAAGAAATCAATAGATTTAGGGCCACAAGTTTGGTTTGGAGATGAATTTGATATGGCTTGGAGATGAATCTGATGAAGGATGAAGGAAGCGGGTGTTTGATAAAGAGAAAAAGTGAGAAAAAAGTGTTGATTTCGATTTCAACACTTTTTGAGAAAGTGGACGGTCAATGGTTTTTACCACCTATCACTGGGGAAAAAACGCACTTATTGAAGAAACATCTGATCGAAAAAGTGTTTTAACCCTAAAAAGTGCTGAAAAGTGACAAGTTACAAAAAACCAAATAGCACCTTAGTTTACTTTTATTTACCTTATTTTCTAATAATGTCTCTATTTTTACAAGATAAATGTTGAAATATAGACTACTTATTTGTTTTTACATTTGATCTTGAAAATTTAATACATATATAACCAAGAATAACATTTTAGTGCATGAAAGATGCCTCTCTTATGATTTCCACATTACTTGAGTGGATGGTTGCAAGCTTCAATTCGTTAAGTTGACTTTTGGTTGATGTTTGACTCAGTCGAACCCTTAATATTTTCAATAGAAAATTTTAAATTAGATAATTTTTCACCAAAAATCGTTTGTAATTAATTTATAATTTTTTGTGATTAATCTAGATTTTCTTTACTTTATTTAATGAATCTTCATAATTCTTGATATCGATTAATTTGTAGAATTAACGTCCTTCAATTGTAGTTGGTACATATTATTCATAATTTTCTTTTGTCTTTCTTAATAGCTAACCAACCTATGGATTGCGATATAAATGACCAATTAGTATCCTTAAACAAATATTAAAGTCGTTTTTATTTATTTATTATGGTTATACTATTTAGTATTATCTATGGTTTTTGATGTTTTACTAAAAAAATATTATATGGGTAAGGAATAATAATGATAATAAAAACTCTTGTTTGATTTGGTATTATAAAATGGGTTCATTACTCATATATAAAACATTATTCATAAAATTTCATCAAGTTCATTTTGCTAACCAAACATTATTAAAGACTTTGTCATTCCAATTCTATCAGATTCCTTTGAATTCCGCAGACCGAAACAACTCCTAAGGTAAAGTCCTACCTAAATTGAATCATTCATGAAAAATATTTTTTTGATAGGTGTTTGTTTAACTTGTACAATTGGAAGTATCCAAATGACAAATAGTTGAGGTCAATGCAAAAGATCCAAAAATTTATACCTAAGTTGAATCATTCATGAGAGATGTTTCATTTGAATTACTCGGAACAAATGGAAGGAATACATAGTCGAGGTTATAACAAAAGATCCAAATATGTCTGTGATGTTCCTTTTTTCTTGTAATGACCGGAACATTATAAGTTTATAACTACAAAATATATCAAAGCAACAACATTTTGAATTGTATTGATACGTTTTTAAATATAACCATATGTCAAAACATAATCAATGCATGAGGACATTTAAGTGGGGCCATGTTTAGCCTCCAAAATTGCCGAGGATTAGTCGGGCTTTGGCTCGGACATCTTTAAAAAAAAAAAACAATGTGTGGTCTACGAATATTATCGGGTGTCTGTTGAGATTATCGAAAAAAATAAACACAACAATACAAGATATGACAATTTAAAAATCTGAATTATCAAAACTGTACCAATATCATTGAGAAAACTAAAAGCAATAGTTAAAAATATAACATCTTGAAAACATCCAAAGGATCAAGAAGCTATCAAACAAAATTGTCGAGAAAATATAAGAATAGGAGTGGGCCAGATTAAGAATTAATAATTAATATGAGTATTTAGGGAAGTTTTGAAAGTGAAACACACTATTCAAAGAGGGTGACATGAAACAACCTTTTCAGATTTTATTTTATTTTTGACACTGGCAAACAAAACCTTATCATTACCACATTTATTTAATTTAAAGAAAAAAAACTATGTTTAATTACTTTATTTTATCATAATCATAATATGAGCCTTTTGTACATACCTAAGGAATGATACATCTTACCAATGCCTATAATTTATCGAAACATACAGGAATAAATAATTTTTGGTGTGTGAAAATTAACATCATTTGCTTGAAAAAGTTGAAATAATTTAATTTTAGTTATAAAATTTAGGCCATAACAAAAATTTGAAACGAACTAATATGAAATGAAAATTTTAAGCCTATAAAACATTAAGCAGAGAAAAATTAACAGATTTTCTATCATTAACATTGCATAGTTAATGTCTAAAATTAGTTTTCATGAAATTGCTTTGTAACTTCACATGCTTCAAATAAATACTATAATTTCTACTACAAAAAGAACCAAAAGCTAAAGTTATACAATGTCAACCCTACCCCTTGTTTATCGTTCATGAAATTGCAGTGCAACTTCACATGATGAAAAAACAAATTGCTTAAAGTCAAAAACAGTATTCTCTATAATAAAAAATATTGTACAGTATATATGCACAAGGTACAACCATCATGCATCTTAAGAGCATCCACAGTGGAGGTTTTTCTTGGGGTTCTTCTTGAGGTTTTTAGAGGAACCTCCACTATGGGATAAAGGTTCTTGTCCAATCACAGGTTCTTATTAGAACCCAGGTGATTGAACAAAATCCCGGGTTCTTGTAAAGACTTTCCTTTTGTGTTATTATTTTATTTATTATTTTTGTTATTTCTTAACTATTTTATAGATTCAAAATATGGAAAGTAAGGTTTTTGTAAGAACCTCCATAGTGGAGCCTCCATAGTGGAGCTTTATTCCGGTTCTTCTTTGTTGAGGTGCCAATGACGTGGCAGTAACAAATATGGCAACTGAGGTTCTTAAAGGTTCCACCATTGTGGATGCTCTAACAATATCTATAAAATCCACATATATATATAGTATTAGGTTTAAATGAGAAGTAAAAATGAGAAGTAGAAAGTGATCTCCACCACTCATCCGGTCAATAAAGGTGGCTTTGACCGGGTCCCCTCCTTTAATAATCTCTACCCTCCCATGAATCGCGTCAATCCCCCGTGATCACGTCCACCGTAACTGGATGTCAAACGAGAAGCATGTCAATTTAAGAAAAAAGTGAGAAGCAATCTCAGCCTCATCTCGCGTACGGTGGACGTGATCACGGCGGATTGATGCGATTCATGGGACGGTAGAGATTATTAAAGGGGGGACCGGTCAAAGTTGCCTTTGTTGACCGAGATGAGTGGTTTGAGATTGCTCCTTGCATTTTCTTAAAAAGTTATATTTTTCGTATGAACCTCCTTATATATATATATATAGGGTTAGGTTCAAAGGTGAACTCAATTTTGGTTGTGAACGTGAGGATGAATCTCAGCCACACATTTTTTGTTATGGTGGACGCGATCACGGAGGATTGACGTGATTCATGGGAGGGTGGAGATTATTAAAGGAAGGGACCCGATCAAAACCGTCTTTATTGATAGATGAATGGCTGAGATTCGTCCTCATGTTAACAACCAAAATTGAGTTCACATTTGAACTTCCCCCTCTCTATATATATGCATCATCAACTTTTAAGATCGATTGACAAACTTCATCATGTACAGAGTAGCAAGTGCCTCCGAGTATCTGGTTATCACCGGCTTCGGAATCGATGATATCAAGATCGCCAAGAAAGCATGGGTACTCCCCGGCCAATCCTACTCCATCTTCGACATCTCTCCGGTCAACTACACTTTCGAAGTTCAGGCCATGAGCGCCGAGAAGCTCCCCTTCATCCTTCCCGCCGTCTTCACCATCGGTCCACGCGCGGACGATGTCGACAGCCTCCACAAGTACGCCAAGCTGATCTCCCCTCACGATAAGCTGTCGCACCATGTGAACGAGCTCGTGAAGGGGATCATCGAGGGGGAGACGCGTGTCCTCGCCGCCTCCATGACCATGGAAGAGATCTTCAAAGGAACAAAGGATTTTAAGCAGGAGGTCTTCGAGAAGGTTCAGCTGGAATTGAATCAATTCGGGCTGTGGATCTACAACGCTAACGTTAAACAGCTCGTGGACGTCCCTGGACACGAGTATTTCTCGTATCTAGGGCAGAAAACACAAATGGAAGCTGCAAATCAAGCTAGAGTCGATGTTTCTGAAGCCAAAATGAAGGTCATAAGCATAATTTCAATTGTAGATTAACAATATGATGATTTCAATTCTTAATAAATTAATCTAATGAATGTTTTTTAGTATTGAACATGCACACACGCACCTCCCTGGTGGTATCGGACATCCACGGGCAGCCCACTAATCCGTTGCTGTCCCAGCCCAGCTTACGTTGGACCTAGAGTCCAACCACAGTCTTTGACTGGGTTGGGGGCAGCCTAGACTATGATTGGACCAACCCAAGGACCGAGTACTCCTCATGTCAGAATTCTGGCTTGAGGTGTGTCGTCGCTTAATGTCAATATTGTCGCTGCAAAAAGTTTTTCCCACGATGATTTTGCGGCATCACTTCGCAGCAAATGACTTTTTGGGGCGACAAAGTAGCTTTTTGCAGTCAACAGTGCTGTGGCGGATTGGTTATCGCTTGGGGCTTCATAGCGCCCTAACCGAGTTCGAGCCTTCCCGTGCGCATGTCTGGGGACATTTAAGTGGGTCCATGTTTAGTCCCCAAATTGCCGGGGATTAGTCGGGCTTTGGCCCGGACACTCTTCCAATAAAAAAAAGTAGCTTTTTGCGGCGTAAATTGTCGCCGCAAAAGACCTTTTTTGTAGTGATGCCCTCAATTGACTCCCCTTGGGATCGAACCCAGGTAGACTGGAATCCCATCCATAGCTCCCCAGGATGTTACCGTCCTTAGAAAGACCAACTGAGCTAGACATGATTTGTTAACTGATATGACGAATTGATTTAGGGAGAAATAGGATCGAAGCTTCGAGAAGGTCAGACGCTGCAAAACGCAGCGAAGATAGATGCGGAGACGAGGATCATATCGACGCAGAGGCAAGGGGAAGGGAGGAAGGAGGAGATTAGGGTTTCGACGGAGGTGAAGGTGTTCGAGAACGAGAGGGAGGCTGAGGTGGCGGAGGCGAATGCTGAGCTGACAATGAAGAAGGCAAAGTGGGCCAGGGATTCACAGGTGGCGGAGGTGGAGGCGAACAAGGCGGTGGCCCTCCGGGAGGCCGAGTTGCAGAAGGAGGTTGAGATCATGAACGCCTTCACTCAAACGGAAAAGCTAAAGGCCGAGTTCTTGAGCAAAGCTAGTGTTGAATATGAAACAAAGGTAAGTTTTTAGTTTCAACTTTTATCGTTAGTTAACATTAGTTATATAATTGAAATGAATAGGTGAATAAAAGGAATAATAAACAACTTGTTTAAATGTTCATTAATTAAGATGTAGAAACAATATAATGATAAATTTGTCACGTTTTTTTTTAATATGATCATTTGGTGTAAGGAAAGGTACAAGAGGCCAATTGGGAGTTATACAAGAAGCAAAAAGACGCGGAAGCAATTTTGTACGAAAAGGAAAAAGAAGCCGAGGCTCAAAAGGCAATAGCCGAAGCCACACTTTACGCTCGTCAACAAATTGCCGATGGTGAATTATACGCAAAACAAAAGGAAGCAGAGGGTCTTGTGGCCCTTGCCCAAGCCCAAGGTACCTATGTGCACACCCTTTTGGGTGCATTAGGAGGTAATTATGCGGCTTTAAGAGATTATTTGATGATCAATGGAGGAATATATCAAGAAATCGCAAAGATTAATGGAGAGGCTGTTAAGGGACTGCAACCGAAGATTAGCGTTTGGACGGGTGCAAGTGGTGGTGGAGAGGGCGGTGATGGTGCTATGAAGGAAGTTGCTGGTGTTTATAAGATGTTACCGCCATTATTTAACACGGTCCATGAGCAAACCGGAATGTTGCCACCTCCTTGGATGGGCAAGATCGCGGAATCTTAATTGTTCAAGCTTTTCATATAGATGTCTAAAAATATGTTTAAGGTTTTTCTTTTCTAAAACATAAATAGTTAAAATTCTGTTTATATGTAATAAAAAATACTTGTGTGTTTGGTGATGTGGTCTTTGCAAAATGTTTTTATTTTATCAAGAGTAAATTTCACTTTTGGTCCCCAATGTATGTCAATTTCAACGGTTTTCGTCCCTCAACTTTGTTTTCTCATATCCGTCCCTCACGTTTGTTAGTTCTTAACATATTTCGTCCCTAATCTTAACTAACGGCCGTTAACTTTTTCGTTATCTTCACTTTAATGAAGGGTATTTTAGTCATTTTATTTATTTTTCTTGTTTTTGTAAATTCCATCAAACTCTAGGGACCTGGTTAGTAATTCTCTATATATATTATATATGAATATACATATACAGACATTATATACACACAAATACACAATGACCCAAACCTCAACCATCAACGGCGTTTGCGTGGCCATCTCCAACATCCGACCGCCTCTATGTTGGCCATCCCTACTGTGTCCTCTCTTCTTCTTTCTTCATCAGTAGCATATAGGTTCAAGGTTCAGTAAAGTTTTGGGTTTTAGTTTTGATTTTGATTTTTGGATCTGTTGAATGTGGCCGACGATTGATTAGTCGACTCCAGATATGTGTATTCTCGTTCTTCTCTTTTTTAACAGATTTGTCGGTGTTGTCGATTTCATCTCTTAATCCATCCTATAGCTTCAATTTCATCGTTTGATCTGCATTTGGTAAACGATTTTGGGTTTTTTATTTCTCCTTCAAAATCGCGTTTTTTTGCGATTTCTGGATCTGGGACGAATTAGCTGTGATTTGCTGGTTTTTTAGATTGTTTGGAGGTCGTTTTCTTCCTTCAATCCTCCCTAATCAATCAATCTCCTCGTTTTATAAAACTAAAAATCATGGGCTGGTGGAAGAAGATTGTTGGATGATATTAAAAAACCCTTTCTTGAAAATTAGGGTTAGAAATGTAAGAAGAATAAAAAAAATTGAAGAAAAGGAGACGGGGATGTGAAAATTGCTTAAAAAAACAGGGCGGTGATGGTGTTGGTGGTGGCGGTGATAATAGTGGTGTTGGTGGTGGCAGTGATGATAGTGGTGGCAGTGGTGGTTAATTATGGTCACTGAATTTTGATGGAATTTACAAAAACAAAAAAAGTTAAAGAAAATAAATAAAATGACTAAAATATCCTTCATTAAAGTGAAGCTAACGAAAAAAGTTAACTGTTGTTAAGACTAAGGGACGAAATATGTTGAGAACTGATAAACGTGAGGGATGGATATGAGAAAACAAAGTTGAGGAACGAAAACCGTTAAAATTGACATACGTTGGGGACCAAAAGTGAAATTTACTCTTTTATCTATATGTAAACATTGTTATTTGAATGCAACGAAAAGTATATATTGTTTTTGCACTACTTGGTTTTTTTGTGTTATATTTCATAACGCCTAACCCGGGTTCAAATTACTCCATGCGTAACCTGTGTATATTTATAAAGGGGCATGCTTTAGCCCCCTAAGCTTGCCAGGGTTAGTCAGACCATAGGCTCAAACACCATTAAAAAAAGTTGAAAACTATTGAAAAAAACGTTTCTATTTTTAAATAGGGTTCAAAAATTGTAGCCTTATTACTTTTCTCAAACTAATCTTTAAAAATTGTATATTTTTTAATCCTAAGACATTCATATAACATTTTTTAACATAAATTAACAGAAAGGTATAGTTGTTAATTTTAGTTATATATACAAGTTTAAGCATAAATCTCAAATAAACAGAAAACTGATGAACATCTTCATAACCCTTCATTTAGATCGTATGAATTTGTACATACATATAATTTTAAAATATGCATATATGCATAATGCCTTTGGGAATAAAAACCCAAAAACTTAAATTAAATTACCCTATGTCAAGTCCATACGGTTCAAATGGATCGATTTTCAATTTTTTTGAGATTTTCCTTTATGATAGTTTTATGTTGATAATCCATAATTATGTTGTAAATCTTTTATCTCATACACATTTAAAAAAGATTTACTAAATGAAATATAAAAAGATATATATTCTTACCCGTAGACATAGACAAATTTCGAATTATCTTTGCATAAATAAAAAATGATACATTTTTTCTTGATAATCCCTATTTAGTTAAAATAATGATACATTTTTTCTTGATAATCCCTATTTAGTTAAAATATTACATTATAGAATATTGAGTAAATTATACTTTTTTGAATCTTGTCCTTATCAATTTATAACTAATTTACTCAATATTTTTAATTTTACAATGTTACATAAAAAATAAAATAAGCTCCAAATTTATCCAAATAATATCTCTCAAATTAACCAAAATCTTGTTCTCTAAATTCTTGATCAACATCTTGTTTTCCAATTTCTTGATAACCACGAAATTAACGAAATCAGTTAGGCAATAATCTACATCTGGTTAACAGAGTACAACCATATATGCACGATGTACAACCATTACACAACCTAACGATATCTATATATACATCTATACATACACATTCCATCTTCATCAACTTTCAAAACTCACACAGATCACATTCATTCACTCACAAACCCTAACCCTAGTTACAACCTGCAATCACCGTCATCATGTACAAAGTAGCAAGTGCATCGGAGTATCTGGTGATCACCGGCGCCGGAATCAACGACATCAAGATCGCCAAGAAGGCATGGGTGCTTCCCGGCCAATCCTACTCCATCTTCGACATCTCTCCGGTCAACTACACCTTCGAAGTTCAGGCCATGAGCGCCGAGAAGCTCCCTTTCATCCTTCCCGCCGTTTTCACCATCGGTCCACGCGCCGACGACGTCGAATCGCTCCACAAGTTCGCCAAACTGATCTCGTCTCACGATAAGCTCTCGAACCACATGAACGAGCTCGTGAAGGGGATCATCGAAGGGGAGACACGTGTCCTGGCCGCCTCCATGACCATGGAAGAGATCTTCAAAGGTACTAAAGGTTTTAAGCAGGAGGTTTTCGAGAAGGTTCAGTTGGAATTGAACCAGTTTGGGCTGTGGATTTACAATGCCAACGTCAAACAGCTGGTTGACGTACCCGGCCACGAGTATTTCTCGTATCTCGGGCAGAAAACGCAGATGGAGGCCGCGAATCAGGCGAAAATCGATGTTTCTGAAGCCAAGATGAAGGTCATAATCTCCTAAATTTAGTTTCAATTTCAATTGTATTTTGATGATTTGAATTGTTAACTGATTGATATGATGAATTGAATTAAGTTAGGGTGCAATAGGATCATTTAAATTTCAATTGTAGTTTGATGATTTGAATTGTTGATTGATTGATGTGATTGAATTGGATTGGATTGAATTAGGGAGCGATTGGATCGAAGCTTCGAGAAGGACAGACGCTGCAGAACGCAGCGAAGATTGATGCGGAGACGAAGATCATAGCGACGCAGAGGCAAGGGGAAGGGAGGAAGGAGGAGATTAAGGTTTCGACGGAGGTGAAGGTGTTTGAGAACCTTAGGGAGGCTGAGGTGGCGGAGGCGAATGCTGAGCTGGCGATGAAGAAGGCGAAGTGGGCCAAGGATTCGCAGGTGGCGCAGGTGGAGGCCAGCAAGGCGGTGGCGCTCCGGGAGGCCGAGTTGCAGAAGGAGGTCGAGATGAAGAATGCATTGACTCAGACGGAAAAACTGAAGGCCGAGTTCTTGAGCAAAGCTAGCGTTGAATACGAAACCAGGGTAATTTCGGCAACCTATATAAACTTGAATAATTTTATATGTTATAGGGATGTGATTAGCAATGTACGTTATAGGGTAATTAGCCTAGGGGTGAGTAAAACTCGGAAAACCCGACTCATCCGAACGACCCGAACCCAAGATTGAGGGTTTCACCGAAAACTGAAATCCGATATGCATAATTTGTTGGTAGTATAGGATCGTTGCAGGGTATGATTTTAGGCCTCGAACCCAATATCAAAACATTTTGGGGGGTTTTTTGAACAATTTTTTAAAGATTAGGGTGTTTTAAGAAAATACATTTTTTTGATTACGTGAAACCCGACCCGAACTTATCCGAAATCTGAACTCAAGGAAATCTGAACAACTCATACTCGGTTGGAGATCGGATCTATGTTTCCCACCCGAAAAAGTTCGGATATCCCAACTCTATTGACCCGAAAAAACCCGAACTCGACCGATACTCACCCCTAACTTAGCCATCCCTAATTATTGAAAAGTATCACATTCAAGATTTGCCCATAAAACCATATGAATAAATTGTAAAAGTGGTTCATATAGATATACTCAATTATATTTTTCTTTTTGGATTTTTAGATTCTACTCTTTTAACTTTTAGTTTTTCCTATTTGAGTAATTATTTAGTATAACAAATATTTGCTAAATTGTCAAAGTAAATTTCTGTTGTTATTGTAATATGTAATAAATAAGTATAGATTAAGATATAATAAAAATAATAAAATCAGGTTTAAAGTAAAAGAATGATAAGTAAAATCAACATATAATGTTTTAAAAGATACCATATTTATTGAAGATATAGAAAATAAATGACATTTTCTTGTATATGTTTACATTAACATGATGATATTGGTGTAATCAAAGGTACAAGAGGCGAACTGGGAGTTATACAAGAAGCAAAAAGAAGCCGAAGCAATCTTGTACCAGAAAGAAAAAGAAGCCGAAGCTCAAAAAGCAACAGCCGAAGCCAACCTTTTCGTTCGCAAACAAGTAGCCGATGCTGAATTTTACGCAAAGCAAAAGGAGGCGGAAGGTCTTGTTGCCCTTGCCCAAGCCCAAGGCACCTACCTACACACCCTTTTGGGATCATTGAATGGAAACTATTCGGCTTTAAGAGATTACTTGATGCTTAACAGAGGAACCTATCAAGAAATCGCCAAGATTAATGGAGATGCCGTTAAGGGACTGCAACCAAAGATTAGCATTTGGACGGGCGCAAGTGGTGGTGGCATAGAGGGCGGTGAAGGTGGTGCTATGAAGGAAGTTGCTGGTGTCTATAAGATGTTGCCGCCATTGTTTAACACGGTTCATGAGCAAACCGGAATGTTGCCACCAACTTGGATGGGTAAGATCACCGAATCGTAAATGTTCAGTCTCCGTTTTGCTTTCGTACAGAGGTCTTTATCAGATATAACTTTTTAAGGTCTTTTTAGAACATAGACACATGAAAGTTTTAGTTTTTTAGCTTTACTATTTTGAATTACCAATGGTGCATTTTAGAGATCTATTAATTTGTTGAGTTTAATAGCTGAGTTGAATACTGATTGAACCAAATACAGCCACAATGTCATTATGCAATTCCAGTCATTTAGCAGACCATGGAAAAGGAAGCAGATGCTTTTAGCAACAAATAAAGCATTGAATCTATCAAAGAAAATGGATTTTTGATTATAACTTGAATCATCTATGGCCTGCTTTTTAAACAGATGTTTCTACCCCGAAATAGAATAACTGGAAAAGGCAACGTAATTCATCTATAAAGAGCGTTTATATGTTAGACCCGAAAATAGCTCCAATGTGATCAAACTCTGTTAACGATCGTATGTTGTGAGGAGGACAGATGAAATATACATATAGCTTTTTCTCCGAATAGTTTAAACATTGGCCCACCGTCTTAAGGTCCCCAGTTTGGGATGTTTTCCGTGGCCTCGTTCACCATTTTCACAAGCGTCACCTGCCATTTTTGTAAGTTAGTCCATGAAATTGGGTTCAAATTGTGATGGGGTTTGTTTGGTTTTTTGAATCAAAAGCTTACCACACTTTCTGGGACACCAGGTGGAGGAAGTGGAAGGTTTCTTGGAGGATAGATGGTATCGAATGATCTTTTGTCAAATCTCCACTCTCCGATCTTTCCATACGTCAACTTACCCTGTAAATAGTTTTACACACTTGTCAAATTCCTTAGCTTTTCTAGGAGAAGTCGGTTAGCTGAAATGGCGTAGGGTACCTCCATATCGTAGTCGCATCCGTATGTGTAGTGAATTATGAACTTATCGCCAATTTCCGTGTCCCAAGGCGGCTATCGCATATATAAATCCAAAACAAAAAAGAATTACATTAGCAAAGTCGATCCAAATAAATATAATTCGAACCATTGAAACAGATAACAGCCAGGAAAATCCTCGGTGTCCTTGAGCAGACTCAATTGGCAAACAACCTTTATTTCCTAGTTGAGGAATATATGATGATATAGAAAATAAGAACATTAAATAATCAACCTGAAGCATGAAGTCTTTGTGTAAGATGTTACCAACATCATGGAAAGCAGAAGAAACAGCATAAGCATACCTGCATAAGAGCAATATATGTTATAACTAAATCACAAGATATTATTAATACAGGCAAAGTCTTGATTATTACATCTCAGGACCCAACCGAAAGCCTTATCGGCTTCGGGTCTTTTTTCATAGCCAACGACACGTTCATCCATGTGGGGGCGATCTTTTTAAGAGATTCCTAAACCAGAAACAAAAACAAGAAAAAGATCGTATTAGATGAAAACGAATGTACTTGTAAAGTAGTTTTGTTTGGCGTAGTTTTATGTACCTTTCCAACGATAACGGTGAATTTCCAATAGGATCAATATTGGTTATGGGGCCCTTGTCTTCGGGGAAGAACTTTCTTAGAATAGACTCGTATTTTTTAGGCTCGATATAGAAGAAGGGGAATGCTGCTCCAAGACCATCTCTAGACAAATTTGGTATCGGTTTAACAATGATATGATCGGGCTCTGACATCAAGATATAGCTGCATATATATATGATGTACAAATTAGCATATTAAGATTTATGTATATATGACATTTAGATCAATATGGAAAAAGAAGACTGATTTATGTTTTCTACTACATACTCTTCCTTAATGTCTGCCTGTTGAAGCCATTGAACAAATGCCCAAGGTCTATTCAGGACTATATATCCCTGAAAATACCCGAAAGTATCGATCAATAGATGAAGGAATTTAATTTAAGCATCAATTCATTGAGACCTACTTTGAACAAGAATATCAAACAGTCAAAACCAATTTCCCCAAATATGTTAACAAAGTTATGAATCTAATTATATATGGCTTTAAAGCCAAGAAATCACTAACTTAATCTAGAATCAATCACCTATAAATCAACTTTTTAATATTCAAAACCTAAAAAGGTTTCAAATTTAAAGATACCCACAAACCTTACTTAAAAACTAAACTGTGGGTTTCTCTCTATTTAAGACATACACACTCTCAATCTCTCTCAATTTTGACTTTCGCAAAGTCAAAACGATCGCATTTCAAAATCAAAATTCACAATAAAAAGTTAAATTCTCACACCAAATCTTGTCTTTCTAGTTACAAATCCATTATAATTCTCCAATGCAAGTACCAATTTCCTCCCAAATCAAAGATTCATGTCAAATTCGAAGCTCAAAAAGTCAACCATTTGACATAAAAAAGTCAAAATTCGACCTCCATTGAAAACACAAAACCTAATTTCCACCAAATTGGCTGAATTAAGAGAATACCCACATGATGATTCCAAAAAAGATACCTGATCTGTACCAGCAGGAAGTGGCTGAGCAACAAAAGTAGGGATCTCATCCATGAACTTATCAGCCTTTCCAGAATGCAAGATCCTTGTAAATCCACCCATTTCACAACCAACTCCACCCTTTTTCTTCATCTCCTTAAACCAATAGTACATGACCCTAGTCTGCCATGTGTTGTAAACAGAATCAGAGGCAGTGACTGCAGTGTGAAACATCCTCTTCTTGCTGGTCAAGGCTGACTTTCTATCACCAGGCATCTTGATGATGGGGTCCACAGAGAGAAGTATCCCACCTTGGGATGAGGAGGAGCCTGGAAGCTCTTGCCTGAGTGGAGCATTGGCTGAAATGATGATGTTGTATGTGATTAAGGCAACTGAGAAAGTGATTATTAGAGTGAAGAAGAAATTCCCACAACCCATGATGATGATGATGATGACACCCCCCAAAATTCAATGGTTTTTGGGGTTGATTACATGAAGAAATTTGGGGAATTTGGAAGGAGATGGAGATGGAGATGGAGAAAGTCGTATGTTTTTTGGTTGTAATCCATACATAGAGAGGTATGCGAGAGTAGTTGAAGAATACAAAAATGGCTGACCCGACCGAACCCTTCCTAAAAGATTCGATTTGAAAATTTGACACCTTCATATTAAATTATAAAAATGCATGTTGTTTGTTTATTTATTGTTTTTTTAACGCCAATTATAACTCACACACACGTTCCGGGACTATCCGGATTCATACGGGCACCAACTAATTCTCTGCACCCATGAGCCGACCCAAAGGCCAATCCATGAACTCACCCTGAACTGACCCGAAGACCGGTCAAGAGCTGGATACCGTAGAAGAGAGGCCTTTGGCCTTTTTGTACCGAGCGGGGCTCGAACCCGCGCCAACCTATCTTGCAAGGCAAGCGCAAGGATGTTACCTACCACCGCTAGGCTAGACATTCATTGGTAGAATCCCACGTCGGCTAGACTTGGACCAAATCTTCATTATATATGTTAACCCCCCCCCCCCCCCCCCCCCCCCCTTTCTCTTCTCCCCTAAAGGGTTCTTTTGGAGATTAATCTAGGAATTCCACATATTCTTGAGTAAATTAAGATTTTAGTAATCTAGGAATTCCACATATTCTTAATTTATTATTGAGTAAATTAAGATTTTAGATCTTGTAGTTAATTAAAAATTATCACTTTTGTTCTTATGGTTTAGTAATTGTCTTTTTTTGTTGTTATTTTCATCTTTAGAAATTAATTTTTATGGAAAACAGGGTATATGTCATATTTTGGGACATCCTTATCGCAGCAGTCCCACGATTATCATCGGAAAATAAATTATTGCATACATCTCATTGGCAAAAATCAATGCCCATGGCTTGAATCTCGGACCTCACACATATGGATTACACTCACACCTTTATTGATAGGACAAATTAGAAAGGACAATTTTTGTAACACCCAAAATCCGAAAATACCTTTTGACGGGAAAAGTAACCAACTTTATTAAAAATGCGGAAGCTTGTCTAAAAAAAATTGATTTAATGGTAACATCTAAACACCATGAGGTGTCAAACCAATTAAAACATTTTTACGAACACACTGAAAACGGTTCATTCAAAACTAAATCCCAACCCAAGCACAAAACATAAGTTCACCATTAAGGAAAACCCCAGTTTACATTTCAGACTAACAAATTACTTGTTTGTGCCCCACTAGGCCAAACCACTTTCTTTCCAAAAACCATTCCCTCATCTCTTGTCTCGTAGACTGAACTAGCAGAACCCGGAGCTTCGAACCTTAACTTTTCCTTTTCGGGAGATGTCTGCAACTAAAAAGAGTGAACAACAACGGGGTAAGCGAAACGCTTAGTGAGAACACACCTAAACCATCTACCATCATACATCCACAATCATATATACACATAATCACGTACGTGCCATCTTTGCACTATCTCCTCTCCGGCTAAACCCGAATCAAGGAGAAAATTCCCTAGGGGTATTGCTACCACCATAGGTACTCTACCCGAGGAGTATTACTACTACCTTCGGTCCACATATCCCCGAAGGGAACATACATCATCATCATCATCATAACATAATCACATGCAACATAATCGTAAACACACAACGATAAATAGCTAGGTAGTGAACTCACCTTAGCAATGCTCACAATAAGCTCTTTGCAAGTACAATACTCAGCCCGTAACACCTAATCATCATCACAAACACATACATATTAAAACATGCTCAACCGGGACACTAGACACTTGATACCGAAAAATGCGTCGTAGCCATAGCTAGACTAGTCCAATTGTCCCCAAAATCCACCCATGGTCATCTCATAACATCCCTAAGGGAAGCCCAAAGCCAAATCCCGAAAAGAACCGCAAACGGAAAATGTTGAAACTCAAACAGAAAGTTGCGCCACCTGTCCCCGTGACCTCAGGTCGCGGGGCCAGGTCGCGGGGTTTTCCTGATGGCCCAAAATCGCGACTTTTTGCTTCGAAAATCATGCCAAAACTCAATTTTTGACTATCCAGTTCCCACATACGATTCTACCTCAACTAGGGTCGATAATCAACACTTATGTGTGATTGAATTGACCCAAACTACATCAATTGGTGGTTGGAGGATCACAATTCCACATCAATTTCCCAACTTCATACAACAAGATAATCAATTGATCATCCAATTCGACTTACAACCAAAACCCACAACCCTACTAGGAATTGACATCAATTAAACACTTCTTGAACATAGGAAACATACCTTAACACCAATTGGTGACAATCCTAAGCCAATTGCTTCTCAAGACCTTCAATTGCTCTCCTTGACTTCTCCCAATTCGATCTCTTTTTCCTTCTCCCGTACTCTGGAAATTGCTCTAAAGGAAGTTAGGGTTCTCCCTCCCCCACTATATACACCTCTACAATTATCCCCTCTAGTTTCCACATTTAACACTTTGGTCCTTGCACTCCTACAAACACGGTTAGCTAGGTTAAACAAGGTTAACGAACCCCGATAATAACTAACTAAAAACCGGGCGTTACAATTTTTATATTTAAGTACAAAATAGAAAAGAATTGTAAACAATATGATGTGTTTATTTATGATAAATATTTCAAGATGAAAGGGTGTCTGAGATTGCTTATTTAAAGTGTTTGTTAATTTATATTGTTATGGTATTGATAGTAAGTTGTTTTTAGTGTTTTGATGGAGAAAGGGAAAAAAACTGAAATTATTTTGTCACCTTAAATATAAAGTTTTTTTAATAAGTTACTTTATTCTAACTTTTTTTATAAGGTTCACTTAGTTTTGTCTAGACTACATCATTGCAAATTTTACCGAGAGCTAAAGCATGCTCCTCTGGGATTAACACTCAGTGGCCCCTGGTTGCTCACCTCCGGATTCAAATTTGGGTGGGTTTTTCTCCAACAACAAGCTTTAATCGGTAGGCTGCCCCATTGGGGTTTACTTTATTCTAACTTATTTGAAACTTCTTGTCAGTTTAATTATCTAAATTACTTGGTTACCCTTTTTAACTTTTTATCATAATTGAAAAAAAAAGTATTAAAATAGGGAAAAAAACCTTTAAGTTTATTGAAATGCTATCGAAAATACGCTTTTCTTCTCATAATCTAGCTTATGACCGACTAAACAACATTTTTCAACAAGATCAAAAAATAAGTTATCTTATTGGTGACCAATACCAAATTTTATTGTTTGTCAAAATGTTAAAACGATGTCACCGAACAACAAATCTTATTGAAAACCAAATTTTATTGGTTTCTTTTAAATTGAGGGCACTTATAACTATCTTTGCCCAAGATCATAGGACCGATCCTGAACAAAGGAGTAGATATGTTTTAGTTCAACATCAAATTGATTACTAACCGTCTGTATTAAAAATAATAACTATTTAGTAGACTCTTAATCTATTTAATCAAATCAACACTCTCATTAATGAATATATGTGATATCACCTTTCTTGGTTTTGTTAGCTGATTCATTTGAAATTGTTCTCTTTATTTTGTATTTATTGAATACATTTTCATGTTAGGTTTAAAGACTTATTTAATCAACCATGTATTTAAAACACTAAGACTTTATTGATTCTTTCTTACCTTCATAAGAACTGAACTAGTGTCGACATGCAATATTCATTTTCAAAAATTCAGTTGAGACCATTTTGTTGATATATAAAGCTAGTTTATAAATCATATCGTGACGTTAATGGAAAGTGTTATACCTTGCATCTTAGAATAGACATTCAACCTAACATGCATGTGAAAATCCAACGAATAGACGTGTCTTTAACATATTAGACCTTACAAGGTGTTTAGCCAAAATAAACCTTGCAAGTTGCAATCATAGAAGGGGTAAATGTTTTAGACCAAAGGACAATGAAGATCATAAACTTTAAACCAGTTCACACGAAAACTTTAATCCTCTACACATACAGTGGATGAGATGGCCCATCTTATATTAGGAATCTACTAAGTCTAGTTAGACACCAAGACCTAAAGGCCAAAATGATCAACAATGACCTTGCACTTGTAATTAGAATCCTTATGAGAACGAAAAAAAAAGAAGAAATAAAACTATTCACCTATTGATAAAAAGTGATCTTGAAATCCTAAAAGCAAAATCAATATGACTGCTTAATTTCGTAAATTGATAAATGTATGAAACATGTGCAATTGTCTATTCTATATCTCATTATATTATAATGTGGAACTTGTATGATAAGAATTCCACTTCTACTCATAAATATATTAGATAATAACCAAGAAATCTATTTAGCCTTACCCATCTAGTTTAACATCTTCCCATTCCCAACATAAGAACAACCACATTGTTAAAGGTGTGTTTAGAAAACACATTTGGTTTATTTAATTTAAAAAAATTGAAAAATTTTTGTTTTTTAATTTTTATGTAAATTAGAAAAATGATTTTTAAGTTGTAACTTGTAACTTGATTTCAAAACAATTATTTGAACTTCTACATCGTAGGTACATAGGTTGAACTATGTTTTTGTTGTTCGTTCTATCGAGTAGTTTGGTTTAAGATGATTATATACTTGTTCCCTCTGATATGTCCTAGCGGTAAAAGTGTGGGTGTAATCCATATGTGTGAGGTCCTGGGTTCTAGCCATGGGTATCACACCTTTGCCAGTGAAATGCATGCGATGATTTACCTCCCCATGATGATTGTGGGACCGGTATGATGAGAGCGTCCCAAAACGTATTTTGGGTAAAATACTGACTTGTTTGTTCGATGATATACGCTATAATTCCAGCCACTTTTTACTACAATATGGTAATAGTATAATGGATTTATGAAAGAAAAAAAAAAACGAACAAGAATAGAACTAATTTGAAAAGAAGGCTGTTGGGTCCAAATGGGCCGGATTCCTATATCCGCATGATGTGGGTTGGGCCACTGCAGGTGAGATTCAGTTTATCAATTGTTGGGCCGAAGCCTACTGTTTCATTTTATCAAATGTTGGGTTTTCCCATCAATGACAATGACCCATTCACTTTAAATCGAAGCTAAAGTTGGTAATTATTTGGAATAAATAATTGTTAATACACAAGTTGTTAAATTTCGGTTTTTTATTATATTTGAAAACCATTAATTAAATAATTAATTATTCAGGGGAATATTCATCAAAGAACCAAATTGGGATGGTAAACTTATTTTATAAAAACAGTTACAACGTTCTAAAAACATTTTAGTTTATAAGTGAAATAGTTTATATGCGTGTATACTGTATATAAAATGGATACATATAATTGATGTCATAAGTTGTGTAAAGATGAGTAAATGTCAAATAGATACATATAATTGTGTAAAGATGAGTAAATGTCAAGTCAGGTTTACATTAGTGTGGATTAATATTAATATATATATATATAGAGAGAGAGAGAGAGAGGAAAGTTCAAATGTGAACCACTTTTTGGTTGTGAACGTGAGGACAACCGAGAGCGCGACACGTGGCGGCTTTGAGCAGTGGCGAATCTAGAATTTAAACGTAGTGGGGTCCAACATAATTTATGTGACAGGATACGTCGGTCTAAAGAATAATTTTCGGGTCGGGTAGTATGATATAAAACAAAAACGTCACATATACCAATCAAAAATTAGATATGTATTTAAAACTATCATAAAGTGCTTATAATTGATCTCGACGATACGCTACACTACGAAAATTCTCTAAAATTAAATCGTTACTAATACTATCAAATATATCAGTTTCAATATTAGCGACCAAACAATTATTCATGACAAATTAAAAAAATACTTTGAATTAAAGTATTAAATAAAGTATCAAACAAGGTAATAAACTAATAAACAATTAGTAATTTAGTATTATAATGCACTAATGGAGAATTGAAGATAATGACTTACCTGGGTTGGTTGAATGACAGAGGGTAATTACTAAAAAAGTGAAAACGGAAATGCCGAGAGAATGAGATCAATGACCAAGGGGAAATTAATAGGGTAATTTTAAATCTTAAATTTTGTTTGAGGGGTGTGTTCCAAAGCCCATGGGTCCATTTTAATTTTCAAAGGGGGTCCAAAATACTTTTACCTATATAATAATAATGAATTTTTTTTCTTTAGTGGGGTCCAAGCACCCCATCAACCATTACATGGAATCGTCTCTGGCTTTGAGTGTGGTCCCCCTCTTTAATTCAATGCCCTCCCATTAATCGTGCCTAGTCATCCGCCGTGGACTTGACGTGGCGCCTAGTCATCCGCCACGTGTCGCGCTCTCGGTTGTCCTCACGTTCACAACCAAAAAGTGGTTCACATTTGACCCCACCCTATATATATATATATATATATATATATATATATATATATATAGAGGGGCCTTCAAGGAAAAACCTTTTTTTTGTAAAAACTATAGGACCAATCTAAGCCTTTGATCTAAAAAGGGCATGATCGTCATTTTAGATTATTCCTCAAGTTTTTACAAAATAAGAGGTTTTTACAAAATATGTGGTTTTTACAATATATATATATATATATTCATTTTTTTGTAAAAACTTGAGGAATAATCTAAGCCCTTGATTTGAAAATCACAGTTTATTCATTATATGAATATTCACCATATGAATATTCATCATATATTCACCATATGAATATTTATATTCACCAGATGAATATTCAAATTCACCATATCATATTCATCATATGAATATTCATATTCACCAAATGAAAATCATATTCACCAAATGAAAATCATATAAATTCATTCAACACTAGGTGAATGTTCACCTTACGAATACAAAACAAAATGTCTATTACATTTATATTCATAAGTAAATAACAACTAAATATACATCCATACATACAACCATAGCTCCATCATCGGATCGAAAAATAAGCAACCGCGATCAAGAAATCACTCACTCGTTGCGTTTCCATGATGTTTCTGTACCCCAAGAAGCCTTCGATTTCGCAATTACAAGTCGAGAATCCATTTTTGGATGCTGAAACACAGAGGGATGATAACAGTAAAATTGATGCTAAAGGGATGAAACACAGAGAATCAACACAATTGTATACATCGTCGCTAATAATACAGAATCAATTCTAATTCTAATGCACAACTTCTAAGCAATCAAATGGAAACCCTTCCAATCTTCATACAGATCCAGTCAAATCAAAACCACTGATCAAAATCTTCAAAAAAAAAAAGAAGGTAAAACCTTTCATCTTAACAAAATCGTAACTCAATATTCACAATTCAGCTTTTCAAAAAAAATATTCACAATTCACAATTAGGTTTCCACAAAGTAACAAAAACTAACTAACAATTGATCACCGATACCTAAACCCTAAAATCCCCAAATTGAACATGAAATTAAAGCAAAATGGAGCATAAGATCACGGTGAAGCATAAGTTTTGACATGCGATGGAGGAGAAGCAACAGAGAAACCGAGTTCGGTGGCTATGGAAAGGGCGTCTGACATACCACCAAGTCGTCTTAGAGGCTTTCTGCCCACCCAGCTACTATCGCTTCCTTGAATTGAAGCCATTTTTTAACAATTCGATATCTTAATTTGCAGATTTTGTGGATCGAACAGTTGATTGATGAAGATGAAGGTTTGAATTTTGTGAATTGAATCTATCTGTCAGTTTGGCCGGCTTGTTGTTACAGTGGTGGTTGAGGATTTCAGTATCTATATAAAAACCAACCAATTCAGTTCCTATATATATATATATATATAGGGGTGGGTTCAAATGTGAACCACTTTTTGGTTGTGAATGTGAGGACAACCGAGAGCGCGACATGTGGCGGATGACTAGGCGCCACATCAGATCCACGGCGGATGACTAGGCGCGATTCATGGGAGGGCATTGAATTAAAGAGGGGGACCACATTCAAAGTCGCCACGTGTCGCGCTCTCGGTTGTCCTCACGTTCACAACCAAAAAGTGGTTCTCATTTGAACTTTCCTCTATATATATATATATATATAGGGTTAGATGAGATTGGGGATTTTCCACACAGAATGTAAATGCAGGTGGTTGTTAAAGGGACGATAATACTCTTTTGGGCTTAAAATCTAGTGTGGTTAGGTGTATATTATAAAAAATGCTACCATGGTCTCCTTCTATTAACACCCTTGATTAAAATCTTTTAATGGATGAGATTGGTCCTATAGTTTTTACAAAAAAAGTGGTTTGTATTTGATTTTTCCTATATATATATTTACATATAAAAAATAGCATGAAAATTTTGACATCAATACGCTATATCTTCTTTCAGTGTGAAAGTGTTAAATATATTAGAAAGTCTCTATGTACAACTTCTTGCATACATGTTATGGTTTTGAAGGTTGATATTTAAGGTTTATTTGAGGTACTTGGTCATAAATAGATAGTCTTATGAAGTGACCGATGTGAGAACATCACAATGGAAATGATGGTCTTACATATCACCTATTCTTATCATGTTCCAACTTCATGGCTTCTAAAACACGACAACATTTTAGATTCATCTTATCCTGTATACGATACACATCCTTTTTAACGCATCTTGTCATGTTTTGGTGACTATCCTTCTTTTATCTAGGCCTGCTTCATTGATACAAACACACAAGAAAAAGGTGCTAAAGTTCCCTTTTACACACACCAACACCTCACGAATTAGAGATGTTTCATTTAGATCCGTTTACTAACCATTTATAAGATAAGTACTTACTGCCATCATTTTGTCTTATTGATTAAGCATGGCAATAACTGAGAATCTCACCTCGTAAGACGCATAGCATGGACCAAGTGCCTTAGCCGATAAGCGAGGGGAGAAAACTCTTATCAAGTTTAAGACGCTTGCCAACAGTCCCTTTTGATGGTCGATAGTGTTACACGATAAGGTAAATAAACATGAATAACTTCTGCCAGTAAGCACTTATCCGGTAAACATTCGATAAACGCCTTAGTTCCCTTCTACCCTCTGCTTCTTGTGGCTTGTCTACACCTCTGTAACCCCAAATGAAAAGTTTTCAACACAAAAAACTAGCATACAACACTTGAAAACAAAATAACTACGTTTTCTTATTGTGTACACCTTAAATCCCCTATCCTATTCACACAAAACTCATAGTATACATAGGGATAGGGGTATCCTAAGTCACTTCTAAGTTCCCCAAATATGTGGGCATTTTCCTCATGTGACAGCTTACAGCCCCTTGTTGTGCTTCTCCATCTTTGTTGTTAATTTACATGGTATGATCAGTAGTCACTCACCTGCATTACTTCTTTTTGAGATTAGGGTTGGCATCATAAATCAATTTTATAAATAAACAATCAACAATAATACTAATAAGGAAAAAAAAAAACCAATGAATTATCTTATTTTGAATGGTTAAGGCCTTGGAGTTAAATCTTTTTTTATTAGTTTCTTTTTACTTAAAAAAAATTTCTAATCGGTTACAAGTATTTTTTTTTGTTAAAATGATGTAAATAACTAGTATTTAAATGTTTGATAGTTTAATTATTCAAAAACTTAATTATTCAAAATAACAATGTTTGATGGTTTTTTCATTCAAAAGAATAGTTTAAAGACTTTATCATTCAAAATAGAAAATTTAACGATTTCTTTTTCAAAGAAATAGTTCAAGGACTTAATCATTTAAATTGTAATAGCTCATTTGATTTGTTTGAACTTTTCCCTAATAATAATACCTTTTGCGTTTCGTCTTCAACACTGTAGATGAAGTAGAAGGATTGGTGTGCCAATTTCGCTTCCTTTGATTGATAAACCAATTGTTTATCTGCTTCAATTGCAGCCCCGTTTCCTGTACCAATCTTGCCTTATCTTCCTCTGTTGGGTACGGCCATTTTGCATGCGATTGCCACCACGATTTTAAAACGGAGGTCGTATCCCCTGGCAATTTCCCTGCCCTTCTTTTACGTAATATCTCCTCCCGTATATCCACAATCTTCTCCTTGTAACCCTATTATAATTTATACATATACATGTATATTAACATTTGTAAACCAAAATCAATACCACTAATAGAAACTAATACCTGTTTCAACTCGTGCTTTAGTTCTTGTCGTACACGCTCCATCAAGGACCTCTCGCTCTCGGTTGGGACGAGAGGGCCAAATCCCATGGTGTCATGTCCATCAAGACTCCCGTCGAACAGATTGGCATCACTCTCGACTTGATCATCCTCATCATCCGACATTGTTGCACCCGTGCCTTCTCCAGGTGACGCTCCTACTCATTTAAGTTTCAATAACCAACAATAAATAAACTTAAATTTATAAAATAAAATAAAAAGTCACCTGAGAATTTCCTCGAAAATTTACATGGGTCATCTACAATGTTAATGAGAAGGTTTGAACCAAAATTAGAAATAAAATAAAAAATCACCTGTTAAACTTTGTAATGACTGCTCGATCTCCCAACATGCCATGACGGCTTCCATTGCGTGAACGCGAACATGTTGTTGTAATTGTTCTTTAAAAGAACAAAGCAACAGAACATAATGAGTCTGCATTACAACATCCCGAATTATATTTTTAAACACGTAACAACCCATTCCATATGGATAAGTAACTAAAATTTTATTATAAGCTCAAAGTTGTGGACTACGAATAATATCCACCTTGCTTTTCAGGCTTTGTTTGGCAAACTAGCTAGCTTATTACTGAGAAGGTAGCTGATGACTCATAAGGTAGCTGATGACGCATAAGCTAGCTGATGAATAAGATGCATTTGGGAAAAACTAGCTGATAAAGTAGCTTATGACTATAAAATGACAAAAATACATGTTTAAAAATTGGTAATGTAAAATTTAGTAGGGGTATATTTGGAATAAAAATATAGTAAGTTTCATAAGTTACGAAAACGCTAGCTTTATAAAAATATAGAGTAGCTTTATAAAAAACTAGTTTATGGTCCATCCAAACATATACCTGACTTGTAAGTTGACTTATAAGTTAAACTTTTTTTTACCAAACAACGCGTGAGTTGATTTTGGGTCTTTATAATATTTAGAATCTTGTATGGAAAATGTGTAGGAGTTGAGGGAAGTATAGATTAAGAACCATGAATTGATCAAGCTCTTTATCGTCGCTATTGCCTGCTGCTGCGAGGGCTGAATACTTGGACACTACGTGCTGAGACTGTGCAAGCTGAGCATCGATCCTTGGCAGCTGATCCACGGGGGTTGCGATCCGCAAACAAGCGACGTGAGCGGATAACAGCTGTTCGTATAGCGGATGCGCTAGTACCTCTGCTTTGCTCCTTGCGTTTTGCCAGTTCGCTAACGCCCCTTCGCCCTCGCTATCCCCTCCTCCTCCATTGTTATCCACCTGGCCACAAGAATCTTATTGGTACGGACAAAGAAACAAAAATAAATCATACCCAAATCTTTCAAATAAAATTAACAAACTTTATGCTATGACCAGCCAAATGTACTCTATTTTTATCCATATGGGTACAAGAAATGTCATCCTACCCTACCCACCACATCCATTTGGAATCAGATTTATTGGACAAGTTTTGTTTGGTTACTCCTCTCCTAATTGTTAGAGATAGGGGATTGTTGATGATTTGTTGGCTAGATAATCTCCTTGGACCACTTTCAATGTACAATAATTTGTCCCTAAATGCATTGTGTATCACAAAATTTTGTATTGGGATAATCCAAAAAACACTCTTATCTTAAAGCTTGTAAGGTTGAGGTCTTGTATACACCCAAAGTCTCATTTACAGACGAGACAACTACATTTACGGGTGGTTATAAATGTTAATGGATAAGAATAGAAAACAATTACAAGGATATCAGAACTCTAGTTTTATAAACCAAAACTTTGATTGCATAGTTGAAACTCCTTCAATTTCTTACCAACTTTGGGAACAATTTCAAGAAGGTTTTCGACATTTTGTGTAAATCATTACGAAACAAAAATTCCCTACCAACGTTTTCGTGGTTCTACCCCCTTGGAACCCCCACAAAGGGCATGCAACCCAATTGCACTTAATTTTTTTTCGGAAAGGGTATCCGTTGCCTTGACTAATCCTAGCAAGGTTCACCAACACCTAAGCATGCCGTTTTGAGTTAATCCCCATTAAAGGGTTAACAAACCACTTCCCTTCAAGGAGTTAATCAGTACCCCAGGGCCTTGTGGTTAACTCTATTACACTTGACACCTCCTTAATCATTTATAATTGTTATCACCAAGTAGATGATCTCAAGTTGAAACTCAAAAAAAAAAAAAAAAGTAGATGATCTCAAGTAATTACAATCACCTTAAAATGATTAATTGATGAAATTTAAAAACAATCAAAAGAAACAAGAGTTTTTGAAAATATACAAGAGGTTTCCTTCCGGTGATAATCCTTCTTCTGATCACATCGGCTTGATTCAAAGCCTCTCTTTGTTCTGGTTAAATTCTAGAGGCAAGTTCATTAGGCCCCTTAATTGGATTGGTTGGTGTTGTAACCCTTCGTTGGAGATCTCCCTGTAGTCTCAACCCCCCCCCCCCCCCCCCCCCCCCCGTGCTTTCTTTTCTCTGTTGTTTGAGGCCTAGCTCCTCGCTGGTCTCCCTCTTTGTTGATTCTCCTATGTGTGAATAAATTTGTTTTCTTGCTGCTGATCAAAAAAAGGTGGATCCCCCTAGGCTCACCAACAAGTCAAAAAGCCTATGGGATAAACCATTGACCCTAACCCTATGGAGCTATTATAAGCCTTTCTCGAATTGGGTGCAGACCTCCAAATCCGGTTAGGGCTACGAGTCTAGGCCACATTGTTCAACGCAAGAGCCCCAACTCCCTAAAAAAAAATCCTCCTAGACTTAAGGCTATATAAAAATAAAAATAAAATTCAACCAATTAATTGTTGTTTGTAAATATACTTAGTTAACAAAATTGTTTAAATTCGTAACACGCTTGTTGGTAGAGGAGTCACTTTTTTGAAGTAAAAATCTCGGGTCGAGTTCGAACTTAAGCAGAGGCGTTTTTAATCTAATATACTAAGAACTAACTAAAGCTATAGATAAGAAAAAAAATGATGAAAAGGAAAGTTGTAGAACCTGGCCGCCGGTGACGATGTTTCTGGAGTGATTGTTTAAACCTGCAGAATCATGTGAAGATATGGCAGCAGCCATAATCGAATCGTTAGAGAGTTGAGAAACGATCGATCTCGATAGCCATTGATTATTATTATTGCTACTGTTACTATTATTAGCACCATCGTCGTCGGTAGTAGCACCACCCTGTTGGCGGAGAATGGCGCTATTAAGCCAATGGTCTTTTCCGAGTAGAATTGTGGGATTGTTTTCGGATAAATGTTGTTGTAAAGCCATCTGTTGTTGTGAGATATGATGATGGTTAGGCTGAAACGCCATTTGATAATAAGATGATGATGATGAGGGTAATTGAGTAATTGTTAATGTAGGAAGTGAAGAATTGTTGTATCAGCCATGAAAGAGAAGAGAAAAGGTTTATTATATAATAAGAGCAGGATGAGCAGCTTTTTATAGGTTAGAGAGAGAGAATGATACAGTAGCAAGTAGTAGAGAGAGGAGAAAAGTTTTTCAAGGCAGGTGACACTGTGACACAGAGAGAGAGAGAAGAAAAAGAAGAAAAAGAAGAAAAAGAAGAAAGTGACATTCTAGTAAAAATTGAAATAACCTACATTTTCCTATATTCTAGTGTAAAAATTACTTTAGGGTGTATAAACTATATTTTTGAAGCCAAAATTCAAATAAATCATCTTATTTGAATTGATGTTCTATTTATTTCTCATATCATTTTTATATCAAAACAATTTGCAATCGAATTTAGGGTATTTTATCCACACCTCCTTATAAGGATACCAACTCCCTTTATTATAACCATATACTTTCATTTGATTGAAAACTACTCAAAAAACAATGTTTTAATTGAGTCAAGGAATGTTTGGTTTGGGAGTTAAAAGGGGGTTGGGGATAGAAAAATGGACTCATGATTGTGTTTGTTTTTGATGTGATGAAATGGATTAATCGTTTGATTTTTGGTAGTACTCATACGCTCAAATCATTCCTTGTCTTGGCCCCCTGTTCTCCATTCTACTTTTCCCTCTTCTTTCGTAAATCATGTTTTTCTCTTCTTGATGCCCTTTTTTTGCTTCCCCGCACAATTTGTGTCGTCTTCGTCACTGCTTCCCTCTACCACATTTTTACACTTCTTTGTCACGGCGTTGATGTTTCCGGTGTCATGTTATCGATTCCATCTATGTATCTGTTGGTCTGCTTTGTTGCCACAACTCCCTCTATCATCGCCCCTCATCACCGTTAATTGCTTCAACATTAACAATCATTTTCGTCCCGAATATGGTGCAACCATTCTTGTTAGGCTTAGTGTAATCACCACATATCATTTCTCTATGAGGCAAACGTCACATTCTATTTTTTGTGTTAATAGGAAATCTTTGATGCTTCAATTGCATGTTGTGATACTCGATATTGATGGTTTTCTTATATGAATGGTCAAAGTGTGTTAGGAATTGATACCAACAACCAAGCAACATCTATGCATATTGCCATGTTCATAGGTTTCAACAAACCACATCAATATCAATATAACATGTATTCTCATTCTCTTTCCCAAATCTCACACACACCATTTACAAAACAAATATAGTATTATTGGTTTAATTTATGCATAGCTTTAGTATTACAAATTCAATCATTTAGAGACATATTAAAATGTTGAATTCATTTAGGCTTTCTTGATTACCTATTCGGAGCCATAACGCTCAACGTCAAAAAAGGTTATATTTTTCAAATAAAAATTTACAAAGCTAGAAATAACACAATTTTTTTTATAATGATAAAAATAATAAAGTACAAGTCGTAACAAAGACCAAACTAATAATTTAAGATTTAATTTGTGTTCCATAAGATATTAAAATAAAGCCTAACCCTGAATTAAAACGTATTGATTTTAAAAGATACACGTAGAGTTATAGACAACCATGAATAGACCCATATAGTCAACATCAACCGAAATAAAAACAAGTTGATAAAATTGTTTCTCTTCAATCAAGATATAAAACAAATGGGTTGAAAATAATGAACGATCATACATTGAATTAAAAGGTAGTCTTTGAAATTTAATAAAAACAGTTGACTATGACTATGTTTGGTAAACTAGCTAATAAGATAGTTGAAGACTCATAAACTAGCTAATAAATATGTTCCGTTTGACAAAAACTAGCTTATAAACGTGTAAAATAACCGAAAGAGACATCATGAATATATATGTTGGGATTTGAAGTTGCAAGTTTAATCCTGCTGAAACTGAAGATGAGTGTTACCTCTGCTGAATACCTCTGCTGATGAATAAAGTGAGTTAACTCTGCTACCTCAAAGATTAATCCTGCTGAGTTAACTCTGCTACCTTGAAAGTGAAGACTGCTAGAAGAAGAAAGTGGTTAACTCTGCCGTTAACACTGCTAGTCAAAGTTAACTCTGCTGGAACAACTTAACTCTGCTAGTTGTTCAAGTTAACTCTGCTTTTGATTTACCACTGCTCAAAGAGATGCGATAAGGAAAGGATGCGGATTGAAGATAAAGTAAAGATTGAGAAGATCTTGGAGAAGTTTTAGAAGATAATTGAAGATCTAGCAGATTTACTCTATTGTTTCCTTATCACATTGTATTGTATCTAGTATATAATTATCTTTGTTTTAGCGGTCTGTGTGACAATAGTTTTGAGAGCCTTTGAGAGAGATTGTTTTTGTGAGAATTAGAAGCCTCAAGATTATTCTTGATCCCTGCAATAGAGAAGTGTTGCACGTCTAGTTTGAGTCTGTTCAAATTAGATTGGGGCTTTTGGTTGTAATCATTCAGTTTTCAATAAGAATCCATTGATTAAGTTTCAATCTAAATTGTTTATTCCGCAAAACACTTTAGTTTAGTTTTCTGTGTGTTCTTGTTGTTTGATCCTGACAATATAATCAATTACAAATATTTTATAATATAAGTAATATAAATTTCTAATAATATAATTAAAATACTTTTCTAATAATGTAATATGTAAATTAATACAACAAAATGGTAATGAAAAACTAAATAATATAATATGTTAACTAAAAATATATAAAATTGATTGTGTATATATATATATAGTTAGGTTCACGTAAGACCAACAAGTTTTATAAGATCATATTTTTACACTTGAACATACACAACAACATATTATGAAGGTAATAAAAATCTAAACATTCACATTGTTTTGCTGTGAAATTTCAAGTGGAAAAAACCGGTCTCACGTGATCCCTAATATATAGGCATGATATCATGTGAGAAATATCATTTTTTATGAGAAATACTTTTAAGCCGTTGATCACTTTCAATCAAATACCCTCCCATAGATTGTGACTTAAAACATAATTGATTGGGTGCATCTCGATGCATCTCATCTTAAAATAATCCCAATGGGGCAGCCTACCGGTTAAGGCTTGGTGTTGGGGAAAAACCCACCCAAGTTCGAATCCGGGGGTGAACAACCAGGGGCCACTGAGTGTTAATCCCAGGGGAGCATGCTTTAGCTCTCGGTAAAAATTGCCAAGGATGTAGTCTGGCCAAAGTCCAGGTGAACCTTCCCAAAAAAAAAAATAATCGATCATTTCTCATCCAACAATTGATAACCATTTTTCACCGTATTTAGCTTATTTTTATATAACAATGTTTACTTTTTTATCTAGCACTCAAAGTATTAAAGACACACCATGAATGTTTATAAAACTTGATAATTTTACAACATCTCTTTAACAATACCCAAAAATAAAAATATTGTTCTCTTTATGGGATCGGAAGTTATTGAAAATATAAATTTTGAGGAGGACAAAACATGTACAGTAAATAGTAAAGGGATTGTAAATGTAAATATATACATGTTAAGAAAGATTTAAAGACGTGTCTCGCCCGCATTCGCAAATTTGCAATATGGTGGTAGGAGGACACGTGGCAGTCTGTAGTGTATTTGGACCACAACGTAAGCACGCGCGATGAGAAAGTGAATATAATATATTCAAAGAGATTTTCAAGTTGGCAAGTTCAGTCCCTCACTTCGGCAAAACATTTCATTTTGGTCACTACACATAGAAACTCTTAAAAATGTGTTTTAGTTATTAGCTTATGTTGAAAGAATGAGACTCACCTTACAAATAAAAAAAAGCTGCATAATGTACATGTTTTCATGACAATTTATATGACAAACCAAATTGAAAAATAAAATATGGTATTCTTTTGTCTTTTTTGGAATAAATAGAATAGATCAAATCAACAAGCAAGTGATAATATAAAATTAATACATATATGTCTCAAGAAAATCCAATATTCTTATATTCAGAGTTAGATGTACACTAAATTCATAATTAGATACATGGTAATTAATCAATCTATGTTAATTGATATCCATAAATGTTTTTTTTGGGGAATTTGGAAGGGTGTCCGGACCAAAGCCCAACTAATCCCCAGTAAATTTTGATGCTAAACATGCCCCACTTAAATATCCTCAGACATGCGCATGAAAAGGCCCGAACTCGGTTAGGACGCTATGAACCCTCCGAGCCATAAGCAATCCGCCATAGCAATGCAAGATGATACTTATAAATGTTGATGCATGAAATATGTCAATTTATGTGTACATCACTTTTTGAATAAGGTATGAGAAATATCAAATGAACTTTCAAGTTTTGAGTAATTAAGTGCATGTACAATATTCTTAAAAAAAGAAATTCTCGAATTTTCTGAAACATTAAATAAACTTTACAACTTGTAAAACCGGTTAATGTGGTATAGGGTTGGGTTTCCATAAGAAGTTAACGTGAGAATCGTGGTAAATGGTTATCAACCATTGATGCACATTACAATTATATGTATCAAAATAAGATGCACCAACTTGCACCAGATCAATCTTATTATCTCAAAAGATTCATGGGTGAGCCTTGGATTAAAAGTGATCAAGAGTTTATATATGCTTTTCCCCCTTCTCACATTATCTCAACTTCTCACACGATCCTTTACCATGTAAAATAAATAGCAAAGTTCGAAAAACCTAACGAACATTTTTTTTTGAACAATTAAGTTTGTGAAAATGGTCAAACTAGTTAAATGATGAAGAAATGCTTAAACGATCACATGTTTAAATGAATCATAACGGGGTACAAGTTGGCCATATAGCCTTGGGGTTTGGCTAGCGATAGAGGCTTACAAAAAGGTGACCACAAATGCAATGTGGCTTAATGGAGATTGATTAGGCTTTTGATCATTTAGTTGATTTAGGTGTAAGGTTTTTCATCTCAAATTTTATTTGCAGTTGCAGATTATCACCCATTTTTTTAAATTCATATAATAGGTTTCAAGAAGTGGCAAAATTTTGTTTACTCAAAATATTAATCGGTAATGCAAGAACTCAAAAATATGATAATAAATCATTTTTTAAAGATTTTTCACTATTTTTCTACTCATGATCGTTTAACATACCATTAAGCTAAAATAAATATACTCAATTGTATACTATGCAAAGATGCTGAAATGAATTGGATTTCAAAATTTTCACTATTTTTTTTTTCAACTTCTCATATAATCCATTAAAATTAGAGGTGCCATGGTTGAACATAGACGACATATACCTGGACACATGGAAGGACTAAAACATTAAGTTAAATTTATAACATAAACCAATATTGGAAAAAAAGAAGAAGTCAAAGGTTAAATATGCAGAATAGATAATAGTACAAGGATGATCTGGAAATTGAATCCGATAAAAGCCATAAAACGCCATATCGATGGGGGACCAAATGACACGTGGCGAATCTGTAGGACAGTACATGTCGACAGGTGGTCCGCCGCCAGTACCAGTAAGTAGCACTGCTGGTTAGACGTAGGACCCACCCTTGACCCCACCTTGGCACAGTGATATCTACTTTGAGAGTGGTCCCACCTCAAGGTACCTTACTTTTCTTTCTTCTTTTTTACAGAGGAAGAAAACACAACTGTTTAAATCAGATAAAAAAGGGTTATTATTTGTATTTGTATCTTTTAACGATATATCGGGAATGTAAAAAACATATCGAAAATGTAAAAAAAAAGGTTTGATACTGATGTGTGTGTATGAATACTGGGAATCTGGGATGGGTTATTTGTACTCTTTGACTTGCTACATGCATCTTAAAAACTGATATCCTTACTCACACTGTCAACATCAAGTTATTTATTTTATATTTTCAATGCAACTTTTTACATTCTCAATGCAAGTCAAATGATGCAAATAGCAATCCTCAATTCATTTCAAAAAGTGTGATAAGTAAGTCAAATGGTCCAATTAGCTTCTCCATAAAAAAATACTTAGAGCATCTCCAATGGAGGTTCTTATAAGAACCTCCTTTTTTGCATTTTTTATTAACAATCATTTCCACCTCATCAAATTAAAATTTATATATAAAATATCACAATGGTAGTTCTTATAAGAACTCTTTTGTGGGTCCCACATATTTTTTAAGCTTCTAACAAATAATATTATAGATATATATTTATTTAAAACCAATTAGAAAAAGGAAAAGCATATAATATGTCATTTCTTCTCAAACAACTAGGTAAGAACCAATGTTCTTATTTAAGAACTTGAAGGAAGTTGGGTTCTTATAAGAACTCTCCACAATGGTAGTTCTTATAAGCCACTACACTTTTTGCTTGTAAGAACCTTGCATTGGAGATGCTCTTAGATCAGGGGTCAAAATTTGGTCAAAATGCACCTATACATTTTAATTTTTTTTTTTGGATCGAATATATATTTGTTTAAGAAAACTCAAAAAGAAATTACAACTTTGAGTGAGAGGAGTGGGAGCAATGTTGAGTGGGGAAAGTTCCATGGGGTAACATCACCCCCTACCTCCTCGTGATGGCAAAAATAACCTTTGTCGGACTGGACATCTCGCGAGAGAAACTCCATTATCTTACTTGTTATAAGATAATGGTTGGTTTTAAAAGTAGAGAACTAAATTTTTTTATACATTCTTAATTAATGTAAAGAAATATTTTAATTTAGTACATAGATACATTTAAGAGTTGATAAAGTTAATGAACTAATTAAAGGCAAATGTCAAAAAATGCAACAACCATACCTTATCAAGTGCTTGTTTCATAAGCATTTATATTAGAAATGCTTTATACAAGTAATTAAATATCCATCTAATAGCAGTGTCGTTTTTATGTACACTTTATGTAATGGAGATAACATTACTCACTAAGTCACTAGTGTTATCATCAATAATGGTTTTATTATAGGTTACAACAAAATTGAGTTTATACGATACCAAAAAAATAAAAACATCACAATAGACCACTTAATAGGATTTAATTTATAGGGTTAAAAATAAAATATATGTTTGAAGACATTGTAATAAATTTATAAAAACACTTTTGGATGTCATAACAAATATTTATAGAGTATTTAGAAAAACGTCGACTTAGCTATTTTATCGGACACTATTTAAAAAAAAATCTTATAAAAACAAATGTTCTAAAGAAAGATGGTTTAAAAAAGTATCTAATATAGTGTTGTGTATTAGGCCATCCTTAACGGGGTCGGGAGAGACACGGTACCGTCCCCGGTATCGGCGGTAACACCACCGTGGTAAACCGGATGGGACCGGTAGAGGCCACACCCGGTACCCCAATGCCGACTCTCTCCTCTACCCACCCCAACCCACCTTTCTCTCTATCTCTCTCTCTCTTCTTTTATTTTTCTTTTATTATTTTAATTAATTAGTTAGATGGTATGGAATTGGTATGGGTAAAGATGGTATGGTATGGTGTTGGTATGGGTAATGGTAAGATAGTAGAAAACTGATGTGGCGCTGAGGTGACAACTGGTATGTATGGGTGGTATGGGTTGTACGGTTAAGGATGGCCTTAAAAGCCCTTAATAACTTGTTAAGATGCTTAAAAACGTCCTATAAAATTATTATAGCGTTTAGATAGAACATTTTATTTTTGGCTGTATAAATAATATATCAAAGTGCCTAGAAGTTGATGAAGTCCTATAAACCCACTTTTATTTCAGGGGTATCAAACCTTAGTAAAATTGCTTGATTGCCAATTAGATATTAACATTATTTGTGAAACAGGAGAAACTAAATACGTGAAATAGACTCGAAATTATTAAAATTATTTTATTAAAAATGAATTAGTTCATGATATGCTTTTAGATTTTTATGTATATAAATTTCATACAAGATGTTTGGTGGGAATTTAATTTTCTTATGTTGATATCCAATGAAGAATAATAAAAGACAGGGACGTTAAAACGTATGAAACAAAAGATAAAAACAGTAACTAAGAAACAACGAGAGTGTTATTGTCATGAAGTACTAGTGTAAATGACTAGTCATATCGATGCCTCCTATATACAAGAAGAGATGGTGAATGTCATCCTCTACGTCTTTATGCATTAGATGTATAATTAAACAATGATGCCTTGTCATCAAATGAACAACTATTTTACTATATCTCATGAAATCGTCTCTATACTTGTGCAGAAAGTCCAAGGAAATCAATAGTGCATATGAGTCGAGTCGGTCATCTTGTATTAATATGTAAATTAATATTACACAAAAAGATCTGTTATGAGCATTAGCATTTTATGAATATTTTATGACTTGTTATATTTATATCATCAACTAATTATATTGTAAACTTACACAAAAAATCGTACATCTCGAATGAAATGATGCATGTATAAGTACTAATGGTGATGATCACTTAGAGCCATAATAGAAGGGTTTTATTCCAAATGAAATATATTATTATACTATATAATACTTGCAATGATCATTTAATAACTTGTGAAGCTCTCAAAAGAGGGTGAAAATTTTAGTTTGGTTGTTTGTTTACCTCTTAATGATATTTGAGATTATTTAGAAACTAAAAAACAAATCTAACTTGTATTTACAATGATAGTCTATTACCATAATGATTTGTATTCAAGTGTGTGAGAAGATCTTCATTTAAACTCTTGCTAATTAAAGTGATCAATGCTTATTTCTATTTGAACAAATGCCATTCTTGGATCAATTTTAATTGAATGTTAACATTGATAAAAATCAAAGATTCAAATCCCTTCATAACCTAAATTTATGGATTATCATAAGATTAAAAATCATCAAGAATATGAATCTCTTTTTAAGTTTCTTGTTTTAATTGTTTTTCTCACACCATTCTTAAATATAAATTGAGTGATTTAAATTATTGCTCCTATATATCTTAATGTCACATCTTATGTTCATTATTATGACTTGATTTTAAGTTGACGGTAGGCATTTTGAGAAAGGTTGGTAATTTAAATATTTTTATATATTTCTTATGTTTTCCATTATACAAACAATAACCAACTTGTCTGAGCTAAAGATGTGATATAATAGATCATATACGTCGAATTTGAAATTTTAAACTTGTGTCTAATCATCATTTACAAAATTAGATTAATTGGATCAGTTTTATCAAAAAACCTCAAAAAAAAAAAAAAAAAAAACCTTCGTAACCTTTCATCTGAACCGTATATATTTGTGTATAAACGTAATTTGTAATATGCAAAGGTGCATGATACACTTATCATAAAACCCAAAAAGCAATTTAAATTTTCAGTTATGCACAAGTGCATACAGTCAAGATGGAGGGCTAATGTAAATCCTTGATCTCTTAATCTCATGTTCTCCCATGAATTGCGCTTTAGCAAGGAAGTCATCGGGCGCATCTGGTTCTAATGTCCATCCATTTCCCATTCAACAATTGACAATCATTTTTACGAAAATATCAACTTCTCATCAGAACCCAACCATATATGTATAGGGTCAGGTTCAAATTGAACTCATCTTTCATTGTCAATGTAAGGACAATCAAGAGCACACCATGTGACATATTCAGTCTGAATATTCATGTATTAGTGGTTCTCACATTCACAATGAAAGATGAGTTCACATTTGAACTTTTCTCCTTCCTCTTTCTCTATATACAAAGAGAGAAAGAGAGAGAGAGAGAGAGAGAGAGGAGAGAGAGAGAGAGAGAGAGAGAGAGAGAGAGGAGAGAGAGAGAGAGAGAGAGAGAGAGGAGAGAGAGAGGAGTGAGAGTAGAGAGGAGAGAGAGAGAGTCATAATCCTTTACAACTCAAGCTACGTGAAAACAATCTTATAAAATCTTGTGAAATTCTCTCCAATCTCAATAGTGTAATAATGACAGGTTCATGATTCTTAGATTGTTTAGAATAAGTTACTACTTATTCTACTTCCATAAACAATTTAAATTTTTTAATGAAATAAACACATACAATTTAAAAGTATCATAAACTGTCGTAATTGTATTCAACCCCTCTCCCATTCTACAATCCTTTATAAGTTTGAAAGTAGTCATACGGGACCAACATATATAAACTGATTGAGTAACCTTACAAAATATATAGTTTTATATATATAGCTATATACGAATTAGAAAAGTTACGACATAACTCGTGCCTTGAAAAACGGCATAACTTCAATGTGGCTCCTAACGCTTGAGCATTGGCCTTGCCGTCATGCAACATCTCACACCATTTAGAATCTAATGTGTTTATAAACAAAGTTAGATTCTATAAACTTAATTAATCAAGATTAAGGCATTATGTGGTAAAAATAAGCTAACATAAGTTACTTAGGTCATCCGCAATGGGTCGTACGGGGGCGGTACGGGCCGGTATGGGCGGCAACATCGCCGTGCCCAGGTGGTACCACACCGGCAGAACAATGGGCCGGCACCCCCATGCCGGTTGAAGAAAGCCACCCCACCCCCTACCCCCCTCTCTCTCCTTTCTCTCTATCTCTCTCATCTTTCTCTCTCTTTTTTTTTAATTAATTATTTAGAGTGGTATGGAATTGGTACGGTTAAGGATGGTATGGTATGGTGTTGGTAAAGTTGATGTAGCTCTGAGGTGACAACAGATGTGAGTGATATGAAGGGTACGATTAAGGATGACCTTATAGCATAATCACCGTAAAAAAATTATTATGACTAGACTTTAAAAATCATTAATAAATATTAGTGGACGGTAAGGTTAGGGATTAGGTATAATTAAAGCGGTGGGACCAATATTTCTATTATCTAGGTTTAAAAAATATCAAATCTAAGCATTTCTTAATCTGTTAATCATGTCATCTTTTATAATCACTCCTGTTAAATTGTCTTTTCTACTTTTAATAAAATTAAACTAACACAAACGACATGACAAAAAAACACAATAAAAATAATTTAATAGGCAAGTAATTTAACTAAAATTCAACGTAATAGTGTAATTGAAATAATTAAAAAAATATAAATATAGAAGTAATGATTTTTTAAAATTAAAATTATATTAAAACAACAACATTTTTATTTATGAAAGAGAGATTGACTCTAATAATCATATTACACATCTAAGTTGGTATTCTAATTACTTACTTAGTTCCGTAAATAACGAATCTAGCTAAAAAAAGGTAAAAAATGACTTGATAAGTTTTCTATAAAAAAGATTTATTTGAGTTTGTAAATTGTAGATCTAGACCCGTAAAATTTTTAAAAGAAATTGATCATATTCGTTTTTATTTTATAAATCACACAAGTTTATGTATAAATGTATATTTGATATATGAACTAGTTCAAAATAATTAATATGTGAATAAGACAAGTTCATGTATAAACAGTTAATACGTGAATTACACTGGTTTACATATGAATATATGGTTGTCAATCGTACAAGTTGATATATATGAACCTGCTTTTAATCTATTTGAAACAGTTACGAAACTACACCTTTATTTTTGGCATAACCGCAAGTTTTGACCAGTCAAAGTTGCAATTCTCGAATCTTCACCAATCAGAGCCATAATAGTTGGCTACTCAAATTTGATCTTAACCATACGAATGTATAGGGTCATTTCTATAATTCTTATTTTCTTTTTTGCATTTCTCATTCGAATTTATGGCTATATATATAGGGTCAGGTTCAAATGTGAACCTCTTTTTCATTGTGAACGTGAAGACGAATCTCAGCCACACATCTTCGGTTATGGTGGACGCGATTCATGAGAGGGTAGAGATTATTGAAAGGGGGGAGGTACCGGTCAAAGACATCTTGATTGACCGGATGAGTGGTTGAGATTCATCCTTATATTCACAATAAAAAAGTAGTTCACATTTGAAGTTTCCTCTCTCTATTCTCTCTCTCTCTGTATATATATATATAGGTGAAAGTTCAATTGCAAACCACTTTTTCATTGTGAACGTGAGGACAAACGAGAGCGCGACACGTGGCGGCTTTGGTTGTGGTCCCCCTCTTTAATTCAATGCCCTCCCATGAATCGCGCCTAGTCATCCGCCGTAAACATGACATGGCGCCTAGTCATCCGCCACGTGTCGCGCTCTCGGTTGTCCTCACGTTCACAACCAAAAGGTGGTTCACATTTGAACCCACCCCTATATATATATGTGTGTGTGTGTGTGTGTGTGTGTGTGTGTGTGTGTGTGTATGTATGTGTGTATACAGGGTCAGTTCAAATAGAAACTCAAATTTGATTGTGAACGTGGGGACAACCGAACCGAGAGTGTGCCATGTAACATATTCACTCTGAATAATATTATTCAGAGTGAATAACATTGCATTCTGTATTATTCAGTATTAGTTACTCTTAATAACACTGATTGTTGTGTAATTTACTCTGAATAATACACGATTATTTAGAGTGAATATGTCATGTGGTGCGCTCTGCACTGTTCTCACGTTCGCAATGAAATTTGAGTTCGTAGCCGAACTTTCGTCTATGTGTGTGTGTGTGTGTGTATGTTCAAACGACAAGCTAACATTTTCTTAGAAATGAGAAGTATGATATCATATATAATACTCAAATTTAATCATATATGATTAAACACATACTACGTTGATAATACGTAGAAGTTTAATCATATATGATTAAACACACAAATACGTGTGCTAAAGATTTTAACATTTCCATAAATTGTTTAAGTAAGTTGATCTTTCATTTATAAAATTCTAAGTTAACTTCAAATTTCTGTAAAAACTTAAAAAGGGGAGAAAGTACCCTTTTCACCGTTGAGGTCATGTACGTATTTTAGCAGTAATATTCGGTCAAACTACTTTTTATAGGACATATTCTTGTTTCTATTGATTTCATTAGAATAAAATAGATAAAAATATTTGTTTTTCTTTATGTTCTTTAACCACGTATTTAGGAAAAAAGAACTCTATATATCATTCTCATAGTTATATTTTCTCGATTATAGTAGTTAGGTAGAATTTGTTTTTCAACTTTAATCACATCAAGTAATATTAGAAGTCTATTTGTGACAAAATAGATACACCAATAATAATTTGACCAAGATAACCTTTACCTATCAACTACTATTGATGATCTTTATTAAAAAAGTAAAATACGGATTTGGTTCATAGGGTATGTCAAAATTTATGAATTTGATTTGTTAACTTTTTATGCATAATAACCATCTATATATGTAACTTGTTACGAAATTGGTCCCTCGGACAAATGGTCATCTAGTTTTTTCCGTTCAGTATGAGGGTATTATGGTCATTTTAATTTTTCTACTATTTTAATATTTTTAAGCGTCCGTCTCTGGAGACTGGAATGTTCATCTTCATCACCAAAAAGCATCAACAGCCCTAACTCAAAAACCATAAATTAATCCTAAATCAAAATCTGAATTTTAATTAAAACCCAAAATTACCTAAGTCTGAATTTATACAATGAAATCAAAAACCATGAATTGATAGAACCCCTTACACCTGCAAACCTCGAACTCCCTTGTAAAAACTATCTGCAGAATAAGCCTCCATTTTGATTTGATGCGATGCAAACCACTAAATGTGAACCATCAAGATTGTCATGTATGGTGATCGTTTGAGATGTAGAAACCGATGAGGGAAAACATAGTTTGTTTGAGATGCAGATGATCTGTGGTTAGAGATGAAGAAATGGACAAAAGAGTCTTCTAGTGATGTGGTTGATTGGTTAACACTCGGGGGTTCATAGCGCCCTAACCAAATTTGAGCTTTCCCGTACGCATACCTGAGACATTTAAGCGGGACCATGTTTATCCCCCAAAATTGTCGGGGATTAGTTGGGCTTTGGCCTGGACACCCTTCCAAAAAAATGGACAAAGGAAATACGTAATGTGATTATGTGACCAACCGATAAAAACCTGTAAATCCAACCGGAAAGAAGAAATAGAAAAGTAGATTTGTGGTCGTTCTTTGAGATGCAAAAATTGTCGAGAGGAACACGTCGGGTAACATTTCATAGGACAACATGCTGGAGGGGAGGGGAACACACTAGAAGGGGAGGAAACACATCAGTGCATATGAGTTTGGGTTTTGTTGTATGAGTTTGAGTTTATAGATTTGGTCCTTGTTGTATGAGAAAAAGGTAAAATAGATAAAAATGTGAAAAAGACTCATTTGCTCTCATACTTCAAGGGACCAAATTCGTAACAACATATTTGCAGAGTTATTATCTAATAAATAAAGTTAATGGACCAATACTGTAACTTTTGACATAGATTACGGTTGTGTTTGGCAAAAATAAGCTAGTTTATAAGCTAGTCCATCCAAACATGTACAAGAAGGTAGCTTATAAGTTAGCTTTTTGAAACGCTACTTTGAGTAGCTTTTTGAGAGATTTTTGTAACTTTTTCCAATTATACCCCCTTCAAAGATACCCTTTTGGTTATTTTACATAATCATAAGCTAGTTTTTGTCAAACATAATTTGTTCATGAGCTAGCTTATCAACTACCTAGTTTATCAATCAACAGCTAGTTTATCAACTATCAGCTACCAGCTAGCTTATTAACTAGTTTGCCAAACATAGCCTAAGGACCAAACCCATAATTACTCTTATTAAACCAACTTGATAAAAGTAAAATAACTTAGAGTAAATTACAAATCACCCCTATAATCCATATTTGGAAAGGGTCATGGATGTGTGGGGGCTATTGGAGGAAGGAGTGTGAAGGCATCAGAATTTACATATTTGCAAGCTATCCTTTTTAGGGCATCTCCAATGGGTAACACTATTTTTTACACCAAATGTCAAAAATAGTGTAAAAAATAGTGTAAGATTTGGTGTTATTACTAAATCTTCTCCAATGGGTAACACTATTTTTCACACCAAATCCTTTTTATATTAATTTATTAAACTTTCAATAATATCCTTATATTTATTAACTTTACAATTCATACCCATATTTTTTTTATTTATATCATAATTTAATTTTTTTTATTAGTTATGAATTAATTTATTGTAATGCAAAAAACAAATTTTTTTATTAAACAATAAAAGTTGCAATAAAACAAATAAAAAAGAGAATACATACGCATTTAATGATTTTCATTACTATATCTTTCCCACAAATGATCGATTAATGCATCCCGAAGCTCGAAGTGTGCTGCTTTATCTTTGATTTGTCTATAACGAGCAAGAAATTGTTGAAATCGATGATTATCATTCATCACCGTTTCAACCTCTATCGGTGGCACTTCTCTTGCAACTTCAATTGGTGCATTGAGGTCACGTTCATCCTCAATTATCATGTTATGTAAAATAATACATGTAATCATTATGTCATGTAGCACGTCTTTTTGCCAAAACGAGTCGGTCCTACTACAATTGCGAAACGTGATTGGAGAACTCCAAATGCACGCTCTACGTCTTTTCTACATGCTTCTTGTTGCATAGCGAAATATTTATTTTTTCGACCGCGTGGTTCATGAATAGTTTGCACTAAGGTGGACCATTTTGGATATATGCCATCCGCCAAGTAATAACCCATATCATATTCTTTTCCTTGAATGAAATAACGAGCAGGAGGAGCAATACCTTGAGCAAGATTGGAGAAAAGGTGAGAAGACTCCAACACATTGATATCGTTGTCCAACACATTAAATTTCCGTCAAGTATGTTTTCATCTTTTAATATTAACTTATTTTCTTTGAATTATCAATTTGTATATTATTACTTAAATAAAACAAAAACAAAAAATAAATATAAAAATAATTTATTTTATATTTATAATATAAAATAAACCTATTAAAACTTTAACACTTTAAATAACAAAAATAATAAATATCAAAATTGAGGGACCAAAAATGTAACTTAAAAATAGTGTAAAAAAATAGTGTAATGAATAGTGTTACACCAAATTTGGTGTTGCACTATTCATCACACCAAATTTAGTGTTAAAAGTAGTGACCCCATTGGAGATGTGAATAGTAACTTTTACACCAAATTTGATGTTTAGTGTAACATTTGGTGACCCCATTGGAGATGGTCTTATAGAAAAGCCAATATAACAAAAATCCTCCTCATTTTTGACAGATTAACTTAATGTGATTTTGAAACTGACAATTGATAAAATCTTAGAACCTTAAGAGATGATTGTTATGATTGATCTATAATTTATATGAGAATTGAAATTTTATTTTTTGTATAATTGTGTAATAGAAAAAAAAGTTTATCTCAACTTTTTTTTGCACTTGGACCAAATTAAATGGCACAAATTTGGGTCCAAATCACACTCAAAATAATTCGTTTTAAAGAAATTCTATATATTTTCCAAGAGCGTATTTATGCAATCAAAGTTGTTTATTTCATAAGTAAAAAAGAATGAAAAGTAAACCCAATTGAAAATGGAGCTTTCCACAACTTTACCAATAGTGTTCAAAATTGACAAACATTTGCAATCAAAACTTTTTCATGGCTCTTGAACTAACTTGAGAATATAAGGACCCATTTTTGTCAATTGCTTTGAATTCCAATAAAGAAAAACCTATATAATTCAACATGCGTGACAAGTGCAGTGTCCCACATCAGGGTTATTGTCGTATCTATCATGATAATTCGTTATAACATCTTTTATCAAAGACTTTACAACTGTTTAAATCTGTCTTTTATATGTTTTTTTCTAGTGTGCATGTACCGATAGAGTAATAATGCTTATAAAACCCGATCCTCATAGGAGATTTACTCAATTATTGTTGGAATAACCTTGCAAATTGAAAGACTTCATGTCGATTTGGGACCATATGGAAAAAAGCAGTTCATGAAAATGTCCCAGTTTTAAATGCTTGAAGATGGAGCTAACAAGTATCTTATACCTTTTAAAAAAAGTTTGATCTTATCGTAATCATTTATATTCAAAAATATTTATTTATTAAAATGACTTGAAATTATATTCTCGTACCAGACAATGACTTATTTAGTCATTCAACCTCCTTTCATTCATTACATATTCAGATTAAACAATATGAAACTCCTAATTCCTTAACATATAACCTTTGACTCAATTCAATTATGGGAAAGTTTTTAAAATTAATGTTTCTTAAATATGTATATTAGTATTTTTATTACTATATAATATGCATTGTTTTTGTTTTTTGGGTTTGAAGTATTTGAAATTGAGAGGATAAAGGTTAAACAGCCCATAACTACTAATGTTCCTTTACCCATTGAAATTGGCTTTTCTTTCATGGACCACACTCCCACTTCCATGGACCACAACAACACTTGAATGTTGAATCACTTCCCAAATTTCAGAATAATAAAGATATAAAAGATAAAATAATAATAATTAAAAATTTGGTACTGGGATCCATGAAGGAAGAAGCATTTAAAGCATTAGGTATTTAACATTGACTAAGAAACATATGGAGTCTTTGTATAAATTTGTACAACCAATGTTTAAGTTGTATTTCTTTAATACCATAATATTTTGATACTTTGACACTTATCTAGATGAACAGGGATTTTGGCGGCTATACCCATAACGGTGCTCCTCTTTGCACATATACCCATACCATAACGGTGCCATAACGGCACCATAACGGCGCCATAACGGCCCAAAACGCCGTTATAACGGCACAATGTGCATAACGGCCCTTATAACGGGTTTTTATGGGTATTAGTGCAAAGTGGAGGTGGGGCTATGGGTATACACATCAATTACCCGATGAACAAATGGTATAGAGTCTATATACATACACTACTCCATTCAAGTCTATATACATGCCTATTCCATTCATCTGACCAGACAAGTTTTAGGTTTTATATCAGTTGACATCACGTTAAATGTATTGATAATCATATACTTTTAATATATTTGATGAAACATAATTTGAATCATTATTAATCAATTTAAAAGTTAGATGTTTTTTGATAGTTTACCAAACAATTTTTTTTTGTCTTTAAAGCAATGGTTTTGATGGCTTGGAATAATCCGATGTTAATTGTATTTGGGTTCTTACAATTTCTTTTCTATAAAGTCTTCTGATTTAATATAAAAACTATTTTATTTTCAAAGAAAATTAAAACTGATATTGAATATATTTATTGAAGTCTTTTACTATTTTATACGAAAAATGAGTCTTTTTTTTTGCATGTTAATGGTTTATTGTAGAATGATTACATATTTATATCTGCTTCATTCAACACAATTAAAAAATTACAAGACATATAACCATTATTATATCTTCTTGCCAGTGTTTACTCTTTCCAAATAAATATTTAATGACAATTTTATTAGATATTTTTAAAAGGGCGTTAAATGCCCTTTGACCTATGTTCCTCTCACGTAAATGTAGACCAATATTGGGTCCTACCTGTACACTCACATAAAAGATTCATTTTCCGTATAAGGGTGCATTTATAGTTTCCCTTTTAAATAATAATAAAATGATATAAATTTGTGTAAATCATTGCACCCAACCTTTAGAAAGTCTTCCATTATAGGTGATAAGGTGAATACTGAAGTTGGGATAGATTTTTTTTATGGTCCATATCTAATAATGGTTTGGGCTCAATAATTGTTGAATAAGTTGGTAGTTGTTTGAAATTTGTTGCTTTGTGTGTATATGCAAATTGCAAAATGATAACTCAACTCAATATATGTTTTGAAATAATTTATTCTCATCTCATAGAAACTATGTTTTAATTGTAAGTATATAATAATTATTATAACAACAAAAAACTAAATGCTAAATTATAAAAAATTGTCATTTTTTGTTTATATAGAATTATAATACAGTCAGAAATGAAAAAAAAATGTTATTTTAATTGTTTTTTAAGATACGTGGAATCAGTTTAGATATGTACATGTTGGATCGGATAGTAATTATGGATGATATAAGAAGAAGAAAATATGGTTGTATGTAATAATTTGAGCTTATTTACGTATGATCCATGCTAATCAAATTGTACATAAAATAACCTAGAAAATATAAAGTAAATAATGATTGGGGTAGAAAATGACAAAAAAATGAAGCTATGAGGGTACGTTTTGCAATATGGCCAAAGTAAGTTTGGGAACAATGTAGGTTTTACTTTTAAGAATATCAATAAATCATTGATTTTAGGATCTCTTTGGTATATGACATGATAAAACGGGAGAAAATTCATTGTTCTATGTTTGGCATGAGATGGGACAGAACAATAATTCATGGTCCCATATTTGATTTGGGACATGGAGAAGAACCAGACAAAATGGGACGTAAGAAAAGTTTTCCTTGTTCCATTAAAATAAGTAGAACAACATGAGACAAAAACAAAACAGAAGCTAATATATTATTCATTAACCACCATTTGATATATAACTTTAATATGATATTTGTTTTAGTAGTCATCACTAATAGTCGTGACCCCTACCTTCTTTTATTTATGTAAGGAAAAAAAATTCTTTGTATTTATTAATAAAAATATGAATCGTTTTTTTATTTAATACATATTTAATAAAACCATTAAGTTAAATATAATATCTAAAGATGATAAATTTTTTTGTTAATAGATATAGATAAATTTCAATCTTTTTCTTACATAATAACATAAAAACACAAATTTCTTAAATACAACTTAAAGTATAATTTTTTTTTTGAATTGGTGTAGTGTATTTGCAAATACTTATAAAATAAGTTGCATAACTTTTTTTAAAAGTATTAACTACTTAATTTATTATAAAAATATCAACAAGATTTTTTATTGGTATAACTTATAAAATCAAATACATATTTTAAATACATTGGTATTTAAAATTATAATTAATTAGTTAAAATTGTAGGACTATAAAATGAAAAGTGGAAAAAAGTAGGAAAGAAAAGAAAAAAGACAAACCAAAGGGACTATAATTGTAATTTATTGTATAAACAAAAATTAATGAAAAAGACAAAAATGTAAATTGACTAAAATACCCTTAAGCTAACTAAGTTTTTTTTAACTATACTTGGTTAGAAGAACCAATTGAAATAACATGATAACCTTAGTGACTAAAACTGTAATTAATTTATAAGAGGGACCAAATATGATAATAGGTGGCAATCACAAGGTCCAAAAATGTAATTTTCTCTTAAATTTTGATTGATTACATAGGGTTTGTTTGTTGACACTTCACAACTTATTTGGTTAGTTATATATTAATGCTTGGTGGTAGCATAATGATATAAAAGTTCATTTGTTCAACAATTTTTTCCAAAGCTACCATTCCTAATTAAAAAACATACTCATAACATCCATGAAAAAAAAACTTTCCTAATAGGGACAGACCACACATACATTTTCATTCATACATGACTTAATGCAAAAACCAAACAAACAACTACTAACTAATATTCTAGAATGTAATAATTGGTTGGGTTTTGAGGGTGCATCAAGGACTGGAGCCATACATTGGTTTTGTTCAACAATGTATAATCCTAATGGTTTTTATCTTATTCTAGACGTAATGTTTAGACATATAGCTCTCATGGGAACCCGACCAATCAACTTAAAACATATTTGTGCAAACACGCAACATTATTAGGATATCTTAAAAGAATGGTCCTGAATTTGTATTAAGGACGATGGAGATGTTTCGAGAAACGAAAAAAATGCTTATACACCAAGATGTATCGGCAGATGCATTATATTAATAGAGGAGGAAGGAAGGGGGGTGGGGGTAAAGGGCCCCACTAAAATAAGAAAAAATGGAAAAAAATTTATGTAAATTTTTGGAAGTTTTAGTCATTGTTCCCTTGCAGTAATATTTGGTCTGAGATGCTATTAACCAAAAAAAATACCTGAAATCAATTACCAAAAAAGGATTATCAAAATTAACCAGAATTTCTCAAATCAATTAAAAAACTAATAAAGTCCTAGCCAAGTCAGTATTATACTATTCTAAAGTTATAGAATAAAATTTCATTTTAACATATATAAAAAGAATATTAATATAAGGGTTTGTTTTACCATCAATGAATGATTTATTTATCCCAACCTTTTATTGTTGATTCAATTATTGATTTTAAAAGATATATATATATATATATATATATAATGTTGAACGGGGGTCTAGTTGTGATTGGTGGATTGAGCATTGGATGATTGATTGATAGCATCTTTTCTTGATTGAATTGCCTTCAATTGTACATGCATTTAAACAAACAAAGAGTAAACTACAAACTTGGTCCATGTTGTTTGTTAAAATGACACACTCCTTTTTAAAATAACACACTCTTGTTCCTACAAGTTCAAAAGTATAAAACGGTTATTATGGTTTATAAAAACGTACATCTTTAATGGCCATTAAAAAATCAATAAATGAAGGTTATTTAAGTTCTTTTTATCATTTTCTTTTACTGGTATATTTTAATTCATGTGGTTTTTGATTAAGTAATAAACGATACAAACCGATAAAAATACAAAAATGTTTCTCATTTAATTGAATTTTTTTACATGATTGTTAGAATTAGAAACAAAACCAGAACTTTCTGTATTCTAACGATGGACATTTTATAATTCTAAAACTTCAAGATAAAAAATGTTATTTTGAGAAGTTATAGAGAATAAGTTTTTAGCTTAATCAACAAACAATAATATGGGGGGTTGCCTCATTCTTTTCTTGGGGTCCAATTTTTGGTCAACATAAAAGGTGGAGGACACAAACTGTTGTCCATGCCATTATGTGGGGCTGTTCTTGTTCTTTTGTTTTTTTTAGATAAATTTTTGATAAATCAAAATATTTTAATGTAAATAAATTTATTATTTTATATTCTACGTTAAGAGTTAAATGTTAAGAGCATCCATAATTGAAATCTCCTCAAGGTTTTCATCAAAGTATTAGTGTTATAACAACTTTATTTTTAGACAAATATTCTTTTTAGTCATAGTTTCGTGTGGGAATTATATATTCGGACAAAACTTTAAAGCTCTTGTTTACATTCTTTATTAATCTTTATATTTAGTTTTCATATATCTATAAAGACCATATAAGTTAATTTTAATACCAAAAGAATATAAATTAATTATTATAAAATATATTTATTGTTTTTGTTTTTGTAGATTCTTTTAAATTTTTACACGTTTTTATATTATGTTTTATATTAAAGTTGCTTAAAGTATAACTAAATTTTGTTCTAGTAGTTTTTTAATATATGTAAAAGGAGGATCATTCAAAAAGGCATAAAAAATATGAGTCATGTACTTCACTAAATTAATGGATATTTTTACTTAAAAATAAAATATAATTAATTTAAAAAGAATTCCACAATCTCTAACTATATTGATAATCCCTAACATATCGGGATTGAGTTTGTTTATGATTTCTGGAATAATTAGTGGGTTGTTAATATGCTAATATGGATAGAAGACTCCAGATCTTCTAACTTTTTAGGGACAAAAACTCCGAGTCAAAACCTCTTAAGAATCAAGAGATTGTTAAAAAGACTTAAGAGGATTATGAATTTTACTTAAAAAAATTAAACTCATTTTTCCTAAATACTTCTCATCATATAAGTAAGTAGAGGTTTTGAGACGCTTTTTCCGAAACCTTCACCCCCACCTGATCAATGGACCACCGCCAAGAGCGCTACCCCTAAAACTTCACAAGAGGATGCAACCCCCTTAACGCTTACCATATGACACCATCCAACAATCTTGGATTCTCATTATCATACACAAATATACGCTCCATATCTCTTAACCTGTAATAAAACATAACTATTATCCCTATATTCTTTTATAAATTCAATATTATAAAATAAATCAATTATTTAACTAAAAGGTGGAATGACCAACATTATATATTTATATCATTGACGTGTGACATCTAGATTACATAAATACCCATATGTAGGTTGGCGAGTCATGCTTTGATATTAATGTTATAAATAATTGATTTTGAAGAAAAAGAAAATAATCGTTAGGGTAGGTATGGAAGATGTCCAAGATAATCTCATGCAAATAAGTCAAATCTTGGGTTTGACTAACAACTTTCCAAGTATAAATAATCCTTCCTCATGTACTCTATTAGAGCATTTGTAAGAGCTTCTTTAAAATATATATATATATATATATATATATATATATATATATATATATTGGAGAACTAAAGCATCTCTATTATCTTCTTCATAATTTTTTTAAAATAGAGAACTAAATATAAAATTTTCAAAAAACATTACAACAATTTTTAACAAATTTTCTATTTTAAAAGCTTCATCGTTAATTATAATAATAAAATATTTCATACTGTATTAAAAAATTATTTATGTCTTTAAAATTTTATTTTCAGAGCATTATATTGGCTATGACATTAGGTAATTATTTTTGGGGTTATCTTCATATTTGGAGAAAATTCGATTCTTTCTCCTAATTTCTCCATTTTGGAGATAGATTTGAGGAAACTGTTGGAGCATCATTTTAGTGTAAAATCTCCATATTTTCCATTTTTTACATTTTGGAGAAACGGTTGGAGATGCTCTAAAAGTCAAAATCTTCAAAAAGTATTGCTATCTCAAAGCGCTTCCCCATTTTGATATTTGAAGATTTATCGATCAATTTTAATATTAAAATAAAATATTCAAGTCATCTATTAAAAAACTATTTCTTTCTAAATTCTTATTTTCAAGACTATCTATTGGCTATTTCAAGTGATAATGATTTTTGGAGTTATCTCCATATTTGGAGAAAAACCACATTCTCTTTCCTACTTTCTTCATTTTGGAAAAAAATTTGGTTACCTAAATAAATAAAAAACTGAGAAACAAAACCAACTATCATGGTTACCCAAATAAGCAATCTAATAATGTTCACTAAATAATTTACGAAGAAGTCTCAAAATTATACTAAAACCTTCGCATGATGAGACTAGATTGGGCCAAGCATAGTCCAAGCCCAGTGTAGGAAGCAACAAAGAAATCAAAGCCCAAGCGAGACGTATCCGTTCATTCCGTTGTGCATGTTAAGTTCGAGACCAAGAGATAAAGCTCGAGTTCCATGGTGGTTTGTAGGGGTGAGCAGGGAAAAACCGAAACCGAACCGAAAACCGAAAAAACCGAAAAAACCAAACCAAAAAAACCAAACCGATACCTTTTAAACCGAACCGAACTGAATTCAGAAACCGAACCGATACAAACCGAACCGAACCATTATAAACCAAACCGTTTTCTTTTTAGTTTTTACTTTTTACCCTAGTTTCCTTCCTAGTAATTATTAGATTCAAATTGAATTTGCTTCACGACTCTTCTTCTTCTTCTCTCTAATCGACGAGACGACGACCACTCTTGACTCTTCAATCGATGACTATTCTTCTTCTTCTTCTCAATAGTCGACGACAGTTCAAGCAGACAAGCATCTTCAATCGCCATCTTCAATTGACGACTACTGTTCTGGTTTCGGTTTTTCTCTCGCCGGCAGCCACCAATTCGCCGGCAGCCACCAATCGCCGGCAGCCACCAATCATCGGCAGCCACTCCTTAAGTTAAAAGAATGACTCATTATTCGTAATTGGATTTTGGTAAATGGTTTTTGGTTTTTGGAAAAACCAAAAACCAAAAACCAAAAACCGAATCAGAAACCAAAAACCGAATCAAAAACCGAAAACCGAACTTAAAACCGAAAACCGATTGGTTTTGGTTTTGGTTTTTCAAAAACCGAAAATTTCGGTTTGGTTTCGGTTTTACCCCAAAACCGAACCAAACCGAACCGAGCACACCCCTAGTGGTTTGCAACTACCGTTACCTATCCCGATTCCCGAGTATTATGACAAGGACGGTCTTAACTCTTAAATGATAGGGCTGCTCCACTATTCACAGAGTCGAGCAAATATTAGCGATCGCTTCTCACTATTCTAGCAAATCAATAAAGCATTGTCGTAAGTCATAACTCCTGCCTTAATTGACGACAATGTATTAAGCAAGGATGCCTGCTCCATTGTCATACTAGTGGAATAATGGGTCGATGTAACTCAAGGTTTTTACCCCTCTCTAGTGTTTTCCGTGTCAATTATTTGATATCTATCACTTGAACTTACACAATTATTTGTATGTATCATTTACTTATTATCATATATTCTATTACTTTCACATGTAATCATCAAAACTGGTTTCTGTAAAATATCAAAATTTGGCGAGAGCACCAATTATTACAAAACACTAAAATAGTTTGTGAAAATGTTCATGAAATAGGTTACAATTAGGGATGTAAACGAGCCAAAGACAGCTCATGAGCTACTCGAGACCGACTTGGAAAAAACTCGAAATCGACTCGGTGTGAACCGAGTCGAGCTCGAGCTCGAGCTACTCGAGTAGGATTTCGAGTCGAGGTCCAATTCCATACTACTCAGCTCGTCAGGCTCAAGAGCCTAATCGAGCTTCCATTAAATTACCCTTTTACATATACATAAATTACATGTGTCCTTAGCCGCTATGTTTTTAATTGATATTTTGAGGTTGAAGATAAGAAAAACCAAGACCTTTTGAGTCAAGTCGAGCCGAGCTCGAGAGTGTCGATACACAGACCGAGCTCAAGCTTGAAAATTCAGGCTCGTCGAGTTTCGAGCTCGAGCTTTTGCTGTCGAGTCAAGCTCGAGCTTGGCAGAACTCGGCTCGACTCGGCTCGATTATACCCCTGGTTACAATTATGCTTAATTCTTACCAAACTTGAACCTTTATATTTAGAATTGCATCTCATATTACAGTATATGTTTTTTAGATGTTCGATTATCATGTTAATGGTTTTGTAACCACCATTTTTATGTTTACAGTTTTTAAAAACATAAAAATAAGACAAAAAAAAGCCTTCTTAGAAAACTATAATCAATTTTTTAAAACGGACGATTTAATGCATGGTCCATTTTAAACCTGTTATACGAACATTAATCTTGTGTCTTGAAACGTTAACCTACCGGGTTTCATACACCTTAATCTGGTCCTCGTATTCGAGTCACGAACAGAACCGGGCTATTTGAGACCAGGATCAATTTTGGCCCAACCCTGCCCAAGACCCATTTTTGGCCACCTGTGCTAGTGCTAGACTGCTAGTTAGTCACTTTACAATAAACCTCTCAACTAAGACTTTGAATGGCCACACCATTTCGTCTATTTTAGTCTTCCAATAGAGGGTGTTTGGGAGTGCTTATCTAAAACAACTTATGACTTTTGGCAAAAAAAAACTTATCAACTTATGTGATGTGGAAAATGAATTTTTTATGAAGTGTTTGGATTAGTTTATTGTTGTGTCAGGATGTTATAAGTTGATAAGTTGTTATTTAGTGTTTGGCAAATTTAGCTTATTTGTGCAAAATAACCAAAAAGGACATTCTTTCATATTATTGAGAGAACATTGGAGCAGGGGTGATGGAGGTGAGAAGCCTGTGTGATGATAAAATAGGGCAACACAAAAAAACAAGAGCAGAATTTGGAATTTGGTTTTAAAAGCTAATAAAGAGTTTCTAATAAGTCAGGAGGGAGTGACTTCTCAAAAATGACTTATTAGCTTTTGTAGAAAGAAATAAGGAGCTTTCGAAAATAGCCATCCAAACACCCTAAAATAACTTATTTGCTTGTGTGGGATGAAATAAGTTAAAAGCATCCTCAAATAAGCACTCCCAAACACCCTCTATGAATCTATCCACAAGAAGTCATTTAATCGGGTCACACCCAAAAGTATTTAAAAAAAATAATGTCGAATTACCCATCCAAACCAAATAAGGATCAGATCATTCGGTTATCAAGTTATTCAAGAAATCACCAATAAAACATCCTAAAATTTGGTGTTCAAAGCTATAAACCAAAGAATCACACATTGTGGCTCTAACTTTTAATTTGTGACTAGAATCCGATAAGAGACATAAGTGAAACACAAAACCAGTGCCTAAACTAAAGTTTTCTTCCTCTCAACATAAATGACACCAAGAGAAAAAATGGTATAATAGGAGACAGAAGCCACCACAAGACTTTGTATCACAAAATTTCAAACCTAAAAGTTCAATATATCCTCAAAAAAGACAATCTGATTGAAAGGGGAGACAACCTGGTACCTTGAAAACTCAGTTTTCTTCCTCTATCTTTGCTTTATCACTCACGTAAATACCATCAAGAAACTTACGGATATCTTTGTTCTTCACATGACATTTCTGCAGATATTTAAAAACATGGAGTCTTTAGAATATGTAGTAAGGAAGTTGAATAGTGAAAATCATATGCGATCGGGTAGTCTGATAAAAAAAGAGATACCTGGTTTATTAGGGCACACGATCGAGATACAAGTTCAATGTCATTTCCGTCCAAAATAAGTTCATCCTTAACCTTCTCAGATCTGACTACAGTAACACCATCAAGCATGTCTACTTTCCTCACCTATACATCAAAACAAAATAGTTTGTCATTCAAACTCATTTCATCAGATTAAATTCATGAAAAAAAAGCAAAAAATAGACTACTGGTAGTTGCTTAAAAATCAATAACATGGTAAAATGAGACATTCCCCATTAGAAAAAGCAAAATAATTCCAAGAAATCCAGGCCCATTTATCTCATGCTTGGTAAATCATAGCAGATCTTACCAGTTACCAACATCCTAGTGAACTTAAATGTTAGTATAATTTCGACTTCCTTAATGAAAACCAAAAAATATTAAATGAGATAATGAAAGACACCCAGAGTAAACAGGCCTTTAAACTGATTAAAAAGGAATTAAGACCCACACACAGCCAAGAAAATTCTCATAAACTGACAAAAGGTTCTAAAACAAAGATCAAACTAATAGATATAAACCAAAAACAATGGGGGACTTGGTACCAAGTTAAACCCCACAAAAGAATATTGATGATCTCAACATCAGAAACATGAATGAAACCAAAACCAAAACCAAAACTCTGACCAATTCAATCACTCAATATTTTGTCATATAACTAGCACCCTAGTCCATCTCTCTTACCATTATGTAGAACAGATTCCTACATTGTTTAGTTATGAGTGCCTTGTAAGTTTGGCAATACAATTGACCACAGTCCCAACTTGTAATCAGACTAGTAATATATAATTAATATGATAACGGTAATGGTAATAAGCATTTAACAGAACTAACATGCAAGGAATGAAATCGGTGTCAAGGCTGAACTGTATACACCAAAAAAGAAAAAAAAAAACTGAAACAAAATTTCTTTCAAGCAAATAAATCAGTCAAAAACAACAAGCAAAAAGCAGCTAATCCCTCATCGGTGGTGAAAATTCACACCGTTTACCAAATTCTTACCAGGTAAGTGCTTTCCGGCAAGAGGTTCACATTCAACTACCTTATTGTGTAACATCCTTGGCCTCAAAAACAGATTCTTGGTAAGCATTTTAAACCTGGTGAGCGCTTGGCTCTTTTCCTTGTCTCTTACCAAGTAAGCTTCTCGGTCCTCACCACCATGATAAATCAATAAGATAAATGATAGTCGTAGATAACCGTTTAGTAAACGGTCTGTAATACTTTCAAAACACAAGCATTTATACTCAGTCATCAACTCTTTAGCTATAACCAAAACAACTAGGATCTATTCTAAAGTTAAATAGAAAAAACGGAACTAAAATTGAACTAAAACTGAACTCTTTCAGACAGACTCTAGCCGGCCAATGCATAAAACAATTACCAAGCAGCAATCAAAGCAAAACAGATTTGAAATCAAACTCAAAAGTAACAATTGAGCATCTGCTCACTTGAAATAACCAAAAACAAACATCCACATAATGAAAGAACCAGCAATTATCATACATATCAATCAAAGGCCGAACATTTGCACATATAAACAACAATAATCAACGTATATACGAACAGAATATACTAACAAGGCATAAATAGGAAAATGTTTTTGGACCTTCTTTTCACCAAGGAAGTTACGGATCTCAATCGCAGAGTTGTTGTTCGTAATGCTGGCATTGATCGGAAAGTGAGCGTACACAAAACGCATCTTGTACCGGAACCCCTGAGTGACTCCGATGATCAGGTTGCTGACGTGGCTGAGCGCCGTACGGATGGCGGCGGTGGTTTTCCGAGATCCGAACCAGGCGTCGACCTTCAGCTTCTGTTTTCCGGTCTCTTCGTCGGTGATGAGCTGGAAATCGAGGTTGAGATGCTTGAAGTTACGAGTTAGGGTTCCCCTCGGTCCTTTCACTTCGATGATCTTCGCCTTGATTTTGATCTCGATGCCGTCCGGGATGTCCATGGTCTCCGATGAAAGGATCGTCTTCATGTTTTCCGATTTCTGTCAACGAACGGCGGCGGATTAGGGTTTTAGGGTTCCGGGAGAATCGAAGAAAAACCCTAGAGTGAAGAGGATGTGTGAGTATATATAGGGCAAGGGTTGCATTCAGTTTTTTTTTTTTTTTTATTAATCACCAACTAGAAAAGAAGAGGTTTTTGATTTCATTTGTTTTTGGTTGGTTTTCGGTTAAGATCTATGCGGATATAATTGTTTGTTTGGATATATCTGTATGGAGTCGGTCCTAGAATCGGAACTGACGGTTCTTAAGATGAGGGGATGGAAGCTGGTTGGTTTTATATCTTTGGAATCGGAACCAATCACATCAGTTTCGATTTCGGAACTGACAGTTTTGAAGCGGTTCCAGTTCGAAAGATGGGTACACGAATCCGGACCCATAGTACTGAATAAACAGTCTAAATGTCATAAATGATCATTTTATTCATAGTTTTTAGCGATTTTAAATAACACAGATTAATATCATAAATCAATATGAAAATTTCATAAAAGAAAATCCATAACCACTATAAGAAAAAACAAACAAGCTTTTTTTTATGTGGAGGATTGGTTATCGCTTAGGGGTTCATAACATTCTAATTGCGTTCGAGCATTTTCGTGCACATGCCTCGAGACATTTAAGTGAGGCCATGTTTAGCTCCAAAAATTGTCGGGGATTAGTCGGGCTTTAGCCCTGACACCCTTCCAAAAAAAGCCAAGATTTGTGGAATCGATTGATTTTTCCTCTAGGATCGATTTATCAACAAATGAAGAAGAAAAACTCGTAATTTTGGAATCGACTGAAACGAGTCGATTTGTCCTCTGGAGTTGATCAATTTTGTAGAATCCATATATCCTCAAATGAAGATAAAAACCAACCAATCCAATATTCAACAATTTTACTAAACAATTGTTATATTCAAACAAAAATATAGACTAGGGTTGAAATGTTTTTTTATGATATTCAGACTAGTGTCTGCATTTGGTAATCAGTATGAATAACGAAGATGAATGTTCATACATTATTCATGATGAATAATCCAACATTCAAGTTTAATGTTATGTTATTCATCCTAAATATTATATTATGTATCATTAATAATGTATCAACATTCATTTTCATTATTCATACTGAGTAGGGATGTAAACATGTTTGACCCAAGCCAAGCCAGACATTTATCAAGTCAGGCACATTTAGGCCTCTTTAAGTTCGAGCTCAAGCTCTTGATGTTGAGCTCTAGCTCGTCTCGTTTAAGATTTATGAAGCTTGGGTTCGACTTGTTTAGGCTCATGTATTTTTTTGATATTTTTTGGTAAAGTAGCTAATAAGCTAGCTGATAGCTGATAACCAAGTTGTTGACTAATAAGCTAGTTAGTAACCGAACTTGTCAAGGCTCGGCTCGTTTAGAGCTTTTAATGATCTGAGCTCGAGTAGTTCAACTCATTTACATTCCTAATACTGAATTCAAACACGTATCGCGTTCTTGGTTGCTTTGCAATGAAAAATCAGTTTTCATTTGAACTTGTCTCTATTATTATAATATCAAATTGTTTTTAGTGGTTTTTTAGCATAGGGGTGAGCATTGGGCCCGAACCGGACCGAACTGGCCCGAACCGGACCGAACCCGGTTTGGAACCGGAACCGAAAATGGCCAATTCTTAGGACCGAAAACCGGACCGTATAAGTAATATCGGTTCCGGTCCCGGTTTTCCAGTCAAAAACCCGGTTGGAACCGTGTAATCAAAATATATAGTGTGATGATTTCTTTTTCGGTCAAAAACATATTTTATTATTTCATATTATTATTTTACTTATTTAAATAGACAATTAATCGACAATAATGAAATAAAAAACGTATATATATATAAGAGTTTTATACGAGAACAATAACTATTCATATAGTTAGTATCGTGATGGTCGATGGTTTTTTATCGCCGTTTTTTATGGATATATATATATATATATATATATATGCGAGAATTATACGAGAACAATAACTATTTATATATATAGTTAGTATCGCGATGGTTGATGGTTTTTTGATCGTCGTTTTTTGATGGATATATATATATATATATATGAGAGAGATTTATACGAGAATAATAACTATTTATATAGTTAGTATTGTGATGGTCGACCGTTTTTTGATGAATTTTTTAATTGCCAAGGTTTTTTTAAGTGCATGTTTCTTGTCGGACTTATTGAATAATATAGTTAGAATTAAATTTTTTTAAATGACAATAAGTATATTAAGCGTCTCTTAAACATCCGGTCTGGTCCCGGTTTTTTACCCGCATATTTGGAACCGAACCCGGTTTGGAACCGGAACCGGAAATGGCCAATTTTTAGAACCGAGAACCGAACCGCATACGTAATACCGGTTCCGGTTTCGGTCCCGGTCCCGGTTCCGGTTCCGGTTCGGGCCGGTTTTTCCAGGTCCAATGCTCACCCCTATTTTAGCATGTAGTAGGACTTGTATTTTTTTATTGTTTAAGGCCATGAGTAGCACAACCTCAGGACGGGTTTGAGGATTTTTAGCAGGTTCAGCCCGTATGCATAACACCCCAAAGCCCAAAGCTATAAGTTGGCCCAATAACTTCGAGTTCTAACTAAAAACTATGGTTAAAGTTATTGGTAGCCTATGACTTGAGGCTTATAAAGAGCTTACAAGTTCAACTTTCTATTCATGTGGGACGGGTTGTTACAGTATGTGCTAAAGCCTCTAGCGGGTCCAAGCCACGGGTTCAACTTCGGCTTCCAGAACCCATCTTACCCGACCACTCTCTTTTATATTATATTTAAAATTAATAAAAAAATAACAAGGGTCTAAGGGTATCAAAAGCTATACCACGGGATGTAAAAGTTGTTGAGGATTTGAAGATAGGATAATAAAAGGCTGATGTTGTGATAATGAAACACTCTGAATTCAAACGAATGTGGTACAATGGCCTAATGAACATAACCATAATTAATGTGGATCAAAGACGCTCCTAAAATGCAATCGTATACATAAAGGAAGGTTCATGCGAGAAGCATATCAATTTAAGAAAAACGTGATGTGTAATATCAACCACTTATTTTCGGTTACGGTGGACACGATCACGGAGGATTGACGCGATCCATGAGAGGGTATAGATTATCAAAAGGATTATTGGTCAGAGCCGTTTTTATTAACCGAATGAATGACTGAAATTACTTATTACGTTTTCTTAAAAAATTATGTTTCTCAATTAAACCTTTCCGTATACATACCCCCTAGTTGGATAGGGTCATTCTCCCTTAGATGCTGATTTGGATTAGGATCTATTGTTGATGTCGATGATACAGTAAACTTGCTTTTTGGATTTGGGTGGTCGGTCTTCATCGGAGAAAAAGCTCCGGTGAAGATGGGTCGTATGGAGAAGATGATGAGCGGCCCCACATGGCATTATCTTTTTGGTTAAACACTAGAAAAGACAAAAATAAATAAATACAGAGTATACAATTCTAAATAAAAACATTCAATGAATATAAAAGAAAAGTTAATTAAAAAACGTAAATCACATACACTTAGTTAACAACCTCTTTTAATTGGCACCAACTCCAAGTCCAACAACAAAATTGTATATTAAGTAAATTACGGGTTTGGTCCTCATGGTTTGATGGTCTTTATGGATTTAGTCCCTAAACTTCAATAATTATGGATTTGGTTTTCGTGGTTTGCAAATTCTATTGGAATTGGTTCCTGATGGTGCAAGTAGACGGGACCAAATTCACAAGAATTTGCAAACCACAAAAAACTAAATCCAATAGAATTTGCAAACCAAATTCGTAATTATTGAAGTTTCGGACCAAATCTATAAAAACCACTAAACCACGAGCACCAAATCCGTAATTTACTCTTCTACATTTAATAACAATAACATGTTAACATTTTAAATATTTAGAAAAATATTTCTTTCACTGTTTACGTTTAAAGACCCTTCTTTAAAATCAAATAAACAAACAATAAAATAGAGAAAATAATTATTGGGAAAAAAATAATATAAATATCCCCAAAGTGGGCAACAATAACATCACCCCGTCTTCTTCAACAACCACCAATCTGACTTTGGTATAATATTTCCTAAAATCAAGAAATCCAATAAAATTTCATTGTTTCAAAATTCTTTACAATCTTCACCTAATCCATTTCATATTAATCCTCCTCCTATACTAACATCCACTAGAAAAAACGCTTACCCTTGCGGCAAGTATTTATACAATCCCCTTTTAAGCCCACATATATGATAATTATCATCATAATATACCAACCAACCAATTAATTCAAGATCAAGAAAAACCACAAGTCTTTCAATAATCTTTTCTCCATTCTTAGCTCACCATCGCCGCATCCTCTTCACAGGGTGTCATGTTTAGGTCCGGCAAAACAAACCCTTTTTCCCGTTCCTTAGTTTCCGCTTCTACTCTACACGATGTCTGATCCGATTGCTTAACCAATGCCGACGACTCCGGTTCATGCTCCTTTCTTGGATTTCGATCAAAATCCATCTGCGAAAATTAACGTAACACGTTTAATATTTGAGATGAAACATCCACAGGGGTTAAAATTTTAAAAAGAATATTAACAACAATTTGGGCATACCTTAATTCTCTTCAAATTCTCACTTGTAACCATTTGTTGACTCAAATTCAATCGCATCGATACCAATTCCTGATGATTTTTAAAGAAAGAAAGCAATTAGAATCCGGAATTACACACATTAATAATTAATGTAACAAGATTCAAAGCCTTAAAAACTTTCAAAAATAATAAAATAAAATAAAATAAATACCTTGTTTATGTGTATCCTTTCCTTCAATAAAGAACCTTCTACCTCTTTAAGTTCATCATATGGCTGCAAAACAAAAGTAACCCCCATTTAATTACTTCCCTCCCATTATCATTTTCTCACATAAATTAATATTACTTTTTAGATATTCTGATTTAAGCAAAAATAATAGTTAAAAAATAAAGGTATACCTTTCTTTTATGAGATTTGTTGTAGCCAGAGGTGGATGCAACTTCATTAGCCTGCAAATTTAAAGAAAAATATAAGAATAAAATATAAATTTTATTTCAAATGGTGCATAAAGCAAAATGTGAAACAAACATATATATAAGCAGAAAGAGTAGGAAGTTTCTTTTTTTAATTACAATTTTACCCTTTTTGAAAGAATATCAAAAAAGTCAAAAAGATATAGCCGACAAACTCTCACACGCCAAACATATCCAAAATGTGTGATTATTCCCTTCAATATTTATTATCATCTAAAAATTTATTTAAAATAAAATAAAACCACATTTTAAAGAGGTTAGACCCGAAAAAAGAGGACGGATCCGAGAAAAAGATCCATTGAAAAGAAGGTAAAACAAGAGCAATAAGTTGGTATATTAAAATAATAAAATATAATTTTTATGAAAACTTTAAATAACAGACGATTAATAAAAAGACAAAAGTGCCCTCCCCAACCCTATTATTTTTGCTTTTATGTGACGAACCCTAGCCCCACTACCCAACCGCATTATAGCATGTAATTTAAGACAAGCGGCAAGGGCAAATTTGTCCATAAAATATTTTTTTTAACTCTTGTTTAACAAGTTTCAAGTTTCTTGGATCTTGATCTTTAATTCTTGATGCGTTATTGTCAGTTAACCCGCCAGCTCAACCCTTCCCATTTTACCAAAATACCCCTCAAAACCACTACACAAGAAACAGGGAAAAAAAGCCACTTTTGGGTGCCATTCCCGATAACTTTGTGCGTGTTTTCGTTATTAAATGACAGAAAAACCCCCACCGGATTCATTCTCCGACGAGGGTATTTCCGTCCATTTAAAAAAAACATGAAGTCAAACCCAATCCCCCCATATTACCAATAAGATGGCCAGAGAAGGGGTAAAAAAGTAAAAACAATCCATTTTTTTAAGAAGACGGTGAAAAATCTGTAAAAGCCATCTGAATCCAATAAGACGAACGACGGCCGGAAAAGTCTGACGTGGCACAGATCAGGCCGGAATTAAACCAATTTTAGGTCAAAAAAAACAAAAATCCAATAAACAGTTTAAGAGAATGTGAAATTGAAATATTAGCGTTAAAAGAACGCCGGCCAAATCGACGTAACTTTCCGGCGATAGATAATAGAAAAGAGAAAACTCCGGCCAAATCGACGTAACTTTTCCGGCGACCGATAGATAGAAATCAAATCCAATTAAGAGATAACAACAAACCTTAATAGATCTGCCTCCGGCGGATGAGAGATCTGACGGCCGGCTAGACTCTTCATAACAACCATCGCTAACAGAACCACCACTCCACGACAGATGAGTGGTAGGGCTACCACGCTGCTGCTGCTGCTGCTCTTTCTCTTTCCCGACGACGGCGGCGGCGGCGGCGGTGGCGGTGGTGGTGGAAGAAGGCGTGGATTTAGATCGATTCTTCCGGAGGCCCCAAGGCCGAAGAACCGATTTAACCGATGATGATGATGATGGCGTTGGATTATGAGCTTTTGTTAATGAATCTGAAGAAGATTTAGAGTGTTTCATTCGTATAAGAAGGTCGGCCACGAGAATATCGTTGGTTAAGGCGGCCTCCAGCCAGTATTCCGTCGTCATCTCCGATCACCGGCGGTACAGATAGAAGACGATTTCGTGAGCTTCTTCTTCTTCTTTCACAGATTTAGAGAGAGAAGAGAGAGAAAGTAGAGAGAGAAAGATGAGATTGGGGGAAGTGGGGATGGGGGAGGTGAAAAAAAAGGCTTTTATAGGAGAGATGTGGAAATTGGAATTGGAATGAATGAAATTATTTATGTGCGTGGATATATAATTTGTTTATTTTTTTGGAATTAATTTTTAATAGAGTAAAATACAATTTTGGTCCCTGTGGTTTGACAAAAGTCTCACTTTTGGTCCCTACAATTTAAAAAATACACATTAGCCACTGCAATATGCGATTTGGTCCAATTTTGGTCCCTGACACTAACGACTATTAAATGAACCGTTAGTTAGGGGGTAGTTTTGCCATTTTTCATTTTTAACAACCACAGGGACCAATCTGGACAAATTTTCTTTTTGGTGTTTTGTCATTTTCCAGTTTTGTCTCTATGACTTCATCTTCCTAACAAAAACACACACACACACACACACACACACACACACACACACACACACACACACACACACACACACACACACACACACACACACACACACACACACACACACACACAACACCAAAAACCCATTACCCTTATCCATACCACTTAACCCACCACCCACCATCCACCACCACCACCTACCTCTACCACCCACCACTACCACCACCTATCTCCACCACCCAACACCACCACCTATCTCCACCACCCACCACCACCTATCTTCACCACCCACCAGTACCCATTTTACCCACCCTTTCACCGCCATCGCCTACCACCTCCACCGTCGCCTACCTCCACCACCCACCTCTACCGCCAGCTATCTCCACCATCCACCTCTACGCCGTCTAGCTGCAAACTACCCCCTCCAAGATGAAAAATAGGGACCAGAATTCAGATCTTGATTTCTCCGGCAGAATCCCGACTCAAATCCCGATTTCTTCTGCAGAACCCCGATCTCCGGCAGAATCCGACGCCATGACGTAAACGAAAGCTCGGTGGCGGTTGTGGTGGTGGTGGTTTCCTTCGTTCAGATTTGGTGGTGAAGCTCGGTGATGGTGGTTTCCTTCGTTTAGATCTGGTTGTGGCGGTGGGTGGTAGATCTGGTAATGGAAGCTCGATGGTGGTGGTTTCCTTCATTTCATATTTGGCGGTGGTGGTGAGGGGTGGTATGTGGTGGTGGAAAAAGGATGGTTGATGGTGGTGGTGGGTGGTTGATGGTGGAGGAAAAAGGATGATTGATGGTGGTGGTGGTGGGTGATGGTGGATGATAAAGATGTGGGTGGTGGTGAAGGTGGGTGGCGGTGGTGATGGGTGGGTGGTGGTGGATGATGAAGATGTGGGTGAAGAAGAAGGTGGGTGGTAGTGGTGGTGGATGATGAAGGATGATGAAGATGTGGGTGAAGAAGAAAGAGGTGGTGGTGGTGGTGGTGGGGTGGTGGGTGGTGGGTGGTGGTGGTAGGTGAAGAAGAAGAAGGTGTATATATATATATATATATATTAAATAGAGTAAATTACACTATTGGTCCTTGTGGTTATTATAAAAGTAAAAACAAGATAAAATGGAAAAAAAATTCAAATTAACCCCAAACTAACGGTTTTACTTAACAGCTGTTAGTTAGAGGGACCAAAATTGGACCAAATCGCATATTGCAGTGGCTAATGTGTATTTTTTAAATTGTAGGGACCAAAATTGAGACTTTTGTCAAACCACAGAGACCAAAAATGTATTTTACTCTTTTTAATAACTCTAAAATTGATTTTGTTGGATTTTTACTGTGATTAAAGTTTTAGTGTAACGTAATATTTTACTAAATATTTTATATCACCGTCATTATAATATATGGTAAGTATTTTGTTTAACTTTACCATATTCTTAATTTCTTATACATTAAGTACTTCGGACATATCTTTGATAATTTATTTAATTATATAATATATAAAAGATATCAATAATAGTTATATTTGTTTTTCTATAGTTGATGATGATAATCATTTGGGAAGATTGGTAATGCTAATGTTAATTAAATTAGTATGTATGATGTTTTTTTTTTATAATCATATCAATTTATCAGATAATTTACTAGTTAGTTATTAAAAAAAAATTCAGATAGGTAATAATATAAAATGTGCATTACATAAATCGTTTATGGACATGTAATTCCATCTATAAATTTTCATGGAGTTAAGAGATTGCAATTGGGTTAAGTGTGACAATTGGTATGTGTATATATAGGCCACTTGATATTGTTATGGTTTCATATCCAATTTGTTACATGTATGTCATATAATTTAACTTTAAGACAATTTTTTATATCGATAAATATATATACAGGCTCAAATTTAAGATTCTAAAAGATTGTTAGTTTGGAATTAAGTGTCATTTAGGTTTATAATTTAACAACAAAGATTACTACATCTTGTTGCCCTCTTGTGTAGCATTATGAAACTTTTTTTAAAGAATCCAATCAAATGATAGTCTCAATCAAAGCATTAGTAGCTAATTGGTCGGTAACATTCATAGAGAAACAGTGGATGACATCTCTGTCTACCCGAGTTCGATTCATGGGGGTGGGCATGTAGTGATACCTTGACCATAAGTCGACTTCGTGTCGAGAGGTGTGCGTATGTTATATGTCGTTAAAAAACACGATAGTCCCAATCAAGCATGTGTTCATGGATGGTTTTTGTAGGTAACTTTAACTTTTGATTATAGTAATGAAAATCTTAAAATGAATTGAAACAAAAACTAAACATATATTCAAATATCATTAAATTTTATATGTATGCTTGAATATGAGTATGAAAGAAACGCCAAAAAACAACTATTGAATAAACATTTATTTCTTGTCATGTTTGTGGATGCAATTGTGTATAAAACCTATAAATACAAGACAAGTACTCATATAACTCTTTCCTAAAATACGATTACATCTAGCTTGATAGTTGATGTGTGGTATTGATGAGTCAATGTTATTGTCAAAATATAAATGCATTTGTTTTATTTTAATATAAGACTTTTATGTATTTGAACTATGGCAACTTGGTTTACATAATCATTTTGTTTTTATCTTATGGATCTCATGGTTATGACTTAAGATTCTATTTGTATTTTATATATGCCAAAACAAAATAAGAGACCAACCCATGAATCATTTCAAAATCAATCTCACAAATAACATAGACGTTTGCCAACAATTCTTGTTACTAAAATATATAATCTTAGAATGTTGAATTGTACAAATTAAAATTTACGATCTTTTAATAACCCAATTTCTCATTTGTGCTATATTCTAAGTTCAAAGATCGCTTGGTAGGGAAGCTTGCATTTTGAGGACCAAATATGTAAATTGGGAACAAAAAGGTAAAGGAAAATGCATCCAATTTCTTCCTTATCTTTGATGATTTCTACACCTAGTGTCCTTTGTGTGTTAGAGGCTTAGAGAGAAGAGTTTCAATTGGACAAAAGACTTGGTTTAAACATTAAAGTTGGTTTATCTTGATGATTCATGGAAGTTTTTGTTAAATATATTTAGTGTGGGGTTTTCAAGTTTGAAAGCTTGATGATTAAGTTTATGGGGTGATTATAGTGGGACTGGTGGTGTTTGACTGTTAGAATTTGTTTGAAAATCATTTGGAGGTTTAAATGTGTTGGGACGACTTTGGGTTGGATTTTAAGGATAAGGAATTGAATTTTCAGATAAAAAATGTAGTTGTGGAATGCAGCAAACCGACAAGGCTCAGCAGGACTTGTGCGATGATCTTGCTTGTGAACCACGTCATGTAGGCCATTGTTCATGCATTTTCCGACCGTCTCTTCACATCATGGGACGAGTATGGGGTGTTGTATAAGGTTTTGATTAGAAGGTTATAGAAGAATGTTACAGGGCCATTTTTAGGTGCTTAGTTTAAGACTTTCTTGTGGCTAAGACTCGTGGTGGAGTGTTGGGCGGCATGCGAGTTCTTCGACTATTTTCCCAAAATGAAATAAATGTTTTGACAATATTGTCTACAAAATGCTTATACATGATTTTACAAGCATGCAATACATGGTTATACACTTTATAGTTTATGAAATGGAGACTGTTGAATATGCACACAAAATGCTTTGCATTGATGCTTATTGTGCATGAAAACATTTGCTGACATTTTGGTGGTGTATGTGGGTTGGTTGCTTGCACATTGGTTTCGTAAGGATGTGTATCCCTTTGTGCAGAAAACATTTGCTGACATTTTGGTGGTGTATGTGGGTTGGTTGCTTGCACATTGGTTTCGTAAGGATGTGTATCCCTTTGTGCAGAAAACATTTGCTGACATTTTGGTGGTGTATGTGGGTTGGTTGCTTGCACATTGGTTTCGTAAGGATGTGTATCCCTTTGTGCAGTTGAATACATTTCACATTGTACAGTTGAATAGCCGGCTTATGAAGTGCAAATATGCGTGACTGGAGCTATGTGGTTGTTGTGTATAATTAATTGAGTAGGAATGTAGTCTTTCGAATCTGCATCATTTTCAGCATAAGTTTCATATAATGATGTTAAAACTTGTGTTTGGTTTTATACCATGTTTACGAGGAATCCACTAGACCTTTCGGTCTAACTCCCGTTTCCAAACTAAAATATGTTCATCCGAGTATATAGTAAAGATTGCTAACATGAGAAAAAAGGTACAGTGTGGATATTGGAAAGATGGTTGTTTTAGTTACCCGTTTGCTAGTACAAACGTTTAATCTATGCTTACCTTAGAAGCATGGGTAGTCCGACAATGGTAAGATTTTCAGCTTCGACTAAATTTATGTAATTCTGTTGTGGATTTTTGTAGATATGTTGGGGAATTTGTATTAGTGGGACGTTGATGGATCCTATGTTTGTTTATTATTTATATTGATGTAATTTTAGATTTCGTTATGTTACATATCTCATATCTATTAGTTTTTTATTAGTTGTACAATATCAAGTTTTACAAGTCGGACATAGGTATAGTTTTTTTTCTTTTATAAATGTCTTATAGGGGTTGGATTCTGATGAGGTATGTCAAATTTGATGAAAAATGGTTTTCAACTGTTAGATGAAAAATAAACTAACATTAAGATAAAATGCACCAAAATAAGATACACTAGATCGATTACATTTTAAACTACAACTCACAACTCAAGAAATAGTATTTGATTAAAAATGATAAACAAGTTACAAATACTTTTGTTTAAAATAACACTTATTACATAATTTCATACCTATTTTAGAGCATTTGATTTTCACAAATATTGATAGATGATTATTTTATTATGTGAAATATTTAAAGTACTTGAAAATAATAGAAACGGAACTATAGAATCTTTACATATTAAAATATCATTAACTTATTTAACTTTTGTGATAATTGTTCAACCATTGCCTTGCTATTTTTAAATTGGATAATGACTTCAACTCAAACTTATCGAAAGGCATTTCAAATCTTGGAAAAGGTAATTTAAAAACTTATTTTGTATTCAATGTATTGTTTTAAAATAAAAATAAAATAAAAATAGGAGTAAGTTATGTTTTTAGTCCCCATGGTTTCTCAAACTTTCTATGATTTAAAAATCATGTTTTTCATCTATAAAATTTATAATTAATTAATATTTTGAGTAAAATACAAATTTGGTCCCTGTGGTTTAGCAAAAGTCTCACTTTTGGTCCCTACAATTTAAAAAATACACATTAGCCACTGCAATATGCGTTTTCGTCCAATTTTGGTCCCTCTGACTAACAGTCGTTAAATAAAGCCGTTAGTTTAGAGTCAGTTTGAATTTTTTTCCATTTTCTTCTTGTTTTTACCTTAAGAATAACCACAAGGACCAAAAGTGTAATTTATTCTATATATTTATACATATATACACACACCTCATTCTTCTTCTTATTCTTCACCCACCACTATCACCAATCCACCACCACCACCCATCCTCCACCACCACTACCACCAATCCACCCACTACCACAAACCACCCATCCACCTACCCACCACCACCACCACCTCCTTTTTCTTCTTCATCCACCACCACCACCACAACCGCCACCGCTCGCCGACCACCTCTCCGGCCACCTCTCATCGACAGCCCTCTCGCCGATAGCCTCTCCGACCACCTCTCGTAGACCACCTCTCTCCGGCCACCATTTTAAGTTTTCGATCTGAGTTTCGAATTTGAGTTCCGGATCTGAGCTTCAAATCTGAGTTTCTGATCGGAGCTTCGAATATGAGTTTCAGATCTGAGTTTCGAATCTGGAGGTGAGTGGTGGTGGAGGGGGACGTTTGTAGGGGACGAATCAGAGGTGAGTGGTGGTCTTGATAGTGGCTCACGGTGTAAACGGCATCGTTTGCAGGTAGACGACGGTGGAGGTGGGCGATGGAGGTTGGCGGCAGGTGGAGGTAGGCAACAGGTGGAGGTGGGTAATGATGAAGGTGGGTGGTGGAGGTGGTGGCGGCTGTGGTAGTGGGTGATGAAGATCTGGATGAAGAAGAAGGAGGTGGTGGCTGTGGTGGTGGTGGCAGCAGTGGTGGTGGTGGTGGATGATGAAGATGTGGATGAAGGAGGAGGTGGTGGTGGTGGTGGGTGGGTAGTGGTGGGTGGATGGTGGTGGTGGTGATAGGTGAAGAAGAAAGAGGAGGTGTTTGTATATATGTATAAATATATAAAATAAATTACACTTTTGGTCCTTGTGGTTATTCTTAAGGTAAAAACAAGAAAAAAATGGAAAAAAATCAAACTGACCCTAAACTAACGGCTTTATTTAACGACTGTTAGTCAGAGGGACTAAAATTGGACCAAAACGCATATTGTAGTGGCTAATGTGTATTTTTTAAACTGTAGGGACCAAAAGTGAGACTTTTGCTAAACCACAGGGACCAAATTTGTATTTTACTCTAATATTTTTGTTCTTATAGTGTATATAATATATTATTGTTTTGTTTTCTAATGTTTGCAATTTCATATTCTTTTAATCTCTTTATATTTAAAGAGAGGAATTATTTCAGCAATAAAATCATAATTTATAAATCATAGAAATTAAAAACAAATCATAAAGACAAAAATTGAAATAAACTCTTATATTAAAATTAAGAAAATTTAATTATAATACTTGCAATATTAATGTAATTAAAAATCAGGTTGTGTATGATATTCATTTTAATATGTTTTTTTCGTTTTTATGAAAATATATTATTTATTATATATACTCTAATAATGAAACATATGCTGAGACATGTATAAATATATATAATTGGAGTATCGCAAATTTTTAATATTTTATATAAATATATTCACACTATGCATTCTTTCCAATATGACTCAAATTTCAAAATTTTCTTGTATTTCATGTTCGTATTACTAGTATTGATTTAATTTAGAGCGAATTACAAATTTCATCCGTGTGGTGTGTTACGAATTACGATCGTAATCTTTAAACTCTAAAATTCTTGGATAGGATTTTTATAATTTTAAAGGCCTTTATTAAACGCTTACTGGAATAAGTAATTACCAATATCATTTATCTTATTGATTGAGCATAACGAGGGCGATAGGTTTATTTGGTAAGAAACAAGACAATGAGCCAAATTCTGAGACTCTTACCACGGTGAGTGTGGAAATGACTCTTACCCGTTAAACGCTTACTAGGTGATTTAAAATGCTTATAAGAATCTGGTTCAAGGCCAATGATGTTACATGATAAGAAGGTAGTTGCATGCAAATCTCTTGCTGGTAAACTCTTACCTGGTAAGAATTTGGCAAATGGCCACTTAGTCTTGTATGGATTGCGTCATTTGGCTACAGTTTTGTTATGGATTATGTCTCTTGCCCTAAGTCTCATTAACAAAAACCCGTTAAGTTAGGGATATTTGTCAAGCAAATCATAGACACACTCTCCCCTCTCTCTCTCTCTCTCTCTCTCTCTCTCTCTCACTCTCTCTCACACATACACACAAGAACTTACAAAGCTTTTTAACTTATTTTTTTAAGTTGTTGTTAGTTTTCACTTCTTAGTGAAAGATTGTTAAGATAGATTTTTTCTGGTTTTTCCCCCGCAACAATTAGTGTTTGTCATTTCTTGTTGGGACTAACAAAAACTTAAATCCGTTTTACTGTTCCTAAACCTTATACCACTCAAACTTCTCACATAGAACGGCATCGCTGCCTATTGCCATCTCTCGCCTCCATTGTCGTCCATTCTCCATTATGCTAATTGTTGTTTTTTACCATATCTATCGATCTCCCTTTTTCAACAATTTAATTGAGTGCGTGTACATAAAACAAAAAGGAGAAAGTTCAACATTGTTGTCCAAGTTATAAGGCCATCAATACCCGAGCTCTTTGCCACATCTGTACCACATCAACGCTACATCAGCTTTACCTACAACCCTCTTTAAGCCCTCTGAAGCCCTGCCTGTTAGTACCCGAACTCTCCAAACCAAATACCCAATACATATAATTTAAATAAAAAAGGAAGAGAGAGAGAGAGAGAGAAAAGAGAGAGAGAGAGAGAAATGATAAGAAAGAGAGAGAGAGAGATGAAGTTGGGGATTCATCGGTGTGGCCACACCGCTCGTGCTCTCTACCGCCAACCCGCCAGAATTCGTACCGAAACCCGCCCACTCCATTGTGCTCAGCACGCTGAGCCTAAGCCTACTGACTACAAACACAAACACAAAGCCCAAGCCTACCGCTACGCCTGGCCTAACAATTTTGTGACTTTATGGTTCTTAAACTTAAAAATGTATGATGTTATCTAAAAAAATTCCAAAATTCAACAAATTATGCTTAACTCAACTTAGTGATAGGGCAAGGAAGTAACTCAACTCGATAATTGATGTAAATAATCTACAAAACACATACTCAGGTCTTGGGATTAGTTGGTAAAGGGATATGATGAAGAGACTTTGTCCAAATACATAATAACTTCTAGAATCAAACTCAGGCCACCCCTACTAGCCTGAGCAGCAAAGTAAGCCGAAAAATGCCCCCTCACGTTCGTGTCCTTGAAGGCAGGATCTGTGTGAGGTCAGTTAGGGTTGTCGGTAATCAAATTTTGCCCAGACAACATACTCAGGCCAGGATTAGGTTGAGACATCGTGTAGAGGAACTTGAATAATCATCACTTCCTCTTCATGCATCATTTCAAGTGTTTCCTCCAAGTCTCCAACCCTAGCTTTTCTTTACATTTTGTCAATCTTCACTTCATTCGTCTTCAATTCACTAAATCAAGTTAGGAGTTTCAAGCTTCATCAATGATTAACGTGTAATTGTTGCACGAATTAATTCTTTACCTAGATGTATTGTTTTATTTGCTTAACGCTCATATGTCAAGTCTTAGCACACATGAAGAATGAAGACCAGTTTGTTTGCTTACCAATCATCTATTCAATCTCAACTTTGTCACTTTTTACTCCTTTTTTAAACTTTCATACTTGTTAATATTTGACATTTTTTGCTCCAATTTTATCACTATAAATATTCTCTACTTCTTCTTTCTTATAATTATTGCACCCACTATTGCAAGATGAGGAGATTCTTTTGTGAAATTGAATATTTTGTGTAATGTGAAGTTGATGAACTCTACTTGTTTCCGTATCCATAGTATTTGATTTGAGAAATATCACAAACTAACTTTAATTTGAGAAATATCTTCTTAGTATTTGATTAAGACATATCACAAATTACCCAATCACATGAAGGAAGCTTTATTGCTTTTATTTTTCTTTTGAAAAGTTACAAAACAAATAAGTTTTTAGGACGATCTGAAGATAAGCTAGCTTATAAGCTAGTCCATCCAAACATGTACCAGGAAGCTAGCTTATAAGCTAGCTTTTTGAAACGCTACTTTGAGTAGATTATGAGGAGCTTATTGTAGCTTTTTCCAATTATACCCTTATTAATATTAGTTATTAAATTCAAATATACCCTTTTTGATCATTTTACATATTCATAAGCTAGTTTTTGTCAAACATAATTTGTTCACACGCTAGCTTATCAGCTACTAGCAAACTTATCAATCAACAGCTAGCTTATCCGCTATCCGCTAGCTTATCAGCTACCAGCTAGCTTATAAGCTACGGTTGCCAAACATAGCCGAACTAGATCAGCCTGGATTGAGCCACCAATTTTCCTTTTGTCCATTTATTTGATTTTGTGAATATTTTATATATTAAGCATCACATTGAAGTTATTATTAAATTAATGACTTATTTTGTAACAAACAATTTAACACATCTTTCCTACATGTTTTTTAGTTTGACATGATTTAGTGTAACGAAATTTATTTTGTTTTACATACTTAAACCACTCTTATATGAAAAGGAAAAATTGATTTAAATAGATACTAGTTGAGTACCCGCGCAATGCGGCGGAAGATGAAAATATAAACAATTTTAAAGCTTTGTTTGTATTGTTAGAGAGATTTCAACAATGACAAGTTTCTATTAAATGCTCCAAGCCTCCAACTTAATATGATCTTAAAATTTCAATTAATATATCGCAAATGAATCAAAACAGAAGGATCACGTAAAAAGTTAACTGTCTAAAATGTTTTAAGTTGACCTAAACCATTGATTTCTTTTGATCTTGTGTTTTTTCATATATTGCTCTTTAGATATGAATTGATTTTAGAACCGTTTACTAAACACTTTACCTGGGTAAGCACTTAACAAGTCATATTACTTTACTAAAAACATAAGCAAGTGATAGTTTTACTTGGTACATGAGGGTCATTGTCTATTACTATGGTTAGCGCTTAGCGGGTATATAATTGCATATATGATACCGTTTTTGTGAACTAAAATCTTACACAATAACCGTTAAATAAACGGGGTCTTAGTGTATCTCATTATAATTTTTATCCTATGGTTAAGAACCACTTCTCGTGCTTCTAAACCAAAATGTTGGAAAAATCAAAATAGAAGATAAAAATCTTTTGACGGAAACAAGACTTTTTTATTTATATTATGAACGACAACATTTTATTAAAAACCAAATACCGGAATACAAAGCAAGCTGACCCAAACTGGATAAACAATAGCTAACAAAAGAAATAAAAAACAAAGACCCAAATCGAGCTGCTAGCAGCAAACGACCCAAAAACAATCAACTTTCTGGCAGATTTAAAAGGAATTAATTTCCAGAAAAACACCAACCAACAATCAAAAAAGCTGCCCAAACTAAAACACAGCTGGACAAGGCCAAAATTTGCAGCAAAACTGTGCTCCAGACTTAATCCAGATGGTGGAAAATCACGAAAAAAAAAACATGTGAACCAGTATCTGTTTCGCCTTGGTTTCAGATCCACATACCATATAAAACAGTGCAGAACCTCGATGTCAAACCCACGACTAAACAGTGCCTACGCCCACAGCTGTTATGTACGAACAGCCCCTGCATCTGCACACCAAGACTGTTACCCACTGCTGTGTCTACGATCTGCACCTCCCCATTTTTGAGAATCACTTAACTGCAGCTACAAGCCAACTTCAGAACTGCTATATATATACCTTTTTGTGATGAGAGTCCTTTCCTGCTATAGGCATGCTCTAAAGTTGCTTTTTAACAAGCAATAAATTACCTTTTGTTGATCAGAGTCTTTGGAAGTTTAGGATGTAGGGAATGTAGATTAAAATACAACGCAAAAAAACTTAAAAGATATTAGGTATAACTCTCCTGAACGTTGAGAAAAATTAGAATAAACAAACCATCATATTCAGAAAGGAGACAGATCGAAAATGGAGAACGGAAACGTCACCTTGGGAGCCTGAGTCGTCTCATGAGAATGGACGCATCTTGGATTCTTGGAAGCGGGAGTATATCAATTACAACTATGTCGCTTAGACAATAAAGTACATTATGCATAAACGATTTGTAATGAAAGAGATTGTAGGACTTGTAGCCATTTGAACAAAACCACAAAACAATTTGGTAAAAAAAACAATTAAATATGACAAATAATGTCATAAACTAAGCTTAGTTTGTTTCAAAATCACATGCATATCTTAAAAAGAATATAAAATAGCCCATATTTGTAGAAGAATCACTTTTTCTTCTTTGAGAATAACTGTAAACAATATCAAATTCCAAATAAAAGTCTAAATTTCAAGCATGACAAAATTAAACACATCACACATGACTCAGTAAAGAAGAAAAGTAGAAGCACCAGAATAAGGCAAATTATCAAAAATGTCTTGCTCAGTTAACTGAATCAAACATAATATCAACACATTTGAACAAAATATTCCACCAAACCAAAAACTAAATAACACAAAATTGTTATAGGAACAACCTTTTAAACACCAGACATCATACCTTCCTTTTCTCTACTACAAGTTGCAACACAAAATCATTCAAATTCAAGTAAGATTATATATCATTCGAACTCATAATTAATAAACAGAACGAAATGTGCCAATTAAGCCCATCAAACTAATGATGGATGAATAAGAGCACAAATAAAAAGGAATAGAACATATAATTAATATATAACAGGCAAGAACCATCCAATCAACTTTAAACAAAGCAAAACAGAAAAGTATGCCAACAAATCTGTTGATGAAGACAGACATCTACTACCATAAATTTAAAATAAACATGTTGCCGAAACATTGTTAAATGTTTCTGTTTAGCTTTTGTAGGTGTCGGTAGGTAAACATAGACTTCTCAATGTCTTAAAGACTCTTATCAAACAACACATAAGTGGTTTCATGTCTAGAAACCCTTGGTTGTTCAAGTCCCCATCATCTACAACAAAAAAGCACTCTGCTTTACAATCTCAACCTTTACTCCAAAATGGGAGTAGTGACCATCTTATTGTAAATGAAACAGAAGATAAGAATCCAACCATCTCAAACAAGCATCAACGCATGCACAGAAAGTTAAAACTAACATGTACTCCAATTATCACATAAAAACTGCAAATAATTGTCTCCAAAATTTGGAATTGTTTCAACATCTATTAGATGATGACTAAAATTCCGCCAAAACAATCTCTCCATTACAGCAACAATATCAACAAACATGTGACAGTATAGATCATACATAATCAGTAATCATTTCAAATTTTCCTTTGCATCCATGAATATAAACAAATGCTATTGTTTTTCAGTGAAAAAATTCAAGTATTTTTATTATAATTACCTGACTATATAACCATTCTTTCCGTGTCGCTGGATACAAACAGAGGCAAGTCAATGAAGTGTTAACCTTTGAACAACACAACCCATGATGTAAGGAGATGAATTTTTTAAACATCAAGTTAAAAGGGATGCATCCAATTCCAGGGAAACTGAAAAATAAAGATCGATCATTGAAAAGATATCAGAAACCCAACATCAATCTGTGTATATCAGAAGCTAAAACACTAAAAGAACCGAGAAAGAATAAAGCAGAAAGGGTATTGAATATTGATAAAATATAAATAAAGATGGTAAAACTTACCACATATGAAGGCAAAAATGGCAGTCAATTATATCAATTTTTCCCTCTTTCTTTTGTTGATGATTATTCCTGTGCAAATGAAAGAATTTATACAATCCTTTTTCAAGAAAATGTGGTGAAATTTAGAACTTAGAATGTACAGATAGAGTTTGGATCAAACAAAAACATCAAATGGGAAAATAGTTAGTAGAAAATGAAATGAGTTTGATGACAATCAAGCACAAATTCTACAAATAAAACATAAACAGTTCTCAAACAAACAAATATAGATATGAAGAAAGCTACCGAATGTAACAATTGAATTATTAAGAACAACCTCAGCAATGGCACATCGCACATTACCTACGACCGATGCCGAAAGCATTTAGGCAGCCAAGCATTGGAGATGGAGCCTCGATGTGATGTACTTCTTGAGGTTGGAGGTCTGCAACAATGGAGATGGAGCCATGAAGATAATATGTGAAACCAAATTCAAAGCAAAATCAGAAGGTTTCACCTCAAAAATATTTCAAACTTGATTCAGACTTCAGAGAGATAGAGATGAACCCTAAATTCAGAGAGACAATGGGAAGATGATCGATGAGATGAAAATGGAACTTAAACGCATTTAAATCACGAATCTATAGTCACTATGAATAAGAATACCTAACAAATAGTCATCTTGAGAAACTGAATAGTCACTGAGAGAAGAATGTGCTCACACCTTGATTCTAAACCTCTAACCAAAGCAGTAGAGAGGCCATTTCTCGAAACACCCCTCAACTTGCAAACCGAAAAGATCTATAAAAAAACAATATAAAGAGAACCTCATTAACTCACGTGAATAAGATATGAAGCCAAATAAACCCAACCAAATTAACCAAACAAATCCCTTATCCCTCCACCATAGTATGACCTGATGCAAAAACATACAAATCATCCTTATCACTCTAAAGCCCAAATAAGAACTTTCTGATAGATAACCATAAAATAAATTCTAAATTCATCTATTGTCAAGATGGAAGATGCCTTCAAAGTTGATTAAGATTTGTAAAACATGAAATGACAGAACCAATCAAAAATTGAAAAAATACATCAAAGAAGAAAAAAATCAAAGAGAAAAAAAATCAAATAAACCAATATCAATGGTTCGTTTATGGAAAACATCAAAGAAAGAAATCACCTGATAAAGGAATGGCCGAATCGTACCTGTAGAGCGTAACTGATTTGAGATAGTATAAAAAGCCCTGCAATTGAAGAACCGATTCGAGATAGTGCCAAAGCTTGGTAAACAAAAATCAAATAGAACAACATCAAAGGGAAACCCTAAATCGTTTGCCTGATACTCTGAATCGTTGAATGCTTTACCTGCATGTTTGATCAAGAAGCAGCACATAAAATGGAGTGAAGAAGAAAACGATCTCAAAACCTAAAAGATTTCAAAGCCCAGCAGCAAAAAAGATGGAGCGAAGAAGAAATCGATTTGGTAGAATACGATACCTGATTGAAATCGATTGAAGAAGAAGACAGTGTTCAGTTGAGGCGATTCAAGCTGATTGGAAGGAGGAAGGGAATGAAGAGGCTACTTCTTTGAGCGAACATAAATCGTCACGTCTGGAAGGTAATCAACAGTCGGTGATGTTTGAAAGGCAGGAAGGCGGGGAATGAAGAGTCTGTTTTAAGAGTTTTAAGATATTTAAGACTTTATGCTTAATGGAGTTGTACATCATGCTTAATGGACTTGTTTTTAAGAGTTTTAGGAAATCTGCTTTATAAAGGAGTATAGATTTAACAAAATAAACTTGAATAAAATATGAAATAAATGGTTAGAAGACTAATTTTACTTATTTTTTATATTTGAATTCACAACTACTATCAAGGTCCGTAATTTTTATTTCTCTTTAAAGTAAAATTGACTAGATTTAGTTTTTTTGTGTTTTTTTAACTAGGTCAACAAATTACAAGCCTAAAAGTTACATATGTAATGATATTTAGATAAAAATAAAAAATAAAAGATTAAAAGACCAATACAAATATATATTTAACTATTATTATTGTTTTTTCAAGTTCAATAATATACATACATATATTTAATATTTTACTACACATAATCAAACTATGAACATAACCGAAATCAAATAATTAAGATTAAAAAAGAAAGACTTAAATTAAATACTCAAAAACCCATCTTGAAACTATTAAACATAACAACATTTATCAAAAAAAAGTTTAAGGCTATCCATATCCAAGCCCTCTTAACATTCTCAATTTTACTGCCACAACAGCGTCATATCACTTTTACCATAATCCAACAATAAGCCATCTGAAGTCCTCTCTGATTAGTACCTGAACCCTTCCAACCCTCTCACTTTTTAATTATTTAAAACACACACCACACATCATACACTCACACATAACACACACACACACACACACAAAACAACGATTATGAGCGTTGTGGCCACGCCGATCCAACCCCAGCCAGCCGAACCCACCCTCGACGTATCCCAACCCGCCCAAGCCGCTCAAACCACCCGGCTTCGAAACCGCTCGACCCCACCCTCACTGCGCAACGATGTATGCTAATATTATTTTATTGACGAAAAAAATAAAAAGAAGTATGAAACACTTTTATATCAATGGGGTCCCCCAATAAAGCATCAACACACGTGAAGAAATTAAAAAGTAGTTGCCTACACCCCCCAAAATGCAAACTTATAAATATAAATAACAATCTTCCCCAATTTCCATCCATCTTTCTTTTTAGCTTTCTTTCCAACTTCACTCCATTTCAAGATCCAATTCCAATTCCAAGGTAAATTCTCATCTTTTCCCCCAAATCAATCCATTCTGCATCTGGGTTTCCATTTTCTTTAATGGGTTTTTCCGTTTTTAGATTCAAGATTTTGCTTTCAATTTCATCATCTTTATTGTTTCTTGAAATCATCCATGGCTATTACCTCCCCGGAAGCTTCCCACACAAATACGACGTCGGAGATCGATTAACCGTAAAAGTCAATTCATTGACCTCCATAGATACCGAAATCCCATATGGGTATTACACTTTGCCCTTTTGTAGACCCATTGAAGGTATTAAAGATAGTGCTGAAAACATCGGTGAGCTTCTAATGGGAGATCGAATCGAAAACTCTCCGTATCGATTTCGGATGTTCGAGAACCAAACCCAGATAGTTTTATGCAAATCCAACCCTTTGACAGCTGATGAATTCAAGACTTTAAGAGAAAGAATTGATGAAATGTATCAGGTTAACTTGAATCTTGATAACCTTCCTGCAATTAGGTATACTAAGAAAGATGAATACTTTCTTAGATGGACTGGTTACCCAATTGGGATTAAGGTTAAAGATGTTTATTATGTGTTTAATCATTTGAAGTTTACGGTTTTGGTTCATAAGTACGAGCATAATAATGTCGTTGGCGTGATCGGGACCGGGACGGGGCCGAGTTGATCACGGGGGGAACGAGACGAGTAATGACGGGTATATGGTGGTTGGGTTCGAGGTTCAGCCGTGTAGCGTGAACCATGATATTGGGTTGTTGAAGTACGCTAAGCCGTACGCGAAGTATCCGAAGCCGATCAAGTGCGATCCGCTCTCGGTGGCGATGGCGGTGAAGGAAGGGCGGTATGTGACGTATAGTTATGAGGTTTCGTTTGTTTTGAGCGATATAAAGTGGCCGTCGAGGTGGGACGCGTATTTGAAGATGGAAGGTGCGAAGGTTCATTGGTTTTCGATATTGAATTCGTTGATGGTGATTATGTTTCTTGCGGGTGTGGTTCTTGTTATATTCTTGAGGACGATTCGGAGGGATTTGGCTCGGTATGAGGAGTTGGACGAGGCTCAGAATCAGATGAACGAGGAGTTATCGGGGTGGAAGCTTGTTGTTTCGGATGTTTTTCGACCTCCGGATCATCCCGAGCTTTTGTGCGTTATGGTGGCCGATGGTTGTCGGATTCTTGGAATGGCGGTCGCTACTATATTCTTCGCTGCTCTCGGATTTATGTCCCCGGCTTCGCGTGGGGCCCTCATTTCAGGTATATTTTATGTCTTACGCTTAGCAGGTTCATTAAGAACCGTGAGAATCAAGTATTCATAATGAATACTCTGATATTCATTATGAATAACCTGATATTCGTTATGAATAACACATTTAGGAATAGTTGGTTCTAACGGTTCACAAAATATTTACAGTTTCTTGATGAATGATAAGTTTAACTTCTTTAAATTTATGTAGGCATGCTTATGTTCTACTTGCTATTGGGAGTTCTTGCTGGTTATGTGGCTGTATGGTTACAAAGGACACTCGACGCCGGGAGCCCTCGAGGATGGTTTTCCGCGGCATCGAGAGTCGCTTGTCTCTTTCCGGGTGTCTCGTTTCTCATACTAACAATACTAAATTCGCTTTTGTGGGCGAGTCAAAGCACGGGTGCCATTCCCTTTACAACGTTCATCGTTCTAATCTTACTCTGGTTTTGCATCTCGGTGCCCTTGACCTTAACCGGTGGGTTCGTCGCCACAAAAGCTCCGTATCTCGAGTACCCTGTTCGCACAAACCAAATCCCACGAGAAATTCCGACTCCGAGATTCCCGTCGTGGATCTTGGTCCTCGGGGCCGGGACGCTCCCATTCGGAACCCTCTTCATCGAGCTATTCTTCATCATGTCCAGCATTTGGCTCGGCCGTGTTTACTACGTCTTTGGGTTTCTCTTCGTCGTTCTTATTTTACTCGTGTTGGTTTGTGCCGAAGTGTCGCTTGTTCTCACGTACATGCACCTTTGCGTGGAGGATTGGAAGTGGTGGTGGAAGTCGTTTTTTCGCTTCTGGCTCGGTTGCGTTATATATCTTTTTGTATTCGATTAACTATCTTGTTTTCGATCTCAAGAGCTTGAGTGGGCCCGTGTCCGCGATACTCTACTTGGGTTATTCTCTGTTCATGGTGTTGACCATTATGCTCGCCACCGGGGCCGTTGGATTCTTGACATCGTTGTTTTTCGTTCATCGTCTTTTCTCTTCTGTTAAGATAGATTGATGTTAATCAAGTTTATGGTGGAAGTACAGTAGAGATATGATAATTTTGATCTTGTTAAGTTCAATAACAAACAAAGTTTTGACTTGTATGATCAAATATGAACCATTAGAAGGAAGTCTGGCCCATTTGCAACATCTTTTACTATGTTTTATTTATTGGTCATGACATTTTAATTGGTAGTTCGTGGCATAGATACAGGTGATGTGTATTAAGAAAAGGAGAACGACACTTCTGATAAATTTATCGATCACATAAATGGAATGTATATCGGACTGCGGACACTCGATCTTCTAGAAGAGACCCGAAGATCGAAACAGATAACACTTGTAAAAAAAATAAACAGTAATGATCCTAACATCTTGAATTACTACATTAGTAAAGCCAAAGTGATCATTATTGTATTTATTGAAGTTTAGAGACATTATTGTAGTTGTGTATACCACAGGGACGAAAACTGTAGTTTGCTAATTGCTAATTTGCTATGGCTTATTGGGCCTAAATCTGCTAGAGGGCCACAAGAGCTTTGGTTTCTTCTAAGTTTTTCTAGAGGAGATAGTGATATTAATGTCAAAAATAGGTCAATTTATGTATTTGAGATTATAAAAAATGGATTTTAATGTTGATGTGTATGAGAAAAAAATTCATTTGATAAAGTATTATTAGTAATGTATAGAAGTCTCATTAGCCTCTCCTAGACAATACTTGTTTCCTATGGTTAGTATTGACTCAAACTAGAATGAAAAACCAGGTCCCACGTTGACATTTTGTATGTTTGTGGTATCCCAATAATTTTAATTGCGTAGGTAAATACATACATAGACATTAATATATGTGTCATATAGTCATTCTCAAGAGTTCTTTCTTACATCTTTAATTTACGATTAACATGATTTTAATATAAATAAGCATGAATATATCAACACCAAAATTTATTTAATTGATCTAAGATATTCATGTTACGATTTGAATAAATAAAATATGCCGACATATGTATGTGACCCACAAATTGATATAGTACAAATATGTCTTTGGTGTGCCAAAAAAAACTAGATAACATTATACGTGACAAGACGATAAAACTAGATAGGACAGGGTGTTTGGTATCATTAGGATCAAACAAAACAAAAGTCTCACATACTTCTTTTGGACAACAAATATTACCCACCAACACAAAGTGTACAATACAAAGATCGAGTCGATGAGTTGAACAAACGAAAAGAAGACCACAACAAAAAGGAAGGCTAGGCTCGTAACATCACCTCACAGGATGGTCACGAAAACACACTGAGACATCCTAGAACAGTCGATACTAGAGGTAAACCGCTTGGCGGCATGGATAACCAACAAGGCAACCTTTACGAGAAGTCCATATCGTCAAACATGTCCACGAAACGGCTTACTCGAATCTAATGTGACTCCTACCCACCGACCTCATGCTAACTGCCGCTACTCATGTCTGTTCCATAGCTACCGCCCCTACAAGTCTACAACCACAACCTCATACATTATTGTTTTCAAATGTTATTAATTATATTAGATATTCTTTAATATTTTTAAATATCAAAAAATAAATATAACAATTTTAAAAATGTTTTAAAGTTAAAATATGTTAAATATTTTAATAAGAAAATATTTATATCTAGTTTTTATTTATATATTCTTTTAAAATTATTAATTATTTAAGATATGTGAAGTTGATTAATTTTATTTTTATTTTTAATTTTATTATATTTAATAGTAATTTAAATTATAAGTTAATATAGATTTTTTTTCTAAAGTTTGTTTTAACAAATTCTAAATTTTGTAGTGTATATAATAATAATAATAATAATCCATTCTATTATTTCAATATAATATATTATAGAGTAAACTACAAATTTGGTCCCTGAAGTTTACCGAAATCTGCACGTTTCGTCCTTAAACTTTAAAAACTACAAAAAGCGTACCTGAACTTCCATTTTTGCAACGCGTTTCGTCCTTACGGCTAACGACGTTAGAACTCAGTTAATTTGTGGGGTAATTTTGCCAAAATGAAAGACGAGGGGCCAAATCGTAACTATCTATATCTATATCTCTCTCTCCCTCTTTCATCTTTAAACCAACCACCACCACCACCTCCACCACAGCCACCACCACTACACCCACCACCACCCCCATCTCCACCACACCCACCACCACCATCTCCACCACCACCACCACCACCACCACCATCTTCATCATCTTCATTACACCACCACCACCACCACCAACACCAACCACCATCACCCACCCACCCACCGCCACCACCACCACCCATCAACACCCAGATCTGAAATCGAGCCACCACCACAGCCTCTTTCGAAATCGACCGACCACCCCAGATCTGATCTGAAATCAACGGCCTCTTCCATGGACATCCACCACCTGCAAACCACCACCACCACCACCAAACAGCCACCACCACATCCACCACCACCAGCCACTACCATCGACGAGCTCCATCCCACACCCACCCATTCCCTCTTTCGGCGAGCTCCATCCCTCACCGTCGCCCTCACCGTTTCCCCCTACCGGCGACCTCTGTTGGGAATTACGGGCTATAAAACATGCACAGCGGAAATAAAAAGCCTAATTCCCAATCGAGGATCCAATCCTAAACACATACAGATACAAAAGAGGGTTACGAAAATTACCTCGTTGTTTGTTTTACGCGAACGAAACTGGACTGCTGGCGAGATTACACCACTACTGCACCACCGTGAGATTGGTTGCTAGACCACCACCGGGTTTTTCTCTGAATCGATGGAGAGGGTGAGAGAGGAGGGTTTCTGGTTTTTCTCTGGGGTTTCTTTTCAGTTAAGATTATCGAATGAATAAACTGACCAGGGTTTGCCATATTTATAAAACTAAATATGGCAATACCCAATAAAGAAAGCCCGTTTGATTAAAAGCCCGTTAAGGTTATTTAATCAAGCTTAAACTCTTTATTTAATTAATAAACCATTAATTAAATAACTTAACCCTTTAAATTAATTAATTAACTATTAATTAATCCTATAAAATATTCCAACTGATATTTTATATATAACTAAATAATAAATGACTATTTATTATTTATTTCTCACTCAATAATTAATTTGTACTAATTAATTATTCCATCAAACCACTTGATCTCTAATTGGGTGTGTAGCAGTGTGACCTACTAGTGTCTTATAACATTGGATACGGTAAACCCTGTTACTATCTTGCACATAATCCTAACAGACTCCCACTTGTGCCAGACTAGTAACTGTACTGTTACCATTAGCCTAAGGAGGTCCCTAGCCAGACACTTAGGTTAACCAGGTTATAAGATCTCTTACATCCAGAGATACAGTTCACGCTTGAATTTGTACACAGGTTCATTCCTTTTGCACACGATATTTCTAAAGTGATCTAAGACATGGAGTGGAGGATTCATTTCTTAAAATCAAGTATTTCTTGACTCTGATTTCGATTGCCTGCAGTAACGGATATTACTAAATAACCCTTGTTATTCTATCCGAGCGTGACCACGCGTTTTCTGCCAATCTTAATCGTCAAGGGGCCGGAAATATCTCTCTTTTGAAAGAGGTGCAAATCCCTTCTTGACTACTTGCATTTGGATCCACGGCTTCCGCTGCATCTAGTCACGTCCCGTATGGCCGCCCTGTTACGGTACATCGTTAGTACGTGCTAAGAATACAGTAGTCCTCGCGTTCCCAAACCAAGTATCTCAGGTCTAAGGACAACCTATCAAGTCAGTGCTTATGACTGAGGCTCCATGAAGCAGACTTGATTACTGGTCACTTCCAATACCCAAACACTCTGATGAGTATCTATAAATACTTGGTCACATCACTTGTGCTTTTATTCTCTACTTTGAATAAATCATCAGGTATTTATAGTAGCGTTAAACTCCCTATTGAAATTCCCATTTCAATAAGTGGCTACGGAAATTTAGATTTCATACAAAACTTTGTAAAATCATGGATGCGCTAAATATGCAAAAAATAGTCAATTTAAAACAATCATGAAAATAAAACCTCCATTTATTTCCAACACACTGTGAAATAAAAACTTTACATGATCACATTGTTTCTAAATTAGACTATAGTAATAATTAATAAACTAAGTACTAGCTACTGGCTTCCAGGTACTGCATCCCAATGGAATTCGCATGTGCCTCATGCTTTACCCTTGCTAGTGGCTTTGTCAGCGGATCTGCGACATTGTCATCTGTTGGAATCTTGCATATTCTCACATCTCCTCTTCCAATGATCTCTCGGATGAGGTGATACTTCCTGAGCACGTGTCTTGACTTGTGATGCTCTCTAGGTTCCTTTGCTTGCGCCACGGCTCCTGAGTTATCACAGAATATATCGATCGGTCTCGAGACACTGGCAACCACTCTGAGATCCGATAGAAAATTCCTTAGCCAGACAGCTTCCTTTGCCGCATCAGATGCTGCAATGTACTCTGCTTCTGTAGTTGAGTCTGCAATCGTGTCCTGCTTCGAGCTCTTCCATGAGATCGCACCTCCGTTTAGGGTAAAGACGTACCCTGACTGTGACCCGAAGTCATCTCTGTCGGTCTGGAAACTAGCGTCAGAGTATCCGGTGACACTAATTTCATCCTCAGCACCTCCAAAGACCAAGAACATTTCCTTCGTTCTTCTCAGATATTTAAGGATGTTCTTGACAGCCACCCAATGGGGTTTACCTGGATTCTGTTGGTATCTGCTCGTAACACTTACTGAGTAAGCAACATCGGGCCTAGTACATAGCATGGCATACATAATCGATCCAATTGCTGAAGCATATGGGACCGATTTCATTTTGTCCTGATCTTGACTAGAAACAGGACACTGTGTTTTGCTTAACACTATGCCATGTTGCATCGGGATAAATCCTTTCTTGGATTCATCCATCCTGAATTTCTTCAAGATTTTATCGATATACGTACTTTGGCTAAGCCCGATAAGCCGCTTAGATCTATTTCTGTAGATCTTTATACCGAGTATATAAGCGGCTTCTCCAAGGTCTTTCATCTGGAAACATTTGCTTAACCAACTCTTAACACTCTGTAAATTGGTACATCGTTTCCTATGAGTAGAATGTCGTCTATGTATAAGACCAAGAAGGTTACTATGCTCCCACTGAACTTAGTGTAGACACACGGCTCGAACTCACTTTTGGTAAAACCAAACTCTTTGATTCGTTCATCAAAGTGTAAGTTCCAGCTTCGAGATGCTTGCTTCAATCCATAAATGGATTTTAGCAGTTTACACACCTTATTAGGATTCTTAGGATCTTCAAACCCCTCTGGTTGTTCCATATAGACGTCTTCTGTTAACTTTCCATTCAGAAAGGTTGTCTTGACGTCCATTTGCCAAATCTCGTAGTTAAAGTACGCTGAGATGGCCATAAGAATCCTAATTGACTTTAACATGGCCACTGGTGAAAAGGTTTCATCATAGTCAATGCCATGAGTTTGCGTGAATCCTTTTGCAACCAGTCTGGCTTTGAAGGTGTGTACGTTCCCATCCATGTCGGTTTTCTTCTTGAAAACCCATTTGCGTCCAACAGCCTTACAGTGTTGTGGCAAGTCAGTCAACTCCCAAACTTGGTTGTCGTACATGGATTGCATCTCGGCCCTCATGGCTTCCTGCCATTGCTCAGACTCACTGCCTGATACAGCTTCTCCATAGGATGTTGGTTCATTTAAGTCTCCACTGTCTTGAGAGACTAGGAACCCAAGATACCTATCTGGTTCTTGTCTTACCCTACTGGATCTGCGAAGGTCCTGTGTTTGCACTTCCTCAATCGGCTCTGATTGAGGTTCAACATTGTTATGTTGAATTTCTGGCTCAACAACTGGTGTAGTGCTTTTCTTCGTTACTACCTGTAGATCTACATCCTTTCTGGTGTTCTCTAAACTGAGAAACTTTTCTTCCAGAAATTTTCCATTTGAGCAACAAACACTTTGTTCTCTTCAGGGTTGTAGAAATAATATCCCACGGTGGTCTTGGGATATCCAACGAAGAAACACTTGTCGGATTTGGGTTTGAGTTTTTCTGAGGTAGGTCGTTTGACGTAAACCTCACAACCCCAAATTTTCAGAAAAGATATGTTGGGTTTCTTACCCTTCCACAACTCGTATGGAGTCTTTTCTACCGACTTTGTTGGCGCTCTGTTCAGTATGTGTGCTGCTGTTTCGAGCGCATGTCCCCAGAATGATATTGGCAGCGAAGAATGACACATCATCGTTCGTACCATGTCAAGCAAAATACGATTTCTCCTTTCTGATACACCATTCATCTGAGGTGTATACGGAGGTGTGAGTTGGGATACAATCCCACACTCCATTAGATGATTGTCAAACTCATCACTGAGATATTCGCCACCACGATCTGACCGTAAGAACTTGATCCTCTTGTCAAGTAGATTCTGTACTTCATTCTGATACTCCTTGAATTTCTCAAAGGTTTCAGACTTATGTCTCATCAAGTAGACATAACCATACCTACTGAAGTCGTCAGTAAAGGTAATGAAGTACCGGTATCCTCCTCTTGCTACATGACTGAAAGGTCCACATACATCTGTGTGGATTATTTCAAGCAAGTCAGTAGCCCTTTCATTTTCATTGTTGAAAGGTTGCTTTGTCATTTTACCAGATAAACAAGATTCGCAATTATCAAAAGGTTTATAGTCGAAATTGCCAAGAAAACCTCCTTTTAGGAGTAGTTCAACGCGTTTCTTGTTTATATGGCCCAAACGACAATGCCAGAGGTAAGTCTGATCCTCAATATCCTTGGATCGCTTACTTATATGATAGATTTCACTATTGTTATCTTTTAGATTTACAGTGTATAGACCATCTACGGGTGTAGCTTTAAAATAGAAAATGTTATCTTTAAAGACTGAAATCATTTTATAAGTATATTTATAATAAAAACCTTGGTCTACTAATAAATCAAAAGACAAAACATTCTTAATCATATTTGGAATATAATAACAATTATCCAGTTCCAAAACTAGACCCGGGGTAAACTAAGACTATAAGATCCCACGGCTTCAGCAATCAACGGAGTGCCTTCGCCAACTCGTAGGTTCGAACGGTCCTTCCTCAGAGTCTTTCTTCTAGTGAATCCCTGTAAATGATTACAAATGTGGTTACCACTGCCTGTATCAATTACCCATGATTCATAAGAAGTGATTAAGCAATCTATCATAAAGATACCTGGAGCATCGGGTAAACCGATCTCTATCTGGTCGATATTCATCGAGTGCTCGCAAATATCCTCGCTGCCGCACTCTGGGCAACTCAGATCTCCCAGCTCATCAATTATATCAGTGTCCATGAGATTCGCAGGTTCGGGTGCTGGCTCTAGACTGGCCAGGATATCTTCATGAACTTTATCCACGTCGTTCTTTGGTTCCTTCATGTAGGCACTAGCTGTGTCCTGAACTTCCTTGGTGAGGGAGAACCACATGAGGTACACTAACTCCTCTTGAGTCATCTTGTACCCCAGACGTGATAAACACTTAAAAAGCCTTCTCATTTCAATAAGATGGTTTTTAACTGACTGACCCTTCTGTAGCTTCAGGGAGAGAATCTCTTGCATGATCAAAAGCTTGCCCGTATGCTTGTAGAAACCTAACTGGTTTTCTACATTTCTTACGACCTGGTGACAGAATTTCACTCTTAAGTCTCCCGTGAACTCGGGTGACATAGAGAAAACCAGAATGGACATTACATCCGATTCATCTGCCATGAATCTGAAATATTCAGCAAATTCCTCTTTTGGGGCATTGCTTTTGGGTCGTGACATGGGCTTATTGATCACATAAAGCTTACCCTGGGCACTCAAAACATTCTGTAAGTGCAACTTCCAAACTGGAAAGTTCTGGCCCGTAAGCTTCCACTTGCCCGTAATAAGGCGAAGTGATTCCTCAGGTGAATAAAACGGAATGCTAATTGGAGACATCTACAGAAGAATATAAATTCCAATTTAGTTTATAATTATATAATTCTAATAAATTATTACCCTTAAAATAAATTTATTAGACTAGAATCCATATTTCACATGTGTCGGGAAGCATGTGATCATGTCAAACCGACTCATGCGATCTATGGTAGGTAAAACTATACCAATCGTATTCCTATCTGAAAATACGACTTCTAGATCGTCGGGACATCGGATATTAATAGTCCGTGCATATTTAGTCCCTCTAGTGCATTTTGGCCTGGTACCACCCAGTGAATAAATAATTACCAAAATAGATTGCACCACCCGGGACCTGGACAAACTCTGGCCAGTACCACCCGGAGATAATTCGCAGAGTTTTATCACCTTCCAGTTTCGGTTTGAACACGGGCGTTCATAGTGTGTGCACTTACAACGCCCTATGTACCTTACACCGGAAGTGCCCCTAAAGTGGGTTGCACTTACTAATCTATGATTTTAACAAGGGTCTAAATTGCCAGTTTCCTTTTTCCAAAAATTTTGAAAAACTGGATCCAAATACTAACTGTATTTGTATCCTTTCAATTTTTAAACAATCCGTTCAAAAGGGCAATTTATATTTAATAATAATTACGTAAAATAAACAACCACGCAATTTAAATATAAAAAAAGCACAGTCATAACCTAAACCCTTAAACTAATGTTGTTTTGTGAGCCAACACAAAACAACGGTCTCAACCCTAAGTGACAAAAGTCTTCATCTTCTGGCACTCCCACTGGCTCCGAGATCCATGGCCGTCGTTTTGTCTCCGTCTTGATGTAATTAAAATAATTATTACAAAATGGGCTTAAATGGCACGCAGGCCTCCCAACTAGTCTAACAAGAATAATTAAAATTACAAAAAAGGTTGTAAATGGCACGCAGGCCTCCCAACAATTAAGCGAATAAAAAAACGGATAAATAAAACACAACCACGGGTCTAAAAGGGTTTAGTTATGACTTAACATAATTAAACGAATTAAAATACGACTGAATTTTAACCGGATAATTATAAAACCAAAATTAATTTAAAATAAATAAATTAATTTAATCCTGAATCGTTTTAACCTAATCTGATTAAAAACGATTTCTCCCTCGAAGTCTATCCGGAAACAAACCTCAACTGAGACTTGTTAACGATAAACAATCGAAACGAACTACGACCTCGAATTACCACCGACCCGCCAAAACGTGGCCGACGATCGGGGTTTTCTCTATCGTCGGCGACGATGATGACGCAACCGCCACCGCCGCCGCCCGTACCACCATCGAATACCGGCGGCAGCAGCAGCTAGAAAGCCACCACCACCGCCGCCCGTCGTATTGTTTTTTTCCGGCGACAGCAGCGGCTCGAGAGCCACCACCGCCGCCCGCCGGTGCATCAAACAACCATCATCACCACCGGCGACAGTAGTGGATTGCCCCACCACCGCCGCCGTGGTCGCGCGAAGAACGGAAACGCCACCACCACCATTGATGGCAGCGGCGGTAACCACCGCCTGTGGTTCGACGACGGCAGCAATAGAGTGCCACCATCGCCGTCGTTCTCCGGAATCAATTATCATCGCCATCACCGCTCAACCACCGCCATCGCAATCGACGACAACAGCTCGGGCCGCCGTCGCCGTTCGGCGGTTCGTTCAATCGATCGCCACCGCCACCACGAACGGTGGCGCGGTGGTCAATCGCCGCCTGTTGCGGCTCTGTTTCTCAATCGATGCCACCGCCACCACAAACGGTGGTGCGGTGGTGGTTCGTGTTTGTAGCCGACGCCGCCACCACTCACGGTGGTGCGGCTGGTGGTTTCTTGCGATGACAGCCGGCGACCACCACAAACTGTGGTGTTGCCGGTTGGTCGTTTGATTCACCGACGATCGGCCTGGAGGTCTGGCCGGCTAACTGCCGCCGTTCCACCGCCGATCGTTGCTTCGTTAGGTTTATTAAAATAGATTTTTTAAACACAAAAACAACGATTTTTACAAAACCTAAATTACCAACAAGCAGCTTAAACCTGATCTGTTAGGTTTAGGAAGTGGCTCTGATACCACTGTTGGGAATTACGGGCTATAAAACATGCACATCGGAAATAAAAAGCCTAATTCCCAATCGAGGATCCAATCCTAAACACATACAGATACAAAAGAGGGTTACGAAAATTACCTCGTTGTTTGTTTTACGCGAACGAAACTGGACTGCTGGCGAGATTACACCACTACTGCACCACCGTGAGATTGGTTGCTAGACCACCACCGGGTTTTTCTCTGAATCGATGGAGAGGGTGAGAGAGGAGGGTTTCTGGTTTTTCTCTGGGGTTTCTTTTCAGTTAAGATTATCGAATGAATAAACTGACCAGGGTTTGCCATATTTATAAAACTAAATATGGCAATACCCAATAAAGAAAGCCCGTTTGATTAAAATCCCGTTAAGGTTATTTAATCAAGCTTAAACTCTTTATTTAATTAATAAACCATTAATTAAATAACTTAACCCTTTAAATTAATTAATTAACTATTAATTAATCCTATAAAATATTCCAACTGATATTTTATATATAACTAAATAATAAATGACTATTTATTATTTATTTCTCACTCAATAATTAATTTGTACTAATTAATTATTCCATCAAACCACTTGATCTCTAATTGGGTGTGTAGCAGTGTGACCTACTAGGTCTTATAACATTGGATACGGTAAACCCTGTTACTATCTTGCACATAATCCTAACAACCTCTATGTTTCGGCGAGCTCCATCCCTAGATCGACAATGGTGGCCGTTTAGAAACCCAGATCTGTAAATCTTTAACCCACAAAGCAATTTCAAAGATTCATGATTCCAAAGGTATCTATGATGTATTCTCTTCTTTGATTTGATTGTGTTCCTTTTTTATATAAATTTCTTGTTTTGCTTTTTGGAAGTTGAATCTGAGCTATGTGTAATGTGGGCTTTTTTTTGGTTTTGTTGTTGGAAATTGGACAAACCCACAAATGAATTTGGAATTTGTTTGTGGGTTTTGATTCAGAAAGAGTAAAGATTCATATTCTTGGATGTGAAAATTGAAAAAAGCTTCAACTTCAATTCCTTGATGGGTTTCTTTTTGTTTTGTATATAGTTGATGATTTCAAGTGGGTTTTTGTTTAGTTTCATTATTCCTCCATCTGTGTTTTTGTTTATTTTCATTAGTGAAGGTGGTGGTAGGGGGTATGGTGGTGGTGGGTTAATGAAGAAGGAGAGATGGTGGTGGTGGTGGTGGTGTTGTGGGTGTTGTGGGTGTGGCGGTGGGTGGTGTGGTGGTGGTGTTGGGTGGTGTAATGAAGATGATGAAGATGAAGATGGTGGTGGTGGTGGTGGGTGTGGTGGAGATGGGGGTGGTGGTGGGTGTTGTGGTGGTGGCTGTGGTTGGTTAAAGATGAAAGAGGGAGAGAGAGATATAGATATAGATAGTTACGATTTGGCCCCTCGTCTTTCATTTTGGCAAAATTACCCCACAAATTAACTGAGTTCTAACGTCGTTAGCCGTAGGGACGAAACGCGTTGCAAAAATGGAAGTTCAGGTACGCTTTTTGTAGTTTTTAAAGTTTAAGGACGAAACGTGCAGATTTCGGTAAACTTCAGGGACCAAATTTGTAGTTTACTCTATATTATATAATTTTTTCATTGTTTGTATTTTTTAACATATTGTATTATTGGAGATTTATTTTAATTATATTATTAAAATTTTGTTTTAATTATATTATAAGTGCTTGTAATTGGTTATTTATTAAAGATGTCTTTTTTGGTCATTTTACATACTGATAAGCTAGTTTTTACCAAACGTGACTTGTTCATAGCATTATAGCTAAGCTATTATCAGCTACCAGCTAGCTTATCAGTCGCCAGCTAGCTTATCAGCTATCAGCTAGCTTATCAGTAATCAGCTAATTTACCAAACAAAGCCACAATCTTCGTAAACAAAAGAACCTTTTTCCCATTAGTCTTAAACCTTTGTCTTTGTTCCATGCTGTATCATACATGAATAGATGGATCCTTATATAAACTCGGAAATGTAAGTTTTTGTCTATTAATATAATATCGAACTTGTGAAATTCAGTTTTTTTTCCTTATCATGTCCCCTTGTGATGCCAAACTTAATGCATCATTAGATGCGAAGAAATGATATGCATGCTTACATATCTTCCGGCAAAAACATAAACAAATAAACTTTGTAAATTGTTTGAAAAGCAAAAGCATAGATAATTGAGAATAAAGTAACACCTATGTTTTCGGTTCTTTTTATCATTGCTTGTCGGCCATACAATACCTTTTTTTTATAATTAATTAAATAATTTGTTTGTTTTTATTTAATTTGTATAATTGTATGAGTGTAAGAGTCGGATATTTTCTTTTCAATTCCCTTTCAAAAATAATAAATCATGCCCATTATTTTAAATTTTTATATGAGTCTCTACTAAAACTTATTTAAAATAATATATCTTATTCATTCATGCGTCTTACTTTTTCTTTCCGGGTAAAATTTCTTTGAATCTTTAATCCATAATTTATATGATTTTTTCTTATTTAGGATTTCTTAAATTACAATTATAAGGTGACTGATATTTTATTAGTATAAATTTTGGTGAGCAAATAAGTTGACTTTAGAGAAAGAATATTTACATCTTCCCGGAGATACCAAGTCTTTTTAGTTATTATTAAAAAAATATAGTAATTTTAATGTAATATTAGTAAGTCATGTTTAACAAACCAAGCTACTTACTCGTAATAAAAAATAATACACGTTAATTGAAAAGTACGTTGATAAATTATTTATATTTGGCAAAAACTTGTTACGCGAATAAACAAATATAACATGAGCAAACATCATCTTAGTGGTTATTATAGATGGATAATTTTGAGGGTGAACAGGCAACACCAATAACCATGTACTCATGTATATCTATACTGCAACTCGAGAGCACAAGAAACAACCAAAGAACTCCATGCCATCGTCTTCAATAGTGGCAATAACATAAAGCTAGGTTGACGACCATTAAGGGGATGAATGATAGGGGTGAGTCAAGGAAGCTTGAATCCAACGACAATAAAGGGAAGAGGGAAACAAGGGAGTATCTTGTGTTAAGAGGGAGAAAAAATGATGATGACAAGAGAGTTTCCCGATCAAGAATAGGGACGGATGGTGATGGTTGTAGCAACGAAGGTCGTCGGAAAGGAGAGGATCGACAAGGGTGAAGGGAAGAAGAAGAAGTATAACAATATCAACATCATAAGGTAAAAATTGACTCGCAAATCGTAAAGATATAAAAGCATAATCTTAAAACCAAAGATGAAAATAATAACATAATACACCATTGAGGACTAAAAATATCTATCCTAACAAAATTAACAAATATATTTAAGAAATACATATACTAAATACACCTCTTTATATCCTTAAATACATCTTTTAAAGATTGGAAAATCTACTTCTAATTACAAATAGCAAGTGCAAAATTGCCAATAACATGACTCATGAGCCATCCTTTAAGAAAGTTTCAAGGAAAGGGAGGAAGAAGCCAGAAGGTAGGGGGTCAAAGTTAAAAGAAAGTCAAAAGAAGTTCAAAACCAAAATAATGGTCAAAATTGTTGACCAGGTCAAGTAAACCCCATCATCAATTTACTCCCTTTCTCTCCCCCTATAAACAACTCCATCCCCCTTCTCTCTTCATCATTTCATTTCATCTCTCTCTCCTTTCTCTCTTTCATTCTCTTCCCATTTTCAATCTTCTTCTGAAACCATGGGCGGTGTTGCTGTTCTTCATCCACAAGACACCCTCAAGGATCATCATATCCTACGCCCAATTTCAACCATACTTACCTTCTCAGAACCCTAATTTCACAGTTTCCGATGGCCGGAAACGAACTTCCACCAAAGGAATCCGTAGGAAGAACACACAGGCGGTGCCGGAACCTGATCGGAAGACGCTATCGAAGCCGGAATTCTTCGCCGGATCTGCGTTTGTCGACTCGCCTCCTCCGAGCTCCGTTCCGTTGCCTGGCTTCTTCACAAAGAGTTTTGTAGCCACCGCGAGAGTCGATCCAACCACCGATCTCCGGCGAATCCTTGGCTTAAGCCTCTCTTAAACTCCGATATATATATATATATAGATACAGACTCTGTTAAGTTTCCTAATCATCGATTGCTTCAAATTTGATACATTTGTCGCGATAATTTTAAGCGGCAAAGTTGGAATTTGGTAATCGGATGGTTTATTAGTATGTTACAGTTAGTGTTAACACTAGTTTTCGTTATTTGTGGCTGTTGTTGATATGAATCAATTGGGGGAAATTAGGGTTAGGGTTTGATGTTGGTGATGGTTGTCTGTATATTCGCTCCAGTTTGAAGCGAGTGAAAGTAGTTAATTTTTCTTCTTATATGTATGTGTATTTATAATCTAAGTTTAACTTGTGTTTTCATTTGTTCAAATTCATTGGATGTTATTTATGTTATCATAACTTGAATTTAGAGCTCTTGACGAGTCAAGCTTTTAACGAGCACTCGAGTAAAAGCTCGTTTATCTCGAGCCCGAGCTTAATAATAATCAAGCTCGAGTCGATCTCGAACAATAAATAGAGCTTGTTTAACTTATCGAGCCAAGCTTTGACTCGTCTGAAAACTCGACTACATTTTTCAAGTCGAGCCGAGCCTTCGAGCGTACCTCTTTTTCGAGTCAAAACATGTTCATATATTTATTAATAATAGTATAAAAATATAAAAATTATCAAGGTCAAGTTGATAAACAAGTTAATTTATAGTGAGTTCGATCCCATAAACGAGCTTTAAGCTTGAGCCCGATAACTCAAACTATTCGAACTCGAGTCTTATATTGAAAAACTTAATCGAGCTCGAGACCAGTATTATTATTAACACCCCTATGCCTGATAAGTGTAAAGATGTCGTTATAAAAATAGATACATATACAGAACCAAGTGGTGAGGTTATTGGCCAAAGTTGTCGAGATATTACTAAAAATATAGGATCATTTTCTATTACTGATATTTATGTATCACCTAATAATTTAATGATAATGATTAATGGTTAATTATTGAGTTTGGTGGTGTTTATGTTTGTTTTTTCTATGATAAGGTGTCGATGCAAAAGATTCAACACGTTATCATAAAAAAATTGGTAGATGCTATTATTTTTTAGGGAAGAATTTAAGTTTTGAGGATATTATTTTGTGGTTTTCTTGCTTTGTCTATTAATATGTTTTCCTATTTCGAAGTTGGAACCAACGAAACAGATCAAAATGGAGGAGAAAAACCTAAACGGGATTAGAATAAACTCGCAACAAAATCCTAATGTCGATCAAATTCTTCAACTAATCTAATGATAGCCATTTTCCCCAATCCAATCCATTATAGAGACACTTATTTGGATAAGTGCATACCAAATTACGTTAACTTGTCATTCGTATGAATATGACAAGGATTAGAAGTCTTATTTGGTAAAAGCGTATGCAATAACCAAAAATCTTACTTAGACAAGTGAAAACGACTCTTACCATGGTTGATATTCACGTATAAATTGTTACATATGGAACTAATTGGACAAGATTTTTACCAAATAAGTTAGACTTACCTACATAAAATACAAATACGTAAGCCGGTAAGCCGATAAGCACTTACCCGTATGTTTTGCTCATCGAGGCAATTGGCTTGAATTGAATCAAAACTTGTGCATTTGATTAAAGATGGAAAGTATTATTTTCTTACTATGGATGTCAAAATCACTATAAAAGAAAGGTTTGTGATATTATTGTGTGTTTGAAAAGAACCTAGCATGTATGGGTTAATTAGCAAAAAAAAAAAAACAACAAAGAAAGGATATGAAAGACAAGGAGTTTTCCGACAGGGTTACTCACCCCATCTAAAGACCCAAAGATAGATTGAACGCTAACAAGATGCTAGAAACAAGCTTATAAAGGTTTCGGAAAAAGCAAAAAGCAGAAAGACAAAAACGAAGCCTTAGGCTATTGGTGGCGCCATGGAGGCTAGGGAGGGCTGGGGTACGACATCAGTGGGCTCATTGACAGGCTGTGGAGTTGGTTTTGGCAAACCACTCAAGCCTCTTAGTTGAAATATATGTGTATTGGATATTTGGTTTGGTGAGTTTTGATACTTGACAAAGTGGCCTCAATACGCGTATTGTGGGTGTGGGCTTATTGTTGGTAAAGCTGATGCGATAGAATGTGCTTCTTATTGTGGGTGTGAGCTTATTGTTGGTAAAGCTGATGCGGTAGAATGTGCTTGTGGCTAATGGGCTGCGCTACGATAGCCTAAGCGAAAAAGGAACAAACAAAGAACCAGACAACCATCCAAAATAGGCCAATTAGCAATGATGGGTTGCAATTAACCTCCCCTTATTATGGAGATGTCTTCATGAACAAGACAAGATTAGTGAACAGATATTGCAGGGATGACTTGAGAGCTAAGGAAAAGAATTCAAACCAAAACCATTTGTATCCATATTATTGATGTATAAGTGTTACCTCTGCAAATCACATTCTAAACAACATAAACCTATTCAACACTAAATTAACTTACCTTTCAATATCACAAGTAAAAGTATACAATTGAAATAAAATTCTCTTTAACTGATTACATCCATCTACTAATCTTCAACAACCATCTACCAAAACCAAGTTAAGTTAGACTATTTGATTCTTATACACATCCCTAAAAAAATCAACATAATCTTTGGGTATGTATCAATCAAACCAGACTCAAACCCAGAATCCGCCGTAGGTTAGTCGTCGCATCATCCTTGTCCAAATTCTTTCTAAAAAAACCCGGCAACGGAACCGAACTCGGCGGAGGCGAATCTGAAAACGCAGATCCCGCGAAACAATCCGAAACAACCTTCTTCATCTGCTTCGACACAACCTCCGGATCCGGTCCTAATCGACTCGTCGAACAAAGCACGTCATTATCATCTTTCGATTCTTCTAATTTAGGTCTCGAATTCTCCGTTTCCTTCTTCGAGGGCAAAACCGCAATCACAACCTTCGAAGCCTTCCGGTTAGGGTTACGCTTCTCGGGTTTAGTAGTTTCTGCATCGGTGGAGAGCTTACGATCATTGACTTCTTTCAAAACCGTGTTCAAGAGTTCGCCTCGTTTCAGTATCTTAACCTGGCCCATCACGAGCTTCTTAGATTCCGTCACGGCCTTCTCTGTGTTACTTCTGTTGTTGTTGTTCTTTTTGAGGATTCCTTTGGGCGGCTGCGTTCGTCTCCGGCTATCATCGGCGGCGGCGGTGGTGGTGAAATTGGGGGTTTGTTGGGAAGGGGGATTCATGATGAACTTAATGGTTGGAGGAGATCTCATAAGAGGTTGAGGATGGAGGATTGCAAGTTGGCCCATGTAATATTATTGTTGTTAAGAGATTGATTAAAAGTGGTGGTGGGAATTAGGGTTTTATATAAAAGAAAGTAAGGCGGCTGTGAAACGGAAGGAAAGAAGGAAGGCGGTGGAGAGATAACGTTGGCACGTACGCGGAGACTTCGAGGATTGGGTGTAACACGTACCATAATTGCCGATATAGGTCGGTGTAATGTTGTTTACAACTATATTATTAATAATATACTATTAAAATGTTTTAGAGTAAATTACAGGTTTGGTCCCTTAACTTTATTTATTACATAATAGCACTCTAGATGGGTAATTTATTATGGATTTAGTGTTGCCGTCTAACTTGTTTGTTAACAATAAAAGATAAGTTAGTCTTTTTTAGTTTTTCACTTTATTTTTTCAAAATTTTAAACCGCATGGCTCAAACATGTAATTTACCAAAAGTAACATTTTTTTAAATCAATCTATATTATACATTAAATGGTCACTGATCACCTCTCGGTCGGCGACCCACCGAAGTCCAACCCAAAAGTTGACCATCCTGTGATATGTGAAATCGAAACAACAACACCACAACCATATATAGGGGTGTAAGTGAGCCGAGCTGTTCGTGAGCTACTCGGGATCGACTCGTTAAAAGCTCGGCTCGGGCTCGTTAGCTCGACTCGAGCTCGAGTTAAACGAGCCCGAGCCGAGCTCGAGCCTTATTTCGAGCTCGTTTAATAAACGAGCTCGAGCTCGAGCTTTTACAATTAAGCTCGCGAGCCTAAACGAGCCTAAACGAGCCTCGACTAACATATATTATATAAATATATATTAAACAATAACTATTAAATAATTAAATACTAAATAAATACAAATATTAAAAAATAAAAAAATACATATTAAATATTGATTTATAGGTAAACGAGCCGAGCTCGAGCCGAGCCCGAGCTTGCTAAATTCTTGACGAGCTCGAGCTCGAGCTTGACACATAAGGCTCGAAACGAGCCGAGCTCGAGCTCGAGCTTTATACACTTAAACGAGCCGAGCTCGAGCCTAAACGAGCTCGAGCTCGGCTCGGCTCGTTTACACCCCTAACCATATATGTGAAATCAACAACCCATATCTTCGAGCTTTGGAAATTGAACCTAAAAGGCTCCTTGTCTAATTCATCTTTTGTTGATGGTGCTTAATTGTGGTGGTTGATAACATTTGGTGGCATGGAATGGTGGTTAGGCTGGTGGTATGAAGGGTTGGTGATGGTGGTTTTACAGTGGTAGAGTGTGTTGGAGAAAAATGATCAGAGAAGAGGGTTGTGTGGAGTCGATGGTTGGTGGTTTTACTGGCTGTGAAAACGCAGCGAAGTCAGGGATGGATGTTGTATGTAGTGGCTACAACAGTTAAAGGGGTGGTGCGGTTTGGGGGGGGGGGGGTAACGATGGGGGAGAAACCAACAAGGGGGAGTAATCGACTGTCGGATGTAGTAACTCACCAACCCTTAGGGATGAAAGGATATATAGAGTAATTGCAATTTGATCTGCAAGTAATGATAAATTAAAGAAAAAAGTTAAATAATATAAATTGAAGAAAAATAGTAAATTGACCAATTTACCTTTATACTTAAAAGACAAAATGAATTGCCGTTAGTGTGAAGGACCAACTCTATAACAAACTGCATACCTAAAACGTTATTATACAATAAATAAAATTAAGAGTCCAAATATGTAATTTGTAACATACTTTACGGACAAAATTTGTTGTTTACTCAAAATATAATTAATAATTCGCTATCCCTTCCTTAAATAAATGTCCATATTTATCCTAAAATAAAATGAAATTAAGAGTCCAAAATGTAATTTTTAACTTAGGGACAAAATTTGTTGTTTACTCAAAATGTAATTAATAATTCGTTATCCCTTCCTTAAATAAATGTCCATGTTTATCCCAAAATAAAATGTGAATTGCGTGTTTTAGACCCTATGGTTTATTAATGGTGGCAATTTTTGTTCTTATCGTTTATGAATTACGGGTTTAGCGTCATAATCGTTTACAACTCATAGTTAATGTGAAATCAATACAACTCTGTGAGATTCTACGAACCGTTTCCATATTTAATATCAAGTATATGAAAAGTCAATAATTATGGTAACGTTTCATAGAATTTATAAGATTTCATTGGTTTCACATTAATACGAGTTGTAAAGGATTATAACTATAGGGTTTTAATTTCTAAACTTTATAATTCATTGTTGTTTTCGTTTTCATGATTAAAATTTACTGTGAGTTGACTTATTTCAGTCCTTGTGGTTTATAGTGTTTATTGTTTTGATACCTTGAATTTAAAGATAAGTATAAATTAGTATTGTGATAAATTGCAAAGGAAAAAAAAAAACAAAAATTGTAATTTTTAAACCAAATGAGTGAAAATAAAATGATTAACAAACCTTACAAATGATAATCATAATTGACTATAAAGTAAATGTACTCTTTTTGTTGTACATCATTTTTATAGACACTTTCTTGTAAACAAATGAAGTAGTCTTCTAGTGTTGTAGTGGATTGGTTATCGCTTTGGGGTTTATGGCGTCCTAATTGAGTTCGAGCCTTTACGTGCTCATGTCTAGGGGGGACATTTAAGGGGGGCATGTTTTGCCCCCAAATTTACCGAAGATTAGTAGGGCTTTGGTTCGGATACACTTTAAAAAAAACAAAAAAACAATTGAAGTATAAAATCCCCTATATTTTTGTTATCTAAACACAAAACTTGAAGTATTGGTTGGTTGCTGTCTTGTTGACATAAGAGTTGTTAATTGATTTGTAGGATTAGATGAGATTTGAAAGGATTTGTTTTTCATTTGTAGGATTACATACCCAAACCACTAATTTATAATATTAATAGTCAGAAATAGATACAATATTCTTAATGTTACAATAATAATAAGAGAAAATAATTATTTTGTTTCATCTCATAAATTGGATTCACCTCCTACTCTATTTTTCTCCTAAATTCAGGGGCGGAACCAGACATCAAATTCAGGGGTCGCGTAATTTTTTTTACCATGCAATTATATAAATAAAAGAAAAAAACACTATAATAAAGAAAAAATAATCTTAGGGGTCGCGAAAAATAATCTTAGGGGTCGCGAAAAATACATGTCAGGGGTTGCATAGAACGAAAAACGTAAAAAAAAAAAATTTCCACTACCGGGTAAAAGTTCAGGGGTCGCGAGGGCTACCCCTGAACTATGAATAGTTCCGCCCCTGCCTAAATTCACCATATACCCAACCGGTCATTATCCGGCGACCCATACTATAGAGAAAATCTCAATGACTTTGACAAAACTCCAACTTACCACCTATAGAGAAAATCCATACATCCAAACTTTTATGTGACAATTAAGATATTAAAACACCAAAGTGAAAATAGCCAACAACAACCAATTTTGTCACAACAATGTATAAGTATGAAATTGATAAGGAGGATTAATTAGAATTAAAAAAATAGGATGCTTATTTAGCCTCGTCTTAAAAGTAAATTATTATCCTTAATATCTTGACCAATTCCTTTACCTAATTCAGTCCGATTCCTTGGTTTTCTGAAAGAATTTGGTCGAAGTTGTGAAGGTTCAATCTCTTCCATGACAATCTTTATATTCTAACTACAATAGCAAAATCAATCCGGCTTGAATTCTACCAGGCACATATGTATTTGTGGCCAATGGAAGATTTACTGCAGAGTTGCGGGCGAAACCTATATATGGTCATAATTTTTCATTAAGTTAGGATGAACAGAGCCTGAGTCACTTATTTTTCAAAATATATTTATAATTTCAAATCAAAACCACTAGTTTTGGTTATATAAAAATTGCATAGTCATGCTTATTTTCTTCTTAGAGCTTGACCAAAAAAATAATTTTCAATGTATCAATTATTCCATATTAACATCGATATGATTTTATTACGTCAACAACCTTTAAGTTACATAGACATATTTCAATCTTGGTCAAAATCCTTGTTTTTAAATCACCTTGCTTAACTTCAACATGAGAACTAATTCACCTTTTCTAAGCCATGTATAAAACATAGGTATGTATAACGAATAAGAGTTCCTCAGTTATTAGCAAATTTTCAAATTTATATAAAATGAAGGATTGATTTATTTTGATCAATACTATCGAATAAAAAATTATCAAACTATGTATGAAATTTTAAATTCATAACCTACATAAACAGTTATAGTTAATTTATATGAATTAGAAGGTCTTTCTTTTACTTATAATAAATAAATTTGAATGTCTACAATGGTCCTAATTTTGTAAATGGGTTTGTTTGACATGACTAATAATAGCCCACCTGCATAAGCCCACATAATGAAATATGAAATGGGGATGTAAGTCAACAAAGCTTGATTATAAACACATGATTATAACACTGATTAACAAATATTGGCTATAAATCATGAAAAGGATAAATAAGCTGTGAGATGACAAAACTTCCCATTTTTATGTGAATAATACGGTCGTGGCTAGGCGATAGCCATCTTGATTTTGATTGACGTTATTTTTTTTAATGAACCCTATGTCTATAGAAAATGAAATGGGGATGTAAGTCCAACAAAGCTTGATTATAAACACATGATTATAAAACATGATTAACAAATATTTGGCTATTAAATCATGAAAAAGGATAAAATTAAGCTTGTGAGATGACAAAACTTCCCATTTTTATGTGAATAATACGGTCGTGGCTAGGCGATAGCCATCTTGATTTTGATTGACGTTATTTTTTTTAATGAACCCTATGTCTATAGAGATACAGAGATATGTCTATTTTCAATTGGTTATATCTCTACATCCGATCAACCTTTTTAGGACTAGTTATGGTACCGTATAGCCATGTGTTCATTAATTGTAGTTAAACACAAAACCGAACAAAGTAAAAAAACTTATAATGAATAAGCATATAAGTGGTTTAGTTTCATTTAAATTTTGGCTATAATCATGATTCAAGGTATCTGTACTTGGTTTGTTTTTGTTCGTTCATGCCTTATATTCTTATTTTCTTTTCATCTATAATAAATAGCAATTAATTTTGGCTTTCTGCGTAAATATAAGTTCAGTTTTATATGTATATGTATGAGAAAGTTGGGGTTGCATGCTTGCATAGTTGTTAAGGCAACTATGTATAGATAGTACAAGATGTCTATTATGTTAACGTTTTATTAAAAGATTTAAACGGCATGCTCACAACATAATGTAACTTTACCACCCTTGCTATTAGGCTCAGGCATATGTTTTTCATATCACAAAAACTTGTAACTTCATATTTTTTTCAAGGACCTATAAAACAATATGGTTTAATGGGTGCATACGTTGTGTATAGATAGCCACTTGTGGCTTGTTTGTTAGCATAAGCCAAAAATTAATAGGTATTCTCGTGCTCTCTAACAAATATTATATAATTTTTCTTAGGTAAAATATTAAAAGTCAAGACTTTAGATAAAAAATATTAAATTTAACTTCAATAGCTACTTTATTTTTTAGATTTCAATAATAATTATATTCTTGAAATCAATAAATTTAATTAAATATTATTTTTAACTTGTAAATATTAAGCATAAATGTCTTTTATTAGTGGAAAGAAAATTTAATAGCATCTTTTTCTCTCGAATTCGAAGGTTGAGTGATTTTTCTAATTTGAAATATTTTCACACACACACACACACACACACACACACACACATATATTGAACGACAGGTAACTTACGCATACGTTTTGATACGAAGTCGACAAGGTATTCTGGATGCATACAAGCACCCGACTAGTCCTTGGCGACCATGGAACGACCTGAAAGCCAACCCATGGTCAAGGTATCATTACATGCTCACCCCATGAATCAAACTTGGGTAGACAATGATGTGATTCGTTGTCCCTCCTAAGGATATTATCGACCATTAGGCTATTAATATTTTGATAAACATATATATTTAAAGTTTAAAATATATTTATTTTAACATAGGTATTGAAACAACCAAAGGCTCTCAAATTAGTTTTGAAAGGAACAATATTGTGACAACAATCTCTCAACGGCAAAAGAAAAGCATATATAGGACAAAACATTTAATTCTTCGTAGATTCAATGTATTTTGTTTTCTTTCACGTGAAAGCCGTGTGTCTCCATTTCAAAATAATTTGAGACAAAATTCTAGTTTGAAAATTTATAATATAAACTATTAAGATGTTTGGTTAAAAGTATTAGGGATGAAAATTGTAAATTGAAAATTTTAATGGTGTTCGATATAAGTAGAGAATTAAATAATTTTAGTGCTTAGTTTTATATTATGTAGTTAATTATTACTTACTGATAAGCCATTCCTTCCTAAGAAAATGAGTCGGGAGGGAAATTTTATTTTCACATCAACCTCTCTTTCTATCATTTAAATGATTATTCATACATTTGTCTTAATTCTCGATTTTTTATCGTTTTCTGCATTTATAACTTAAGAAGATGTATTGGAATCAGACTACTAAATATTCAAGTTACGTACCTCAATTTCTCTGTTAACTTTCTAATTCCATAATCCATACGCTAGTCTTGGCACTCTATATTTTCTATTTTGGAATCCACTAGATTTTGGAGAATAAAGATACTTTTTCTTTTTCTAATGAGATTTTAAGTCATTTTTATATTCCTTGAATTACTCTAGAGAGTGATTTGGCCCAACATTTTTCTCAGGACCAACCCTTACTTCAGAATGTTCACCTCATAAGATAGTTGATGGTTGATAAACTATCGAATTACATGATGAGTTTAGCAAAAACTAGCTAATAAGTTAGTTGAAAATATAAACGATACGATAAAGGGAAAAGTGAGTGTGTGACTGTCATGTATACAAGCTTAGGTACAATAACCCATCAAAACTACGTAGTTTTGATTAAAACCCTAAAAAACCATCATCGGGCCTTTCAATCGATAACCTTTATATTCAGGTCTCAGAATCAATTTTGCCATCCAGCTCTCAAATTCGATTTCAGCATTAACAGTTGTCTACAACCACTAATTTCTTAATTAATCATTATCCTTTTTCCTTTTACCATCATTTAGAAATTAGAATTAACAAATCTCAATGATGTAACCAGCGTTTCTTCCAGGGAGCCAATGTCTAAGCCTTAACCAACAAAATCTTCTCTCACCTCAAACTTCACAGCCTCTACAAAGCAGTTTCCATCTTGTTTTTAAGCGATTTTGTATCAATCGATTCCAAAATCGATTTGTTCAATTTGATTTTTGGAAATCTATTTGTTGGATTCAATTTTGAAATCGTTGGATGTACGTTGAATTCGATGCTGCAATCGATTTTGAAATTGTGGGATGTTGAATTCGATTTTGAAATTGATGGATTTTGAGTTCGATTTTGAAATTGATGGATTTTGAGTTCGATTTTGAAATCAATTTGTTGAATTTTATTTTATAATGGCAGGATGTTGGATTCAATTTGTTGAATTCTATTTTATAATCACATGATGTTGGATTCGATTTGTTAAAACCAATTTTTGGAATCGATTTGTTAAATTCATTTTGAAATTGTCGATTGAAAGGATTGAAAGGCTGATGTTGAGAGGCTGGTAATTTTTTTGAAGTTTTAAGCAAAACTACGTAGTTTTGATGGGTTATTGTACCTAAGCTTGTATACATAACAGCCACACACTCACTTTCCCCTACGATAAAAATGAGTGAATTCTAACACTTCATAATTTAATTAAGATTGAATTACGTTACTGGTCCCTATGGTATGCACAAAGTTTATTTTCTCCCTAAAAGCAACTATTTATATTAATGGTCCCTACTTTCCAATATCATAATACCAACGATACTTGAAGTTATCAGCGTCAATTTTTAGCAACCGTTATAAGAGAAGAGTCATTTTTTAGCAAACTACATGGACCAAGCTTTAAAGGGGTGTTTGGTTTATGGAATGAAATTCTATGGAATTGGAATTCATCAAGGAATTTGACTTTGAAGAAATTGGAATGAAATTTGATGGAATTAGACTATGCATTTTGGTCGTGTTTGGTTGGATGGAATTGTAAAATGATTTGGAATAGGGATTAGCTTTGAGTACCATTTTCCCAAAGCGGATCGATACCGTACCGAACTTGAACGAGTAACCTTACTGAACCCGAACTGGTATTGTATCGAACCCGAACCAATACCATGTATTCGATCCGATTTTTTGTTCCAAGAGTTCGACAAAATCGATATTTGAGATTCGGCATTCAATTTTGGGATTTTTCGGGACCAGAATATTTAGAGACTTTTTTTTTTTTTAATTTCTAACGTAAGCATATCATCATCTCCTGAATACTCTAATCTTATTTTTTTTCTAATTAAGATATATCATCTCCTAAACTATCTAAACACTCTCCATAAGTATCCTAAAAATCGATACTCCTACATAACCATCAAAAAGTAGGTACCCCGACATACACTTAATTATTGAATTTTTGATTGTTTTTGAAACAATTTGAATCTTTATGAAGATGTTTTGGTTTTCTATTGGTTTTTATATACATTTGATACATTTTCATATTTTCGGTCCTTAGTGGTCCTAGTACTGAATTTCACGTTCCGAAACCGAAGCCGAGCTGGTACCGAGCCATATGTGTATTGCTCGGTTTTCGGTTCTACTTTTTTATCCCATAACATTTCGGTGCGGGTCTGATCCCGATGTCATCTCTAATTTGGAATGAGAGAACAATATATAGAGATGAGAAAACCATAGATGGGGAGAGAGGGAAATGAAACAATTCCAATAAATTTCGTGTGATATCCCGTGGAAAGGCAAATGTCTTGATTTAAGAAATTTAACGAAATTTAATCCCATTCATTTCGCAAACCAGCGTAAATATGATCAAAGGGATTGATCATTTTAATTCCTTCCGATTCCATCGGATTCCAATGCAATGAAAAACGCTCATTCTCATTTTTGATTATTTAAATTCTCATTCTTTAATAATTTTATTCTTATTTCTATTTGTTGAAACAAGCACCATGTCACAATAATATCCATATGACATTAAAATAAAAGTATATTACCTTTCTATGCGTAATTTAAAAAACAAACGAGTCGTTATTATTTTTATAATAATATAATTTAAGTGTTAGAGAAGGGGTGCACCCACTTACACCAGCAACCACAGGTAGGATCAAATGATATGGATTAGGTTTAAGGTCCATTGCCCTACATGCAATTTTTTTAATCTAAGGGGCCGTTTGGTTCGCGGAATTGAATGGAATTCAAAGGAATTGGAATGACGAATTCCATTGACCAAATTCCATGTTGTTGTTTGGTTTGCGGAATGAAAACTAAGGAATCCTTTGAATTCCTTCAAATTCCTTGAACTAAGGAATTTGTCATTCCATGCCATAACCCATGGAATTCATTGGAATCATCCCTCCTCCCTCTTGTTTTCTCCATCTATGGCTTTCCTATCTCCATCCATCGTTCTCCCATTCCAAATCCTTTTTCTCGATTCGGTTCGGTCTCGGTTATTTTATTTACTAAATAATTAAATTATATATATATATATATATATCGATTTTTTCCGATCGAGATGGAAATCAAAACCGAACCGTTTTCGGTTCAATTCCCGGCCGAGATGGAAACTAAAACCAAAATTGAACCGATTACGGTTTACGACTCGACTCGGCTCGGTTTTTCCCGGTCGAGATGCAAACCAAAAAATGAAATCGAACCGATTTCGGTTTTTGACTCGGTTCGGTTTTCTCAATCGAGATGGAAACCAAAACCGAAATAGAACCAATTTTGGTTTTCGGCCCGGTTCGGTTTTTTCCCGGTGGAGATGGAAACCATAACCGATAACCGATTTCGGTTTTCGACTCGGTTCGGTTTTTTCAATCGAGATGGAAACCAAAACCGAAACCGAACCGTTTTCGATGCCGGATTTGTTTTTTTTGTTTCGGATTCGGTTTTTTCGGTTTTTGTTTCTCTTTTTTTTCTTTCGGTTCGGTTTTCCCCGGTCGAGATGGAAACCATAACCGATATCGAACCGATTTCGGTTTTCGACTCGGTTCGGTTTTTTCAATCAAGATGGAAACCAAAACCGAAACCGAACCGTTTTCGATGCCGGATTTGTTTTTTTGTTTGTTTTGGATTCGGTTTTTTCGGTTTTTGTTTCTTTTTTTTTTCTTTCGGTTCGGTTCAATTTTGGTTTTTGCTCACCTTACTTTTTACATTTTTCTTCCAATTCCATTTCCAATTCCAATTCCATCCAACCAACCAAACATGACCAAAATGTGTGGTCAAATTCCATCAAATTCCAATTCCAATTCCTTCAAAGTCAAATTCCTTGACGAATTCCAATTCCACCGAATTCCATTCCGCGAACCAAACGCTACCTCAGTACTATATATATGCAATTAGGCGTATTTGATTATGAAAGTAAGAAAGGGTGTATTTAAATAGCCAAAGGTGCATTACGATCGCAATAAAAAATAAGTTTCATTTAAATTCACCCCTCCCTCCTTCCCTCTCTCTCTCTCTAAATATATATATATATATATATATATTATATGAGGGAAGATCATACAAGAACAAGGGTATTTGCAAGAACAAATGAACTCATTTTGAGCCACACATTGATGTGGGCCCATGTAGGTCCCACATAATAAAAAATCATATATGATTTAATGGTGAGACCCACCTGAATCATATATGATTTTTTATTATGTGAGACCCACATCACATGTGATCCAGAATTGTTCCTTTGTTCTTGCAAATTAATTTTGTTCTTATTTGAACCTTTCTCTATATTATATATATATATATATATATTAAAATTTTAATTTTTTGTTTTTCAAACTCTGATTTACTTCAAAATATAAGTACTAAAATATTGTACGAACCAATAATATATCATACATACAATATCTTCTAACTTTTAAAGTATGTCTATTTTAACCTTTCTTTTAAAATATAAGTATTAAATAAATCTATGTTATTATATTGGTACAAAAGATAGCCAATGCTTAGCAAATATCATTGAACTTCAAGAAAACACGACTCCACAGCAGCCAGCCAGCACCCCCCCCCCCCCCCCCCCCCCCCCAACACACCCACCCACCCACCCAATAAAAAGAGGAGACAACAACAAGCATCCCTAGCCCAAAATTACAATAGAAAAAAGACTTGAAACAAAACCAGAAGTGTACCTTTCAAAAAGGCTATCTAGAGGACCCGAAATCCAATGATCTAAATTAAAAATCCCCTTTTTACAATGGTTTACTAGCCACAATATTGACTGTCTTTGGACTCCCGGGAATAGATCTTTCGTTTTAATTTCCTCCACCTGTTGAGCATTGCTAGCAAAGAGGATGCGATTTCTTCACCTCCAAATGCTTCAAAGGACCACCATACACACAATAAAACCCAGAAGTTTGTTCTTATATTGCACATAAAGCAAACAACAATTTTTAAGGTCCCCAATTGATTTGAATCTATCCCTCGACAACCCCAACCAATTCCATACTTTTCTCCATAAGCCATCAATTTTTAGGCACTTAAAAAAACAATGATCACGATCCTCTAAACCATTATCACGGAACAAACAAACAACATTTTGCACTTGAACACCTCTTTATAGCCAATGGTATGTGTCGTTTTTTTTCCTAATAAAATTTTATTTTGTTAGACATGTTATGATTAAGTTAAATTGTGTTTATATATGTTTGTGTTTCATCGACTAAAATTATAACAAAGATACAAAATATTCATATTTCATGTACTATTTTTACATTTAGTTAAAGTCAAATTATTTAACTAAATTATAAACTTAATACAATTAATAAAATATTAATATCAATCAATATATAATTATAATAATTAATTTTTTGAAAAGCATCAATCATTTATAAAAAGTTTGTAATGAAAAAAGAATACATGAGAAACAATTATTGTGGTATAACATGTTACAAAAAGTAGCAACATATTTATTTTAATTAGTTATATATTGCTCCTTCATAATTTGAAGCCATGTTCTTTAATTTTTTTAATGTTGCTTTTTATTTTCATTCTTTTTACATGCTATTAAAATAAATAATTCAAAAACATATTGTAAGCTATCGTTGTTCAAACAAACTTTTTGATTATATGTTCCTAACACTTGAACAAATTTTGTCCCTTGTAAAATGTCGTAATTTTTAAAAGTGAATTTGACTATTTCTTTTATCCTAAATGCATTTTTTTTTACTCCGATATTAGTTATAGATGATCCTATACTACGAACGCATCCTCATAAACCACTTGATAGTTAAGGCTTGCAGCGGAGTATAAGTCCATAACAAGCATGTTTTAAACTTGAATATTTTATGTATTTAAACAAAGTCGCTTTATCATTTGTAATAAAATTATGGGCTTGAGATTTTACGGATCAAAATGTTAATCCTAAAAAATGTTTGATCAAATATTTATAAATTCCAAATGTGTTACAACTTAGAAGTGTGTATAAATATAAAAAGGTTTTTGTTGTTATTTACACATTTTGATGAGGCATTTGTTATTTTATTTTAGCAACTTGCTAATATACGTGTGCTAATTTGATTGACATTATTTATTTTTAGATTATCCAAAGTGCTAACTAAGGTCTTCAATTAATTATTTTTTGTCAAAAGATTTTTTCTTTTAAAAGAGTTTGGATTAGGTTTTTTTAGTTGACCATCCTTTCTCGTGGATAATTTTTTGAAATTACATGCCAAACAATTTGGCCAACCATTTCTTAGAACGCAATGCAAACTTCTTATTTTATTATATTACTTCTTATTATTGGATGTATAATGTGAATCAATTAAGAGGTTGTTAATTAAACACTTATTAAATAAGTGTTTATCAATATCTAGGGGTGTAATCGAGCCGAGTCGAGCCGAGTATCACCAAGCTCAAACTCGAACTCGGCACTACAACTCGAGCTCGAAACTCGACTCGAGCTCGACCGAGCTTAAAATTTCAGGCTCGAGCTCGGCTCGAATCACTACTCGAGTAGCTCGAGCTCGAGCTCGGCTCGACTCGATTAAGTGTTGAATTAGGGATTTAGGGTTTTTCACTTATATATTAGGGGTACAATCGTAAATTACTTAACATAAAAGGGTAAAATGGGTAATTTGCTAGAAGCTCGATTAGGCTCGCGAGCTTGACGAATCGAGTATTTTGAAGCTCGAACTTGGCTCGACTCGCTACTCGAGTAGCTCGAGCTCGGTTCACACCGAGTCGGATTCCGAGTTTTTTTTAGTCGGTCTCAAGTAGCTCACGAGCTGTCTCGGCTCGTTTACACCCCTATCAATATCAAGTGAGAATCTTATTTGATTAAAGAGATGCCAATAACTTCTTACCTAGTAAATGAGGAAAAAAACTCTTGTTATAAGAGCTTATTGAGTTTAAGATGTTTACCAACACTTCAATTTGATGGCCAGTATTGTTTCACGGATAAGAGAAGTGAGAGTGATGACCTTTGTGGGCAAGCATTTACCCGATAAACATTTGTAAACGAGCCCTAAGGCTATGTTTGATAAATCATAAACTATCTATTAACTAATAATCACTAACAAGTTAGTTGTTAGATCATAGGTTAATTTTTAGCTGAAACACTAGTTGATAAACTAATCATGTTTGATAAAAACTATTTGGTAAACTAGTTGAGAATTGTAAATGACAAAAGAACGTGTTAAAAAGTTAGTGTGTTTTCATTAACATTTCAATAAGATAAGTTAGGGCTATTTAAACAGATCGTCTTCAATAAACTAAAAAAATAAATTAGCTTATAGTTTATAACTTCCAAAAGATATATCACATCTCAAGATAACCTACTCCCCTTATACAAACTCAATCCCCCACAAAGTCGATAAGACCATTTATGTTCGCATGTGCATGTAGCCAATATATCAAAATGAGACATCAATGCGTTAAGCCATAGTCATCATTATAAGACAACCATAATTAGTCCAAAACTTCACAAAACTGAAGAGAATTCACCTGGTGTTCTGCACCCCACAAGTTCTAACAAGTAGAAAGTCTAAACCGAGCGTTTAAATTATCAAATTAGGAATGATGTTAAAGCATCTAAATAACCATGAAGGTCATCTATTATGATTCTTAAGACAAACTTAATTGATGCCAAAAACCTGCCAAATAAAAAAACGAAGCAAAATCAAAATGACATAAGGTAACGGCAAAAGTGAGTTTCAAGCACCCTAATCTTCTTAGAAAGCAGCTTTAATCACCTGTACGATTTTTGCCCCAGAAATCTAACTTATAGCTCTTGCCTAATCACTCCCAAATCCATTTGAATCAAGATTCATAATCATTTGCAACATCAATCTAACCACTAATCATAGATAAAACAATAATGACATTTTGACCTTTCTTCTTTCATTGTAGACAAAAGTATCCCTCATTAAATTAAACTTAATTCAAAGCAAAATGCAAACAGTAGAAATCATCCATGTAGTTTTTGAAGTTCAAGAATCATTTTCGTTGATTTTTGTAAACCTCATAGACCAAAATTGTAGTTCACTCTTTAATTAACAATGTTATCAAAATCGATTAGATTAAAACAATTTTAAAAAAGTTACTAGAAAAACAAGTAAATATTTTAATTAAATTCCCCCATAAAGATAAAATAAATGTAGTTTATTTTTTCCTTTTGATTGGAAGCATCTTTACATCTTCCCACCTTTCTATTTTACATTCTATCCAACACTGTCTCTCTTCCCTACTTAACAACTTCTTCTTCATCACCAAAATCTCCAAATTCTCCTTCTCTTCTTTAATCTCTCTCATCTCTACCCAATTTAACCAAGGTTCAATTCAAACACTTTACAGATCCAAAATCCAAAATTTCTTCTTGTTTTGCCGTTGACTAGTGAAAAGTATGAAAATTTTGTTTAAATTTCTCTTCATTTTGATTTTGAATTTGAAAATTATCGCCATTGATGCCAGACCCAAAAACTTGATCGTAGTTTCTTCCATTTCTGTTCATCAATCTTCACCTGCTGTTGCTCCTATTCCTCCAATGGCCGACGTCTCTCCAGGTACTCTCTCTCTCTCTCTCTCTATATATATATATATATATATGTATATATGTATATATTATATGTAATGCCATTGAGCTTTGTTAACTAGGGTTATGAAATTTCAAAAAAAATTGAATTCCTTGGATTCTGCCACTATTTATTTCATTTCCTATAACACCCATTTCAAATCTTTAGATTTTCAATAGAAATTTGTTTACTTTTTCTATTATTGGGGGTTCAAATTCAATTTAGTTAATTTTCCCAATTGGGTTTTCTTGTTTAAACTTGTAGAATTTCACTTATTTTGGTAAGAATATGTTGCTAATTTGGACAATTGGATCAGGGACTCATGTGGATAATAATACCCAAAGGCACCAAACACATTCAAACAAAAAGCTTGTTATTGGGGTTATTGCAGCTTCTTCTCTAATGGGAATCATCTTATTGCCCATAATGTGTTTGTGGATATGCCGCAGAAAGAAAATGTACAAATCCACCAAAATCAGTACCAAGAGATTAGGTAAAGACTTATGGGTCTTTTAAATCTTAAATCATTTCTGATTAATTAACATTTCTTATGCTACATTTTTCACAAATTTTAATCCAAATTTCATGGTTTTGTTTTCAAGATTCATTGAGAGGACTTCCATTGACTTCGTTCATCGGTCTAACTAATACCACTTTAAAGCCGAGTAGTGAAAAGAGACCGGTGGCTGCTATGAATTATGACTTACTAGAAGCAGCAACTAATAACTTCAAAAGTGAGATATTAGGTGAAGGTGGGTTCGGCTGCGTGTATAAAGCTCAGCTCGAAGATGACTTATTGGTCGCTGTCAAGAGGCTAGACCATCAAACTCCATCCGCCATTAAAGAATTTCAGGTTACTTTCAATCCATTAACGCGTTTGTTTCTTGATCTTTAAGGTTCGTGTTAAGAAGGATTGTGAATTCGGTTTGCAACAGGGTTGATATATGAGTAAATTCAGCATCCGAATAAATAAGCTTGTTGGGTATGTGTCATGATGGACCAACTACTTGTTTACGAACTTATGCACAATGGTTCGTTAGAACTCAATTACACGGTGAGCCATTTCGAAGCTTTTTGTTTTAGGATTGATTTTACCTAATATGCATTGAAGTTTTATGTACGAGAATTAATGTGGTTTATAGGCCTTCTTGTGGATCCAATTTAACATGGCATTGTCGGATGAAATTGCGCTAGATACGCGAGGTGGGTTTCTTGTAAAGCTTTTATTGTCTACATTAATGAGGTAAATGTTCTCTAACTTACTTTTGGGTTTGACTTGACCAGGATTGGAATATTTACATGAACACTGCAAACCATCTGTGATTCATAGAGATCTGAATTTCATCTAACATCCTTTTGGATTCAAAATTCAATGCAAAGGTACTAGTAACCATACATATACATATATATATTATATATATAAGAGAGAGAGAGAGGAGAGAGCAGAGATAGAGAGAGAGTGAGAGAGAGAGAGAGAGAGAGAGGGTGGAGGGAGGGAGGAGGAAGTTTTTAGAAAACCCCTCAAAAATATGAAAACTGATTGAACACCTTGGTAACCATTCATCTAGATGGTATGCACATATGCATACAGTATTAAGCTGGTTTTTTGGTTCTTATGCACATGTGCATACCGAACAAATTGCTTACAATATATTGTATGCATATGTGCATCAGTGACATACAGTCTAGAAGATGGTTATGAAGTGTTTTCTGTTTTTTCATTTTCTTATGATTTTCTTGATACCTAGACTCATAATATATATATATATATACATACTTTTGTAGGAACAAGTAAAGGTATTCTTATCCTGTAACTTTCATGTTATCTTTAATTACAAGTTATGAAGGCTGTGTTTTAACTTTCACACACTATAAAGATATCTTTATGACAAACTTTCACATATAAAAAGGTAGTTTTACTTGTTTTCACGTGCTCGGCCTTGTATGTATGCAAGTATTCACTGACTATTGTTGGTGATTTGTTGTAAAGCTTTCGGATTTGGTCTTGCTGTGATGAACGGGGCCAATACCAAAAACATTAAACTTTCGGGGACGTTGGGCTATGTAGCTCCCGAGTATCTTTTAAACGGTACGATCAACAAATCTTGAACCTATGAGTTACTATTTTTCATTTACAATAGAATTGAATGCATTTGGCTATACTCTTTAATTTAAATAAGATGGTCTTTTTAATAATAAAAATTTGTATTATTCTACTTTTGAAATTTTAGTCAGTGAAATTAACAAACGTTTTTAATTATTTTCTAAATCTGGGTTTCACTTTTAAAAGTATATTATATACGTAAAAACAAAAAGCGTTAGCTGGGGAGAGCTTTCAAAAAGGTTGAAGAAAAGATCCAACTTATCTTTCAGTTGCATCTTTTTCATTCAGCTGAATCCAGAGCAATTGTACAACTTCTGTTGCATGATTTACAAATCACTACCAAAAGAGAGGAGAAAACAATGCCTAAAATCCAAAACAGACTTAAAAGTGTTGCCACTCAAAAAAGAAAAAAATAAGAACAGATGCCAAAATAAAGTTATCTTTTTCCATTTTTTATTCATTTAACTTTTATAATCTTATAAACTCTAAGTTTATAATTTCTTACGTATAGCATAAGAATTTAGGCCACCTACTCTTAATTTTGGTTGTTTTTATTAATAAGAAATTGCACTAGTTTGTTTTGGACATGCTACTGAAATTGGTGTTGTTCTTGTTATAGGGAAATTGACCGATAAAAGTGACGTCTATGCATTCGGAGTTGTACTTTTAGAGCTTCTACTGAAAAGGCGTCCGGTTGAAAAACTAGCACCATCCGAGTGCCATCCATCGTCACTTGGGTTAGTTTCGTTAATAACATGATTCTCACTCAAGGGAGTTTTCATTTTCCGACTTGTGGAACTGAGCTTAGCTTGTTGGTTTCATGAATTTGCAGGCTATGCCGCAACTAACAGACAGAACAAAGCTTCCGAGTGTTATAGATCCCGTGATTAGGGACACAATGGATCTTAAACACTTGTATCAAGTATGTTTAATGACAATACGCATTATGGTCGAGACTTTAATTAATGTGTGCTAACGGAAATGAGTATGTGTGTGTGTGTTGTAGGTGGCTGCTGTAGCTGTGTTGTGTGTTCAACCAGAACCGGGATACCGGCCGTTGATAACCGATGTCTTACATTCTCTGGTTCCTCTCGTGCCCGTTGAACTCGGAGGGACTCTAAGAGTTGCGGAAAACAGGGTTGCAGCAACACTTGACCCGTGAACCCACAGGCAGATTAGATAAAGATGTAATTATCTCTCTAGTTATAGACTTACATTCTCGTAATCGTCTTGATTACACGTTTGTCTAATCTTAATCATATCAAGTAACATAAACGATCAATTTGGATACAACACTTATGTAGAGACTAGAGAATACTAATTGTTTCATCTAGTGTTAATGATTTCTCGAGTAAATAACACAATTAATAAGCCGTATCGATACATTATACTAGAAATTTTTTAATGGATATAAAACATTTAACATCTCAGTTATTATTTGTACAAGAATGATGGTCTTTTTCTGGTTAGAGCATGTGCACCGAAAAATCGTGATCATCTATCACAAGAGAAGTACCACTATCGGTTTCTGCATTTATGCCTATACCAAAGACGAATAGAAAGGGTTTGAAAGGTTGGTGTGGATGGTCTTATGAACGAGAAATCAGAGATGTACAAAAACCATAATTATGGTAGCTTAACATATGCCTTCTTCCCCAACCCAAAGGGAAGCAAACAGGGCTTGTATGTAAATTTTATTCAGCTACAAGGGTTTTCTACCAAAAAAGAAAGTTACAACATTTCTGCAAAATTATATCTAGAATGAACAAGTCTCACTCATTCAAATTATTGATGGTTTTTAATGATCAGTTATTCAGTTTCTAGCTCACATTGTGGTAGGAATCAATGATGGCATCGGCAAGATACTCGCATTTTGCAGCAGATAAACCGGCCAACGATATTCTTCCGTCTTTTGTCATGTAAATGTGCCATTTATCAGTCATGTTATCGCTCTGCCAAACAACAAAAACCAAAAAATAGGATCAAGAAATGATTTTGTAGTTTTTAAGTTACATCTATTCAATGATTGTATCCATGAAAAAGTCATTAGGAATATGCAAATTAGGTTTAGAATATAGCAATGGGCCAAAAGATTGTCATCCTCCATTGAATGGATGCTATGATCTATTTTATGAAGTTTTCCCTTGCATTTTTGTAAGATGATTTACTTGCAACAGAAAGGCACGATAATTCGAAAATTTGACACTCCATTGAACTGTAGGAAAATGCTGAAAGGAAAATGCTGAAAGGAGATGTCTATAGGAAAATGTTTTAATGGCTTAGGAGGCAAGATTTTGATGAAGGAACTTTTACCTGAGCTTTGTTGAGACCGGTAAAAGAAAACATGCCAATCTGCTTAAGAACGAAAGACCAGTCTTTTCCACTCTTATCCTTAGCACAGAGGCTATCGTATAGCTTTTGTCTCACGCTTTTGATCCTTCCCGCCATCATTTCCATTTCCACTCTCCACTCGTTAAAGAAATCTGGGTTCCCTACAACATTAGCAACGATCCGTGCCCCATGAACCGGTGGGTTTGAGTACATTGGCCTGGCAATTCTTTTCATCTGGCTCTTCACCCTGCATGCATATTGAATTTACACAAGTTACTTCAACTGTAAACTTGCAAATTTACTTGCTTATCGTCAATACTACGGAGAATTGATAATATTTTGGGTCAACACGGTTCCTCTATTTGGTTGATGGTAAAACAATTTTCTTGAACAGTTGTGACTTTAGTGGCAGAGAGAGCGATTTTTGGTCCTCGGATTAACGAAAAAGAAACAAGCCTTTTTCTCTGAAACTAATTGAGAGAACAAAGCCTCATACAATTATGTCTATTGGCTGATCGGGAACTCGGAATCAGAAATATATAAATAAATAAAAAGGCACCGACAGAACAACGCCCTATATAATTATGTGTATTGGCTGATCACGAATCAAAAACATAAAGAAATAGGATCTGTTATCTGCTATTATATGATAGACTAGGAGCAATGCTTAAGATAATATATATTACATCGGTTGCGTACCTCACAGCTGCATCGGCTGATGAGCATAGTACATTAATTGCTCCAACCCTCTCGGCATATAGACCTAGATTTTTACTATATGATTGTGCAACTAAAAGCTCCATTCCACGGGCAGCAAACAACCTCACAGACGATGCATCTTGGTCTAGGCTTCCACTGGCAAATCCCTGCATAATATCATGAGCTTCAGTACTCACTCCATTGTTTTCGGTTTGAGATTCAAAGTGGTACTCTTCGATTAATTGACTGACTTGTATTCGACTTAAGCTTCAAAATGTTTCTAATACAGTACCCTCTATATAGTGAATTCCAGTGTTCAATTTTCTCTACAGAGAAAATACTTGTCATCTTTGAAGTGAAAAATACATTTCACACAACAAGGAGAAGTCCATTATTGAACCTTTTTCTTTGGAGGATTGTTCAACATAGATTTCATCCATCACTATTGCAATCAAGTGCTGCACACTTTTTATTGCACACACATTAAGACAATTTATACAGCCTTAACTACTTGGTTTAAGAAGCATAACTTTCAAGATATTAGTGTTAAAAGTTTTGAACAGATATCATTTGGACAAGAAATTGAAAAGTTGCACGGAATTTTCTATTTGAGAATTGGAAGCATGGCATACATCGCATTTTGAAGACTTAAAAGGATTAGCATTAACGTAACAAAGGGAAGACCTTAAAGAGAAAGAAAAGACCTGATAAGCAACATCGAAGAATGGAATATGGTTTTTCTCTTGAATGACATCAGCAATTTTCTCCCACTGTTCAGGGGTTGGATCAATGCCTGTTGGATTGTGAGCACAGCCATGAAGAAGCACGAAGGATCCTTCGGGAGCAGCCTGAATGGATAGACTTAAATATATCATTTCAGATACTGATGTCAAAAGTAAACTACACTAGAAATGGCAATTCTTGTCACAAATTCAACTATATGAAAGATGAGTGAACATCTACTCGGTAGTCCACCGCTTATGGTGTCAAGGTGGCTTAGTGGGCCATATGCTTAAAGGAAGAAGTGGTTACTAGTAAATCTATACAGCAAAGGTGGGAGTTAAGGGGGAAAAAAGCTTATCACTAAATTAAAATGACGTGGATTTACGTATACATATAAATAGAGTAGGTGGAAATTCGTTAAAAGATAGGAATGATATTCACTAGTAATCAGTTATAGAGAAGAGGAAGGGATGGGGGTAGACATTACTTTTATGTCCGCAATCATCCCATCAAAATCTAGGCCAACTGTTTTTGGATCATAGTACCGATACTCGGACCAAGGAACTTTAGCATCATTGAAAATATTCTTGTGATTTCCTGCAGACATGATTTTTTACACCAAATAATCAGTTTTCCTATTCAAATGATTTAAACATATAAACTAAACAGAGGATAGAATCTGCACCCCAAGTTGGAGATGATATTATAACTTTTGCTCCAGGGAAGTATCTCTCAATTAGTGCCGCAGCAATTCGAAGGGAGCCAGTGCCTGAGAGACCTTGAATGGTGGCAACCTGCATTGTATAGAGAAAGGTGCCACAAATTGGATTAAAACATGAATCCTAATTGTATTTTTTTTTTTTTACTTCAAAAAAGAAAAAGGAAAACTCCTAAATCATACTCTCTGTTCATGAAGGACTGGATTATCTGCTCCAAACAACAACTCAGCTGTGGCTTTGTTGAATGAAGCCAAACCTTCGATAGGAAGATACTGCATTTGGTAAATCAAGCAAAATAAACCAGTTAAAAACGATACTAGTTCCCACCAATGCATTTGTTTAAGCATTAAAATGCACCTCCTTGTTTTCTCCCCTTTCCAGCATAAGATTTTCAGCCTGCAAAGCAACATTATAGCACTATTATGTAGTTCTCATATAAGCAGATAACATTCTTGGCATTTAGACCTGACTTCGTATCAAGTACAGGTGAGACACCCAAAAAGAAACAAACACCTACATGTGAATACATGAGTAACAAAACTACAAGTATAGGATCGGGAGGAGCATATTACCTTTCTGACAACTTTGAGCACATAGGGCTGAAGTTCTTCCGTACGATATGCTCCAACACCAAGGTTGAGCTTCATTTCATCTGTGTCAGCTTTGAATGCTTCAGAAACTCCAAGAATAGGATCTGGAGGAGCCATTGTAATGTTATCAAATCGTGAAGCATTGACAGCTACAGCCATCGTTATCCGACCCTGAGACTGCAAATAAGTACACAGCTAACATCAGACTAGCTGGAACGTGGCCGTGACTCGTGAAAGGCTGTTGTCAATTTCTCCCCACATAACACATTATGAAGTTGTCAATTGTAAGTTTTGTTATGTTATATGAGTAGTCTTGGACGCTAGGCAACTTGAATGGTTCGATAACTAATTTTACATAAATACTTCGATAATTAATTAAAGGCACAAACACAAACCCACCAAAGACCAAAATCCCCAAAGGATCAAATTTCTATCCATTGGAGAATCACATTTGTTGCTCAGTGAGGAGTGAACATTATTTTAGCACACAGTTCTAAGATAAACAGTTCTGCTAGATTCATTCATATAGCAAGTATCATACTGATGTTTGCTGGTTCTCGGTAAATAAACCACTCTAATGTTATTTTTACTTCTGCACCATAAGCAAGAACTTGCTACAACTTGACACCAAGTGAGCTGCAGGCTGCGACCACTAATATGCTATTTCCATGGTCGAACAACGAAGACTCTCTCACCTCATGCAACACTTTTTAGCATATGGAAAATCACAAACAATTATATCTCTTGTGAGACTTGAACCCACAACCTTCCAGTTGGTAGGAGTAAACCAGAACACTGGGTAGTGGGTACTGCCCTTGTGATAACCTCAAGTAAGAAGTTGTGAAATATTTTGAAATATGAATGGAAAGAAGAAAAAGTTACGATTTTTCCTTGTTTTTTCCTAGAGAATATGAAAGGGAAGGACAGTTTCCTCGTTTACATCGATTTTTCCTGTGCATATATGTACTTCCAAAATCAAACAGATGCATATTTAACCCTATGAAATACAATTATATACCTTTGTTTTCATAGAGAGGGGTCGTTTTTCCTTTCCAAAGAAGGCACTTTGGAAAGAGCTTCCAGACTTCATTTTGTCCTGATCAACAAACAAAACAACCGTTCTTAGATTATTCATGTTCTTCAAAATCTTTATAACTGTTAATTTACTCCTCAGAAAGCTAACGGCCAAGATTTGATCTTTTGATGTTTCATTTACAAGTCTTTTATCACAAACAATACCTTGCACTTGTCTTGCAACGACAGGGCAGCGGACGGAGAGACCGATGTGAAAGAAAGCAATGCCGAAGCCATCTGAAACAAATAAATAAAGAAGGAAGCTGAGTTAACCAATCGGATAGCTTCAGTAGATCTTACGAAAATTGAAACAAAATAATCGAAGCACGGTCATCTGTGATCTCTTCTAAATTCATTTTAAAAAATTGAATCAACTTGAGATACTTGGAATAAAACAACCAAACAGGTATAAATCTAAACCCTAAATAATCAGATATTCAAAAAGTGCATATATATGCACAAATCATGGCACATTTCTTGAAATAAAACATCATTTTATAATCTTCTATACTATTAAAACAAATATAAATGGTTTCTGATATATTTACAAACAACATTATCATCTTACTCAACTAGCAGACAGACAAAACTTTGAATGTAGCAGATATATATCATGTGAAGATCAACAATTTGTAACACGAAAATCGAGTACTAAAACTGAACCAAAGCGAGCTAATTAAATTATATATGCGTAGTTTATAAGCTAAAATTGAATAATAAATCAAAAGCATAACGATCGCGATCCCTAGAATTACGATTCCGTTGAAATCGAGATGTTTTTATTTTGCTGAAAATGACAACGAAGCAAAAGCACATGAAGGACCTAATAATCAAGCAGTAGATTTTCATGAACAGAAACTGAATCGAACGATAACTGTTGAAATCCTTACCAATTAGATAAATGAAGGAAGAATCACTAGCACATTTACATACAATATATATATATATATAGATATAGATATAGAGGTTACCTGTGAAGTTCGACGGAGATAGAGAGAGTGTGTGATTTGATTTGACTATGGCGATGAAGATGATGAAGAAGAAGAAGAGCGATGCAATCGAAGAAGACTGATGCAAATCCAACTCTTTTATAACGATCCAATCCAACCTTACAAAACTAATCACTAAAATACTGATAAAACTCTAATTATTAATTAATATATAGTTTTGAAAGCTTATTAGTTTATATATACTTTTCAGAGGAAATTCCATTTATATAGTATCCAATTAAATAATACTAGTGTGAAACCCGCGCGTTGCGCGGTAGCGAATATATTAAAAAAAATAGTTGTTCGAATTCAGATAAAACATAATTTTTCGGTTAAAAATTATTTTTATCTAAATTAAGATGAATAATATTTTCCATAAGTTGTATGTTTTTGTATATTTATAATTGTTTCTTGTTACAAAGAATTGAAGATGCATCGTTAACAATTTTGTTGTTATTTTTCAAAACACTCATATAACCTCACTATTATTGTTATAAAATGTTCGACTAAAGTTACTCAATCCTTTGACTTGCAACAATTTGATATCCTCGCGTATTTTCAACTTATAAAATAATTGACCAAAATAAGCCAATAAATGTTTGGTGTATCGACCAAAAAGACCTAACTATGTTCAATTAGAGGATCAACCAATAGTAATCACCCCTGATGAGTTTTCTCAAATGTTCCATTACTTCATTTATATACCAATAATTCGTTGTCAATTTTTGTCCTTCTATCAATATGGGATAAACTCATCCACAAATCAAGAATATTTAGCTTAACACCATATAACCTCTTATGGACAACACCCTTCAACCTATTTTATACACATCTTTATTTCCTAATTTTTTCATCGTCCAATCCATATGGGACAACCAAACAACATCAATCTTCCATCTCTTCACTAACCTTTTTCCCTTTTTAAAAAAAGTTCATGAAATGGGAAATTCTCAATCCTTATAATGTCATCTCATTTGCAATAGAGATTTTTTCTTAATTCATGAAAGACTTCTTATATATTTACATACATATAGACTTGGGTTTAGCTATATTTAGCTTAACACCATATACCTCTTATGGACAACACCCTTCAACCTATTTTATACACATCTTTATTTCCTAATTTTTCATTGTCCAATCCATATGGGACAACCAAACAACATCAATCTTCCATCTCTTCACTAACTTTTTCCCTTTTTATAAAAAAGTTCATGAAATGGGAAATTCTCAATCCTTAGAATGTCATCTCATTTGCAATAGAGATTTTTTCTTAATTCATGAAAAACTTCTTATATATTTACATACATATAAACTTGGGTTTAGCTATATTTAGCTTAACACCATATCACCTCTAATGGACAACACCCTTCAACACAATTTATACACATCTTCATTTCCTAATTTTTCATCTTTCAACCAATGTGGGACAACCAAAACAACATCAATCTTCCATCTATTCACTAACTTTATCCCTTTTTATAAAAAAATTCAAAAATATAAGAAAATAGATAAATAGCAATGAAAGCTTCTCATGGTGCCACCTCATCAACCTTGGTTGTTGTTTTAATATATATAAATGATTTTTAGTTAACGAACTTTACTTTTTACTTTTATTCCATGTGCTTTGTAAAAAGGGTTTATAACTTGTAAGGGTAACTAACTATTCGATTTGTATAAATGTTACCATTAAACTATTTTTTGTACTTAATAGACCATTGGACTTTTTTTTTGTACACATAATACCATTATGACCGGGAATAGCCGGTTTTGACGTGGATCTGTACATTATACCATTGAACTATTTCTTTTGTACACATTATACAATTGAACTATTATTTTTTGTACACATATACCATTAACCTTTGATATGTTTACAAAAAAGGTGGCAATGACTAGGCATTCTCTTGTTCTTCTTCAAGACACAATCACCACAACCACCGCCGCCACCTCCTTCCTCCAACCACCACTCTCCATTTCTCCTTCACATACTAAAACCCATTTCTTCACTGGAGTTCCTTAACGACGAAGACATACTCATGGACTTCTTGCTCGAAAAGGAAAAACCCACCACCACCAACAACAAGGGCTCTTCCATTGGGTTTTACGGGTTCGGGTTGGATCTGAGTTCTCCGGTGGAGTCCGTCATGGGTTCCATCGAGACAGAGAGCAACGAAGAGGATTACCTGACCGGGTTGACTCCTATGTTTAAGGAATTGTCACATTTTTTGTAAACATATCAAAGGTTAATGGTATAATATGTACAAAAAATAATAGTTCAATGGTATAATGTATACAAAAAAATAGTTCAATGGTATAATGTGTATAGATCCGCGTCAAAACCGGCTATTCCCGGCCATAATGGTATTATGTGTACAAAAAAAGTACAATGGTCTATTGATTACAAAAAAATAGTTTAATGGTAACATTTGTACGAATCGAATAGTTAGTTACCCTTACAAGTCATAAACCCGTAAAAAATTGGTTTTCCTTTGCGGCATCATCCTTTCATACCCTTAACTTTTCATCTTATCCTAGTGTTATATCAGTTTTTCTTATCTTACTATCTGAACCCTCAAGTGAAGTAGCACTAACATTTCATACTCTCATATCTAGTGATTTTTTAATTATTATTTTAATATATATTTAAGAGAAAGAAAGAGGGAAAAGAGAGACACATGTTTGACGGGGGTTTGGAAACCTGTCACCATATCTGCCAGATGGTACCCGCTAAGGGGGTACCACCAAGCTGTGGTATCCGCTCAAAATTTCCCCTACTCGCTTGCGTACCCGAGCCATGATACACATGCATTACTAGAGTTTATTGATACAATTTATCCTTAGTGTTTGCATCTTTACTTGCTTTTAATCCTTGGCATTAACGGATGTTATCTCTCATCAATTGAATGAGGGTTATTTTGATCTTTTTTTATATATCTCTATTTTAATGTTAAATATTTTGATTTTAACTCCCATTCATTGAATGAGGGTTATTTTGATCTTTTTCTATATATCTCTATTTTAATGTTAAATGTTTTTATTTTAACTCCCGTCCATTAGAACAAACCCAAAAACTCAAAATGTTAATCGACATGATTGAGGAAGAAAATCAAAAAACATTAAAAAAAACTTTAAAAGCTAAAAAACACAAAAAGTCATTTTTTTTATCTCCATCTCTCTAAAATGAACACAAGTTTAGGTTGATTTAGGTAACATGCTTTAAAATTTTAGTTCTTGTTTCTCTTTGTTCGATGATAGGTTATATATAACATTAGTTTTCGGGTTTATAGTTGGTTTGATTTAGGTTACATGCTTTAAATATTTACTTCTCGTTTCTCTTTTCATTTCGATGGGTATAATAAACACAAGTTTGGGTATTTGGTTGATCTTTGGTGATTAGAGTTTGGATTTGGGTTTCTTTGGATTTATTTTTGGTGAATGTAGTTTGGATTTGGGATTGATTTTTGGTGAATGTAGTTTGGATTTGGGATTGATTTTTGGTGAATGCACTTTCAATTTGGGTTAAATTTTTGGTGAGTAGGGTATGGGTTTGGGTGACAACTTCTTTGTTCTCATTATTATTTTGCTCAAGTTCTTTCTTTGAAAGTTTGGATCATTGACATTTGCTTCTCCTGATTAGCAGTGCATTGACCAAATTGTAGGCATCTCTTCTGTGGGACACGCCCCCGAGCAAGACATGCTTTCACATTTCAAACTTTATGCATGTCATTGGATGCCTTTAGCTTGCGATGTTTGGAGTGTCAATCACCAAGTTTTTTGATATTTATATGTTATAAGTCATTTGATTGATCTAGTGAATAGCAAAATGATGAAACAACAATTGCAATTGAGACCTTTCCCTCCTATCTCATGTTGATTACTTCATCAAACAAACCCAAATAATCAGTATTTTGTTTGATAATGCTTAGAGCTCAACTTTTTCTATCGAGGCTTAGGTCTTTTTGTGCATTCTAGCCTCCCTTAATATTCCCAACTCTAGCACCTTATGTAGATGGAAGCCATGTTCAATAGAAGGATAAATCCTTATATGCTTAGATAATATAAATGTAGTCGATTAAGGCCGAGATACCAAATTTAAAAAAGAAAAGAAAACTAATCTCATAAAGCATGACTATATTGGGTTGGGCCATAGATAGTTTATAAGCAAAATGGGCTAATACTTTATTGGGCTCCAAGTGCTTCATTTGGTTTTGATGGCCATTGGAAAAAGGGTTAGCCTTAAACGATGGCCCATATAATTTTGGGTTTCATTTTTGTACTTGTTAAGGTTATGTTTCATATAATATGATTCGTTTTTTGTTCATTCATGTAATATCAAAAAATCATTACTTTTTAAAAACATAATCTAAAATAAAATCTTATGTTATTCTTTAAAGAAATAATTAAAGACTTCTGTAAAAAGATTAAAATGTCATTTGTTCTAACGGAGAAAATAAACCGAGTTAGTAACCAAAAAACAATTTTTAAGTAAATTAAAAATACAAAATAATTTTAAGACTTTGTCAAAATTCGAATCCTGTTCTCAAACTATTCGCTAAATCTCAATAACCAGAAGTTTACTTTTACTTTTTTTTTAAAAGATTTTAATCATTAAATGTTATAAAGAAAACAGAAATATTATGAAACAAAATGTCATTTTCATAGTATACTATTATGTATCTAAATAATGTTGGATCAAGGCAGGTGGGCTGCGGGAAAACAGGCCGACCCACAAAAGAAAATGTTTCCAATCAACATCAAACTTAATTAATATCTTATTTGCACATTACGCGTAATTACACTTTTTTTCTATTATTATTTTTTTATTTTTTTAAAAAAAGCCAACAATACACCTTTTATTCTTGCAAAATTTATTTATTTGGCCTTCAAATCAACATAAAAAAGTTTTAACAGATCGATACACGGATTTTTTTAATTTACGTTCATTAATTTAACTAAACCTTATTATTCCTTTTTTAATTTGTGTTAAGTTTTAACTAAAATTAGCTGACATTAGCTGGATTATATGCTATAGATAAAGTTTAATGCATGTGATTAAAAAGCATTCGGTCAAATATCTTCCTCTTAAAATCAATACCATCATGATTATTATGGACAAATACTTGTTGATAATGACCAAAATAATATAATAGTTAATATTAAAATAAATAAATTAGCTAGATTCATACGTTTTAACTAATGTTCTAAAATACCACATTATGGTGGTGTTATAGCGCACCATAAGGTCCATAACGTTGAGGCGCAACCTTGCCGCCATGTTAAGGTTTGTGGCGCAACTTTGAGGCGTGACTTGCAGTGTGGCGCGTTATGGCAGGTTATGGCGAGTTATAAGGAGCGAATAGTTTTTATTTTTTATTTTTTTGCATCTAATTTCTTGATTATAAGCTTTGTATATTTTATCAAATAATCAATGCATGAATCTTTTCTTTTGTTTATAGTTTTAAATGAATTTTAATCATTATTGTTCGGTATACCAGACACAAGGACATCTATATGCACACTATGTATATACAGATTTGCCGCCTTAAGTCACGCCTTGAAAAACGCTATGGCCTCGCCGTAACTCGTAATTCTTGAGGTTGACTTCACCGCCACGCCACACCTCACGTCATTTAGAACCTTGCTTTTAATTCACCCCAGACACTTTTCAACCATTAAAAAATGGTTGGAGCTCAAATTCGCCTGTTAAAAAAAATGAATAAGCTCATCCGACCCATTGATATTTTTAAAATTACTTATATCTTATAAGTAAAATTTTGAAGGGCCTACTAGTTCCCGATATACTTGATTCACTTGATTCTTAACCTCAAATCTCAACATTTTCTTTAATAAATTGTGTATGATTTTACATGTAGTTTATGATTCACTTGATCCTTGACCTCAAATCTTAACACTTGATCCTTAATTCACTTGATACATGTAGCTTATGATTTTACATGTATGTTTTTTTAAATGTACTAGTTAAACTCATTAACCCTTAAACAAACCCGACTGTCATAGAACATATCAAACAAATTATCAGACTAATGAAAATAGTTTGTGTTTGTTATATTAGAAAAAAAAACTAGATATGGTTTGAGCTCGAACCATACCCTGACCACTTCTGTTAATAATTTAGGATATGACCAATTTTTTTGAACTACATATAAACTTCATACACGTCCCACGATATCCAGTATCCATTAGGACACCCGACTAATCCGCGTCTATCTCAAACCAGCCCGAAGGCTGGTCGGGAACCTGGGTAACACCACTTGCTGTCGTGGGGTTTTGAACCCGGGTAGTCAGAAATACTATCCACCGACCCCAGGATGTTACCTCTACCATTGACCTAGACAAGCTTTGTTTTTATATGTTTAATTAATGATTAAGTTATTTCATAAAACCATTTTTTTGTGACAAACAAAAATAAATTATAGTGATATGCAATATGCATGTGAGTGACAAGGACATAATATTGTTGTTATCCAACATAACATAATTTGTGTGAATGGAGTTTGAATTATGTGGATTGTTGGAAACGTTATTGTAGAATAGAATGTCGCCGTGACATGGACTTGAACCGGACCCTGCCCGGTTCTTAGATTCTGGGCCCACTTAACGCGTTAACCCATTCCTTTTTGTTTTATTATTCTTTTAACCAAAAAAAAAACATTATTAATTTTTATTTACACATTTGTAATAAAGTTACACACAGATCATGGATGTACAAGTTAATTAAAATTATTTCATCTTTTATTCATGTTGACTTTAAAGTAAATTACAGTTTTAGTAAAAGAAATATTATTGACAACTTTTAGAAAACTTGTTTTACCCGTCCTTTTTTCCATATTGAAATAGTAATATAGAATTTCATATTACATCTATTTAGTTTTCTCATAAGGTGGGGTCGATCCTCAAATGGTTATACTCGTCTGGTTATGGCTTATAGTCTCATACATCCTTGTCTTGTTATGGACTAGTACTTCTGTTAATGAGGCAATACCTAAACATAAATGCATTTTAGAAAAAAAATAGAAATAAATTGGTTCACCTATGGGTTATGATTCAATGGTTAAAAATTAATTACTATGTTATGCAAAACTATGTCTCCTAGTTCATTAGCAATCTTATGGTTTAAGCTTAAGATGACATTTGTAATCTACGCTCTCATACCAACTTGTTACATCACAAAAAATTTGAAACTCACTTTATGATCATAGTTATATCACAAATCACAAAACATTAAACAAGAACTTGACCATTACAACTAAATAATTTACACATTTAACGAGGATATAACATCACACGACTATCCTAATATGTAAGTTAAATTCAAAATAATCTTTAATGAAAATCAAATGTAAAGTTTTGAAACAAACAAATAGATCAATTAAACTTTAAGCATGTCTAATGCTACTACACTTTTTCTCTATCCTTGTCGACTTATGACTTTTCTGACCCTGAAATGCATGTGATAACACCAAAATTATACATGTTTTGGTTGTGCTTAATTGTCTGATTTTACCCCATTTCTCACCCATTTCTGATCTATTTACTCATACTTTGGACTTATTCTTACTTTTATAGGTTTTGGAGGCCGTGGAACGGAAAAGTACGAAAAAAGGCGAGAAAACGTGAAAATTGGAAAATCAATCCAGTGGCCATTTCGCGTCCGTGAAGTTTTAAGTCTGGTGCCGCCAAGTTCGTCAAAGTTGAAATCTAGGGTTTGACTTAAGTGTTTCGCACCGCGAGCTTGCCGCTTGGCGATCGCGAAACGGGCTCCGAGTCTCTCCTTTTAAATACTGGCCTCCTCCTTCAGTATAGGTGTGTGTAATACAGAATAATTGAGTCCTCTAGTGTTAGAGAGAGAGAGTTATAGTGCCGATACGCCGCGGGGTTTGATTCTCGATCATCTGTCGTTGTACTGTCGGTATAATGTCTGTTTCTACTCTCTTGTTTGTTGACTCTTGATGTTTAGTGTAGTTTTATATAGTGGTACTTATTATGGTTGATAAACCTTGTGGATGATAATTTTATGATTTAATGTTTATTGGTTTGTTTTTGGTTCATTGAATGTATGTTATGGTTCCGATTTGATTCGTATTGTATGGTTATTTGAACTCGTTGGTTGGGTGTATCTGTTTGACCAAGATAGATGGACTCCGATAGGTTAATCAACCTTTCTTGACCTTCCCTTCGGAACCCGGAGAGTTGTGTTAGGTGGTTACTCGGACCGAGAGCGACCAGATAGTAGAATACCGTGCAATAGAGATAGAATTGGGTGACTGGTACTAGATTGCTTGACAAACAATCTATGTATTGGGACTAGGAGGACCAAACCTGGTTGATAGCCGTAATAATCACATGCTAGGGTGTCCCAGACTTAAATTCCTACAATAACCAAAACAACCAAACATTTGGCCAGTTTAAATCATCCACTTGGGGAGTCACTATACCATGATAAGTACTACTGTTTTCATTCATATAGTTTTAAATCATCTTTTATTGCTTTCTTAGTTAATTAGTTATTTTAGTTGTCTTTTGATTAATCAAACATTTTTCATAAAAACCCCCCCAAAGCTTTAGGTTAATTAAACTAGTCAAGATTAATAATCTACAAAACTTGACCGTTCCCAGTGGTAGATACGATACCTGGACTTTCCTACACTATATTACTCACGATCAGGTACGCTTGCTTGTGAATGTGGTAAGACAGTGGCTAGGCATTAGAGGTTAAAACTTGTTTCGCTTTTTATATACGATAATTACCGCATCAGCATGCAACATGTCAACTTTAAAGTTTAACGAGTTCATTGTTTTTTCATAAAAAGATATGTACTCCAAAATACAAAACATGATAGTTTGGAACATATTAACTTGCTTAAATGAACAACATATAGTTACTAGTTGAAGCAATCCTCTACGCAATAGTTATGTTTATAATTATATGAAAGCATCTTCATTAAAAATTTTACTCCTATTTCTTTTGTCAATAATCCTCATAGTTACACTTAGATGGGCATTACTCAACATACATCGGTATAATCCTTACATGCATGCTTTTATACTAACTTGCCTAAATGACAACCACCTAACATATGCAACACTAAAACAATTTAAACAAGTAAAGCACATAACATGCATGCCCCCTTTCAAAATAATGAACATTTATCGTTTTTATTGATTCTAAGAGATATAATTTGGGAAACATATAAAAACATCCCATTTGAAGTATAACAAGAACTCACAAATCCGTGCAAACATTATATTTGCTTTTGGATTAACACAACATGCACATACTGACATACATACAAGTAACATCTAAACAACTTCTTAAGACTTCAATACTTATAAATATTCAACACTAATATGCCAAACATTGCAACCCACGATGAGTATACATCATCGCCTTGCAACTTCAGCTCACACCTATGCTCCCTAACATCATACAACTTCAATGTGACTTCTAATTCGCGTTCCCAAGATGGTGAGATTTTGTCGATAAATTTGTAAATTAGTTTACAAAGCCCCTTTCTGGTCGCATCAAACTCACGCATAACCTTTTGGATGTGGAAGTTGTGAAGCAAAGGCATTTTTTGGCTTGCTTTGGTCGTTCCCACATATGACTATCTGTAACACCCCGATTTTTAAGCTTAAGACTTTAATTGTTTTTATGTTAATTTCTGGACGTGTTTGGATGTTTTGTAGAAACCCAAGGGCTAAGGTGTAAATTCTGGAAGTGTAAGGTGTAGATGGAAAGAAGCTAAGTATAGGGTTAAACTCAACTTCTCCTAACCCTAATTCAGTTTTCAGAAAACGTATTCAGGGAAGGGAGGAGGCAGTTTGAGTGAAGGAAGCAATAAGAGAAATTGAAGGTTTGGTGAAGCATCTAGCCTAGGGACTTCATCAATTTGGCACTAAGGTATGATTGCTATGTTCTAAAAGTGTTAAGTTAGATGTCATTCATAGTGGTGTAGTAAGTTTTGGGTGTGAATTGAATTGGATGGTCAATTGATCATCTTGTGGTTTGAGAATTGGACAATTGATGTGGAATTGTAATTTCACAACTTCCAATTGGTGTAGTTTGGGTTGAATTAGAGGCATGTGAATGCCCCTTATCAACCCTAGGTTGTGGGTAATTGTAGTAGGGAGTAAGATGGTCGTTTGTGGGTCCTTGGATGTGATTTTCGAAGCCAAAACGCGAAAATTCGAAGCCAGAGCAGCCCCGCGACTAGGCCCGCGACCTGAGGTCGCGGGGACCAGGTCGCGCAAGTCGCTGTCCAATTTCAAAAATTTTATTTTTCTTTTTCTGAGTTTTGGCTATGGGATCACGTTAGGGATGTCATGAAAGGATGAGGCCTAAAGTTTGGGGTCATTTGGACTAGTCTAGCTATGGTTTCGGTGAGCCTTTCGGTATGGTATTAGAGGTGTCCAATTTGTATAGTTTTAATGAGTGTATGCATGTGAATTGTGTTTAGGTGCTACAAAGTGATTATTGTACGTGTTGTGAGCTAAGGGTGATCATTACTAAGGTTAGTTCACTACCTAGCTACTTGTTGTTGTATGCTTATAATTATGTGCATGTGATTATGTTTATGATGACGATGTATGTTCCCTTCGGGGATATGTGGACCGAAGGTGGTAGCAATACCCCTCGGGTAGAGTACCTTTGGTGGTAGCAATACCCCTAGGGAATTTCTCCTTGTTCTGGGTTTAGCCGGAGAGGAGATAGTGCAAGATGGCACGTATGTGATTATGTGTTGCATGATTGTAAATGTATGATGGTAGGTGGTTAGGTGTGTTCTCACTAAGCGTTTCGCTTACCCCGTTGTTATTTACTCTTTTAGTTGCAGGCACGTCCCGTAAGGGAAAAGAAAAGGTTTGATGCTCCGAGGCTCCGCTAGTTCAGTTCCCGAAGATGGATTTTGAGAGAGTTGTTTTAATTGGATTGTTTATAAACTATGTTTTTATTTAGCAAGAAATGATTGTGGCTTTTCACAACAATGAACCTATGTTTTGGTGGTTTTTAGAATTAGATTGATGACACCTTACGGTGTAAGACTATTTCGTTATTTCAAAACGATTGACACGCTTCCACATTTTCTTTAGAATTGGTTACTTTCTTGTATGGTTGGGTTTTGGAAATATGGATGTTACACTATCATTTTAATTAGTTTATCAATTAGTTAAACAACTAAAAATGCTTCTAACTCGTTGATTTCTCCCATATTTCTTATAAAAAATTTGTACATTTTTGGTCAATTGAATGACATTATGAACTCTTCTACAACTTCATATTCCCACAAGGTGATTACTAAACAACATATGTTGATTTATGAATCATAAATTATTATTTCTTTTTAGAAATTTGTATATCTTTAACAAACATTTCTGCTTGACTTATTGATATTTTCTTGCTTTGTTTTCTTGCTTTAACTACACCAAAATCCTTGTTTCCTTGCTGATGACACTTCTCGACTTGAGATAACATACAATGCTATTTGACCACTAAGACAAACTTTAGCAATCTTTATCAATCGCCTTCGCTTAGGATGAGTTCCACGAACACAACTCTCTAATTTGGAATTGTGTTCCTCACTTCCAATTGGGACCTCTAAGTTTGATTAAAAACAATTTGACCCTTGCACCAAACCACTTTCATACTCTCCAGATTTAGTCCATCCTTTGTCTTCATCATTTCATTTTGATCAACATTTGCGTGTTATAGGGATTGACAAGTTAGTGTAAGGAATAAATTAGAATGTCATGGAAGGGTTAAGAGAGGACCATATTTGTTATAGTGAGAAACACGTGATATAACAAACTGGAATAGACGTATTAAAAGATTAAAATATTATGGTCTTAAATATTTTGTTGATCTAAATTTTAGTCTTATTCCTCATTTCTTTACAACTTTTGTTTCAACGGCTTTGTTGTGTTGTGTTTGCCTCCAAGTGTATGTTGGTCATAGATGTTCGAAAGGTTTCTTGTACTATCCGTTTTTGTCTCTATGTTCATCTTTTTATGTGTATATATCTTGGCATTCTATTTCTCAAATTTTTTTTCTCTAACATATTATAGAAACAATCATAACTTTGTATGCCAATAAATAGTAACTTCGTATTTCTACTTCTTACTACTCTTCCTTCCTTTTATTTTTCTTTGTTTAATATTTGCTAGTCAATGTTTTTTTCTTTCTGTTTTTGCTCACATGCTTGCAAAGACAGAGGTCTTCATAGAAACTACCACATTATTTTATAGGCTAGAAGACATTTTTGCTTAAATCCCATGCATCTCATACTCTATAATCGAATAGTATATAATGGACCTGTTTGGTTTGGTTTATAAAAAAATTTGAATTTTATCATGCTACCGACAATCGCTTCAACATGTTGACATTATATATATTTCAAGACTGAACATGTGAAAACTTTCAAAAAAAGTCACTTACAAATGACATGTACTTCTAATAATACCTTAGATGTCACTATTACTGATCAGTAACAGTTAAAAGGCTTGTTACGTATTGTCACTCAATTTCGCATCATTCCAAGCACATGGAGTTGTTGTACAAATAATTATCTTTTTCACACGTATCCATCTTAAATTAGAACCATCGTCCTCCTCTTGTACATATTTCTGAATTTTCTTTTCTTACAAAGGATCAAAAGCTATGGTTGAGAACTTTTGTCGTATAAACTTTTTTTGTGTGCAATACAGCATAAATAAATGATAGTGTATAGTTGTAGTATACTTTTGTTATAAAAATTAACTTGAAAATATTCTTAATCTTATCTGATGTGATGTTATAAGAGACCACAAAACAATAAAACATATTGTTGGGAAAAAAACACTAGCATGTGCATTGCCATTGTGGGACCATTAATTATTAAATTCTTTGAACCATTTGTTGCAATACTAAAAAACCTCTTCTTAAGGATATATTATAGGTATAAAAGTTAATGTAATTGGTGTGTATATATGGATCATATAAAAAGTGCTATTTTTGGAAAAAATAGTTTTAAGAAAATAACTTTAAACCATTAATAATAAATACTATTTCATGAAATTACAATTTAAAAAAGAAATTAATTAGATACATCAGGTTACATCACGTTGCATCTTATCTTGGTGTATCTTTTTTTAATTTCGTCCATTTCTCATCCAAACCCTACACATACATAGATATATACACAATCCTATGAGAAGTTGAGTTAACGGTGAGAAGTGGATCTGAACTACTGATCTCAAATATAAAGCATGAAATTCTTATAAACTTTACAAATCTAATCTTAACCATTGGATTTTTATGAAAGTTAACAAAATAATATTCATCGATTAATACGAATATTATATAATAACAAACAAATTCAGGTGATTTAGAATAAAAATATTTAAATATGTGAAATCAGTCTGTATTGTAAAAAATATTAAAAAATATCATATATTTTATTTATTACCAAATCAAGAATCAAGCAGTCCCATACAGAAGAGTGGATGCATGTTGATGTAGTAGGGGGCACTTACCTCTGTAAACTCATTGTTTTTTCTAAATTAGAGTGATGACCAAAATATAATTTTAGCTAATTAATTAAAGACATTTTATTTTTTTATTGGTTTTTAGATTCATCTAGGTTTTTGTCTTGACTGTATCTTTTTATAAATACGATATGACAGGCAAAGACTAAGTCTAACCACATAATGCTAGCGTCTGAACTTGAATCCGAGTAGATAAAATATTTTACCATGTTATAATTCCTAGGTCTTTTGTTAGTACGCCACCACCCTTCTATGTGTATCAAATTTTTTTCTGTGTGTGTTATAACGTCATTGAAATGATAAATTGTGAAACATACAAAATTCATTTAAATAAAACCATCATTCGAATTTGTTTCGATACAAAATATTTAACAAGTTTTTCACAATCAACTTTATCCAACAATACTCTTTTCAAATAACTATCAAAGCTAATCCATTGAGTCTTTCTTGGCTATCACAAATAGTCGAATTAAGACTATTAGAAGTACAAGAAGTATAATATGCTCTAGGTTTGATATCTAAAAAGTTACTTTTGCACCCTTTATTTTTTTTCTTCATGTTTGAACCGTTATCCTAACCTAGCTCACACACAATATCTAGGCCAAAAGAATCTACTTCAGTTTGTAAAACATCAGACATACCTTACATTGTAGTATCATTTACCTTCAAGAATCCTAAAATGGATTTCTCTATGCTAGTAATTCTAGAAGAGACATACACATGTTAAATGGATTCCTCCCATTAGCCACTGGAAAAACTAAATCAATGAGAAGTATAAAATTACGGAAATTAATCGTCAATTTTTTGAAGGAATTTCCAAAATTATGACCGCTAATTGGGAAGCATCAATCTAGGTTTTTAATCGTTTAAACATTTATCTCTTAATTGAGCTATTTTAAAATCTTAGCTCGGCCGAAATCTTGGGTGTATTATTAACTCAAGATTTAAATATTAAAACTAAAATAAAGTATGTATGGGTCCAAAAAATTTAGGGGCCCCATTAAATTAGGGTTCCTGTTTGAACTTCGAAGTCTCTCAATGGTACATCTTTTAGCTTGTTCCTGTTAAAATGCTTATCAACAACCCGTTTTCAAGGCTTATAATGTTACATGACATTATAGTTGAATATAAATTTTTAGTCGATAAATACTTACCCATTAAAAATTTAATAAATGGCCCTCGAAATTTTCACACTAGTAACTATACTCTTAATCATAATTTTTTTAATCTGTCAAATGTTTATGAATACATTCAGTTCTCATAACTTCAGTATTTTACTTTTTACTAAAAGCAATAATTAAATCATTAAAAAAATTGTGATACAATTAAGGTGACAGAAAAAGTCAGAAATAGCAAATGAGAAACCTCCAAAATTTCCCGATCCACTCCCCACATCTCATATTTTTTATTTTCTTGTTTAGTTTCTGAAAATATTATTATAAACTAGTTTTTTCATTATTCCTAGTATTCCTTGTTTTCAGACACAAAGTCCTCAGGGGAAAACTTGATTATGTTATTTTTTATTTCAAGAAGCATATATGATATTTGATTACTGAATTACAAATCCTATATATAATAAACGTTGGATTTATCAAGTTTGGTGTATCTTATCCTAATATGCATCTAAATATGAAGGTTCCTTCTTACTATTCTCATGATAACTCTATTTCTAAACGGAACCCAACCCTAAACAAGTATTAAGTAAGTATTTGTGAACCTTTTCAATTATTTCTTAGAAAATTGAAAGATCTTCAGAAAAAGTTATCTAACATATAGATCCAAAATTGTCATTGGTGGATGAGAATCTTCAACTAGAAACGTCTCGAGTATTATTACCAATTTGGGTTATTTTCAGTGATATGATACCTATTACGTGCCCCCGACTCATTAACATCCTGGATCGCCATTGTTTGTCATATATGCATCGTTGACACACTTTTTTCTTCCTTTTATAATCTTGGTATCGGATCGTTAGCCGATTAAACGCATAGGATTTAAGTAGTTCGTAATTAATATAATTAATTCATGCAAAACTCTTGATCCTTGTGAAATGATGACGTGATTCACACTACAAGAAAAATGGGCTTTAGTGAGAAGCAAAAGTCCTCACCAAATGTCAAAATGTCCTCACTAAAGCTCTATAGTGAGGACATGTCCTCACCTTAGTTTCCTCGCTACACGCCCGACTCTAAAAGTAACTAGTGAGGACCATTTGGCTTCTACGGTGAGGACATTCATCTGCTATAAATTAAATGGAAATGAAATTACTATTCTTTATCGGAAGGACATGTCCTCGCTATAACTAATTATAATAATTAGAATATAATCACCTATAGTGAGCATATGTCCTCACCATAGCTAATTTAATATAATTATGCCTAATTGAAATAATTACCTAATTATAGTAATTAGAATGCCTATGGTGAGAATAATTTTATTTTGCTATTGTGAGGAAATGTCGTCACCAGAGATTATTGTATTAAAAAGAATACATTTACCTATAGTGAGGACATGTCTTCGCAATATGAATTTTTAATAAACAAAAGTGTATTTACCTACAGTGAGGACATGTCCTCACAATATCTATTTATTTCGAAATGGGCTATTTTTACCTGTTTTTGACAGTTCCAAATTCCATACAATATAACCAAAAAATCATCAATATAACCAAAAAATCATCGATATAACCAAAAGATCATCAATAACATCCTAGAGTCACAAAAAACAAGTGTCAAAGTAGTAATATTTAACACATAACAAAGTTCCATACTAGAAACACCTACTCTTCAACCCTCGTCGCCGTCTTCTTCTTCGCTATATTCAAGTTTGATGTTGTTAGCTTTCAAACAGCGTAGGAGAGCGTTGAATTTAGACTCTGATCGCGAATTTGGCTTGGCCATCATCCTATCAACCTCAACTTGCATGTACGAACGTTCTTCATAATCGGTACGACGTATAGCTTGTCCGCGTCCTCACTTGTGCCCATGATGCTTTCCCAACACTTGTTCCATGATTTGCTCCTCGGTCATTGGGTTGAGAAGATCGACTTGGGCCTCTTTTAATGCCAACATTTGTTCCTATTCAATTGTAGATTTCTTTCAGCTTATATAAATTACAAAAGTGTGGATCATGCAAAAACAATGAAGATTTAACATCGTCTATAAAAATAAGATAAGACTTAAAGATTTCAAGTTGTACTCGAATTAACAAGAAACCGGGATATGCTCAGAAGATTTTATTGCGAAACTAATGAACAAGTGCAAAAGTATATAAGCTATAAACTTCTTTTAACACTTTAAGATAGCATGTTTTTTCATTTGGTCTTATCTTTTTTAGGTCCTATAAACATCATGTTAGAAGACTTATTTTAGGCATCTTATAAACACAACTTTGTTAAATTCTTATAGTGATGGACAACAGAGATGATAATTCTCTCACTACCCTTTATAAACATCTATGTATTGCTAACGAACTTTGGAATTTAGAACAAACAAATATTCAGCAATAATCTTTTTGACAGAATCGGTAAGGCTTAGATTTATGAGAAAGAAGGTAGGAAACTGATCGTCAAGGGGAAGAAGGAACATGTGTTGCCAGATGAGAGCACCGTTTGGGCAAAAATCAACCACTCGATCTACTCAATTTTGAAAATGGACGGTCATAATGGAACGTCGAGTGGGAAGAAATGTAGAAGACGCGCTCGTGTGTGAGACATGGTTTCAATTGCCTGTAAGGTTAATGTGATTTTATTAGCCGATGAAAACATGTAAACATGTGTTGCTGATAATCTGAGTGCAAATGCTCACATATCTCGGTATGCTTTTACCAACCAAACCAAGGGGCAAAAAGAGATATATCAGGTTCATTCTTGGGAAGAAGAAGTTCACCAAGACCATTGGAAGGCCAAAAGATTAATTTAGATGACCAACCAAATAGTATTCTGAATGATGTACATATAGACAGGCAAATTCTTCTATGCCACCATGATAACTATAATGTTAAAAAACCACTGAAGGCTCCGTTGCTCGATGCTCAACTATCCAGGTGGTGTTATGTGATGATGATAGCCATAAATATACGCACATAGAGAACGGCAGGTAATTGATAAGGTGGTTGTGACTGATATATAGCACATTGTGAATTTTGTAGGATAGATTTCAGGAAAGGTAGTTCAAGAAGCGTTGTACCGTAAACTTACTATAAAACTGAACCTTTGCTCAAGTATATTGCATCTTTACCTGAACTAATGACATTAGAAGTTATATACGATAATGGGATGATGTTTCTTGTGGCAGATGGATGTAATATTTGATATCCTAATCACATGAAAAATTAATCTGGATAAAATTAAAAGAATTACTATGATTAAGAATTAAAAAAGGAAAAGAGAGAACTAAGAAGAGTTGCAGGGCATCTTTTCATGTACAGCTGCTATAAGGTTACATGTATTCTGGGGTAAAAGGTTCTCAGCTTCTCACATAAAGAACATAACGGATTAAGATCATCACAACAGCTCATATGACTCGGGGATGGAAACAAAAGCATGTTAAATTAAACAAATAAATTAGCATAAATACCCTTTCTTTGAATCTAATTGTGCCCCTACAAGAGTGCCACCTTGTGCAAGCTAAAAGCATAAAAACCTATATTAGACAGGAATCACATATGCAAAGCTCACAGGTAACTTAAAAGATGATTGGAAACCTGATACATGCAAGGGAGAGTACATGACCCGATCAATTCCATACTCACCCTGCAACAACAAAATACTTATTCCTGACCAAGAGTATTATTGGTAAGCTAAATTAATCTCCAAGGGTGAGGTGAAAGAAACATATCTGTGGGGCATAACCAGAACTCTTGCCCAAGAGTCAAAGCCCAAGGGTGTTGCTTCTTGAGTGTGAGTACGTCGATTCTTCAACTATGTCAGAGAGAGAACTCAGTTGTCTGTTAAAGAAACAAAAAAGCATTGAGTAAACATCAAGTTGATGCTAGAGAAACCGAAGATATAAAAGAGACATAAAAACTGGTAAACTCCTATTAAAACCAAGAATAAAAGCTTTCTCTGCCCTAGTTTCAGGTCACTGAAGAACATAGAGGTTAAAGCACACAGACGTAAAATCCACGCATTTGAGTATCATTAACTTGTGTAACTAAGCAAATGGGACCAAATTAGTACAGCTGCTGAAAATAAAACATTCTCCATCCTACAAATTTCTAAATGTGATGATTACTCGTAAGTACTTTATGTGTGAAAGGGTTTCAATCGTTGGTTAGCTCTATCTCCTGATCATAGTTGATTATTCCAAATCATATGAATTTAAAAGCAACTCATACAACTTCTCTAACATTTCCAATTTCGTGTGACGCTATACTTCTCTGCAATGTAAATGATCTTAATTTCCCTACTTTATGTTTTTCTTTAAAGGTTATGCTAATTTCTTCTCTTATGACAATGATGTGAATCATAGGTATACACAAGCTTCTACTGAAATCAAGGTTCCATACGCATAAGCAAGCACAGGCAGATTTGTTCTTCGTACCATCCTATGTAACATGTGTTCAAATGATAAAGAGATAAACCAAACATATGACAAGGTAATGTAAGGTTTCTTGTAAGTAATATGATAACATTAATTGTACTTTATTTGAGAAGTAGTTTGCTTGATCCCATTAGCAACATTCACTTTGACATTTTCTTTTAAAACTGCCACTATATTGATTTATGAGTCACGTATATTTAAAATTTTTTGAACATGGCTTTCTTCATCTTTTAACAATTGGCTCATATCATTGTGTCTTTGTAAGTTGGAAATAGAGTGCTTGTGCTATTACCATGGTAAAATAATGTAGTGCGTTATTGCTTTTAAAATGTCTTTTTTATAAGTAAAGACCGAGTAGCGACAAGATCCCAGATAGTTTCATTTTGAAATCAAATAAACTTGGCGAGAAACTAAGGGGCCGTTTACTTGAAGGAAAACATAATCGAAGAACAAGTTACCATTTTCGTTCAGATAGAATGTTGATCTTTTATTATTCCCAAAATGCCCTCATCTTCTCCATTGCAACTAAAAAATCAGACTGCAACTAAAAAAATCAACATCTTCATCCTTTTCAGATTGCAAAAAGTAAATCACTCACCAAAACTTGCACCGGCCGCAGGAGATGGTGACGGTGATTCAGACGGTGACGGTGCGGCTGGTGGTGATGGTGGAGACGGCGGCTGGTGGTGGTAGCGGAGCTGCGACTGGTGGTGATGATGGAGACCAGGCCGTCGCCGGTGAGAGTAGGCGCTCGTCGGTCGGTTGGTGACCGGCGTCTTCGTTAGTGGTGGTCTGGCGGAGGTCGATTGGAGGAGACGCATGCATCAGGGTTTGGATTTGGGGGCTGGAGGTAAAATGAGGAGAAGAGAGGGAAACGAAAATTAAAATAAGGAGAAAAGAAGTTTTTGTGAAATCTTGAAAATAAATTGTTATGTTTAAATTTTTATTAATAATAGCTTTTAAATAATAAATATATTAATTTAAATAATAACAAATAAATTTTATATATATTATTGTAAAAGATAAGCGTTTATCGGTAAGTGAGATTAAAGCTCAATTAGATCAATTCAAACCCAATTAGATCGATTAAATCCTAAGTCGATCGATCAAAGCTCAATTAGATTGATTCAAGCTCAATTAGATTGATTCAAGCTCAATTAGATCGATCCAAGCCCAACTCGATCGATCAAAGCTCAATAAACCATACTTGGACCAACGTAGGCCCAATAAACCCAACTAAAGCCCAATAAACCATACTTGGACCGACTTAGGCGCAATAAACCTAATTAAAGCCCAATAAACCATACTTGAACCAACTTAGGTCCAATAAACCCAACTAAAGCCCAATAAATCATACTTGGACCGACTTAGGCCTAATAAACCTAACTAAAGCACATTAACTAAAGTAAGATCCAGTAAAACCGAATAAAACATAGTAAACTCAAGTAAAGTACAATCAAGGTGAATACAACCCTAATGAACCCGATTACAGCTTAATGGTATGTAGGGCTTCGTGGGTTGTAGTGTCCCTTATTAATGAGTTGTGTTGTCAAGCGTTTGGGTCGTTTACATACGTATAGTATAATGAATTGACCTACATGCGTTGGATGTTGTGAATGATCGATAGTGAGATGTATTACAACATAACAAGTTCTTATGATTCTTAATGAATGTAACATCGACTAGATCCAAATAACACCAAATAAGGTCGGGTAAGCTCAACAAAAGTCCAATAAAGTTTAATACAACCCAATGAACCTAATTACTGCTTAATAGATTGTACTAGGCTTTCATACAGTGTAGGGACCCTTAATCATGAACTATGTTGGCTAGGAAGACAAGTTAAGCATTTGTGTGCAAATGTGCTCTATTGTTACATGATATTTTGTTCGGTTAAGCATCCGTGTTCTTTTAAACTTAAAAAACGAACACTAACATGCTTGGACCATTGGGGTTTGCTACGTACATGTTTGTTCGATTAATTTACAAACCTACTCTATTGCAACACAAATATATCAAAGAAAGCTCACTTGGATTAAATTAGGCCCAATAAGGCCCACTTGGATCGAATTAGGCCCAATAAGGCCCCCTTGAATCGAATTAGGCCCAATAAGGCCCACTTGGACCGAATTAGGCCCAATAAACCCAACTAAATCCCAATAAAGCCTGCTTAGACCGAATTAGGCCCAATAAGCCCATCTATAGCCCAATAAAGCATACTTGGACCGAATTAGGCCCAATAAGCCTACCTAGAGCCCAATAAAGCATGTTTCGACCAAAATAGGCCCAATAAACCCAACTAAGGCCCAACAAAGCATGCTTCGACCAAATTAGGCCCAATAAACCCAACTAAGGCCCAATAAAACATGCTTGGACCGAACTATGCCCAATAAACCCACATAAATCCCAATAAAGCATCATTGGTCCGAATTAGGTCCAATAAACCCAATTAAAGCCCAATAAACCCAACTAAAGTCCAATAAAGCATGATTGGACCAAATTAGGCCCAATAAACCCAACTAAAAGATGTGCGCGCCTTAATTTAAAAAACTTTATAGAATAATGTCAAATATCACCCAAAAAGTAGTTGATGATTAACAACGATAAATACTAACGTAATGTATTGAGCAAATTCCAATCCTAATTATAAACATAATTTAAAACTAATAAAAAGAATATTTATTTTTTTATTAATGCATATTTAGTATAAAATAGCATATAAAATAAACATATATAAAATCTAATAACTAATCAATATTTAATATAAATTAATTTATGGAACTAAAAAAGAAAAACAAAAGAAAAAACCGTATAGTGAGGACGTGTCCTTACTACAAGTAACCCGCCATTTAATTAGGTATTAGTGGGAAAATCAAAATTTCAAAATATGTATTTTATTTGGTGGGAATTTGAGTTAGGGGCTGGGGGGAAATGAAAAAAATCTAGGGTGAGGACATGTCCTTTCCTAAAGTTACTCCTCATTTTATTAATCTTTTGAATAGGTTATTTTATTTATATAAGAAATTAAAATTTTGAAAACCTATATTTTTTTAGTGTGAACTTGGTCAAAGGAAAAAAGTCAAGAGAAATAGTTTTCGTGATAACCTATGGTGAGGACGTGTCCTCTAGTAATAAGAGTCAAAGAAAAAAAGTCAATAAAAGTAACTGTTGTAATTTTTGTGGGGAAAGAAAAATCGAAAGTTAAAATGAAAACACGTAGATAAAGGACATGTCCTCACAATAGGCTAAGTCAAAATATTCTACCCGCTAGACTAGTTTTTTTTGTCTTTTAGTGACTTATTGTGAGGAAAGTTTGTCCTCACTGAAACTTTTCCTCACTAAATCCCATTTTTCTTGTAGTGTCATAATAAAGACCGATAACATCTAACATACTAAGACCTCCGATCCTCATACTTCCAACAATGTAAATAAGTTGATGATTGCCATTGGTCAGTCAACCACATGATTTGCGGTAATCTACACTAAACGAATAGCTATAGCAAAAAAATAAAATAGAATAAAATAATCAACGTCTTTCTAATGCCCAAGCCTTCATCAATAGGTTCAACCAATAATTTATAGTTTAACTTAATGGTATTGTGGAGTTGTTGGTTGCCATCGTAAATCTACTAATCTATTAACGTGAAATGAGTTGTGCAGTTTTAAATTACTTTCATGTTTAAAACTTAGACGAAAGATCATCTGATAAAAAAAGTTAAGGTGGGAAGTGTAAGAAAAGATCCAAACAATTGATCACTTTTAATCTCATACGCACCCATAAATTATGCTTTTCAAGGGAATTGATCAAGTACATCTTGATGCATTTCATTAGCATAATTCTTCAATCGAGATTGATCTAGGGTTCGGATCCTACCTTAATTCATCCCACTTTAACATACCTTCTCATCGGAACCCAATCCATAAAACTCATTTCTGCATAATATAACTTTTATTTATTGTTGCTTTTTTAAGAAGCATCATTAATTTTATAAAACATTTAAATGTAGTTTTATCCTAAAACATTGCATGGGAATTGGGATAAGACCCAACAAAGATGCATGGTCCATACATGTAATACGAATAGAGTATTAAATTTGAAAGTGTAGGATGCAGACATCAATTTTTTTTTTAAAGAAAATTCACATAAAGATCAAATATTTATAGTTTTCTATTCATACATTGTTTTCTATAATACATGCAAATCTAACCAAAATGGATCATAGCGAAGTCTAGCAGGGGAATTTAGAAATAAAAAATCATAATATTACTATAAGATAAAGGGTAAAAACGTAATTTAAAATGGAAAGACATTGCATGGGGTTGAAGTCGATCCACGTGGGTTCATGTATGATATAGCAAAGGGTAGGAATGATATTTTGTAGGTTTCCAAATACTTGGCATATGGGTATGTTGCCTCATGATGGGAGCCATGTTAGTCCTACCTATATTCTACATTAATTAATTAATAACAATTTCCCATTTTCAAACAAACACTAAATATTATATTAAATAGTATAAACCATTGATAAATATAAAGTAAATAATTTCGTATATATTCTTTTTCATATGCAAAATATCGTCAAATGTTTTCATATATGAAACAATACTGTATAAACACTGTATGACTCGTTTATAAAGTTTTATATGTAAAGCAACACAAAAACTTTCTTATAAGTTTGTAACATTTATCGTGTGTATATTTGATTTGTCATATTTGGGTTCTAATGAGAAGTTGATGTTTCTATGAGAAATGATCATCAGGTGTTATTCAATGAGAAAAAAATGCAGATTAGGTTGAGATGCACTGATATAGGATGCACCGAGATGCATCAGATCAATTATTTCCTAAAGCATAATTCATGGAAGAGCATGAGATTAAAAAAAGGTTCAAATTCTCACACTTCTTACTATTAACTCAAATTCTCACACGCTTCTTTACCATCACACACACATACACACATATATAGATATATACATGTGTAAGTATGTGTGTATGTATTCATGTGTATATAGGGAAGTTTAAATAAGAAAAGCAAAAAAAGTTGCAAACATATGTAAAGATGATTCGTAATGTAAATTATCAGGAAAACAAAATATTAGTTAACGTATTCATCTTTATATGTAAATAATTGGTAAAAAGATAGATAGAGAGATATAAACAATGGTCCACTTATACATCTTCAAATTCATTTTTTTTTTTTTTTTGAGAGAGAGAGGGTGGGGAGAGGAAGTATCCATTGTAATATTTGTAATTGCATCAATAAAGATCAACAAATATCCCCTTCCAATGATCAAACTTATTGGGCACATTCAAAAACTAGGATTGTATTCCATAATTTATTTGGAATGGGAATAAGAAAATTAAAATTTGAGAGCAAATATGACTATATGAGTGTAATTCTTGTTATATGGTTTATGTTGTAACAAATGGGAAATTTGATATGGTTTAATGAAGATCAAACAGACTAAAACCTCTTTTATATATCATTGTAGAATAAACTAATGCATGGTAATGAATAAAGGTACATAAAAAGCTTGATTTAGAAACAACTTACTAGCTAGAATGTGATTTGTAGCCTACCTTTTTGTAGCAAATGAAGCTCGTATTCAACCATATTGCATCATCCCCATGTTTTCTCGAGAAGTTTCAACATGACTTTGAAAAACAACTTTAAAATCTGTAAGATGAGTAGTGTATGACGTTTTTTAATTTATTGTTGTAATATCTTAACTTTTACTGATTTTATTTGTCAACATTGGAAATATGCCCAAGGCATCTACACAAAAAGGTCGGCATGCATACAATACTTATTTGAGCTCGATCTGTTGAAGAACTTTGATAAGTGTGGATGGGTTCTTGATGTCATTAATTTGTGTGATTGAGGCAAAGATACGAATCTTTACCAAAATACGAGGACTATATAGGTTGACCAAATCCATAAGGTCAATAAAATTATATACTGCGAAAAGGCTAATTGGTAGATTATGTAATTGTATATCATCTTAAAACAACTAGAACAAACATTGTAATTTATATCAAAATACCCAAAATAACCCTAATCACTAAGATGAAAAACTCGATTACACATCGATTGATTTGAATACGAGGGACGGAGTAAAAGTAATAATACTTAAGGGTTTGATTGAAAGGAAATTATTCATTGATAGGCAACCAAATGATGGAATGGATTTGGGTTGGCGCATGATCGATTTACTCATTATGTCTCAACCTAGGATTGACTCAATCATTGATCATGTTTATATGCTAATTAATATCCCGTCATTTTTTCCACAATATTTCCCATCACTTAATGAATAATTAACTTTTACTGCTCAAAAGTTCCAAAAGAAATATTATTATTTCAAAATCATACATAGATATCTTAAATGACATAATAAAACAACAATTTTTTTTTAATAAAATACACATAAAACCCATTAATTGAAAACAACTTAATTGAATCATAAAATAAAGAAGAGAAGTTAAAGAATCAATGTTTATAAACACCAAGTTGCTTGACTTTTGGGGATTTATATAGACTCAATAGAGGGTGGAAACTTCTATTTGAGAGGAGATATGGTCACATGGAAGATCTACTTAGACCATGACCCTAGATTTCCTTTGAATGCTATATAGACCAGAGTAATTTAAGTGAACTATTAAGAGTTTGATTGTCTTTTATGTCATGTAGCTATTCTATTTTTAATCTATATGGTCTTATCCGTTCTCTTTTTATAAGACATGACATATATCATAAGGTACAATAAGTTATTTACAATACTAGAAAGATCGAATGAAAAAACTAAATGGTCATTGGTTCGACGATATAGAGGCTATTAGTAGAGTCCATTCTTGTAGGAGGTCAAGAGATTTCAACAAATATGAAAAGGAAAATTGTCCGAAATTGTCATTTTTCAACCCCAATTAGTCTCCATAGGTCGTTCCTCTCTCATTTTTACCTAAATGCATTGACCAAATTCTTTGTGCTTTTTGTTTTTTAAGCTTGCGGATATGAAAATAGCAAGGGTGGTGACATTTGGGTAAAATGAGAAAAGAATCATTATGAGACCCATTGAATTGTGTCAAAATGACACTTTGGTCAATTCGCGAAATGAAAGGGGTGAACGAACAAGTGTTGTGTATAAATATTTATATACTTCAACAAACGAATTGATAATAATTTTGTCATAAATCTATGTTTGGTAAAGTTAAAAATTTCTAAGTTATTTCATAAGCTAACCGATAAATGAAAAGGTAGGGCTTGGAAGTAAAATATGATAGACGTAATTGGATTATTTTTTGTTGTTGAAAAAGCTCCCAAAACTTATTAAAATGTCACCGGAAGTTGCTTTTATAACTCACCAAACGAGACTTTTCCATTAACCTAAAAAAATAAGCTAGTTTATGATAATCTTACCCGTACATTTTATTTAATTAAATAACAAATAAAAATAAAAAAAGAGAGAGAAAGGAGTGGGTGATGATGGGGGTGGGTGTGGTGCCATGCCAATCGGTATCGGGGAGCCAAAGACCACCAAGCCGAAATCGGCGAGGTGGTATTGCCGAATCTTGCCGATGAACCCGAGAGGTACTTGAGCCTGTCTGGTGAGGCATAATGCATGATCTTATTATCATCCTCCCTATCTTATAAAATGTTTATACGTTTTATTTTGACCTTTTCCAAAAATAGGAAGTTCTATTTTTGCTAAAATTCTAATTCAAATAACCATGTACCAATTAACATCGTTACAAAATATTTATAAAAGATTGATTTTGATGAACAAATTATCTAGGTAAAAGTTGTCTTAGACCATAGTTATATGATATATGAATTATGTTAGGGATTACTTCTTCAAAATGTATCCAACTATCCTAATATATTATTGTATGTATCCACCTAAAAAATTCCTTTTGTATATATCAAATTTTATTTTTAGTCTATTGTGTGTATTTTTGATACACACAATATATATTGGGGGATAGTTGGATACACATAATAGACTCAAAATAAAGTTTGATATATACAAAAGAAATTTTTGTAGGTTGATACACACAATAGTATATTGGGGATAGTTGAATACATTTTGAAGAAGTAAATTTTGTTATTATAAATCAAATACTTTATTTTTATAAAAAATAAACATTAATTAAACACATTCTTAATTTTGTCATTTAGCACACATACACACATATATATAAATATATATAGAGAGAGAGAGAATATAAATATAGAGAAGTGTTGTGAATTGAATTTAGCCACTATGGATTTGTTTTTTTATAATTACAATAAATTATTATTCAACTAATAATGTCAATTAGACAACTGTTAAACAATATTCATAAAAGTTAACCAAAGTCATTTGCCAATTTCTTGTCAACACTCCTAAATGGCCCCCACACTATGGTTGCCAGAGCCCATAACCAAAATAAAAGCCTTTAAATCTTTTAAAAACAACATAACCTTTTTTTTACCACCTTATGTAATTAAAAAGCATCATGGGTTAAACAAATACCAAAAGATATTATTCATTTTCTTTCTATAAAGTGTAAAAATATGTATGTAAAAAAAGTCTTTGCATTAGGCATCTTTTTCTGTCAAAATATAAAATGTCACCATCATTAAAATCCAATTAATCAATCTATTAGAATAGAATAAGCATTTCACATTACTTATGTTAATTAATTGAATTCAAGAACATGGGATATGATGTAAATTCAAAATAAAATAATAATAAAAAAACAACAAAAAAAACCCCTTCATGACCCTTTATAAGCCCTCAATCTAACCTCCATTATCCTTCCCTCCTTCCCTTTGGTGACAAAAAGCAAAATCTTCCATCTTTCTGGCTGTTCAACTTCATTCAGACATTTTCACAAACACTTGGAGTGCGCACATGGCGAGAACTCAGCAGCGCTACCGCGGTGTCCGCCAACGGCATTGGGGCTCGTGGGTCTCCGAAATCCGACACCCCTTATTGTAAGTTCACTTTTTCCCACAATGCCCGGCCTTTTTTTTTAATAAGGTTCATCTAGATTTTGCCTAAACTATTTGCAAATTAAGTTATGGCCGTCTGAGACTAAACTTGGCCACAGACTCGATATTGGGGATATTTCAACATATCCCCCTACGCCTTTTACTATGTACACTCTTGTACTTAATGCATCATAACTTGTACTTAACCCTCTGTTTTTTAATCCCTTAACAGGAAGACGAGAATTTGGTTAGGAACATTCGAGACGGCGGAGGACGCGGCCCGAGCCTACGACGAGGCGGCGAGGCTCATGTGCGGACCACGAGCACGAACCAACTTCCCATTCAACCCAACCTTACCACAATCTTCTTCTTCGAAATTACTCTCCGCAACTCTGACCGCAAAACTTCATAGATGCTACATGGCTTCACTTCAAATGAGCAAACCATCAATCCAACAACAACAACAGCAAATGATGAACCAAAAGCGAATGAGTTCGACACACGTTGGTGAATCTTCGCCGGAGATAAAACCGACGGCCATGATTCAACACCAGCAACCGCCAGTGGAGAATCAACAACAACAACAGCAGCAGTTCTTTGAGACGCTTGAAGATCATCATATCGAACAAATGATCGAGGAGTTACTTCATTATGGATCGATCGAGCTTTGTTCAATTGGTCAATCGGAGTAATAATCGAGACTCGAATCCGCAATCGTTCATTCATATATATACCCGAGATTCAACTGTATCGGCGGTTTCTGTGCAAAATTTAATTAACGCTTGTCTAAGCTGTATTTTCAAAACATGCATTTTAGATACGGTCTAAAATGCATGTTTTAAGATGCAATTTAGACAAGCGTTAGTTAAAATTTGTATAAATATCGTCGATAATGTACCACTTGTATTATTAATATTTAACCCATTCTTCCGGAGCTTCTGTTTATGAGGCCTATATTTTCAATTTTCGAGCGTAGGATAGGTCATGTGTACTCTCTAGTTTAAGACGAAAAATGTCGTTTTTATGTTATCTTGTTGATATGATATAACAAATGATATAAGATACTTGATTAAGTTGTAAATGATGCAGATATACAATATCTGAGGATGCAAGTGAAAGAGTTAATCTATGGTTTATGGAAAATTTGATTGATTTATTATATTGGAAAAAAAAAACTATGTGACAATTGCATTTTGTTTGTTTTGAGGACAATGTATTTTTCAAACATGGATATTTTTAGATGGTATGTTTATTTACTAGAAGATAATAATACGTTAATGTTATCTTTTAGATTTTTTTTTTTAATAATGAAACTAATTATTCACTCTTATATACTTTTAATGGTTATTTTTAGAAATATAATAGTTTAAAAATTAATTTACCATTCTTTAATATGTATATAATATATGTTGATTTAATGTTTCTAGTCGAATTTACATTATGTGTGATGGACCGGCAATTATGGCTAAATTTGTTTCGTGACATAAGATTGGAATGTTGAAAGTAGGTACAAAATCTCATCTAATTTTGTATGTCCCTAAAAGGACAATCATGGTAATTGATGTTATATGTATCACTTCAAAGAAAAAGACGGAGCCAATAATTTTGTATCAGTTTAAGTTATGCCGACAGTTATTGGCAATTTACCATTGGAAGTTTATAAGGATTTTGCAAATCTCATTTTCTATCGATATGGTAGGGGTTGTCTGATCCCCACCCGATCAATAGGGGTGAGCTATCACAAACTGCGACACTTAAAATCTTGAAGTTCTCGTCAAACTTAATGACATTCTCATGGTTCATAGGCTGATATGAGATTTAGCTAAGATGCACTCAATGTAAAACGAATTGTCAGAACCCAAAGATCATCTATGAGATAATTTTTGAAAATATAGGCCACCTAGGGGCTCGTCATGCTCATCGAGGATTTATCTCACCATCCAAATGATACAAAGATCATCTTTTATATATATTTTTGTAACATGCCAAAGATCATAACAAGTTTTGCCAATAATTTCAAAATTAGTTTAAAAGCATGATCGAAGTTATTTGCAACGAACAACTTGAGGTTTATAAGAAACCCAACTCACATTTTTTATCAAGTTAAGACGAATTGTCATAACCCATACGGGTGGACCCAGAATTTTTTCAAACACTAACATCGTTTGACTATAAGAAACAACTTGAACCCGATAAGCACTTACTACACTTACCGGATAAGACTCTCGGTCCATGCCTTCTCTCTTATTGAGTAAGTTTCTCGGTCGTTGCCATGTTTAATCAATAAGGTAAGTGATATAGGTAAGCACTTATTCGGTAAATGTTTAGTGGCGGCCCCTAAGTTAAAAGTTTTATAACACAACAAATTGAAGGATAAGTTATTTCTAAAGGACAATACTCAAATTACCTAGCAATTACAAACCAGAATTTTCACAAAGTGTATAATATAGACATGCGTTACTAAAAGATAAAGTCGCTCTCTCCAAAATGATACATGATACATCCCAAAAAGTTAAGTCTTTCATAAGCCTCTGACATTCAACTCTCTTAAGTGGTGCTAGTGTTGTCTTCACAAGGAATTGAAGAACATATCGATAAAAATTGTGTTAGACGTAAAGCCCAATGGTTCACATACTTTATATTTACATTAAACGAGAAGATAGGCAATTTGCGAGAAGTCGAGAAGAGATATCAACCACATAATCCGTTCATTAAAAAAATAAAATAAATAAAAAATGGTTTTAAGAAAAAACCATGGTTATTATTGGATAAATCCTAAAATCCCATTATATCTTAGATTTATTAATGTTAATATTTTAAAAACACCTTCATATGAAACAATTGTGTCAAAAAATTTAGTATATGAAACATTTTCATCATATTAAACAACTCTACAAAAGATTTTTCATTGATTTACGTATGCAACCATGAGTTTGCACGGTTTGCACAAATTAATGAGTTTGCAAAATAAGATGACTCTATATGTCTGTGTGTGTGTGAAAAACACCATAAAAACAAATTGAATGTATTGGTGCGATCAAGCGTACATGTGTGAGGAATTACACTTTTAGTTGAAATTAGGGATGTGAATCTAAAGTTGTTTGGGAGTGGAATAGAAATCTTTATGTTGTAATTGGATTGATGGGATTCCAAAAGTCTACCCTTTAAGTTGCTCCCTTGCTATCATGGGCCCCTTTTTTTCTTTTAAAAATATTTACCTACAATTGTATCCGAGTAGATTTAACTTCCAACTTTAACTTATCGATATCACGACTTACTTTCCAAATCTTTTAAGATTTTCTAGTTTTACGAGTTCTACTTATATGACATGAAAAGAAACAGTGACAAGATTGAGAATCGCGCCTAATAAAAAATTTTGATTATTGAAAAATAAGTGGAATATATACATGAACGGGACTTGATGTATTAGGACAAGCTATGCGTTACATGCATGAGATAGAAACAAAGGTTAGGGGAGTAGTCGGGGGTGTTTTTTGTTTAGTGTGCCTCCAAGCATTTCATTAGGATTCATAGGAAAGCAGTAATATTTATTAAGTAGTTTTTCATCTAAATAAGATGTATAGAAATTTTTTTGTATATGTTTATTGATCCATGTGAGTTTGGCTTTCATGTGACACTCAAATAAATTGTTCATCAACACTATTGATGATTGATATTTTTTACATTCGTGTAATTTATGATCATATGTTGTTTGTGCTTGTGGGGATCTATTGGTAAAAACTTGCAATGAGTATCATTGATTCACCAATATTATGTGATATTCCTCATCTTTTATCGAATGTCATTGATTCACCATTATTATGTGATATTGCTCATCTTTTATTGAATGTCTATATTATCTTTTGGACTTGATTGCTTTTGTCATGTATATTAACCCTTTTTTATTGAGTTTACATTTGTGGATTAATATTTAACCACATTTAAGTTTCCGTATTTGTTAAGTATTAAAATTTGTAATTTTATTCATGACAACTATTAGGTTTAGGGAAAGGGGTGGTTGTCCGGGTGAAAGTAAGGGACAATCTTACCTCAAAATATTTCACCATATGTAGGGATTATGGCTTCACTTTTACTTTGTTTTGCATTTCTTACCATTGTTCCATTCAATCATTTTTTTAAGGGACAAGTACGCCAAAGTGTATTCAACTTGTCACCAAAAGTTATTGTATGTACTGAACTTTAATTTTTACCTTTTGACGTATCAAACATTAAATAAACTCTATTGTGTGTATCCAACCTGTTATAGCAGGTTACATGCTGACGTGCTACCATTTTCCCACCGGCGACCCTTTTCCGGTGCCTCACCTACTCTGGCGACCATTTTTCGGCGTACCTCTCTCTCTCTAACACCCTCTCCTCCGACCACACCTCCACCCTCCAACTCTCCTCCACCATAAATGTTTTCGCCGGAGATGGTGGTGGTGGCCGGAAGTGGGTCTTGAAGATGGTGGTGGTGGCCGGAAGTTGGTCTTCGCCAGAGATTGTTGCTCGGTGAAGACGGAGATTATTGCTGAAGTTTGTTGCCGGAGAAGACGGAGATGGTGATGGTGACCGGAAGTGGGTCTTGAAGATGGTGGTGGTGCCGGAAGTGGTCTTCGCCGGAGATTTTTGCTCGGTGAAAACGGAGATTGTTGCCGGGTTTGTTGCTGGAGTTTGTTGCCGGAGAAGACGGAGATGGTGGTGGCGGCCGGAAGTGGGTCTTGAAGATGGTGGTGGTGGCCGGAAGTGGGTCATCGCCGGAGATTGTTGCTCGATGAAAACGGAGATTGTTGCCAAGGTTTGTTGCTGGAGTTTGTTGCCGGAGATTATAGGTTACCTGCTTAGCAGGCAACGGATACACACAATAGAGTTTTTTTAAAAGTTTGATACGTCAAAAGGTAAAAATTGAAGTTTAGTACATACAATAACTTTTGGTGACAAGTTGGATACACTTGGGTGTACTTGTCCCTTTTTTTAACCATTGTTCCATTCAATCATATTTTCATTTAAAACCATTTAACTATCAATAACTTTAATTATGGTTTTTTTAAGTTAGATTTAAAGTAATTAAACCAACCTTAAAAGGCTCACAAATTTGATTTTCTATCCATATAAGACTAGTTACAATATCACAAACTTTATATATGACACGTCTTTTATTTATCAAAAGCCAGATGAGCTTGTAAGGTATGGGCATCTCCAACACAATGACTAAAAAATTAACATTAAATCACTAAAAACACCAAAAATGATGAGACCTAAGTTCCATCTTCAATCATGCACTAGATGTTTTACATTGATATAAAATGTATAAACTTTTTATGAGTCTCAAAGTTTTAGATTGTCAAAACCCTATATGATTTTATAAACTATTAGTGCTCAATTATATACCAAATATATATTTGACATCACTGTATATATTTGACATCACTGTATAAATATTTGTTACCTTATTTGATAAATGCTGGTATCTTTGTGTTTTTCCCCTAATGTTTATAATATAGGGGTGTGTGTGTGTTAGGGCATGATGTTTCCCTGTTTGGGGAATTTATTTTGTTCCCCACAAACATAAAATGGTTAAGAGTCTTTCATTATTTTGTTTTACTTTTTTGTTTCTGAATGATAATAGCATGCTTATGCTTGTGAGTTTTTCATCATTAGTTGTTTGAATTTTGTGACCTTTTTATTTTCTTTTCTTTTACCTCATCAACCTTTTCCTTTTTATAATTATTCTAATCACCTACAAGAATTATTAAATACATATTATATTTTTAATCATTAGACACACAGATATATATATATATATACATATATATATAAGAAAGTTCAAATGTAAACTCATTTTTCTTGTGTTACTTCATTCCAATTTTTGTTATTTTCGTTGATTTTCGAAAAAGAATAGTTATAATTAACTACCTTTTTAATCATATTTGTTAAATCATCTCAATCTAACCACTTGGGAGTTGGGATGAGTTATATGGTTTCTTTATTTTTGTGAGGATTTTCATGGATCTCATCCCCCCTCCCCCCTCTCCCAATACACATAATGTCTAGATTTTGAGAAACCCTCAAGGAAATGAAAAACTGGAAAACATTCTAGAAGCCCTTTATTTGGACGGTATGCACTTGTGCATATAAGTAATTTGTAACATGCATACGTGCATTAAAAAAAACTTAATTTTATTTGTATGTACAAGTGCATACCTTCCAGATGAAGGGCTACCAGGGTAAGCTTGTTTTTGTGAGACTCGCAAGACTACTTTATTAAATTTGAAGCTTCACAGTAAAACACTATGAAGGCAACCTTGACAATGTTTTTGTTGTGAAGGTAAAAAAATCCGAACATTTACAACAAAAACATTGGAAATGTTACCTTTACCGTATTCTGTTGTGATGTTTCAAGGGTAAAAATGTGGCCTTACGGGTCTCACGGAAACAACTTGGTCTAACAAGATTCATACTCTATATAAAGGGTTGGTTTCCAGCGAGAGATTGTAGTTAACGTGAGAAGTGATTATCAACTGTTGAATGAGAATTGGATACATATTAAGATGAAATGTACCGAGATAAAATACACTGAGCTGTACCAAATCAATTCTTTTCTAAAACGCCATTCATGGAATGACATGAGATTAATAGTGATAAACATATTTCTCACGTTAAACTCAACTTTTCACACGATCATTTGCCTCTATTTCTATATATATATATATATATATATATAGAATACATTGGTTTCCCTTTTTTTTTTATAGTAAAAGCATCTATAAATAACTCATTAAGCCCAAAACTCAAATAGCTTTCAAAACAAAAAATAAAGTTATTTGTGAGTTGGTAATTACATAGCCCTTATATTTTTCAATCAATATAAGATTGATTATACGTGGTCCAATTCACATTAAATTAAGCTTCAAATGTTCTAATCATTTAAATAATTTGGCCATCTTTTTTCATTATGCAGATTGTAGAGTGTAGCAGCTTTATTATTGGTGGACTTTAAACACAAATGCAATGATTTTCAGTTCATAAAAATTGGTATCTTTTTGGGAGTAAGTTACAGTTTTGGTCCTTATGTTCTGTTTGAACTTACAACTATAAATACTAAACTCTATATTTATTACAGTTTTAGTCCTGATGGTATTCATGTTGATACAACTATTATCACTCTGCCTAACACCATTAAACTTTTTATGTTTAATGAGATGCAGATTATAGTTTTTACTAATTACTTAAACATTTTTCAACATCTAAATGTGAACCCCCATGTGTCTTTTTTACTTTTAAGTTTTAGGTGTTTCAACCCTTCCCTCGTGCACGGATCCAATAGGTTTAGGATGTCTGAATACTCATTCATATCTTAAGTTTTAGCAAAAGAAATAATTGTGGTTGCACAGCACAAAGATATGGTTGTAGTGCTAAGCAACTTTAAAAACATGTACATTATGTCAAGCTAACTTAGTGGTATCCTTCGATACAACTATCTCTCAAATGTATCCTTCACTAACTACATCCATCTCTGATTAACTGGCCATAATATTTGAATATGGGAGCTAAGAAAGTTCACTGTAACCTGGATTTAAGAACAATTTGAAAGTTTAGCACAACCTTAATGTATTTGAGTTGAGAACCATTTGAGCCTCACCGAACCCATATTTTGATGCGTTCTTAAAAACCACCACCACACTTCCACCTCTAATTGCTCTTCTACGTTCGTTATTGCGATTACTACGCATGCAAGGTGTGGGGGGATTTGGCATTGTGATTTGTGAGGAATGATGGCTTTGGTCATGGGGCACCAAAGTTACGGCTAGAGTTGGACGTCGTCGATGGAGGTCAGTAACCACTTGTGAATGTGTATATATATACATACGAATAATTATATTAGTTTTTGTTTTCTAATTAAAAAGAAAAAGAAAACTAAAATGGTCAAAATGCTTATTGAGTTAACCTATCTTTTTACCGGAATGAATACCACATTGGGGGTGAAATTGGCGGTGGTACCCAAGAACCCACCCCCATTTGCCTCCTACACATTCACTCCCCGATTTTCACCTCATACCTGTTAGGGTTTATACGTCACACACACAATCACACAAAGCAATAAACCGAAAGCGAGAAAAAAGAACACGAGAGATTTTACGTGGTTCACACGACCGGGGTGATCGTGCTAGTCCACGGGGGCAACTAGGGTTTTCTTTTTCTTATTGAGGTGCTACAATGTTTACAAGTACATGGGTTTAATTTATAGACAAATCATAATTAGGTAATGTCCTAATTAAGGAAACACAATTAGGGTAAATCTCCTAATTAAGGAAACAAGGTAAGAGGCTAGGGTCGGCTCCTTTTTCTGCGTCTCTCCCTCTTTTTGTCTAATCTAAGTGGGCCGAAGCCTACATCCCAACAATCTCCCACTTGGAGGCTTTGAAACACGTTCACCTGCGCTCCTCTGTACTTCTGTAAACATCAACCGAGCTTGAGCTCCCCCTAGTTACCACCACCTTCTCAACACTATTCCTAAAGGCCAGCTGAAGTCATACAGAACTTCAGCTTATCCAGCGCCACAGATTTGGTAAACATATCTGCTGGATTCTTTGCACCTGAGATATTCATCAAATTCATAGTACCATCACTGATCAGTCCTCTGACAAAGTGATACCTCATCCCAATGTGCTTTGTTTTCCCATGATAGACCGGATTCTTAGCAAGTTTAACAGCACTTTCATTATCACAATACAATGAGTAATCAGCTTGCTTTTTGCCAAGCTCTTCAAGAAAAGTCTTCAACCACACTAGCTCTTTACTGGCTTCAGCGACTGCCATGTACTCGGCTTCTGTTGTTGATAAAGCCACGCTTTTCTGAAGTCTAGACATCCAACTAACTGATGTTCCTCCCATTGTGAAAATGTACCCCGTAGTGCTTTTAAACGTCTTCTTGCATCCACCCAAATCGGCATCGGTATATCCTCTGAGAACTGAGTCTTTACCCTTGAAACATAATCCCATCTTCGAAGTACCCTTCAAATACCTGAGCAACCATTTGACTGCTTCCCAATGTTCTCTCCCCGGATCTGACATAAAGCGACTAACGACCCCAACGGCATGAGCTATGTCTGGTCTCGTGCAAACCATGGCATACATGAGACTACCAATAGCAGATGCATACGGAACATCAGCCATATCTGCTTTCTCTTCTTCTGATCTAGGAGACTGATCTTTGGTAAGCCTGAAATGACTTCCCAAAGGTGTGTTTCTGGGTTTCGTCTTCTCATCGTTCATCTTGAACCTTTCTACCACTTTCCCGATGTATTTCTCCTGGGACAGTGTCAAAGATCCATCTTTCTTGTTTCTGGCAATGCTCATACCCAGTATCTGTTTGGCTGGACCCAAGTCTTTCATCTCGAACTCTTCAGACATTTGCTTCTTCAACTTATAAGTAAAATGATATAAGAGCCTTTAAATTTTTTCACATAACAGCAATGGTCCATCTCACATCTTCTGTACCCGGTCCTCTCCATGAAGTTGTCGAACTTCAGGTACCACTGCCTGGGTGCTTGTTTCAGACCATACAAGCTCCTCTTCAGTTTGCAGACCCAATCTTCTTTACCAACAACCTGAAAACCCTCAGGTTGTGTCATGTAGATGTCTTCATCAAGATCACCATGTAGGAATGTCGTCTTGACATCTAGCTGCTCTAGATGTAAGCCCTCTGCTGCTACAATACTCAAGACCAATCTGATGGTGGTCATCTTCACCACTGGAGAGAATATCTCATTATAATCGATTCCCTTTTTCTGTTGAAATCCTTTGACCACTAAACGGGCTTTGTACCGTTTAGACCCATCATGCTCTTCCTTGATTCTGAAGACCCACTTGTTCTGCAACGCCTTTTTGTCTCGAGGAAGCTTGGTTAACTCCCAAGTTTTATTCTTGTTTAGAGATCCCATTTCTTCTTTCATTGCATGCTCCCACTGCAACGAATCTTTCAGCTTAACTGCTTCAGAGTAACTTTCTGGTTCACCATTCTCAGTCAAAAGAAGATAATTGACTGATGGATCATATTTTTCAGGAGGTTTAGTGACTCTGGTGGATCTCCTGACCCAATTCGATTCAACTGGCTGAGGCTGTACGGGAGAAGCCGTTTCTTCTTCATCCTCTGAGCTTTCATTGTTGACGGCATCTTCATGAACATCTTCAGATTCATCATCATTCTGAACATCATGCTCAGTAATCCCACTATCTTGAGTATCTTCTGATTCTGTGAGTTTCCCGTGCTTCTGTCTTTATAAAGCTCAGCCTCATTGAACGTTGCATGTTTGCTTCTGACTACCTTTCTGCTTTCAAAATCCCAAAGCCTGTAGCCCATACTATCTGCGCCGTATCCAATGAAAGTGTATTTCTTGGCTTTTGCATCCAACTTGTCACCATCTTTCATTAGATCATAGGCACTGCATCCGAACACCTTCAAATGATCGTAGGTGACAGCTTCAACTTTCCACTCTTCTTCTGGTATCTTGAAGCCCAACGGTACCGATAATCCTCGGTTGATAAGATAAGCTGCAGTGTTAACTGCATCAGCCCAGAACGTCTTTGGAAGGCCAGCATTGAGTCGCATACTCCTGGCTCTCTCATTTAAAGTCCTGTTCATCCTTTCTGCCACTCCGTTTTACTGAGGAGTGCCTGGAACTGTCTTTATCATCCGAATGCCATGTTCAGCACAATAGTTGGTGAACTCCGTGCTGATGTATTCCCCACTGTTATCCGACTTCAAGCACTTCACCTTCAAATCAGTTTACAATTCAACAGCAGTTTTCCATTTCTTAAAAGTATTGAAAACATCAAACTTATTTTTAAGAAAATAAACCCATACCTTGCGTGTTGAATCGTCGATGAATGTCACATAGTAGTTCGATCCTCCCAAAGAAGAAACTGGTGTCGGTCCATAAACGTCTGTGTGGACAAGCTCTAATTTCTGAGCTTTTGGTGTCTGGCCCTCCTTTACAAAAGATACCTTCTTTTTCTTGCCAAGAACACAAGATTCACAGAATTCTGAATCCGCCTTCTTTAAGTCTGGGAGCTTTCCTCTAGCAACAAGCATCTTCATTCCCTTTTCACTCATGTGGCCAAGTCGTTGATGCCACAGTCTGGAGGGTTTCAGCTCGTTGGTCACTGCATTCACCTCATCATCCGGAATTTCAACCATGTATAAGGTGCCTCTCTTTTTACCCCTAGCGATTACAAGGTTTTCTTTGACAACTTTCCATTGTCCCCCACTGAAAGTAGTCCAATACCCTTGGTCGTCCAACTGCCCGGCAGAAATTAACATCTTCTTAAGGTTGGGAATGACCCTGATAACACCAAAATTATACATGTTTTGGTGGTGCTTAATTGGTTGAATTTACCCCGTTTATCACTTGATTCTCACCTAATTACTCACGAATTGGTATGTTTGTTACTTTTGAAGGTATTGGAGAACACAGAGCTAAAAAGTGCGGAAAATAGGCGAAATTGTGCGAAAGTTGGAAAAGTACAAAACAGGAAGTTTTAGCGATCGCGAAGTGAAGGTTTTGGCGCCGCCAAGACTGATATTCGAGAAGGTTCCTGCTTTTTATCAACTTAGCGCCGCGAAGATGAAGTTTAGCGCCGCAAAATTGGCATTTGCACTCACAAGAAGATTCCAGAATTTGCCAAAAATATAAGGAGTAGGGTTTTTAAGTGTTTCGCGCCGCGAACGCCTACTTGGCGAACGCGAAACAGCTTCCGGACCTTCTTTTAAATACTGTTCTCAGCCTTCAGTTCCATATGCATTCTTAGACAGAAAAATACAGTAAAAGGGTCAGTTGTACCAGTTGGTTAGTGGTTTGGAGGGAGAATCAAGTGTGGAGAGAGGAGACGCTGCGCCGATACGGATACTCGATTAATCATCTGTAGCTGTATGGTCGGTAGAATGTCTGTCTTTATCTATACTTATTCTGTTTTCCTAGCTATGAGTAGTGAGTAGTTTTCTATGTAGTACTTATCGTGGTAGATGAACCATGTGGATATGATTTTATGGTTTTAATGATTATTGATTTGTTTTGGTTAATTGAATGTGGTTTTATGATTCCAATTTGATTCCTGCTATTTCGTGTGTTTGAACTCGTTGGTTGGGTTTGCTTTTGGACCAAAAAAGTAGACTCCATTGGGTTAATCAACCTCTCTTGACTTATCCTTCGAGACCTCAGAGAATTAGGTTAAGTGGTTTCTTGGACCGAGAGAAACTAGATTGTAAAACACCGGTTAGTTGAGATAGGATTGGGTGACTGATATTTAGGTTGTCTGACAATCAGCCTAGGTATTGGGACTAGGAGGGCCATTCTAGTTGACAATCATATTATCTGCATGTTAGGGTGTCCCAGACTTAAATCCTTACAATAGCCAAATCAATCATACTTTTATGTAACTTAATTATTCACTTGGGGATTCACTATGCCATGATAAGTGCTACTGTTTTCTTTATTATTGTTAAATCAGTTTTTATTCTGCTTTCTAGTTCTTTAGTTGTTAATTTAGTTTTCAAATCATTTTCTCAAAAACCCCCATAGCCTTAGATTAATTAAACTAATAGGATTACCAGTCTGTTACTTGACCGTTCCCAGTGGTAGATACGATACCTGGACTTTCCTACGCTATATTGCTATCGATCAGGTACGCTTGCCTGTGAATGTGGTAATAGGTGGTTAGGCATTAGAGGTTAAAACTTGTTACGCTTTTTATAGTTAATATTTACCGCATCAGACCCGAACGTCCTTCAGTGTCCAAGTAGTACCCAATGAAGTTTTTACGTCAACATCTCCTATTCCTGTGATGTCAAGAGTACGATGATCAGCCAAACGAACTCTACCAAGTTTACCTGTTCGTAGATTCTTGACCATCTTCATGTTGTAAGTGGCATGGAAGGATGCACCGGAATCCAAAATCCAAGACTCTGCTGAAGTTTCAACACAACAAACAAGGGCATCTTCTGAATCATCGGTTGCTGCATTCACTTCTCTATTTCCAACTGTCTGATTAGGACACTGATTTCTGAAGTGTCCCGTTTCTTTGCACTTCCAACACTGAATGTCCTTCCTTGGCTTTGACTGGCTCCTCTTTCTCGACTTTGATCTGCCTCTTGCTTTACCTCTTTCTGTTCTTCTACCTCTCCCTTCAGTGCTTAGCAAAGCACTAGATGATTCTCCAGAACTCCGTCTTCTTATGTCCTCTCCTAGGATGAAGTCACGTATGCCCTCAAAAGTGAGTTTAGAGGTTCCAGCTGAACCACTAATGGCAGTGACAGTTCCTGACCAACTTTCCGGTAACGAGGATAATAAAAGCAAGGCCTGAACTTCATCTTCAAATTTGATATCAACAGATAACAAGCGGGATAGAATGGTATTGAACTCGTTAATGTGCGAGGTAACAGACATACCTTCTCTCATTCTGGTGTTAACCAACTGTCTTATCAGAAATACCTTATTAGAAGCAGAAGGTTTCTCGTACATGTTTGACAAAACCTTCATCAAACCACATGTAGTAGTCTCCTTCACAATATTGAAAGCCACGTTCTTGGCTAGTGCAAATCTGATAACAGATAGGGCTTTTCTGTCTAGAGCAGCCCATTCAGCATCTCCCATCTTTTCAGGTTTCTTTCCTGTCAAGGCTTGATCCAAGTCCTTCTGACATAGAAGATCCTCAATTTGCATCTTCCACCATCCAAAATCTTGCCCATCAAACTTCTCAACTCTGGTTTTTCCGTCCTCGGCCATTATCTCAAACTATTAGGGTTTTTCAAATCAAATCAAGACTGATAATAGTGTTCAAACACAACAGTGGCCGGCTGCCTGAACTTGACGGTTGTTCTATTGAACACTACTTTGCAATCAGCCTAAGAGATAAAGAAAAAACCTACTGGCGACGGCGGCGAAAAACAACGGCTGCGAGAAGAACAGCGGCGGCTGCGAAAAACAGCGGCGATAGCAGAACGGCGGCGGCGGCGGCAGGACAGCAGCGGCGGCAGCAGGAGGCGGCGGCTGCTGGCGGCGGACAGCAGCGGCGGCAGCGAACAGCGGTGGCTGCTGTCGGCGGACAGCAGTGGCGGCGGCGGCTGCTGGCGGCGGACAGCGGTGGTGTGTGACAGATCACGAGTCGAGCTCTGATACCAGTTGTTAGGGTTTATACGTCACACACACAATCACGCAAAGCAATAAACCGAAAGCGAGAAAAAAGAACACGAGAGATTTTACGTGGTTCACACGACCGGGGTGATCGTGCTAGTCCACGGGGGCAACTAGGGTTTTCTTTTTCTTATTGAGGTGCTACAATGTTTACAAGTACATGGGTTTAATTTATAGACAAATCATAATTAGGTAATGTCCTAATTAAGGAAACACAATTAGGGTAAATCTCCTAACTAAGGAAACAAGGTAAGAGGCTAGGGCCGGCTCCTTTTTCTGCGTCTCTCCCTCTTTTTGTCTAATCTAAGTGGGCCGAAGCCTACATCCCAACAATACCCACATATGTCCGTTAATGAGACTGTTTTAATGGACCCATAACAATACAAAAAAAAAAAAAAAAATCACCCGTCGCTACAGTCAGGTTCGTTAAACGGACCACTAGCTCCATTAAATGGTCAAACTTGATTTATTTTCTTGTCTTCTTGCGTTGGGTCTGTTAAAACGGACATATGTGGGTATGTCCTGAAAACTGTTGAGAGAATGGGTAGGAGTCAAATGCGATGGTGGGTTCTTGGGTACCATCGCCAATTTTCCCACATTGGGACCAAAACTGTAATAAATAAATATTGGGGACTACAGTCGTAATTTTGAACAAAATACAGGGATCGAGTTCTTTACTTGCATTAAATTTTCATGATTCATGAAACAGAATTAATATTGTAAAATCTGTGTAATCCTTGTAAATAGGTAGGTAAATTTGATTTCATGTTTCAAGTCAAAGTTGGAATCTTCCACTGTGATCAGTCTATCACCAATTATATTTGTACACATCATGTATGACTGACCGGCTATCATTACCCACATATTATTTTCAACTTTGAAAAATATTTTTTTAAAGGGTGTTCGAGCCAAAGCCCGACTAATCCCGGTAATTTTGGGGGCTAAACATGGCCCCACTTAAATGTCTCCATGCATGTGTACGGGAAGGCTCGAACTCGGTTAGGACACTATGAACCCCCGAGCGATAACCAATCCGCCACAACACTAAAAGACAAAAATATATATAATATTTTCATGAAAAAGAAATCCTATAATATTATATTTGCAAAATGAGGATCAAACCAATGTAGGAATCGATAATCTACATGCAATTGATGTACAATACCTTTACCAAATCATCAAATGAAGTTCTTTGATGCAACTAACACAACATGAAATATAATTATGTTTATGCTCTTGTTTTTCAAGAAAGTGATGCTATTATTTTTCATGAACTAAAACAACATAGAATATGCTATGCTACTGTCAAAAAGAACTAAAACAAAAAATATATGAAGAGAAATTGATGTATAAATTGGTGACATGGAGAAACCTCTAAGCAGGCAAAATACTGTGTGTGGGAGTGTGGCTTTGAGTCCACACTATTCATACGTCAATCAGGGACACTACTTATTCGTTAATTGGATTATAGTACAAGTTAGAAAGGAGGAAAGAGCCGAGGAAAAATATAAACAGTAACAAAATCAAGATTTTTCTTTTCATACTATTGTACCTTTTATAAATCTAATAAGATTTAATGAACAAACGATGGACAATATCAATATCGACTCGTGACACCATAGCCATCCCAGTTAAGGGTGTACATGGTCCGGCTTGAGCCTAAAATCTCGGTCAAACCGATACCCCCGGTTGATAATTTTTCAAACCAAACCGGCCAAATTATTGTGTCAAACCAAACCGACCAAACCAATATAAACTGGTTTGGTTTGGCCGGTTTGACAGTTTGACTCGCTTTTATCAAAATTCAGAATAACAAAGAGTCGTTATTACCTCATCCCCTAGGAATTTGAAAATATAAAAAAGGTAATCCATGGTTTTTAAATTAGAAAAAAGGTGAGTGTATTTAATTGACTGATTGTTTATTTGCCTTTTGTATATTTCATCATATACAATATATATATAATTATATATACACACACATCCGGTCCGGTTTGGTTTAAACGGCCGGTTTTGTCCCTAAAACCACAAACCAAACCATATTAACGGTTTATAAAAAACGCAAACCACCGGCCTGAATAATGATGGCTAAACCGGCCAAACCGACAAAATTGGTTTGGTTTGACCGGTTTATCCGGTTTCGGCCAAACCATGCACACCCTAATCCCAGTATCCCACTAGCTCTGTGCTCGGGTCTTCTTACTTTTCCTATATTGTAACAAATATATTCACAAATCTCTTTTTTTAATACTTATTATCGCTTGCTTCAACTATCAACAAAACACTTGTTATTATTTCTTAATATAATACTATACCATTCCATTTTTGAATTAGAAAACATGTTTTCTTCAAAAAGTATCTAGATAGTTAGTATATGGCTTTGAGGGTAGTGGAGAACATATGATTGTAGATACCTTTGCATTGATATGAATACAAGTGAGTCATACAAAAATCCAAAGATAAAGAAACATCAATTTAGGAGTCAAAAAGGAAAAAAATAGATAATGTCATGTGCCCCTACTTCTGAAAAGCCAAAATACTTTCAATATTCAAATCACACTTAATTTTTTTTAAATGTTAAATTATACAAACTAATTGAACATGAATAAAAATGAAAATTGATAATCAATTAAACTGTCATTGAGATTTTGTTTGTAAGTTTTTTGCCGTCTTAAAAAATTTGTGGGTTTCTCTAGGGGAGGCCGAGAGGATGATGGCCATGCCAAAACTCCTCCTTAAATTTTCTTTTGCCGTTCAAAAAAATAATAATATTAAACTATCGTTTTATTATTATAAATACGTTAACTGTACACTTTTTTTTTTTACACAAACATTTTAAAATCTTGAAAATGTTTATAGCAGTCATAGTTTTTTAATATGACAACTCATTTTATATTGATGTTAACTGAATTATAAGATCATGATCCTATTAAGCAGAGTGAGTTTGTGATGTTCGTCATCTCTCTCTCTTTATATATATGTATGTGTATATATATTGAAAATTTTTAAGCACCTTATAAATTTTAGGCTATGAGTAGGTTACCTATATATTTTATAACGATATTGAGTTTATTTTGAGGTTATTGTTACATAATGATATATAAGTCGCTCATTGAGTCGTCGCCTTGATACTTACAGGGTTTTTTTCTCATAACTTGTTGCATGTAAATATCACTTATGATTTTGCATATAAGATAAAAGGCCGTTTTTGTGGGTGTTTTAATTGTGACTCATCCTCGTAAACCAAATTTCTAAACCTTGAAAACCCAATTTAACAAATATATTTTTATGAAATGATTTATTGATTTTGGAGTTTTGGAAATATACAAATATATAATAGAATATACTCTTCTTTTTAAAAGTATACAATACCCGTATATAGCTAGTAAATTGACTCAAATAATTATTTTCATCTTTAATAAGATTTAAACCCTTCCAAGAAGGTCCGTTACAAGCATATGCTAAGTAAAAAGCCCCTTAATAAGTATTATTTTTTTCGACGGCAAGTTAACATATACACGTCTCTAGGGTATTTGGGATTCAAGTGTACCTGACTAATTCCTATGGACCATAACTAGTCCAATTAAAGATACCACTATGTTATGATATCACCCTTAGCAAGTATTGTTGTTTTGTTTCATGTTTATACTTTATAAAAAGGAATCAGAAACATAATTAAACCCTATCACATGATTTTGATAAGGACACATGTCATCATCTAGAAACTGTTTTGCACAAAAACAAAATCTAAGAAGTATAAGAATATATATATATATATATAAGAAAATAAAGTTTGAAAGAAAAATGAAAAAAAGGGTAGTCATAGGTTTATCAATGATTAGAAACAAGGAACAAGTTGATAAAATGCATGACAACACCACCCTTCACATGTGGGAGAACATGTTTATGCTATACATTCACATGCTTCTAACCATCCATACCATTTTTATTTTATTTTTTATTTACTAATTTAGTTTAGGGACAAAACAGATGACCTCCATCCAAGATACCTTCTCAATGAAGGAAAGTAGTCTTTGGATCATGGGTATTAAGGTAATTTAACACCCATATATACATACATATACATTTATATTTATTTTTAGTAGATAAAAACAGTAAAATGAAAGAAAATAAACATAAAAAAGGTTGTAACATCTGTATATATAAGATGTTAAAAGGTAGCTTCAATTCAATCCCATGCCTTCACATGTTCATGTTAACATCCACATAATCTTAACCACTCATATCCCTTTTGATTGATTAAAATTTATATGTATGTATGTAGGTAGGTATTGTATATTTGTATGTATGTAGAATTGATGGATGCATGCCCATCACCTTTTCTACTTTAGATAATGCAAAGATCCATCATCACTAAATATACCTTCCCTAGAAAACCTCTACTTTTTTTTTACTTTCAATCTAAGGGTGCGTTTAGTTCATTTCTGGAAATGAAAATGAAAATGAAAATGGGAATGCAGGAGAATGGGAATAGGAATGAGGATTGAATTGATGTTGTTTGGTTAACCCAATATAATCAATAAAAAATTGTTTCATATTAAAAAAATATGTTTTGCCAACTTGAAAATACAAAAAATGTTTCATTTAATATCCATAGATGGAACAATGCATGGAAAAAAGAACCAAATAGAAATAAAAATTTCATTCCCCCCAGTTTGGTCAGTAATGGAAATTAATGGATCTGCAGGAATGATTCCATTATATAATATCAAACCAAACAACAGTTTTCATTATCATTCTCATTTCTGACCCCTTAATACCTCCAACAAAAACGCCCCTTAGCTTTTGTCTAATAAGCTAATTGTTGAATAAATTATATTTCGTAAAAATTAGCTTATAAATATGTAAAAGAACTAAAAAAATCATCTTAAATAAATAATTATTTAAAAATATTTTATAATATAATAAGTCAAAACTTTACTAATTTAATTAAAATAAATTTCTAATAATATAATATATTGATTAATACAAAGAAGGTATTAAATAAATTAAATATTATAATATATTGATTTAAAAATATTAAAATTGATTATTATATATATATTATAAATTTAAAATTTGTTAAAAAAATAAATTTTAGAAAAAAAAATCTATATTTAACTTAAATTTAAATTACTATTACATATAATAAAAATAAAAATAATTGAACAACTTCACATATTATAAGTAATTAGTAACTTTAGAAAAATATAACTAAGAATTAGACTAAATATTTTGATTAAATATTTATCATGTTTTAATCATCTATAAAAAATATATAGATTTATTTTTATGTAACTTACATAAATATTTTAAACATTGTTATATTTGTTTTTGATAACTAAACATACTAAATAATAATTAATAACATTTGAAATATTTAATAATGTATTTTTAAGTTTAACTAGAAATTAATATTTGATTTTAATTACTATAAAATAATATTTATTAATAATAAATAATTGTATTTAATTAATAATAGTTAGTTATAATAAGTATAATTGAAAAAAGTCACAAAAGCTACTAAAATGTTACTCCGAATAACGTTTCAATAAGCTAGCTTATGTTCATACAAACATATATCTTAAAAATAAGCTAGCTTATTTTTACTGGACAATGCCCAAGTATAATGCAAAGGCTCTTGTATCTTGGTGAAAATATCAATTGTTCTTTTATTACTAATTTCATTTTTTTAATTTTTAAGAAAAAATAAATGATAGTCATCGAAAAGCAAATCAATTTTTTTTAATTATAAGTAATAACTGTATATAAATATTACAGTAAAAATTGTATAGAACATATAATACTTTCATGGATTGGCTGTCACTAAATGATATTTATTTTGTTCCTTTCACTTATAACATGATCGTAACACACCTACACTTATATCCTTTCTAGAAGCGTAAGCGAGCGGAGTTTTTTTTTTGGAAGAGGTATCCCAGACCACATTGGGCCCAGACTAATCCTCGGCAATTTTTGGGCCGAAGCCCGACTGCTAAAACATGCAGCCCGGGGTCGAAGCCCCCGTACCTCCAGAATGCGTCCCCAGGGCTTGAACTCGGTTCACCACTATGCAGTGCCCAAGCCTTACCACTAGGCTAACACTCCTTTGGTAAGCGAGCGGAGTTGTTCGTGGGCTACTTGGAGATCGACTCGTTAAAAGCTCAATTCGAGCACAGGCCGAGCTCAAACTTCATTTTAAGCTCGTTTAATAAACGAGTTCGAACTCCAGCCTTTTTGATTAAGCTCATGAGTTTAAATGAGTCACAATTAATATGTAATATAAATATATATTAAAAAAACATATAAGTGTTGATAGATAAACAAGTCGAACTCGAGCCAAACTTATAAACTTAAATGAGCCAAGCTCAAGTTTGTGAACTTAAACAAGTCAAACTCGGATCGCATCCCTAACTCTTTCATGAAATGCTGTCTATAAAAATATTATAGAAGTTTTTTTTCAGTTTCAAAGTTAATTGGGCTAACTTAAGCTCGGATTGTATAATGAATGTTACATAGGGAATTATAGATGCATCAAAGGCCCAAATGATTGTATAACCCAAAAAAATTTGGACTAACTTAGCCCTCAAAATAATGGGCTTGTAACGGTTTTTATTTAAAACATTTCAAACGCTCGAAGCCTAGAAGTATAAAAAATAATATTAATTGTATATTTACATATTATTTTTTCAAATGTATAATCCAATAAAAAAAATAATGTTAATTGTATATTTACATATTATTTTTTTCACCCTAATTTTTAAAATTTTTATCAAGTCTTCTCACTTATAGTTTGTGCGTTAACTCAACTATAATTTAACGTAGATAATTACTGGATTGTGTGACCATTGTTGAGGTTTATTTTTTTATTCTTGTGAATGTTATAAAAAACGTTTTGTTTTTATAAATTCATGTAGATTATTATATTTTTATTTTACAAGTGAAAGGTCGATGTTTGCTATGTTGGTTTAGCGAGATAAAAAACCCATTTATAAGTTCCAAGATGGTTTTGTGGCTTTTACAAAAACTGAATAAGTGCATCGTCTTATATACTCTCAAATATTACATATGTTTTATAGAAATATTACTTGTCTATCACTTAAGAAGTAAATATTTTGTTTGTACATAGATTAGTAAAAGATATACAATGAAAGTTTGGACTTGCTAATATGGATAATTGTTGCTTATATGTTATGTAGACGCTAGTGATTGTAGTAGTTTTTTATATTTTTCTATTCTAGTGCAATATTGGATTTTACAGGTATTTAGATATTCATATTTAATAGAAACAAATCCCAAATTTTCATAACTATTTGTAAAATCAAACCAAACATATATAATCTATCCCAAAGAGGACAAGGACATTTTTCATGAAAACCCTTGGCTAGTGAAGAAAAAAAAAAGTTGATAGACATGCAACAAGGACATTACACACAAACAATATTATGCATATATGCAAGAAAAGAAAATTAAAACATCAAACTACTTTAAACAAAGCATTAGGACGATATCTTCTTACTCCAGAACCGTGTCACCACATTGTTATCCTTTAAAGCCAACTCTTTACCCCTCGACCCTCGTCATCTACGGTAATTAATTGTCCAGTGGTCCCTATGAAAATCTTCTTCTAAGCTAGCTCTATATCTCTTTAAAAAAATCTTATAAGGCATCACGTCCTTCAAATGGTCTACGACTGTCATGTCCATTCTCGATTGGTTATCTCACACATTCAACGACATGCTCCTCCTCACCCCTTAAACCATCACACCCTCTGCCCTTTGCAACGGAGGTGTCATCTCCTAAAGTGGTCAAGTCAATGTAATCTACCCACTTTCAATTATATATTATAGATACAACATCTAGCCTTGTCCTGAAAACTCGATTCTATATCATTTTCAACATGGTCCAACAAAATGTCCATATAAACATCCTCATATTTGCAATTTCCAACTTTCTCGTATGCACCTCTTTTATGGCCCAACACAATATGCCCGGGTTGGTCTTGTGGTCATCCTGTAGAATTTGTATTTTTTTTTAAAGTTCAACTTGAACTTTGTTTTTATATAACACCCATTGATGACCTTTCTATATGAAGGTTCTATCGTTATGTGGTACATAACATTATTTCGGATGAGGCGATGACTATCGTCTCTCTCAAGGAGCCTAAATGCCTAAAATTATATTCTGAGTTACCCTTTGGCTTTTGTTTTCCATTGTTTACTTTATGTGTGTAAATTGAATCATAGGTTCTTGGCTCCAATTATAAGGAAATTTAACGTAATTAATAATTTTTATAAATATTATTAATGTTTAGAATAATTAATAAAGTGTAAGTACATGTTTTCGGCTTAAATGCATGTTAAATGTATTTGCTTAGTGAAACACAATTTATTTAATTTGAAAGATTAGTAGGACCTATGCAAACACGGCTACTAAAAAAAATATAAAACTAAACCATTTGTATCTATCTTCAACAAAATCGGGTAGCAACTTGACCTTTTACTATAAGGATGAGATGAATCTAATGAGCAAAACAAAAACAAAACCGCGTTTAAAATCGTTTTAATTGGTCAAAAACTGTTTTAAAATGAGAAAGCAATCATATAAGAGAAAAATCAACTTAAAAGCCTAAAAGGTGTGATACAAGTTATTTGTAGTATATAGAGGCTCAATCAAATGAACACCATGCAATTGTTGCACATCTTAAGAACCAATCTCATCCATCCATCTAGTCTTAATGGATATATGAATTCATAAATACATTCATAGTTTTCTATTATAAGTGGTGGTGATAATTAATGAACTCTAATTACCTTCTATAAATATTTAAATCATAATAAATGAATCTTCATTATTTCCATAAAATACACTAATTCATTAGTTCTTTGGGTGTGCAATAATTACATGGTGTTCATTTGATTTTCCCTCTATATAATTTAAGATTTATATATAGATCATAAATCTCAACATTTACTTATTCAACATGGAATAAGTTGTCACATGCTTAACATAATAATAAACTAATTAAAAGAAAATAATTAAACTTTAAAGTTCAAAAATCCAAATTATATTTCACAAATATAGATCGTAAGGTTGTGTTTGATAAATGAGACATAATTGAAAGAGGCTACACAAAATTTATTATCCTACATTTGGTGTAACATGGAACAGGGACAAAGTATAACAAAATACGAAAAGATTTTCTTTTTGTTTCGCAAAAATTGGTGGAATAACATGGGACAGATGTGAGATAAAACGAAAAATTTTACCAACCTATCCATGTTTCATATACAACTGACATGGTATTTCTTTTAATGGTCACAATCGACCATCATCAATAGTTGCCGCCAACCACCATCAGCCACCTCTACCTTCTCTTCACTACAACGTCTTCCACCACCAACGCCGCCACTAGAGGTGGCCATATGGGCCCGACCCGGCACAGAACCGGCGGAGGTCCTTGGAGTCTGGACTGTTGGTCCTGACCAGGTTACCTTTTTCCCTCTGATAATTTATTGGCCACAATTGTTGTATACATTTGGATTCGAACCCTGGACAGATAGAATATTCTACCGCACCCTCCAGGCCCTCTCAATAATGGAACACTTATTTTACGAGTTACATATTGTTGCATAAATAATGGAACACTTATCTTCATCTAAGAATTGCATCTGTAAAAATATTTATACATATGAGCAATAGAAAATGAAATGATTACATGGTAAATATCGACAAAACTATTGTAAAGACCCATATTTTAATAGTTAATAGTTAACTCATATTGCATCGTAAAATTTACTTTATACATCGTAGTGAAAACTTAAGAACAAAAATTTACCATGGTTTAAATAAAGTGTTTGTTACCGCTTCACACTTCAACTAATAACAAATTTATTCTACAGAAATTTGCACCTTGAACAACATTTTCCAATTGAAAATAGCTGATTTCTAGAACTTCCTTTTCCTTTACCGCTACCACCAAATTGATACTTAATTAAGTTGTAAAATCTTTAAACCGAATGTATTGAATTGGCACTAGGTTAGGGCCATTTGAACCCAACCCAACCTAATACAACCAATGCTTTCTTTATATTATGGATCTAATATGATTCTTAATTAAGTTCTTAACTAATATATGTACATAAGATATTAGATCAACCATAATTTTAATTGCTTATTTTTATAAACCTTCAACTTTATTGTTGTTGAGTTTGTTAGCCTATTTGAATGTTTTCATTTTGAATTTAATTAGTTTAAACACAATCACTTAGCTAGATGTAAAATGATGTAGTACCAAAACTTGACCAATCCAACTCAACTTGTATAGTTTGTCTTATGTTGGGTTTTGGATTTTTCAAACCACGAATATTAAGTTGAGTTGTTCAAATGTCTTCAACCTAACCAACATGACCAATCCAAACACAGCCCTACCTGAGTTGCAATAAACTAAAAGGACTTTGATTTGATTAAATACGTGTACGATCGAGCTTGTGGGAACCACATTTTTCACGCAACATTAACATCGACTCTTAAAACAATTATCAAAATAACAGAAGAAAACAATTTTCTCAAATAATCAACATATTGTTGCGTGAAGGTCTTGCAACTCCCTTATGAGACACACAAGTTCATGTCGTGCGGTTAACAAGACAGAAAAAATAAGATATTTTAATCTTACGAGATTAGAAAGGAATATATGATTTTGTATATTATTAAATAATAAACTAAAGGGTTAGAAATAATTATTGGTGTGAAGAAAAGGTGTATTATGATTGGGGGTGGGACATTAGGTTATAATAGCTGGATAGAAAGTTAGGACTACCATTCTAGCTGTATAAGATGTTCCCCCGTAATCCACGGGGCACAAAGTCTAAATTGCTCAAGTGCCTCTATCAAATTCAAGATAACATTACAAGTTTTCGGATATCGTTTGATTTTGTTTATCGCTCGGGGGTTCACAGTGTCCTAACCAAGTTCGAGCTTTCTCGTACGCATGCATGAGGACATTTAAGTAGGGGTGAGCAAAACCGGGTACCCGGCCAAAATTAATGGAACCGGAATCGGTGGTTCCTAGAATGAAGGAACCAGAACCGGAACCGGTTGCACCGGTTCTTCATATTTGGGAACCGGTCCCGGAACCGCCGGTTCCGGTTCCGAAACCGGGTACCGGTGTCTAGTTTTTTTAATATTTTATGTTATAAAAAAGAAATTATTAGTTATTACATAGCCACAACGTAACGAAATAAATAGAAAAACGATGAAAACTTATTCGATAAAAACTATATAAATAATTACGACAATTTTTGAAAATGAAAATAACAAAAAACACAACTTGAAATGTTAAATACGATATAAAAATATCGAAAAAATAGAATAAATAAGTCGATTGAAAAAGTGGTCATAAGTTTATGCGTAATGCAAAAGGTAAAATAATAATTTTAAATTTAGTCTATTAAACATAATAATCATATATATAAAATTACTTTTATTAATATATAAATATATACATATATATAGCCTAACCGGTTCCGGCGGATACCCGACGGTTAGCGGTTCCACAAAAATGAGAACCGGAACCAGAACCACTCACACAGGTTCCGGTTCGGGAACCGGCGGTTCCATAGCGGTTCCGGTTCCAAAAGCGGGTACCCGGTTTCGATGCTCACCCCTACATTTAAGTGGGGCCATGTTTAACCCCCAAAATTGTCGGAGATTAGTCGGGTTTTGGCCCGAACACCCTTTAAAAAAAAAGTATTGAAGAGAACTAAGGGCCCGTTTACTTGGGGGTGTTTTGGTTGGAGGTAATGAATGAGAATGATAACGAAAAATGTTGTTTGGCTTGATACTATAAAGTAAAATCATTCTTACTGATCCCTTAATTTCCGTTCTTGATCAAATTGGGAGGAATGAAATTTTGGTTTCTACTTAATTTTTTTTTCATGTCTTTCCATCTTTTAATATTAAATGAAACATCTTTTGTATTTTCAAGTTGGCGGAACATATTCTTTTAATATGAAACAAATTTTTATTGATTATATTGGGTTAACCAAACAACACCAATGCAATGTTCATTTCTATTCTCATTTTTTTTGCATTAGAATTTTCATTTGCATTCTCATTTCCTAAAATGAACTAGACAGTAGACACACCCTTAATGCTTACATGATAAGTGCTTATTGGGTGAATTTACCTTACGAATATGACGGTGACTAGAATCTTACCAGGTAAGAGCAATGACATGAACTGAGGGTCTTGTTCGGTAAATGAAATTTACGGATCTTACCCGGTAAGCGTTTACTGGGTAAATTGTTGCATACAATACCGTTTTGAGAGACTAAAATATTACCTGATATGGTAGACGATGGTGTCCAATTTTACCAGTAAAGCTTACCGGGTAAGTTTTTAAGTAAATGGCCCCAAAATACAGACATGTATATTCTATATCAATAATTTTATAAACTTGGTGGTCTGAAGTTTCGAGTTGTACGCAAGATGTGCAAGAAAAAGGTTAATACGTACCTGGAATCGGGATAATTTTGTTTTTATGGTATATATAACTTGAGCAACTTTGTTTTGTGACATATGATGTTCAATTTGCAAAGTTTAATAGATTTTTTTTTAAGATCTCAATCAACAAAATGGCAAAATTAAAAAATATGAAAGGCCAAATTTAGGATATAAATATACAAATAAAAACCTTGAACCGATAAATAGAAAGGTCATTTTCTTATATTTGTCCGCCTCCAATTTTTTTATTTCATTTCGCTTTCCTCTTTACCTATATTTTGTTGAGTCCTTAATCTTCAATCAGTGTTTTATGATTGAATTTGATCCCAAATCGCTTTCAGTTTACACAAATTTAACTTATAAAATACATGCATATAACACTAACATTAACGGTATTAAAAACTAAGATATTGTTTGGAAAACCTCAAACGACATGTATCATTGTTTGAACTATATCTCATGTCTACTCGAATCTAAATTGAGTTAAAAGATCAACTATTAAATATTTTAACTTTTAGTTTTTGACATAACATGCATATTTTTATAAGAATGATGCCAATATCCTCATAAAAAAGAACCCTAATAACCCTTTTTCCTTGATTGGCAAATGAAGAAAATAAGTTGTCATCCACTAGTACTATGGGGCCCTTATTATCTAGCACATTGTCATTCTTTGGAACTTAATTAATTCAGTTTAATGATTAGGTTTGCAATTTATTAGGTGTCATTAGTCAATTATTTCAATTAAAATCTCAATTTTAGGTTTATAAATCTTTAATCATTTTTAAGATCTAAAACTCATATCCGAATAAGTAAAATGCCATGTTAGTAGAAAAAGCATTTTTAAACATATGAAACAACATTTTACAAATATTGTATCTTCACAAATCACACGTATATAGCAAAACGCATGAAAATTGATTCAAAAGTTAATAAAAGAAGGGGACTAACTCTCTCTCTCTCTCTCTCTCTCTCTCTCTCTCTCTATCTATCTCTATCTATCTATCTATATATATATACACACACACACACAACACACACACATAGATGTGTGTGTGTGTGTGTAATAAGAGAGACATGAGATCATGTAGAAACATTTTTCATCAGTATATAAGAATCGTAGGAACTATTAAGTTTTGTAGTTTGATCTAACTACTCAAAGAAGCATGGTGGTTAATTAGGTCGTAAATAAACGGAACTTCTCTGGCTATGTTGTTAAAAAGACTCATAGGTTCACATAACTTAAAATTCTCACATACATTATAAAATGAGAACATATCTTAACATAGGTAGAAGCACTTTAAAATAAAAAATATTAACAACTGAAAACACCGATCCCGATGTATCCACATGGGGAAAACCAGAAGACGTAAATGTCCCTTCCTTCTCAAAACATCGCATGTTGATTGTCGTTGGATCAAACACAATAAAGAATGAACGACACCCAACGTTAGTTTCAACGGTTCACATAAAATGTCGGAGTTTTTACCGTGACCCAGACATATATAGCATATGTAAATACATGTACATGTACATATATGACACATAAGTATGAAATATAAAAAGATAGATAAAAGTTAGGGAAATATTGAAGGGTTTAAAATGCATATGGAAGAATCTTGGCACATGGTGGGGGCAATGAGAGTTTTGTTGTTCATAAGCCTTTGCACTTTATTTATTTGAGTTCTTCAGTAGTTGATGCCTGCCTGCCTGCACAAATCAACAACCACCATGGAAATTCCCACCTCATATTTCTATTAAAACAGTTGTCATTTTATTTTCATTTCCAATATTCTTTAATACAATATATAGTTCTTTAATTAAATATATGGAAATCCATATATTTTAATGATTAAATGGTGCAATGTCGTTGGTGACATTTTATTTTAATCAAGCCACGACAATTTCTATTATTTTGACGATAAGAAGTTATTAGTTTGATGCTTTTAACGAAGTAAATTGATAATGAGACAAATAAGTGAATAATTCCTAATAATGCTAAATTGAGAATGTTTTATACGTTTGCGCAAGTGATGTATTAACGATTGCTCGAAGCTCGGGATTTTTCCTTGGATTGCATGAACCTCTTTAGACTTTCGGTCAAGACGGAATTGAGCATCACTTGAAAACTTTGTTTTTTTAAATTCTATCAGAGTTCATAAGAAATAGGTTTTAAAAGAGATTCGATTTGAACCAAAGGAGTGTTACCCTAGTGGTAAGGCTTGGGCACTGCATAGTGGTGAATCCGAGTTCGAGCCCTGGGGGACGCATTTTGGAGGTACGGGGGATTCGACCCCAGGCTGCATGCTTTAGCAGTCGGGCTTCGGCCCAAAAATTGCCGAGGATTAGTCTGTGCCCAATGTGGTCTGGGATACCTCTTCCAAAAAAAAAAAGAGATTCGATTCGAAGAAAATTAGGTGTTTAAAATATAGATCAACTACGATCAACTTCGAAACAAATATTTAGAATTGTCTACTATGTTTTCTATAATAATAGTAATCATTTATAATATAATAATGATGATAAAAATAATAAAATTAATAAAATTAATAATAGAAAAATATTTGAAATGATATCGGGATAAAATGAGAAAAGGTAGAAGGAAAATCCTTAAGGCTGCGTTTGGTACTTGGGACAGGACAGGACGGGACAAACTGTCTGTCCCACGTTTGGCGCAGCATGGGACAGAACAGGAATTCACTGTCCCACGTTTGGTGCGACATGGGACAGGACAAAAACTGGGACAAGGTGGGACAACATGGGGACAAGAAGGACTGTTTTTTTGTTCCACCAAAATAGGTGGAACAACATGGGACAGAAATGAGACAGAAACTAATATATTACTAACTAACATTCGTTTGATATATAACTTCAATATGTATTTGTTTTCGTGTCCTACTCTCTTGTCCAGTCCTGTCCTACTCTCTTGTCCTGTCCAGTCTAGCCCTGTCCAGTTTTGTCCTGTCCTGTCCAATCCTGTCTGCGTACCAAACGCTACCTAAGGGTTTGTTTTTGAAAAGACGATAAGTGATTGTAAACAAACTTCTAATTAGACTTGGTAAGTGTGTCGTGTCGTGTTAAGTTTGTGTTGGGTTCAAACTTAAATGGGTTGAGAGTGCTTAAGCCTAACCCGACCCTTTTAATAAACGGATCAGAAATCACGACCCTACTCCTGTGATGGAGAATAAAGCCAAACATGAAACAAAGTTATTCGAGTTCTATTCAAGATCCTTTACGTGCCAACGTGAACGAGTACATATTTAGTAATTTCTAAAAAAAAAGAAATCAATATTTGATTTTATCCAAAATTCCAATTAAGAGTAAACTACAATTTTGGTCCTTGTGGTTTACACGGACATTTGGAAACTGGTCCCTAGACTTCAATAACTATAATCAATGATTCTGTATTTTTAATATGATAAGGGTGCAAAATAGAAAATGAAAACGTAAGAAGATGTAAAACAAATTAATCTGTATGTGTTTTTGATATTTAATAATATGTTTCAATCAAAAAATATTCAGTATTAAGTTCTTTGTATAGGTATTAACGATCGAGATGATTATAATGATATAAATTGTATAAAAGAATGTATTTTAATGCATTTATAGTTCATATACAATTATTTGTGATGATAAAAGTGTAAATTAAAAATAACTTAGATAGTTGATTAAAAAGTTTTAAAGTGTAACCTATAAATTGAAAATGATTAAATTTTAGGAGGTGGGAGGGGGAGAGAAATGAGGGAAGTGGTGAGAGAGGTGAGCTAGGTTTGTATAATTAACTAGTTTAAACGATCGGAATTTGATTTGAAATATTTTCAACATACTAGATCAAAGTTTTTTTGACTCACCTGGGTCGGTATTCTATATAATGTGATGGGTCGTACCCAACATATGTCATTTGATCTACATGAGTATACCTGTTTGCCCATTTCCACTTACAATTATAACCAATGTCATGTTAAGTGAACCGATATATGTATATAAAAATCATTTTCATCCATAAATATTGAACCATCTTGAATCACATGTAGCATGCTAAAATAGTTAAAAGCAGGTAAAACACGTAGTAGGCATATCTCCTCTAAAAATACTAAAACGTATATGTTATTTATTTATTGATCTTTACTAAGCATATTGCTTCATACAAACGTATAGATCTTGCTAACTTAAAGTTACATGAGACCCACCAAAATATGCATTCTTACTACTCATAGGAGATAATGATCATGTCAATGGTCAACATCTACATATGACATAGCCGTGTAGCTACACAATCACATGGCTACGCCACATAATAACATGGACGTGCCAAGTCCTTCTCAAAACTCACACACTCGTGTCAGTATATATCAAGTCTATGATGACTTTCAACTAAGGACACTTTAGCCCTTATGTTTGTACTTTTAGTTAACGATACTTCGATCCGTTACACAATTAATCATTACATCTTGGCCCAACTTTGTCATGTTACAACTTTTTTGATGCATTAATGGGATTCACTTGTTTTTGTTTTTATTTTTAAAGGTAAGCAGGATAGAGGGGATCTACGCAACTTCGCACATTATTGACATTACAAAGAACTTATTTATAGTTTGGTTATTATTAGTTCCACTTAAATGAAAATAACTCACAGTAAGTTGATTCAAAATGTCTAGAAAAATCTAACTAGGTGAATGTAGACAAAACTTACAAACCAAAATTAAATAAAACCACACCGTTGATTTAATTTGTTCAAACATTTGGTAGTATAATTTTTAAGTTGATCCGACCTCTTTTAAGTTGCCATTCTTATAACTATATGCATTAGTATTATTTTTTTTCATCATTTTTTACTTTTATTAAACAAATATTTGGTAGGAAACTGTTTCTAAATAAAGAAATTGAAACTTTCAAATTGGTTTTTAGTGTTTGTTTGAGTTATAATTGACTCAAAAATGAAAGCCATGGTCATGAAGTCGGTTTGAATAATCAATATGCTACTCATTCTCTTCTATTTACTTTGAATAAGACTACATATTGACTTTGACTTCCAAATTTTAACGGTCAACTCAACACATAGTGTAGCAGCCGGCTTTTATTTTTCTACCCGATTAATAAGATTTTAGAATTTATGGATTTGTTTATATAGAATTGCTTCATTTTAGTAATCTAAAAAAATTATTTATTTATTAGTTATTATAACTATTAAATTTGTAGCTACAATTCTCTCTCACATTTTACATATTGATTTTCATTTGTGAACTATAACTTTGGTGTGAACTTATGAACTAAAGCCAAACAGACGATTTCATTGGTTAAATCAATAAAATTGGTTCATGAAATTGTTTAATATGATGAAATGATATTATATGATTCATTTTTTGATGAAATTGTTTCATAGTTCGATGTTTTTTATGTAAAAATCAAAAGGTTTCTTAAAAATATAGAAAATAATTTCATAAGAATGGAAAAGGGTATAAAACCTTTTGAGTTTACGTAAAAAACACCGAAATATAAAACAATTTCAGCAAAAAATGAATCATATAATATAATTTCATCATATTAAACAATTTCATGAACCAATTTCATTGATTTAACCAATTTTGGCTTTGGTTCACAAGCTCACACCAAAGTTATGGTTCATAAAAGAAAATCTCTCTTGATTATATATAACTTTATAAATGTTTTTAATCTTTTAAATTCTTTTTTATTCTCTTCTTTCCTTTTTTTTTTATTTCTCTCAAATTTAAAAGGAAAGTTTTAAAACAAAATTCAACCTTATCGTTTTTTTGTTTCATTTTTTTCTTTTCTTAAAAAAACTCGAGAACACAAGCTTAATGATGGGAGGGGAGTACTTTAAAGTACTTAATTGGTACAAGCTGGCAAAATTGAAGAAGAATTGATATGGAAAGAACAAAGAGACATAATGTAGGGCAAGAGAATGGTGGCCAAGTAAGAGTTAACCACCAATAGTTGCATGGACATTTTGTTTGGTTTGATGTTTAATTGATGTTGCCTATAGACAACCATTAATTATAGTCTTTGGACAATGCCATTTATTGATTCAACAATTAATAGTTATTGTATTGCTTATTTTTTATATTTTAATAATCATATGTATTTGATGGCTTTTTAAGAATCTTGTATTGGTTGGACTTGAAAGACTGTAAAAAGTAATTAAGTTAAGCAGTGGAAATACGCTAAACACCAATTGATGTGTTGTGTTTTCATGATTTTATATGCATAAGAATGTTTTCATAGAGCAATTTCCCAATATGCATATGTTGCATGAAACCATGAATTCATTAAGCTTATTAACTGTATTCATCTAAGGAATAAAAAAGTTGAGAGTAATTAAACAAATGTCTGGACGTGATAGACTTGATATCATTATGTGTGTGTGTGGGTGTAATGTGTTAATTATGTGATACCATAAAATATTTAGTTCTTATGTAATATTTTAAGAAACCTTATATAGTTCAGGTTAGTAGTGACATAACTAACAATTTTTGCAAATAGGTAGACGTGATTTACAGATTACAAGTTAATTAAAAAATTATTTTGGAAGGCATAAACTAATCATTTCATTTGTAACTTTACAATGATTATTTTAACTACATTTCTTTAGTAGTTAATGTTAAACTTGGATGGGACAATGCACTGTTAGCCACTTATAGGCTCTATCAGTGCAACTCATCTCACGCAAATTAGAATAGCACTTGTTACATTGTGAGAAATCGATTTCTCATACCTTAAACATAGTATACATGATTCAAAACAAGATCTTTTCATATGTTAAGTTGAGGATATCAATGTGTGTTTCACTTATTTGATATGCCAACTTGTATGTGTCGAGCAATCAATGTTATATTGCAAACGTGTTTAAACTACTAATTCCATTCTCAGTATATGTAATTTACGTGTACATTTTAGATAAAAGCTCCCCACATGTTTTTGTTGGGAATCAAGGGATACAAGAACATGCACAGCGGATAACAAAAACCCGATTCCCAATCGAGGATCCAATCCTAAACCATACAAATACAATTAAGGGTGTTTCAGTGGATTACCTTTTGCGAACAATAGCTCTGAATCGCAAGCAGGGGGTACACCGCTACTGGCACCGGTCGAGAGGGTTGCTAGACCACCACCGAGGATTACCCGAGAACAAACGCAGACCTTCCACCTACTGGTTTTAGGCGCCGGTTTTGGGGAGAGGGAGAGAGAGAGAGTTTTCTGAGTTTTTCTATTGTAAAATCATTGATTCATCAAAGCCCCTGAGCCTTTATTTATATTGATGATATCAATTAAATAAGGCAGTGTTTGATTCCAAATCAAATACCTGATAATTATCAAATAGATATTTTCCATAATTATTCTCTTTGATAATTACCTCATTAATTAATCTAACTGATTAATTAACCTATAAATAATTTAACTAATTATTTATTTCTTTTTCTCTCTAAATAATTAATTAACCAATTAATTATTTCCCATAATCCAAACATTCTCATTTTGGTGTGCAGCGGTGTGACCTACTAGTGTCTTATAACATTGGACACGATAACCCTGTTACTGTCTCGCACATAATCCTAACAGTTTTGTCCATTTGTCGTACTGTAGATGATCAACCAATATGATTTCCCACATTCTCTCGTTGTTCTTTAATACATGCAATTGGACGACAAATACACGACATCGAAATTCCTAGATAAGTTCAAGTCGTATGGACCACAATTCTTTGTTACTATATATATATATATGTGTGTGTGTGTGTGTGTGTGTGTGTGTGTCATTTTAAGTATTAAAATGATTTTTGAAAAATTATGAATAGTTTAGTATCACAAATACAATTAAAAGAAAATTGTGCATGTAAAAATTTGATGATCATGCAGAAATAAATTAAATTATTTTGTAACCGAGTGGTGCTTTATTCCTTTGTAAATTTCTCTTTTGATTTAACAATTCATGGTTTGACTTGGAGTCAACTTTCAAATTTTAAATGGACGTTTGTAGACCACAAAGTTGGTATTCAAAAATTGGTATACAATAAGATTAAAAACCGTGACACCAATTTCGTCTTTTTCTTTGAATTCTTTGTAAATTCAAATGACAATATTTATACATTTATAATTTTCTAATCATGTTAACTAAATTAATTTAATTAATCATTAATTAAATTTACTGATATAAAAAACCAGTTAGAACTAAAAGGACCAGAAAATTAAAAATAAATTGTTTAATAAAGAGCTCATATTTCAACCAGTAAGATGATTTATGTTAAAAAAAATTATAATTAATTTAATGAAAATGATGTATCCTAGTTACATGTTGAATAAATAAAGGGAAAGGTCCAAAAAAGCCCAACAAACTATTCTATTTTGAATGGTTAAGTCTCTAAACAATTTTTTTGAACAAAAAACCCATTAAACTTTCTCATTTTGAATGATTAAGTCACTAAACTATTCTTTTGAATAAAAAAACCATTAAACTTTTTCATTTTGAATTATTAAGTCCCTAAACATTTTTTCTAACAAAAAAAATCATTGAAATTTTAAAAGTTCGCTACTTGTATTTGTTTAACCTAAACTAACATAATTATATTTTACCTTTAAAATCTTCATTGTCGGTTATATTTAATTTTTTTATTTTTATTAAAAGGGGGGTAAGTAACCAATTTTTGAAAGGTTAATGGTTTATTTATCAAAAAGAAATTGTTCGAGGACTTAACCAATCAAAACGAAAAAGTTTAATGGTTTTTTCATTCAAAAGAATAGTTTAGTGACTTAATCATTCAAAATGAGAAAGTTTAATGGCTTTTTTGTTCAAAAAAATTGTTTAAGGACTTAACCATTCAAAATAGAATAGTTTGTTGGGTTTTTTTGAACATTTCCCATAAATAAACCATGCAAAATTAAATTTAGTATTTATAGTAACCTAGAGGGATAATGTATAAGTAGACTACCAAAGTTTGTATAAAGTTTCAAAACTATGATTAACATCAAATGAAATCACCCATATTTCAAACGGGTATGATTTACATCTAATTTGGCAACAATGTCATGCTTGAATAGGAGTCAAGAACATTTAATACTATTAGGCCCAATCTTGACCACATGCGATCGTACAAGACATCGTAAGCTAAAGAACATCAAGTTTTTATGTGTTATTTGCTTTATTTACTCATTAAAAACGTTAATTAAGCGGGTAATCTAATCACATAAAGGTAGCATGAATATGGTCATTAAACATTATATCGCCAAATTAATTCCTAGTGTTCCTCATAACTTCTCGTTCCATTGTTTTAATTCTTTCAGCTTGGGGATAAGCGGCCTAGCTTGACTAGATTCCAAACTTCTTAAAAGATAGTATATTTCGTTTGCTTACAAATCGTCATGGGATGGGGCATCAGAAATCTCGGGGACTACCTCTAAGTACTACCAATATTTGATAAAGGCGTCATTTATCAATCACGATTAGTTGTGAATTTTGGTGATAAGGCATGTGTATGTTCGAACTAAAATATTTGAAATATGGATCTATATAGAATTGTTGACTTTTTCAGTAGCTTCCTAAGCCGTTGACCTGCCAATCTTGACATATTCCAATCACTATAAAAACCCTTTTAGTTGGAACTATTGCTTTAACAATGCTTTGTTCTGCTACATTTTGATGTTATTTGCTACCAAATTGATAGTTGACCTTGCTTTTCTCCTTTATTAGTAACAAACGGAGATTTTACCTAAATAAAAAGAAACCTAGAATCGAAAAACAATATAGAATAGTGCGGGTTGTATTCAATGTTTTGATATTACGTTTTCAATTTTTTTGATTTTGTTTTGGGTTTAGATTTCCATTTTTGTTTAAAAATTATATATTTATACATTTGAGTTTAAGGTTTTCAAATCTCATCAGTTCTATTTGGGTTCTGCATTTGTCACGATCTAGATTTATGAATGATTATGACAATTAGTTTTGGATTTCATTATTTGGTCTTCTGGTGTGTTTAATATATTTTGTTATTGGTGGTAATGTTTTGACAATGGCTAATGGTGGATAGCGAGAGTGGTTGCAAGTGTCATTATTTACGCTGATAGTTTGTATCTATAAGAAAAATGAAACATGATATATAAGTCTCTTTTTTTTCCTAATCTTCTCCCATTTTTTTATTTTTATATTAACAACTTATTATTAAAATACAAATAAGATTGTGGAATTTTATAAATTTGAATAATAATATTTAAAATCATTGTCTGAAATTTACAAAAATTACATAAAAATAATTTAAAATTTACATATGAAATTCTAAAGAGGATTCCAATTTATTTTTGTTGTATCATCTCCTTCATCCTAATTTATACTCAATGCACCTCCGTAAAATGATCATGTGACGCATTAAAATTGGTAGTCTTTTTCCATCAGGATCTGCTACTTATAGTTCCAATTTTTTTCACGAATCGCGAGAAAAATCGGTCATTTTTCGTATTCAGGGTGGATAGTTTGTCCAACAATGCAAGTGACGCTTTCTTTCAACCCGGTTCCTGTGGAGGTTTGGAATTGATGAATAATAGTTATATATATAGAGGTTAGGATTGATTAAAAAAATTTAAAGTAGCATTGTAGCCGTTGGAAGGGGGTGGGGTTTTCTCACTAGGCTCTAGAACTCATGACACCCACCTCTGGCTTAACCCGCTAGGGGTGTTTTGGTTTTCCGCTACCTACCCGCTGCCCAACGGGTAAGGCATAATGCCAGCCTAAGAAATGCATGGTTATTAATGGTGTAATGATCATTCTATTCACCAAACCATACCTTAGTACTAATTTATGTTTTCATTCCCACACCCTTATTAACCACGACCGTATGGCGTCCGAAAACTCTAAGGCCATGAGTACCACTAACATTTTATACTCCATGCCTTAATGTCACCTTATCGCCACATCGTTTTTTCTCATGCTACCCTTTAAACCTAATGTAAGAGTAGCACAACATTTCATACCTTCATACCCTCTTTTTTATTATTATTTTAAGAGAGAGAGAGAGAGAGAGGGGGGGGGGGGGGAGGGGGGGGGGGGGGGGAAGAGAGAGATAGGTTCGATGGGTTTGGAAACCCTCACGCGCCTACAGCCCTACTCATACCACCAACATTTCAAATTGTTGATTTAGCCATTGAACACGCCCCACCCGAGTAATGCTACGGATGCGCGAATAACATGCTTATGTATTATTCAAACAATTTTATGTATTTATGTATATGAAGCAAGGACCAGGGTTCAAAACATCTTTTATTGTAATATAAGAACAACTAAAAACATGTCAAGTGACATATTCAATCAAAATAGTCATGTATTATTAACAGTTAATAATACAACATTACGCATTTTAGTATCTTTTTTGATTAAAACCTCCCAAATGTTTAATACAAATATCTTCACCAAATCTTTTAATTTTGTAGTTTTAAATAGGATAATCATAGATAGTAAAATAATAAAGTGATTATAGGATGAATCTATATAGATAGTAAAATAATAAAAAGTGATTGGAAGGCAATATACTTGACCAAAAATGTCAAATTGACACACCGCTCCCATGTCCCACAAACACCGTTGTAAACCTCACCACCCCTTTATATAAACCCATTCTTTTAAGCTACTCTTTCTTCCCATTCATTTCCATTAAGCCAATTAACACACAACTTCCCATCCCCATTCCATTTTCATTAAGCCAACTTAACACACAACAACTTCCATCCCATCCATCCAATCCCAAAACACACACACAATGTCCTCATCGGACCACCCAATACTCCACCGCCGCCCCACCACCTGCCACCGCACCACCTCCCCATCCCAACCACCGCCACCACCACCACCACCGTCCTCCAAACCCAACGTCACCACCACCCTCTACCACACCCACATCGGAATATTCGCCCTCACGTGGTCCCGCACCCTCTTCGGCCGATCCCTCCACCTCCACCTCCTCCCGTCCTCCGCCACCACCGCCGCCACGACGACGACGATGACTCCACCACCTCCACCACCTCCTCCTCCACCCACCACCCCACCACCACCACCCCCTCCTTCCACCTCCAAATCAAACCCTTAATCTTCTGGAACCGATACGGATCCAAAAAATCCCAATCTCATCCAACAACAAGACCGATTTCATCCACATCTACTACGACCTCTCCCGGGCCAAATTCGGGTCGGGCCCCGAACCCGTATCCGGATTCTACATCGCCGCCACCGTCTCCGGCCAAATGGCACTTCTCGTCGGAGACTCCCCGAAACAAGCCTACTCCAAAACAAAATCAACCACATACAACAATAACAGTAACAACAGCAATAAATCCCAAATCACGGTCCTCCGCCGCGAACACGTCTACGGCATATCCAACAAGAAGTACAACACCAAGGCCACGTTCCGCGGCAAACCCGGGAGATATCCATCGACTGCACTCGGGTATCCGGCAACGATGATTCCGCTTATCGTTCTCCGTGGACGGCAAGCGGGTGCTCGTCGTGAAGCACCTCCAATGGAAGTTTCGAGGCAACGAACGTGTCGAGATCGATGGGGTCCACATCCAGATCTCGTGGGACGTTCACAATTGGTTGATGGAAGAGGAGATCGACGATGGGTACGCATTGTTTATGTTTAGATTCGAGAAATCGGGATTCGATTACCATGAAGACGATAAGTACTTGGCCCGATTGAATGCTTCTTCTTCCGGGTCTGGGATGTCTGGATTCGGATCCGGGTTCGGGTTCGGGTTGGAAATGAAGAAGATGAAGAAAGGGATGCTGAAAAGGGCGAAGAGCTCGTCGTCTTCTTCGCTTTCGTCGGCTTCTTCGGGTTGTGGGTCGGTGATGGAATGGGAGAGCGTGGAGGAGAATGAACTCAAAGGGCCTTCTGGTTTTTCGTTGCTAATTTACGCCTGGAAGAGTTGAATTGTTGCTAATTTACGCCTGGGAGAGTTGAATTGAGGAAGAAGAAGATGGGTTGGTTGGTTGGTTGGGGGTATTTTGGTGAATGTACAGTAAGAATTATTGGGGATTTGTTTTGCTACTACTGCCAACAGCTTTTTTTGGGGGAATTATTTTGTTGTTGATTTTTTTTTTTTTTTGGTTAGTGAGATGAATACTTTGAGGAACAAGAAAAAGGGGATTCATTCATTCATTCATCAATGTAACATAATTACTTGCACAAATTTATTCAAATGTTGATTTTTAATTTTGATGAGTATTAATGCAAAGTTCTTAATGCTCTTTTCATCTTGAAATTGATATATAATGTAAATTTTTACCTTTTCATTCGGTAGCTGTATTTTTAATGGATTTGAACTGGGTTTTTCATGAATTCGAAAACCTTGTAAGGAATTTTGTTTTATTGAATTTAATTCAAACTTATTAAAATTCGGCTACCAGATGAAAAGGTATATTAATACATTATTTGGTAGGTTTTATAACTTTGGTACATTAAATGGTAGATTTTTAAGTATACAAATATACAATATTAAAAGATAACAATTAGATACATTTTCAGTATCTAAAACCTTTTATATATATTAGCCAAAGCCCTTTTTGGTCGTGAAGGGTTTAATCGGTTTGTATAAGTTCGTTTAGAAACCTCAATGGGGCAGCCTACCGGTTAAGGCTTGGTATTGGGGAAAAAACCCACCCAAATTCGAATCCGGGGGTGAGCAACCAGGGGCCACTTAGTGTTAACCCAGGGGAGCATGCTTTAGCTCTCGGTAAAAATTGTCAAGGATGTAGTTGGCCAAAGTCAGATGAACCTTTCAAAAAAAAAAAAGTTCGTTTAGAAATATGCGATATTCCAAAATTAAAATATATATGTTGATGGAAATGTTAAGATACAGCAAATAGTGATTGTGTTGTTATTTTGCAGATGTGATTTTCTGGTTTGCAAGTCGTTATGTGCCCTATCATCCACCTCCAACAAAGGAAAGATATTACACGGTCGGTATTTAAGGCATGTAAAAGTGAAGTAAAATATTCAACTTTTACTTTGTTGACTATTTCAATTCAATGACAAGTTCTAGTGTTAAACGATTTTTAGGGTCAGAGCAATACTCGATATAAACACACATTGTTAAAGTTTTATGTCTGTAACACTTTAATGTTTCTACTTTTATACATATTGGACCTTTTTTCCGCTTTGTTTCTAAGGATTTTGCATATAGGGTAGAGTTTTAGTGAGAAATGAGATTAACTAAGAAGTGGTTATCAACTAATTTGATGAGAACTTGATACAAATTAGGATAAGATACACTAAATTAATTCTTTTCTAAGATACAATTCATAGTAGATATGACACTAAAAATGATCAAAGATTTAAATTAACTTTTCAAATTTCTCACATTAAACTCGGTAGTTTGTGGGGGCATAACTCAGTAGTTTGTGAGAACTGTGAAAATCAATATGGAGTACTTATTTCAATAATGAATGACTTAAAAGAAAGAAAATATAGAATAAAAAATCCCTAAAAATACTATCCGACGGTTATCATCATATTAAATAAATAAAAATAATTAAATTTAATAAGAGAGTGGTCCATATTGTTTTCATAGTTTCCACAATTTACCGAGTTCTCATTTGATTATGCTCTTATGTGTGTGTGTGTGTGTGCGTGCGCGCATGTGTAGAGGTGAGTTCATACGAAAACAAGAAAAACTTTGTCAATATACAAAACTATATATGATTCACGTATAAAATCATATATGATTGACACGATTTTAAATCGCGTGACAAGTCATCCACGTACATTTTTTTCATTTGGATAAAATCACATGTAATTTTGTACATGAGCGAAGTTTTTCGTGTTATTTTAAATAGTTAGTCTTCTTATTTGAACATTTTTTTCCTATGTATGTGTGTGTGTGTTAAGGTTCAAACGACGACAATACCAATTTAAAAGAACATGACAATCAACAACATCATATGATTTGCATTAACTTTAAAAAAAATTACGTATGGTAACTTTGGACACGACTTTCAAAGTTGTGTAAATGACTAAACTATATATGATTTTATACAAAAATTATATGTAATTTTAATTGAGTTTTTTTATATAGTTATCGTTCTCGTTTGATCTTCTATTTTTTTCGTTTGAGTATAAAGATATATATAATATAATAAGAAGAGAATTGTCCGGTTATGATGGGCAACATAGTATTCGTTTTCTTGCCAACCCGGCTCTTCCTCGCCCAATTATCTACACTTTGATAGCATGTGATGAGAGGTCCTTGTTTTTGTAGGGTCTATGGACATTATTTATTTATTTCTTTTTATTTTTTATTTTTCATTTCGTATTTTTCACTTTTTGTTATTGGTGAAGCAAACATAACCACTACTACATGTGTGATTTAATGAATATTCAATCATTTAATGATTTAAATTTATTACCTCTTACTATATATTCTTATTCCAACTCCCACTAGTATTGTTAATTTGTTACTCTTTTAGCTCTAAAATAGATAACCATAACATCATAAAGGAAGGTCAAAGGTTTAAACGAGAAACATATCAATTTAAGAAAACGTAAGAAGCAATCTCAGTCATTCATCCGATCAACAAAGACAGCTTTGACCGGTCCCTCCCTTTAATAATCTCTACTCTCTCATGAATCGCGTCAATACTCCGTGATCACGTCCACCGTAACCGCAAGATGTGTGGCTGAGATCATTTCTCACGTTCTCTTAAATTAACATATTCCTCGTTTGAACCTTCCCCTAACATCATCTATGTACAATCTTATAAATTTCTAGTAATTATACTATTTTATTTACTAAACTACAAAAAAGATTCTAATTTTTTTTTTTCAATCTCATAATTAGGGATACAATAAACAATGACGTTTTTTATAATATTAGATATTTACTTTGATGCAAACTAAAAAAAAAATATGTAAATACTAATTTTTGAGATAGAAAAATTATTTTATATTTTGAGCAAATGGGAGAGTGAAATTATTCAACTCTCACCAGGAGCATCATACATAAAAAGAAAAGTTAATGTCTATAATATCTTATTTAGATTTTTTTATATTTAAAATACACGCCTAAAAATGTCAATTGTTGACTAATTTTATAACAACTCTTACCAATATATTTAATAATGTCACTTTTGTAATTGTTGCAAATACATTGTTAAGAAATGTTCAATGATTTAGTTAAGAGCTTGTTTGAGAGTGATTATATGAAGGTGTTTATGACTTATTAGTGATTATATGAAGGTGTTTATGACTTATTAGTTATCATAAAAAACAATAAGTTGTTTTAAAATGTTTGATTGAGGTGTTAATTTATAGTTTTCTGGAGAAATAATAATTTAGTTTTTGAGAATTGAGAAGGCAAAAAATTTTAAGTTTTTGAAAAAGTTGATAAGCGTTTTTCATCTTAAGTACTCCGAACGCCTCCTAAATTATATGTGAAGTCTAACATTGTAACTTTGAAAATCAACAAAATGTGACATTTTTGTTAGTTGTTTACCAAATATCTATAACGTCTTTAAGAAACAGAAAATATATTTCTTGATTTAAAGGTTGTTTACTAAACAAATACTCTAGTAAGTGCTTATTGGTATTACTTACCTAACGATTCTTACTAATTGAGCATGAAAACCACCCGAAATCTTTCCCGGTAAGAGCCATACCAACGACCGAAAGTCTTATCTGGTAAGTGATTGAAATGACTCTTACTTGGTAAACGCTTATCTGTTTGAAAATACTTACCAACAATCAACTTTGATGGCCTGAGTATGTTATATGATAAAGTAAGTAAGAATAATGTCCTTATCGGTAAACGCTTACCCGATAAGCATTTGATAAACGACCTTACGTCAATAGTTTCTTTTTATTTATTAAGATTTTACCCTTAACATTCAGTAAACATTGAAATCCATTTATATTATATTTCATCCAATTAATTTATTACTCACTGCATGTATAATGCTCTTTCAACTAAATATTTTACTATTTTAGGCCATTTTAATGTATAGATTTGGTTTAAAAATGTTGATGACGAATTAAGAATATAAAAATCAATTAAAACATCAAATCTTATCAATTAAGGCAACTTGTGGGATTCATGATCCATGGATTTTATTTTAATCTGATGACCATTTAATTAGGTTGACTAAATCTTGGATCCATCGCTTTAATTTTTTGCTTAATTTTCCTTTTAATATCGAAGACGTATAAATCGAAAAACCCAAAGCCTTTATAACACCAAGCAATGGAACCAGAAGCATTTAATTAGGATGCTTCCAAGACTCAATCTAATCATATAATATAAAGTGTTTTATGGTTCTTATAAATACAATATTTTTTTACTTTAAGTTGTTTCATAAAAATGAAACGGTTTTTAATTATATCATTTATATATATTAAAGGAAGAACCTCCAACAATGAGGTGACATCCTCTAAAGGTTAGAACTCCATTTATCTTTTTTGTCATTTATTCTTTTTTTTACATTTTTTTTTTCTAATTGTAACATTAATTATCCTATGAATATTAATTGGTACTTATGTTTGTATTTAAATATCATCTTTTCATTTTCCTTTCCCACTCTTCATCTCCTAAATCCCAACCATTTTATACTATAAATTATGATTTATCATCAATTCACCATGTCCATTTTTATGGTTAACCTTTTTTCACATAAACTTTGAGAAACTAATAGAGGTATGCATCTCTTTTACTTTTTTATTAGGACTTTAAAGTATTTTTGTATAGTTTTGTTTGTAATATTTTTTCTTTGGTTTTTCCCAATGATGGAACTTTGGTATTGCTTTTGGAAAGGGTTCTAACCTTGGTATTGTTCAATATATTGATTCGGATAGTGATTATCCCCATTGTAATTTGATACCTAGGTATTGTTTTTGAAAAGGGTTCTAACCTTGGTATTGTTCAATATATTGATTCGATTAGTGATTATTCCCATTGTAATTTGATAATATTCTTCTAACCCATGAATTAGAGAGATCCATCATGAATCCTCATTTTTCTACATGACTAGAACCGGAGAACCGACGAAGGAGGTACTCATGGCGAGGGAGAGCCGCATGAGGGACGTCTTTTTCATTTGATATCTCATTTTTTGTACTTATGTCTTCTTTGTTTTTCCTTCTTTGTTCCCTTTTCTTTCTCATATATGTATATAACAATTTCTTCTTTCTGCAAGATAATATTGAAATGGTGGTTAATGTAATTTCATTTGATACTTCAGTTTTTTGTACTTACGCCTTCTTTATATTTTCCTTCTATGTTCCCTTTTCTTTCTCATATATGTATATAACACATTTTCTTTCTGTAAGCTAATATTGAAATGGTGATTAATGATATTTCTTTCGTAGTCAATCTAAAGACAGAGATATCTCTTTGCAAGCAATTGTCGTGTTTCCTTTTCTTTCTCATATATGTATATAACTACTTTTTCTTTTTGTAAGCTAATATTGAAATGGTGGTTAATGAAAAAAATTTCGTAGTCACTTCGAAGAGAGAGATTTGCAAGCAATTATTGGGCATAGTCACACTTCGCAGTTCACTAATTTTTGGTGTCGTCACACATTATTTTCATTCTAAATTAGTTACATCTATACATTTTCTAAAAATATTCGTTAATACATATTTATTATACATATATAAAAGTAAGAATTAGGATATGGTTTAATAAGGAACTGTCACATTAGTGTTATTTAGGTTGTCCCACATTGGTACAAAAGGGAAAGCCAAAAATGAACATGTGTATATAAAATGTGATTGGTGTGTTTGGAAAACCCAAAGTTGATGGATGTTTGACAATTTCTAACCAAACCAAATCCAAGGTTAATTTTATTTTATATCAATGGTTTTTTGTTTATTTTAGAATGATTTAAACCAAAGTTAATAATTTTTAATATCAATATGTTGATAAAACAACCAAAATACAAACCTAATTATTTTAATAGGTTCATTTATTTTTTGATAAGTTAACATCAATATATCAATCAATATGAAATAATCAAAATCAATCAATATAAATATATAAATTAAGAACCATAAAATCAATGAGAAGCCTCCATTTATGTTTTTTTATTTTCATAGATTTTTTCTTTAAATATTGGTTTTGTGAATGGATGAAGTCTTAGTGTTGTGTAAGTTGTTCCACATTGATAGAAAAACTAAATTAGAAATGAAAATCTGTATATAAAAGATTATGATAAAGTTTAATGTTTGGCAAGTGCAACAAACGATAGTGACAATCTACATATTTCTAAAAAGTTATTCACGCTACCGTGCAACGCGCGATTTTGCCACTAGTTGTATTTTAAAGCGTTAGTATAGCTATCATGAAATATTTTTTAAGTTTGATAATAAATATTTTGATTATTCTATATGTAAATTTGCTCATATTTATTAGAGTAAATTATATAGTTGGTTTCTGTAGTCCCATAGTTTTACCAAAAATAAGAAAAAAAAAGTTTGCTAAAAGAGAGATAAATATGGTATGATTTTAACCTTGGCTCTAATGGTCATTTTTAATGGTGTTAGGCTCTGTGTAGCAGAACTTTTCCAGCCCTCCCAACCTTACTGAGTTACTGTCACATCAGTTTTTTCATAAACCCACAGTAAGCCATTTGGAACCCTCTCTATATATTTAACATCCAAACCCTCCCAAACCAAAACACAATACAATAACAAAAAGAAAAAAGAAAGAGAGTGTAAGAGAGGAAGAGAGCGGGTAGACGGTGTGGCCACACCGCTGCAGCCCCATGCCGCTAAGCCCACTTACGGCGTAACAGAGCCCGCCCAAACTGCCCAGCCTACGGACTCCCAACCCACCCAGCCTGTGGTCTTGCTACGTACGTCCTTAGTGATGATATCCTATTTTCAAAGTAAAATCCAAGTCCGACGGATGACATCTTGACTTCTTAAATGATCTTACTAATCACAATAGATCAAATAGCAATGGATACGACTATTCCAAGAGTTATTTGATATGGATTCTCTATTCCTAATGGGACCAAAAGTAAATTTTATTCTATTGGATATTAGTATATATACTTAACAAAAGAATCTAACAAAGTTGGTGACAATGAACAAATGTGTTATAGTCTTATAGACTGAAATCATAGGGTTGTAATTCATAGATAATTTAAGATAGGAACCTAATATACTAAAACACATAAGTTGTAGGGACCAATCATGTAATTTACTCTATTTGTTATTAGCCAATTTAAGAGTAAATTATAGATTTAAATTTAGACCTGGTCTCAAATGTTCGGCACTTGTTGTAGGAACCTAATATACTAAAACACATAAGTTGTAGTGACCAATCATGTAATTTACTCTATTTGTTATTAGCCAATTTAAGAGTAAATAATAGACTTAAATTATAGACCTGGTCTCAAATGTTCGGCACTTGTTATGAATTTGATCTTGTTTTCATTTATAACTTGTCTTGGATTTGATCCATTCCCTTAATATTTATCTGTTATCTCCTTTAATTGTGGGTAAATTAGTTTTTTAGTATTTTTTTATTTTATATTTTTTGCATATATACGTATAACTCCATATATTGTGTTATACATTGCAAAACCAGATATCATTAGCCCCTACTTCTACAATGTGATACCTAATGATGTTAAATCCTAACCAGATACACACGTTACATATTTTCTTTCCTTCCAGCCTTCCTCTCTCCTACACCTACAATACCTGGTGTGCCTCTATCGTTTGTCCAATTTCCATATCTGCAAAGTTTTTCCTTACAAAATGAGCCCTTTCACTAGCACATCTCTTCCCAAAACGGAGCCTTTTGGCATTGCTAGAGTTCCCAGTCAGATTTTGAGTCTTTAGTGAGGGATGAAGGCTCTACATCATCTTTTGAATCTCCATCACCTTGTACTTTGTATTTTGGGTTTGATTCAAGGTTGAAATATAATATAGGATTTTGTTTGGGTTTCAAATTTTAAGATTTAATTTATGGTTTTGATTTTAAATATGTATCTAAAGGTTTTTGTTGGAAGTTATAATTGTCATAATATGTTGTTATACTTTGGATTTTACATTTGATTGGTTTTGGTTAATGGTGGTATGTAATCTTCATACCAATGATCTCCATAATGAATGACAAATCTTCCATCTTTAGAAGTACAAAAATATGTTATACTTTTTTTTTGTATCTTTTAGTCTTCTGTAATTCTTGATATTTTTATTGGATAATCCCATAAGAAGGCTTCTTTCGATCAATTATGACATACACATAAACCATAAAACCATAAACCATACTCTTTTTCATGTTCTTTTACTTTAAGGATAAATCACTTTAAAAATGTTCAAATCGATTCATTTAGAAGAAAATTATGTAATGTAAATAATTGAATTATTTGCTATTTAGTTAACCAATATGGTAAGAAAAATATCAAAATCAAAACTTACTTTTTTTGGTTAACCAAACTGTATAATTTACAAATCGTATGGATTTAAACCGTTTGGCTTCGATGAGCTATTCGGTTTTAGGTTTTTCTATACCCCAAAGGACCCCAACCACCTACATTTTCAGATTCACCACTACCATTGGTAATGGTGGACTGATGGTGGTGAAGATCATTTTGGAGATCGTAGGTTTGAGGAGTGATAGATCTACTTTGAACGTAAGGGGGGATAGGCCCCCACTAAAAAGTAAAAACAAGGAAAGTTTTTTTAGATAAAATACAAATTTTTAAGCCTTTCTACCACACTTCACATAGTAACTTCTTGTAGATCCACCAACCAACAAATATACAATGAAATCAACCAAATTAAAACCGGAAAAAACACTCTCAAAATCAACCAAAAAGTTGGAAAAAAATCTTTCAAAATCGATAACAAAATTTAGAAAATTCATTGAATTCAACCAATAAAACTTCAAAAATCCCTTAAAATAATGAAATTAGACTACAAATGTATCAGACGACTTTACAAGCTTTTATTCTATCTTAATATGCCGTTAAAAAAATTGTTGAATCCACTATTGGATGTGAGAAAGGGTCCATCTTGGAGACCATAGGGAGTTTGGTCCCTGTTATTTTCTATATGTATATAACATAACTAAAATATAGTTAAAAAACCATGTAACAAAGAAAAGAGTAAAATGACTATTTTGTTATCATATATTTAACGGAAGAGATGGGGGCGGTTTGCATGAAGGACTAAATCTAAAAACAATTACATAGTTAAAGGTTTAATATCTCTAAATTTAGAGAAGAAAAGGCACAAAAAACAAGGAGAATATTTTGGGATTCTCTTCTGTGCTGTGCAAGAGGGTTTAAAGATTTTGACCATGGCCTTCTTTGACCGCTTCCATTTAACATTTTGACCATCGTTTGGATACCATCTCTAAATTGTTTTTAAAGAGAAATTATATTTTTCCTAATTTTTACTTTTATTCACCCTTTTTATTAAGATAAGTAATTAAAATTAATGGATGATTATAAGGAAAGATAATTAATAAATTATACATGTCATTTGATTAAGTGAATAGAAAGATAAAGTAAAAAGAAAAATAGAAGGAAATATATCTTTTTTTTTAAATAAAAAAGTTAACCTTTTATTCTATTCAATAAAATAGAAGAAAAAGAAGAAAAAATCTCAAATATAGAGAATTTTCTAAAAATTATAAAAGGTAAAGAAATTATTATTTTATTTATATCCATCAATAACAATACACTATTCGTATTTTATATAATCTTTTAAAAAAGTATATTAGGATAATTAAATTATATAAAATTTTAATAATATAATTAATAGTGAAGTCTTTAAAATGAAGAAACTAGTGACATGAAATATAGTTTTATTTAAAGATTTTGACTTTTAGTTATTTATTTTAAAAAATTATAGACAATCACTTGAAGATGTTTTTATTTTTTATAGGATTTTATAAAAAAATAGATTTTTTATAAATAATTATTTGAAATAGTTATTTTGACATATTAAAACTACTTCTAAGTTATTTTTCTCTATTTTTCCCGACAAAATAATCAACTTCACATTACAATTATTCGTCGAACTTGTGAAGGGTAAAATAAAATAAAAACAATTAAAAACAAACAAAATTAAAAAACCTAACATTTACCAACTTGGTTGGTACTGTTCCTAAGCTACAGTACCAACCAAGTTTTTTTTTCCTCATAAATATCTCATTTGGAAAAGTTAACACATATGCCATGCTAGCTCAGACGGTTAAGCGGTTGGTTCTGTATGTAGTCGGCGCAGGTTCGAATCTTTTAGGCACCTCTTTTCATTCATCAGCTTTTTATTTATAATAATATTTACAGTTTATACCCTTTAATTATTTAGTTATTTACTTTAACACCTTTTAGTTATTTATATTTCATTTTTTGTTTTTATTATATTAACACATATAATTGTATATTGATTAAAATACGTTTAAAAAATACGTTTTATTTTTAACAAGTTACAATATTATAATCGTCTCTTCGACACTTTTGAAATGAGCCTAATATTGAATATATTTTGATTTAATTATGATTTTTTATATAATTACAATACATATACTATATAAAAATATTTACAATTCTATCATTATACAGTCTTGTAGAAAATGTACGAAGACTTAATTGTAAAAAGAACGCGTCTTAATTCCGAAGACGTGGTCGTTAATTTTTTCAAATACTTAATTGTTCGAAGACTTAATTGTTATTTTATTTGGAAGACTAAATCTTAATTTTAACTGTATAGTTAATCAGAAATATTGACCACATCAAAAAATTCATTAACCAGATTTCAATTTTATATCTTCTCATGAGATTTTCTTTAGGTTAATCGTCACTTGAGCCATAATTGTTCTATCGATATATGTTACATTTCAATTATTTTTTGTTGATTTATGTCGATATATTTTTATGACCTTCCATCTCCCCTGCAACGCAGGGTTAAAAAACCTAGTTTATTAACAAAATACATAGGTAACACATCTGCAACACTACAGGGACTAAATCTTTAAATTAGTCTAAATAGAGGGGCCAAATATGTAAATTTTTCTAAACTTTATTAACTTGTGGAAATGTAACTTTTGGTTTAGAATATTGTTTTTAAGATTTTTATTTTGCTCCCTAGGAAGAGGGATATATATAATTAAGAGGTAAATTCAGTGTTCAAATGGTTATTTTGTTAATTTCCACCGATTTTAACCTAAATGAACTTTTTTTTTAACTAATCAAAATCACTATAATATATAGCCATTTAATTGTTGATAATAAACATATTCTAAAATTTTGATATTTGTAAATTAATTCTATCTTTTAATCATTTTTTATGCATACACAAAACACTTATTTTTTTTGTTTGCAACATGATAAGATTGATCATCTACGTGTCATGGTATAACCTTTTGCCATTTCAATCGGTTGTCTTTGTATATCTTCACTTCGATTTTGACCTTCGAAGAATTTCCAAAAGTTTCCATGTCGTTTAATTTGAGTGTCTTTTTCAGCTTTTAAATGGTGAACGAGTTTTAACAATAATGCATTTATACTTTTTGAGCACAAAGAATGTGTAACAAAAACGGTTTATATATTATCGCTTTCAAAGATGCCTTGATATATCACTGATTGGAGGTCAGAAGATATTTCTCAAATTAATCATCAGTAAGAGGTTGATATATAAAAATGTATCTACTTATGCTTGGAATATATTGCATGACCATTCTTTCTAATCTTACCATGGCCTTCTTTCTCACCTAACCTCAACCCTTAATAATAATTGGAAAACAAACACATGTAGCAACTAGCAACTAATTACTGTATAAGATGAGATGGCCAACAAGATATTGGCGACAACCCGCATATTTTTATGAAAAAGAGATTTAAATGGGTTTCACATATTCAAACAATATCGGTTTACACTGTTGGTTAATCAAGCGAGCCCAAATATACATATCTTGTGTAACATCCAAGCCCAAAGCAATAGACTGGTCCAATAACTTCGAGTCCAACTGGTGTGGAAATTATTGGTAGTCCACAACTTGAGGCTTATAAGAAGCTCACAAGTCACAAACCTCATTTTATATCCATGTATGGCGAGTTGTTACATCTTTGATAGCTCGGTTACACCAAATTTTTACATAAATTTCATTTCTATACAAATATACAATAATTCTGGTTCATTTCAGTTGTCTTGGAGCATCAACTTAAAACATGCCACAACTTCTACCACTTCACATTTTCATCGATTATACGAAGTCCAAACTAAAGAACCGAAAAAAGGGGGGCGGGGTTGGGTTTGGGTGAGACCGGTTTCAATCAGCTTCTACTTCCCGTGATTAGCCGTAACAACCGCTGGTCGGGGCGGTACTTCATTCCAACCGTCCGGAAGAAGGCAAGAATAAAGACAATCTTCAAAACAAACAAAATTACCAATTCTTTACTCCAAAAAGTTTCAAAATTTATTCAAGATTTATGAAATCATGTTCTTACTCATTCTAGCGAGTCGATTGATCCAACCAGGGATCGATTTCTTGATCATCTTTCGACACACGTCATTGGTGAAGTGATTACAGTTCCTGAAAATGATGTTGTAACTGTTTCCAGGATACTCCTTTGCCAAATTCTTTATGAATTGTCGGCATTCTTCTTCGCTCATTTCTGTTCTACCGATCAAAATAGATCTCCTTATCGGTAAACCTTGGAATTGCTTCGGTTGCAGTTTCACTATCCCAGGTCTTGAGCTGTCGCTGCCACCAAATGCGTACTCCACCCCGTAAACTGTCCAAAACCAACAATCAATAATCTACCAAATTCGTTCACATCCAAACTAAATAATTTTGCATAAAACTTTCTGGGTGTTCGATTGCTAACATGAAAATGCCCAAAAAAACATGATAGTATGTATTAGAATACGCGATCTTAGACAAACTTCGGAGATTAAATGATAAAAGATAGGAAGAACAGGTGAGTTTAGATAAGTACAATGTTTTTTTCTTGCAAAATAAGAGGGTGTTCTTTTTGGCATTTTCACAAGAGAAATGGTTCAAAACCTCAATGGTTACTTGGTAAGTGTCTTAGGCCATCCGCAGCCGTGCAGGTGATACCACCTGCACAGGCTGCCACCTCAGCTTTACATCAGCTTTACCACTACCTTACCATTACCATACCATTTCATCCACAGCCGTACAGGTTATACCACCTGTATATTTAAATAATAATATATATATATATTCTGTATGTATATACATGTGTTTGTGTGTGTGTTTGGAGCTGCAACATCTCACAGCCGGGCCTTGGTACCGGTCCCATACCACTTGGCCTCGGTGGTGTTACCACCTGCAAGGCAGCGGTACAGGCCGGCTGCACCGATGGCTGCGGATGGCCTTAGGCTGTATTTGACAAAAATAAGCCAGCTTATAAGCTACTCCATGTTTTGATGACCATAAGCTAGCTTATTGAAATGCTAGTTAGAGTAGCGTCTTACGATATTTTTGTAGTTTTTTTTTTTCAATTATACCCCTATTAATATTAGTTAATATACTCCAGATAAAATTTTTGATAATTTTACATACTCATAAGCTAGCTTATCAGCTATTAGTTAACTTATTAGTTAACAACTAGCTTATTAGCTATTAGTTAGTTTACCAAACACAACCTTAATCACACTCGGCTCATTTGATCAGCTATACATGACTGTTTGACAGTGGCTTAATGATATAGAAAGTGACTTATTAATTAAGCTTTTACGTGAAGCTTTATGCACAAAACAAATTTTTTCCGTACCTACCGATCACTCTCAGTTAAGAAACAAAACAAGTTCCTTCTATTTATGAGAAAACCTTAAAACAAACAAAATTTCATACTAGATTAACAACACTAACAAATTCATCCACGCAAGACTTAACAGAAAACCAACCAAACATCCCCTAACGAATACATATCAAAAGAAAGTGCACATTTGACTTTAGTTCATTTAAAGGTGAAAAAAATTAACAATAATTAATTAGATTAAAGATGATCAATATCAAACTAATGATGTATAAATTGCTTCAAGATTTTAACATCAAACAACAAAATTGAAAATTGGTGGAGAACAAACCTTGAATACCAGAGTGATAAAATCCGAAACCGAACCAATACGCGTAACGATTAATCGGCATAAGATCGTATACATTGACATACACCGGAGTCCCGGTTTTCTTTTTCTTTCGAAACATTCCGCACAACATCTTTCGAATTCTCCCCTTTTTCTTTGGTTCTAAATTCGATCGATTGAATTTTGGGATAACAACCACCACCCTTTTGAGTACGCATAACAACCCACCCACAAAAAACCCCCCTTTTCTATGTTTCAAAATTTGTCGATTTGAGTTTGATTTTGGGGTTTGTGGAAATTTTGATCTCAAAAACAAACCCTTTTTTACAGAATGCATCATCCACCTTCATTATCTGTTTATTCTTTCCAAGAATGTTTCAAGAGAATCGGAGGAAACCTGAGGAGGCAAATGGGTTGTCATTTGTTGATTTGAAAATTGTTCAGTTTTGGTCCCTATACTTTGAAACGTTTGGCAACTCATGTTGATAAATATTGCAGAATTTATTATGCAAAAGTAACAAAAGACTAGACCATCCACGTCCATCACTCTCTTTCCCATTGCCACATCAACGCTATATCATTTTTTCCTTTCAACCCGTTCCATCCTACTAACCACCACATCCAACCCCTCAACCATCTCATTCAAAAAGTAAAAAGGAGAAAGAAAATCAACGGTCAAAATGAAGAAGAAGGGGAACAAAATCAACGTGAGTGGAGAACCCGCTGAATCGGAACTAGCTCCAGCCAATAGAGGGGCTCAATTAGGGCATACAATGAGTAGGGGTTCACCCGTTATGTTTCGACCCGTTGGATAAAGGTATGGATGAAGAAAAATTATTCATTTATCCACTTACCCGTTACTCGTTTACCCGAATTTTTAGTGGATAAGGTATGGATAAACGATTTTTCATTATCCATTACCCATTACCCGTTATAATATAATATATATACATGTATTTATAATTATGTAAAGTTAAATATTCATATATATATATATATATATATATTCAAATAATTATAATAAATAATTTTATAATGTTGTCGTATATTAATATTAATATATATATATATATATATATAGAGTCACCTTATTTTGAAAACTAATTAATTTGTGAAAACTTTGGAAACTCATATAAACCATTGATTAGAAGGATCAATGGACAAGATTAATTGCAAAATTTAAAATCATAACCACCAACTCCTATAATTAAGCATCACAAAAATAAAATAAATAAAATTACCAAAAATAAACAAGAAAATGGATTATGATTGGTGGAAAACATGGTTTCCAAAGTTTCCACAAATTAATGAGTTTTCAAAATAAGGTGACTATATATATATATATTGTTTTATTTTTTATCAAGTAAAAGAGTTTAAATGTGAGATAAGACAGGGTCAAAAAATTAAATACAAGAAAATGTTGTCTTATAATTTTTATATTACTTTAAAATATCATAATGTGATTATGCTTGTGGTAATATCTAAATGTTTATTAGAACAAATTAGATATATAATACTTACATATTTTTGAACTTATATTTTACTTATATGTTTTAGGTTCAACGAAATAATTTGTTGATCAAAATAGATTTTACCATTTATCTATTACCTGTTTCGTTACCCGCTATTTTTAATGGGTAGGATAAGATATGGATAATTTTTTTTTTTTTGAGATGGATAATTACATGTTTCATTTCCAATCTTTTTAAATGGATTGGATACAAAATAACCTTTAACCTATTGTAAATCTTACATGGATTGGTTGGCTTTTATGATGAATGTGATTGATTGTTAAAGCTTAAAGAAAGTGAATAAAACTATACACTTATTGATTAATATAATTGTGATGTTTTATTTTCAGACGTTTACTCAAAACCCAACATTCACAAGTAAAACCGAAATGGTTTCTCATTTTTTAAGAACTTACACAGAAGTGGATTTTAGAGCGCCATGCAATACTTTATGTGAAGTTTCTTCTATGTAATGATTATCGGTATCTCTTTCTAAGTATTGTTTTTCTAATATTAAACTTTATCACATATAAAACTATAAAGTATTACATAGTTTATCGAACCTTGGTTAACCGATTGGATCGGGAGTAGACCAAACCCATTTGACCACCTCTATGACCCAAGACGTATGCCCCATTATGTAACAAATCCACCCACCCCAAATTAGAGGTGCACAAGAGCGGTTTTGTATCCGATCCGGATCGGATTGGATCCGAACCGGTTTTTTTGTGAATAGTAAAAAACGGTTTTGTAAATAACCGGTTCGGATTTGATCTGGTTTTGGAGCAAAAACGTGTATCCTATTGAACCGGATTCAGATGAAAAAAACCCGGATATTATTTAATCGGTTTTAAACTAAACCAGTCCACCTTTTGAGTTATTTTTTTGGGCTACTAAATTGAAATCTGATTTTATTTTGTTTGGGCCAACTATGAACTATAGTCTATATAATATAAATTATTTATTTTGGGCCAGCTATGAATCTGATTTATGAGCTATATTATAGTATTTGGGCCAACTATATTTGAAAAAAATGTGCAGCTCATCGGGTTAAAGAAAAACCGGTTAACCGGTGATTCGGTTCGGATCAAAACCGGTAAAAAATCTGGTAGAAAATCTGGTCGGCGAAAAAATTGAAAACCGATCAGATATCTGGTTTCCATAAAAACCGATCCGGTTTAAGCTCAAATAGATTTCATGAAATATGGATCATTGGATCCCATCCGAGTGTAATTTGAAAATCCTACCGATTTGACTCAACCAATTTCATTGTCGGTTTCTTGTTTTCTTTAATCAATTCCCATCGACACTACCGATGGAACTACAAACAATTTATTTAAATTAATAATAAAATTAAGGGTTTTGTTCACGAAAGTGTATCTTGCAGACTTTGATACACTAAAAGGTAACTTTGAAAGTCCGTTACATACAATAATTTTTCTTGACAAGTTGAATACACTTTAATGAAGTAAAATTAATTGTACCGGATGATAACTAAACATCAAATGAAATCAGTAGATTATTAATACATTTCATCTACAACTAAAAAATTAATTTCATTCATGTACTTGTATGATAAATTATTCTGTATTAAACTATATACCAAAGACAACAACTATTGATCTTTATATTTATTTGAATATCCTCATTTGTAGACAGAATGAAAAATGAAGGCAGTATCACATGGAGATGTATTAAAATAACACAATTGGATGTGACCTCTTTAATCAAATATTCAAATCAAATACTTAAATAAACAATCCACAGTTCCACACCATGCATCATGTTTCTTTCTGTCTCCCCCATAACAATATGCTACAAACAAATCTATCATTTCTTACTATCATCTTTACATTCCACCATCTTCAGTTTTATTTTGACCCCTTTTCTTAAAAGTCAAATCTTTACACCAAGATCTTCATATTCAACAAATTTGTATTCATAATCATAATCATAATAATAATTGTCAAGAAACAGGGCAATCAAACACCTTACACTATAGCAAAAACATGCCATAATTTCCTTCCACCAAATGACTAATTATCGTTACACTTTTGTGATCGTTGAAGATGGGGTTTTTCTTGCTGAAGAACGAGCGGTTGTTAATGGAGGTTGGGGTTTAGATGCCGATGATGCAAACCTGCTTGATTGGCTTCTCAGCTTCTTTTCGGTGTTGGAACCGTCTTCTGCTCTAATTTGTCTCACTTTTGTCTCATTTAGACCAGCAGGAAGGACACAATTGCAAAGAAAACCTGTTTTCAGACATTTCATTTACAATCTCTTTTTTAGTACTAGCACCAAATATGCTTTGATAATTGAGCAACATAATAATAATGAGCTAAACAAGATCCTTATTTAGAGGACTATTTAACATAAAAATTAAGCTTGATTCATGGGGTCTCTTTAATTACAAACATGGAATCATGTGGGAATTCGCCTCGGTCAACTAAATTAGCTACACAAGAACATGATTTACATCAAGAAACTAATTAATGATGTTAACCTAAAACACATCATTAGGAACAACAACAAAAAAATCATTTAAAAAATCTAAAAACATAATCAGATATCAACTCAAAAGTCAGTTTTTTCTTGTTCCCTAGGTGAAGGAGTTATGAGCATATGCAAGAAAGTACCAATGAAGCCATGAAGGTATCTGCTTAAGGCTTGTGGGGGATGTGGCTCAGTAACTCATCTACCCCGGGTTCGAATCCAGGCGTTAACGACTTGTGGCCACAGAGAAATTATCTCAAGGTTGCACGTTTAACAGTCAATAATTGTCAGGGATTAGTCTAGGTAAAATGCCTAGGATAGCCTTTCAAAGAAAAGGTATAGAAGTAATATGTCCAATGAAAATTACAAAGATTTTTATTATAACCAACTATATGCACTCTCAAATCTTCACACAATTGGTTCTGAGGTGGTATACTTGCACAAACTAATGGGTTGTTTGTTTACCTCTTAATAGTTCCATTACGAGGCAACCTCTTAATCGCTAAGAGGTGAATCTTGTTTGGCAAAAAGAAGTGGTTCTAAAACCCCTTGAATGATTTTGCATTTTGGGGTTCCCTTAACCATTTAGCACCCTAATTTCATTATGAAAATCACCAAACAACCATATTTTATTTTGCACCATATCATAAGAGCCTCTTAATCATTTTGACCACTTAATAATTCTACGCCCATTTTGATCTAATCCCTAGAATTCCAAAGGGTATTTTAGACATTTGATGACTAGTCAAACGGTTTCTTAAAACTATGTGCGTGGTTGAATGTAGCACATTGGAAGTTAAAGTTTGCTTGCAAAATTCAAACTTCTAAAAAGGGGAGGACAGACATGACTTTCAAGGCAAGTTCAACCAAATGTTAAGCAAATTTTATGAATCTTGCAATGCACTTATCTTACCAAAAGCTATGAGAAAATACGAGTCAAAATAATGAAAAAAACGATAAGAAATTTGGGATGTTACCAAGTCGAGCTAGTCGGTTGACCCAACTAGGAATGGGCCTTTTGGTCAACCTTAGGCACATATCGTTGCAGAAGTGATTACAGTTTCTTGTAATGAGATTATAACTGTTTCCCGAGTACTCTGCTGCCAATTTTTCGATGAACGCACGAACCTCTCTTGGACCAAAATCTGTTCTCCCTATCAAGATCGATTTCCTGAATGTGAATCCGGGGCATTTTCTTGGCTCCACTTCAAATATCCCTGTTGTCGAATGTTCATGTGCACCAAATGCATATTCTACACCATGAACTGCCAAAAATCAAGAATCATAATCATGATAATATCAACATAATTAGTAGCTATGCTCTTCGGGATGGAAGACGGATTATGATTACAAATTGCAACCTAAGATCATCCTTTTAGATTAGTTATGTGGTATTGGGTTCTCACTTTGTGGGTAGACCATATTTCAACATAATTGTACAAAAGAAAAATGGCCATACACGTAGTAATTACATCAAAAAATGAGTCTTTTCAAACTATGCTACTTTGTCTTTTGAAAGAAATGAGTGTTTTCTCTTCTTTTTCGCCTTTATATCTCCACAATTTGGTCCAAACCCGTTTGTTCTTTTTTCATAAAGGCAAAAGGGTTAGCTTGCAGCAAGAAGTCATCAGAAACACCGTTAGAAATCCTCCCTAATCAATCAATATGCATTCTTGAGAAAAGCAAATTCTTTGTCAACAATTAGTCATACCGAACATTAATACAACAAATTCTAAAGGGCAACCCCCTTCCCCTGATGCACCAAGTTTCATCGGGTTTAGACGGTATTGGCAAAGAGGCTAGAACACATTACTTTCGCATACCTCGATGATGGTCTCATTTAAAGAAACTAAAAGTAGTTGCAAAGATCATCCTAATTGACTATAAGAAACATGGTCAACCAAAAGCAAACCAAGAATCCGTTTTTCCTAACAGCAAGAAAATCTTGTAGTTTTTTATTTAGACAGTGGAATTGGTCCAACTAGTTCATTATTTCCATGCAGAGTGGAAATTATAGGCCTTCCAACCAATAAGGCTAGAAAAGAAACTACTACATCACATAGCATAATCAAATTGAGACCTCAAAGTCTTGTAGTTGTTGAAAGAAAAACCAAAAGTCCAAAATTGTAACTTTGCAGTAATTAATTCCATCTTCAGAACAATCAAATGAAAGTCTTACATATATAATATATAAGAGATAGAATTTGAAGAAGACAAACCTTGAACACCAGAGTGATAAACACCAAGGCCAACCCAATAAGCATAACCATTGATGGTAGTGAGATCATATACATTCAAATATACAGGAACAGTCCCTGTCTTCTTTTTTCTAGGTATCATCCTACACAACATCTTCTTCCTTCCACTTCCACTTCCACCCACAATAAATTCAATCCTTTAAATTGATATCCAAATCTTGAAAAATATCTCACCCTAGAGTCCTAGACCATAGATAAATAATCCCACAAAATCTTGAAACACAAAAGATCAAATCTTTAATTGGATTTGCATAAAATTCTCAACTTCTGAACAAACCCTTTGTAGTATACCTCCATCCACACAAAACCCACAAAAATTTCAACAAAAAAGATTGATTTTTCTTATTGGGTTTAGGAAAAATCTTCAAACTTTTCTGACTTCCTATGCCACCATTTCCACAAAGAAATTCTCTGGAATTGGAGAAATGGGAAGGTTTCAAGGTAATCAGAGGAATTTGAGGAAGGTTAAGATTGGGATTCGAATTGGGGTTTCGCTTTTTTCTTAATAGAAAACGAATTTCATACTTCTTTAATCAACAAAAAGAAGTTGGATGTTGAGAAGAAATTGGGGGAATATAATTTGACTGCTTAGGTACTATCGGCGGCTTATTAAACAACTTTTATTTTTATATCAAGAAACTATGCATTTTGCTTTAGGGATAATAATAGAATCTTGAATATGTAATTTTATACAAATAGTGTTATTGATTCCACGTGTATTATATTATTATTGTATTTGTATGCCAAACTTTTTTAGGTTGTCATTCGGTTGTATGAAAACTTTTTTAGTGATAGCTTCAAGCAATTAGGACAAAATTGGATTTTTGTTCGAATATAATAAATTCGAATTATTAACCGGTTGAATCGAGTCAAATCTGGACTAATACAATTTGGATTCATGTCGTATAGATTTCTTTGTATGGGAAGGTTCCACGTGAGTTGGTTAAGGTTGGGGTTTTTTAATAACGAAAAAACATGAAGACAAACAAAACAATACATATATATATATATATGCATAAAAGTTCACTTAAGAACTCATTGTTCATTGCAAACATGAAGATACAAAAAAATGTTCAAATGGATTAGAGTACCATTGGCTTACGATTCTTTCTTGATTTAAATATAAACTATAAAGGATAAATTTTTACGGTAAAGAGGTAAATCAAAGTTGGAAAACAAATGGCTAAGGAAAGGGGGACAACAAGGTCAATGGGGGGTGAGGGTTCAAAGTCGTCGCCAAAGTCACAAATGATAGATAAAGACTCACGGATGAGGGGAAGGCCAATAGGGCACCAAAGGGGAGGGAGAGGGAGACAATATGCCAAGGGAGGGAGATAGGTATGGTGCTTGTGTACAACTCTAGGGGAAGTTCAATGTTGCAAGAATGGAGTGATGACTTCTTGATTGGTGGTAAGTAGCTTATGCATGTGGTGGTTACCGGTCATGGGAGGGAGGTTTTGATTTGAGTAAATTACATATTTCGTCTTTTGATTTGTGTAATACCCAATTTTCAATCACCAAAAATAACTTAAAAACATAATAACTTTAAATGTGGAATTAACTAAAACTGAAAATGTGAGTTTACTGTTTCAAACCATAACTGAAATTTAAGCATTTGAAACAAGCTGAAGTTTTAAAACTAAGTATCTAAAAGAAAATCTCAAGCGGGAGCCATCTGGACTTAGTAGTTAAGCTGGAGTTTTGCCCTTATCGATTCCTGAATGTTACCTAAAAAGAGGAAATCAACAACAGATAAGCTAATGCTTAGTGAGCACACACAACAAGCACAAATATCACATAACACTGTGCACATAAAAATTGTCTACCATCTCAAAAGAGAACGAATTTGATCTGCATTCGTCTCTTGCGAGAACGAAATTGTCTCTCCAACCCTTACGAGTGCGAAGCTGTCCTTTTGTCTCTCGTGAGAACAAAATTGTCTAACCAACATATAAAACATGCCGTCACATACAAACATGGGTCATATAATAAACATACAAGTCAATGTACTCACCTAATTCGTGACGAGTGGCTGAATTCTCAAAACAATGAAGAATACCTCGACTCTTAAAACTGAAACCTGATTATTACACAACAACATCAGAGATTTAGGACTCTCTTACTGCCTAGAAATAGTCTGAAAAGGTCCTAAAGGAACCCCCTAGGCTAACCCTTCAAAACAGGATCAAACAAGACGAAACTGAGGTCACAGGCAGCGGGCAGATTTGGCACGAATTCAGAAAAAGATGATGGTGAGGTTGCTGTAGAAGACACCGGAGTGGTGTATCGCCGGAGAAGATGATGGTGTGGTCGCCGGAAAAGTTGTCGGAGTGGTGTGGTTGCCGAAAAGTCACCGAAATGGTATGGTTGCCGGAGAAGATGGTTGGATGGCCGGAAAGACCGTCTACCTCTTCAACAAGTTTCCCAATACATGATATGGTAAGGTTTTAACACTTTGATACATTAAATGGTAGCTTTTTTAAGTACAAAACATATAATAGCAGAAGGTGACAACTTTGATATATTTTGGGAAACTAAACCCTACCTGTAATTAGTTTTATTAGGGGAACCAATCCAAATTTTCATGTAACTATAAGGACAAAAAGGTGTCTACCTCTTCAACAAGTTTCCCAATACATGATATGGTAAGGTTTTAACACTTTGATACATTAAATAGTAGCTTTTTTAAGTACAAAACATATAATAGCAGAAGGTGACAACTTTGATATATTTTGGGAAACTAAACCCTACCTGTAATTAGTTTTATTAGGGGAACCAATCCAAATTTTCATGTAACTATAAGGACAAAACTTGTAATTTGCTCAAATGTTTATAAATTTTTGTTGTATGAATTTTAAATTTTCATTTTTTTTAACAGCAGATAAACTCACACACACGTTTCTGTTATATCCGAGATCCGTTCGGGCACCCGACTAATCCGCATTGGTCTTAAACAGACCTGGAACCTGGATAACTCCATTTGCTTCCACGGGGTTTCGAACCCAGATAGTCAAGGATACCTCTCAGGATGTTACTTTCTACCACTGGACTAAACAAGCTTTATTTTGAATTTTCATATGTAATATTGGGTTCAAATCAAGTCTTTAATTTTTGCAAAATAGGCCTTGAAATTAGATAATTAATTTGCATTAAAAAAAGAAAACTAAATCATAAAATCAAACAAAACTAGATCAAAAGTAAATGATTCAATCATATATTTTTGCGGTTGTTCTTTCAAAAATCAGAATCAAATATTAGTAATCATTGAGTTCATATTCTAAGTCAAAGATGAATCAATTTCATTTCTCACAAACATAAAGTTTATCCACAAAAGATGAAAATAAGATAAGAATAAACAACACTAAAACATTCCTAAGCCATCTATGTTAATAAGTTTTTATTTTATTTCAAACAGATTTACTTTTATATATGTTCACTTAATCATATATCGTTTATATAATCTTTTAGATTAAAATAATACTCTTTTCAGTTATACTTGTCACATATATATCACTTATGATATTGAAGTTAATTCACATTATATTTTTTTTTAACTTCGCAAAATGGCATGCCTTTGTGTCTGAATATTAAAAGTAGTGCAATGTAGCTTTGTTGTTGTAAGATTCCTAGATGATATTCTTGCTTAATTGGACGGTCGAATAAAACATAATACGGATAACATGGTCTTGAGATGGACACATAAAAAAAATATGGGTTGTATCGTCTTTTAAGAACATTGTAGGTGTATTATAAATTTATTATAAGATTACAGTCATTTACAAATATACATGAAGTACAACCATGATCACTACAATCAAGCATGAAGCTATTTACTATGTCTTGGCTCTTATGTTGCTAGTTGGTGCCTCGACATGGTGATGGTGTTGAAATGCATTTACAATGTTTGTCGGCATAACAAGATACAGGGGTGGACCTACAATGAGGCGTACGTTGGCACGGACCATTGTTTCAGGGTCCCATGTAAATGAGAGGATATTTACTTTCAGAAGGATGCTATAGTAATTTTTGGTTTTGTGTTGCCCCTATATTTAAGTTACCGACTAAAGTTTCATTTGGCTGAGTTCAAGTCCAGATAAAAGGATTGAATCCTTGATTTTCCATTTGCAAATGAGGAACAAACCAACTAATCTATCATGATTATACGCAAAAAAATATTCTTTTATATCTATATAAAGACGCTATCGTTAAAAAAAATTCAGAACCTCCTCTAACAATAGACGATGTGAATGTCTCTTAACTACCGGTTGCTTTGTAATTAATAGTATAAATTAAGGTAATTGTAAAACACTTTAGATCCTTATACAGGTGCGGAGCCAAAAAAAATTTTGTCTGAGGGCAAACATTAAACAACAATTTTAATTATAGAAATATAGGTTTTTTATACACAAAAACCTCCAAAATGTCAATAATAATCGTAATTTTAAATTTTTAAGGGGGCAATTATTCAAATATCCCTAATATATAAAATTTCAAATTTAAAATTTTAAGGGGGCAATTACCCAAATATACCTAAAATATAAAAAATTTTAAAGAAAAATTTAGAATGTTAGAGGGGTAACTAGGGTGTAAACGAGCCGAGCCGAGTCGAGTAGTGGGTTAATCGAGCCGAGCTCAAAAAACTAATGTTGGGCTCGAGCTCGACTCGAGCTCGATTAACTTTTTCAATGTTGGGCTCGAGCTCGAGCTCGAATATTTTTTGAGTTATCGGGCTCGAGCTCGAAGCTCGTTTATGGGTTCGAACTCGTGATCGATTGACTCGTTTATCTACTTGAGCTCGATATTTTTATATATTTATACTATTATTAATAAATATATATGAACATGTTCGGCTCGAAAAAAAGGTATGCTCGAATGGCTCGGCTCGACTCGGCTCGAAAAATTTAATCGAGTTTTCGAACGAGTCGAGTCGAACATAGGTGTTATAAAGCTCGACTCGTTAACTTAAACGAGCTCGATTATGTGTTCGAGATCGACTCGAGCTCGAGTATTATTAAGCTTGAGCTCGAGATAAACGAGCTCGAGCTCGAGTAGCTCGTTAAAAGCTCGACTCGCTTACACCCCTAGGGGTAACTGCCTACTCTGCTTCCCTCGTGGCTCCGTCCTCACGCCCTGTCCTTATATACTTTCACATGAATTTGATTTAATATAGAATGACTTTTCCCATACAATATTTAATTTCTCAAACCCATATGCTAAAAACAAAAAGTAATATAAAAATAATATATTTGAACAATAACAAAAGCTAAAAATCAACAAGAAATTTATAAAAGTGGAAAATTACAAGCTGTTCGAACAAGGTTAGTTCAGAAAAAAAAAAAAAAAAGGGGGTCCGGATCTCCTAGTTAGAAAACAACATACCATCTTTTTTTATTAGTTTCACATGTTTCTATCTTAATGTTTTTTTCTCAAAATAAGTGATTGGTTAATTAAATGGTTGAAAGTAATGACGACTATATATATTGAGTTAATATGGTTGCTTGTTAGTTGTTAACTTGTCTTCACTTTGTGGTAATTTCTATGGAGTATTAATTAATTATTACGGGTGACATCAATTCTGATTGGTTGTTAGTCTCGTATTAAATATACAAACTTATTTTGATACACAATATTACAAGTCGCACATCATAGTAGTACCATGATACCAACTAATTTTATTATTTATTAGTTTTCTATCTTTATGTATTGAATATTAAAGTTTTTAGCTTTAACTATTTTATTTGATTTATGGGTAGTGTTACTCCCATTGAGGGCATTGTGAAGGCTTGTGATGTGGCGCTGATTTGACAGTGAGAACTTATGATCTGCGCTACTCATGGCCTAATGATTGGGTAGTTGATTTACTTTTGTGGTCTGTGCAAAGCCATTGATATAACACGATAACATATAGCATGAGCATGTACGAGATCCTATGTATGCTTTATAGGACAAAAGCTTTAAAGACAAAAATACAATATGTTCATTTATATAAAACTCATGTCACTACTAAACGACCTATGTGTTTTATATAATGTCAAAAACACCCTCATATAAGGTCAATATAATTACGTATAATACGTTACAAATGTGAAATCAATGATTGCTTTTTTTAGTTGCATAATAAACAAATCACATGTTTATATTTCTTTATTGCAAATTGCCAAAAAAAGAGAATTTTAAAATAACTTTTTCCTAAACGGTTGCTTCACGGGAGGGTTGTCTATGTCCAACCCCATATGGAGGAAAGTATTCCAAAATGCTAAACAATAATCAGTCCATATATCTTTATTATATTAGAAAGCATTCATGTTATGTTTTTATATTTCAATAGTATAGAACTTATAAAATATTAATTATAAAGTAGTAATGTAATATTCTAGGATGTGGAAAAGAAAACCGAAAAAACGGATGGTTAACGGTGTGTTTTGAGTGTGGAAAACTTTCTAATTTTTCAAGAAAAAAATGAAAATTAGAAAACGCGTTTGGAAAATTCAATTTTCAAAAAGTCTCCTAGAAAATAAAAAAAATGTTTTCTAACTTCTGTGTAAATTAGAAAGTTATCCAAAATTTTCTAAATGCATTTACAAATTTTCTAAAATGGAAAATGGAAACTCCAACATTTCAACCATTGCAAGCCTTGAGGAGCGGTATTATTGGCCCCAATTGAAGAGGGATGCAGCTAATTTGGTCCAACGATGTTAGGCTTGCCAAACCGTGAAAGGGCGCTCACACAATACTGGGCTTTACATGCCTTTACCGATCCCCGTGGATATCTGGTAGGATCTTTTGATGGATTTTGTTTTGGGGCTACCCCGTTGATTCTATCTTTGTGGTCGTTGATAGGTTTTCCAAAATGTCCTATTTTATAGGTTGTAAGAAAACTGTCGACACTAGTAACATAGCCTTGTTGTTCTTCAAAGAAATAGTCCACCTACATGGGGCCCCTAAGTCTATCACATCTGATCGTGACACCAAGTTTCTCAACCACTTTTGGATAACTTTGTGGCGCATGTTTGAAATGAGCCTTAACAAAAGTAGTACCGCCCACCCCCAAACAAACGGGCAAACGTAGGTCACCAACCGAACCACGGAAAGATGCTTCGAAGTGTTTGCCGGGACAACCGCAAACAATGGGATAATGGGCTTCAAGATGCCTCTTGGGCCTTGGTATTCAAAAGGCAATCCAAAACACCCCTAAATCATTGAACGTTTTCCAACTAATCTCTTGGTATAATGGGCTTCAAGATGCCTCTTCGGCCTTGGCTCTTGTAACTGAAATTGGGCCTAATAAGCACTTCAACTTGGGCTAGGATTAGTGAAATCCCCAACATATATTTCAACCTAAAAATCTCTTGATGGTTTTTGTAATGGATTTTCAGAACTTATCTAAAATGGAAAAACAGAAGATGAAATCTTTAAATATAAATAATTTTCCAAAATTAATTGCTTAAAATAGAAGAAAACGATTGTTTTTCTAAGAAATGGGAATCCTTCAATTTAAATATTTAATAGATTTAAAACTTATAAACGTCAAAATTATTTTAATTTGGAACTAGGTCCAACTCTTAAAACATGCAAGTTATTAACCTAGAATCCTTAAAATTAAATATTTAACAGATTTACAACTTATAAATATGTTAATTTGGAACCCGATCGAACTCTTAAAACATGCAAGTTATTGACGCTAAAAGGTTTATAATCTGCTAAAAGATGTCTTGACTAAAAAACATGAACCTTTTTATAATTTGATAGCAAGTTAATAATATAACCAAACTTGAATATAAGATTTATAGAGTAAGTAAACTCTAATCTTGGTCTCCATGATAACTTTAGAGATCGTCTTGTGGTTCATGTCTTGCTCTAAAAGTGATCATCTAGTATTAACTTCATTAATTTTTTTTCTATTAATGGTTGCGGCATTTTTGTCCATTAGATTTCCTTCTAAGGCTTTGTTTGGCAAGCATAAGCTAGCTGATAAGCTAGCTTATAAGCTAGTCCATCCAAACATGTACCAGGAAGCTAGCTTATCAGCTAGCTTATAAGCTAGCTTTTTGAAACGCTACTTTGAGTAGCTTATGAGGAGCTTATTGTAGTTTTTTCCAATTATACCCTTATTAATATTAATTATTAAATTCAAATATACCCTTTTGGTCATTTTACATACTCATAAGCTAGTTTTTGCCAAACATAATTTGTTCAACAGCTAGCTTATCAGCTACTAGCAAGCTTATCAATCAACAGCTAGCTTATCAGCTATCCGCTAGCTTATCAGCTACCAGCTAGCTTAGAAGCTACCAGCTTGCTTGCCAAACATAGCCTAATTCTCTTTAAAAGATTAAATAATATAATATATTATAAACTAATTAATTATGTAGTTGTATGTTTTATTAGTTTAATATTTTTAAATATACTTCTTTTATTTTTTATTTATTGGTTTTATTTTACTATTTTAATTCTTATCATCTTATTCTTATATTTTAATGCCTTATCAGTTTTCTTAAGTTTTTTAAAGATAATTGTTATAATACTTTTTTTAAATTTATTTTTGTATTTATATACGGTTTATTTTTATTTTATTTTCAAGTGTTATATTTTTCATTTTAGTATTTTAGGTTAGTACTCATTTTATGTATAGAATATCAAGATAATACGTGTAAGAAAGAATATTTTATTGAATATAGATTTTGTGCTAGATTGATTAGCATCAAATGGACATAAATTCGAACTTACATATATAGACATTTTACCTGTCATCAAATCCAAGGTATGGTCTGTTATCGGAATTTTTAATTATAATAATTCATTAGATAATATATTTGTTGCCATCTATAATTTCCATATTTAAAGATAAATTGTGAAAATAAAGTTTATTACTCGATCAAATTGCAGATTATTTAAAAATGCAGGAAAGATTTCTAACAAACAAAGAAGAAACCATCGGATTACAAAGGATTGTGTGACAATTGTGAGTTTTGATAAGAACTAAAAAGGTGTTTTTAAACCATTGATCAACTTTAACGGAATATTCTTCCATGAATTACATTTTAAAGAAAATTGTTCTGGTCTTGATGCATATCTTATTTCCGTGTATCTCATCTTAATGTTCATTCATTTCTTATCCAACAATTGATAAGTGATAACCACTTTTTACCAAATTTAGCATTTCTGACCGAAACTCAACCCATGATTACAATATATATCATTCAGGTCATTTCAATTTTTTTAAAGGTAATATTACACTTATACCAAGACTATAAATTAATTGGTCGAGTAATGAATAAAACAAACTATAAGGTTCATATCATATATTTTCTTAAGAGCCTTTCACAAAGACAATCAAATTGTCTTAAATGTCACGGTTATATACAAATTCAATCAAATAAAATAATTTTTCAAACTTTTTGTAACACAATCTTCAAGCAATAAGCCAATAACCAATTTTCTTCTAATAGGTGGTTAAATCTTTATATATATAAAAGGAAAATCCAATAGATCCTATGTGGCATCCTCTAAGATCAAGATTCTTATTTATCTTTTTTCTTAGATTTTTGAATTTTTTAAATGTATAAGATTGTAAAGACTTTTCTACCCTTATATGTTGATGTTTGTTTCATTGTCAACAAGGTCTTTTTGGTAATTTTACATGTTTGTAATTCAAGATAACTTCCCAATAACCTTTTGGCTTCCTTACTCTCCATCTCCCTAATAATTATATATTAATTACTTTTCAATAAATTCATTACCATCGGCATTATAAATAGATTATATTCTTCCACTTGAAATTGGAGAGCTCCATCATGAAATCATATTATTCTACACGAGCCGATGGAGGAGTACTCGTGGGGAGGAGAGCCGCATCAAAAAAGCGTTTGATTGAGAAGCCACTTGAAATTGGAGAGCTCCATCATGAAATCATATTATTCTACACGACGAGAATTGAAGAGCCGATGGAGGAGTACTCGTGGGGAGGAGAGCCGCATCAAAAAGGCGTTTGATTGAGAAGCAAAAAAATCAAAATCATGGCCGAAACTTTAAGGCTACTTTTTTATTGTCAGATTCTTATTGTATTTATGTCTTTATTTTTTCCTTCTATGTTTCTTTTTTTTTCTCATGTATATTAGAGACAAAAATCGATATCTTGGGCGAAATATTAAGGGTTAATTTACATTTTTTATTGTACTCATGTCTTTATCTTTTCTTTCTATGTTCCCTTTTTTCTCATGTGTATATCGTTTCTTCCTTTTGTAAGTCAATATTGGAATAGTGGTTAATGAAAATTCTTTCAAAGTCACTTCTAAGACATATAAATCTCTTTGGGAGCGATTGTAGGACAAAAATACAACCGATTTTGGAGCGTCTCATAGTCACTCTTTGTAGTTCGCTAACTTTTGGTATGTTGCACACATTTTTTTTGCTACATGTAACACTTCAAGTTAGTAATATTCCGTAATACTAAAAATAATTTTATATATTGTATTTTTATATTTCTTAAACAAATTCATTATATTCTAAAATTAACTTTTATGTGATGTTAGTAATAAGATTTTTATGTTGCCGTTTCAAAATAAAAAAGTAATAAATTTTTAAGTACAACTTTTTTAAACGAGATTGCAATATAAGTATTATAAGCTAAATTTAAAAAATCAATTTTGAGTTTTCCATTATGAGCTATTTAATATTGGATACAATTTATAGTTAATCATTTTTATACAAATATAAATACATAACATTACCTTGGAAAATCAATTATTTAATTTGATGCATTGTTTTTTAATGGTTATTTAAATTGACAAATTAATGAATTATATTTCATCTCAAATTAGTTATAAATTTTTTTTTAAATAGTTCGTTAACATATTATATATATAATTAAGAGTTTGTGTATAGTTTAATAAAAAAAATTTCAATCATAATTATTTTTATTATTTTTTATTTAATTTTAATATAAAATCAACACATTTATTGTAAAGCTATCATTTTCTTTTTCTTTTTAACTTTATTTTCAATTTTTAATAAAATTATTATCAATAATTGTGATATATAACTATATATAATTTTTACACCAACATGATTAAAATTATATATTTTTAATTTAATTTGACTTGATTTATGTAACAATCATTATGTTAATATCAATATTTCATCATGAAAATTTTTAATATAAATATATATTATAATTTTTTTAGATTTGGTTGATAATAATTTTTACTATGTTATCCATCTTTGAAGTTTTTTTTTTTAAATTAGTATACCCATTAATTGATTAAATTATTTTTATTTTATTTTAATTATTATAGATCAATATAATTGGTTTACATATTTTATATATTCTTTCAATTATTATAAGTCGGTTTAACTCATTAATTAATCTACCTTTTCATATTCTTCTTTCTTTAAATATTATAAATTAATAGATATAATGAAAGACTTACGAAAATATTTGTAAATTTTAGTATACAGGAAAATAAATTAGTTAAAACCTAATACAATTAATATATAATCAATGTATATAAATGGAATCATTATGACAATTAGAAATAGCTTATTATAGTAAATATCTAAATGAAATATACTTTTATCTGAATCTGAAAATACACTCATTAAAATGATGGTGGAACCTTTGAACACTAAAAAAAGTTCTCCATTCATATGAGTAGGTGCATGTAAATGAGAATGTGGATCAAGAGTAGACGGGGGTATGGATTAATAACGGACAGGTAGTAGGAGGGGGTATGCATAACAATATCTTAAAAAAACCACAACCTAACACTAAACAAAGATGATTTTTTATATAGGAGGGGGTATGCATAACAGTCATTCCTTCGAATATATTAAAATGTGAATTTTTTTTCCAAAGTACTTTAATATAGGTAAAATAAATGTCCTTTAAGAAGTTAATAATTTGAAAATTAAAGCAAATTAAATTATAAGTCAAATTATCAAAGAGACATTCTTATAATAAAACATACAATTTTCATTTGGGTAATATAGTCTTTAACTTATTTACATTTTAAAAAATTCAAAATAACGAGAAAATTCGTAGATGCAAATCTTACTCTTAGAGAGTGTTACATAATCCTACTTGGTTATTTTTTTATATATATAAATGATTTGCAGATAATCATGTCATTTAACTTTAAAAAAAATCTAAAAAAATTTATTACCACCGCGCAACGCGCGGTGCACAACACTAGTTTGAAATAGTTAGCATATAATATTTTACCAATTATTGCGACTTCAAGTTCTTGTAAAACGCTAAGGTTGTGTTTGGTTCACATAACGGAGTCTGTTGGAATCTCAATTTAAAGGAATTGGAATAGAATTTAATCATGTTTGACCATGCGTTTGGTTGGCATAAATTGGAATGAAATATGTTTGTTTAGTTCACCGAAATATTATAGTGATTGTGGGATGGAGGAGGTAGTGGTTTCAATGGTCGTGGTGGTGGTGACCGCGACGATGTTAGCAGTAGTGGTGGTGACTGTGGGGCGCTGGTGGTGATGACAACGATGGTGGTGGGGTGTGGATAAAGGTTACAATGATAATGACAGTGGTGGTGGGAACGGCAGTGACGAGGACAGGTGGCAATGGCGATGACGGGGATGACGACGGGGGTAACATCCATCATGGTGGAACGGAATAACGTAATATAAAGAGTATAATAGATAGTAGGAATTGAAATTCTTTGCTAGAACCCATGGATTCTACATTCCACCATTTGTGGAATTCGAGTTTCTAATGGAAACTAACGCAAATAACCATTCCAATTCCTTCAAATTATGTGAGATTCCAACGATCCAAACGCTACCTAACTCGATTGGAGGGTCGAATTCTCCTCACTCTCAACTTTTCTGCATGTTTATAAATGGCTACAGTGTTTTAAACAACGATAATCAATATCACAATTAATGAAGTCAACAAAATTGCAGATCAAGTTGCTCCTCAAATGCATAAAGAAGAGAAACAAAGAGCAAAAAATAAATAGACTTTTTCAAACAAAGTCATGTTTGATATTTCAATTATAAGAGTAAGTTATCGGGGAAATTATGAGTGAGACTAATCGTGAGATTAAAAACATAGGGAGAAGGGATTGTAGATTTATAGTCGTGAATGAAAATTGACGAATCAACAAATCTAACCAAAAGCAAATAATGAATAAACTCAGGCATTATGCTAAACCGTTAATTTCAAAAAGACAAAAGTTAAACATAGACTTAAATCAAAAAATATATATAATCATACCCAAAAAAGTTAGGAGGCCTCAAAATTTTCAGAGGCGCTAATCAAAATCTCACATTGGCACTCTCCAACATGATCTTGTATCATCATAGCTTTCTTAAAAAATGAAATGTTGTTTTTATTGTTTTTTTTTCTTTTCTTTTTTGAAAAATACAAAAAATAACTTAAATACTTGTATTTTAAAAAAGACTTGAACTATAATTTAAAAACATTGCTGATTCGATAAATATTATAAACCAAGGGTGACTCGATATTTTTTTTAATAGTAATAATTCCTCACCAACCCTAGAGACTACACCAAGTAAGTTTAAACAAATTAGGTAAAAATAATGTTGAAGTAGAAAAAAGATTAAAATATTAGTAGATCTTTAACAAATACAACCAAATCTTTGTTTAGATTTTGATATCATAATAATTATTTTAATGTAATTCGTACGTATAATATTATATGTGGAAGAGGACAAACCCTACCTTAATTAATTAATTAAGCATCGTGCTTGAATTTTATAAACTATAACTTAACTACAAAGCATTACTCTTCTTAAATTATATATTCAACATAATGGTACTCAATTTGCTTACTTTATTACTATTTTTTTAATAACAATCTTCTCCAAAGAAAGTTTAACAAGTTGTTTTGTACTAGAAAATAAAATATATAGAATTTGTATTTTAAATTTGCTAGATAACTTGGTAATCACATGTGTTTGATGTTGAAAGCTAAAGCTCAATGTCTCATTTTCTAAAAACAAAATCTTCATCATGTTATATTAGATAATATTTGTAAGATAATTAAGGTAGTAAAAGTAGATTTTGATTTTAGATGGTTTCTTTTGATAAGACTATATTTTTTTTGATAAGGTTCGCCTGGGTTTGTCCAAACTACATTTTTGGTAATTTTTACCGAGAGCTAAAGCATGCTCCCCTGGGATTAATACTCAGTTGCCCCTGGTTGCTTACCCTTGGATTCGAACTTGGATGGGGTTTTCCCAACACCAAGCCTTAATCAGTAGGCTACCCTATATATTTGTTTATCAAATGTTTACTAAGAAAGTAAGAGAGAGGACCAAGTAAAAATGTTTAGCAATAATCCATTTTTCAAAAAATAAGAACTTTATTTAATAAGTTAAAAGTAAAAAACTTTAACAAAAAATATTGGTAAATGTCTAATATATAGTCCAAGAAAAGAACAATGCTAGCAAGTGTTTTTGTTAACAGTAAATCTTACTCTACTCCTAAATTACATTTTTTGTCCACAGTGGACTCGAACCCATGACCAAAGCCAAGGAAAACACCATAATACCGTTAGGCTAGAAGGCCTTTGATTATAAGTAAAACACATTATACCTTTTAAAATTCTTTTAAAAGTAAATATTATTTTGGTTGCATTATTTGTCAACACTTATATTATATAGCGTTTGTGTTTATATTTATATTTATAGAAAATGAAATCCTGATAGAAAACGGTGTATAAATCAGAATCAAATTACAAAATTCTTTGACAAATAACAACTGTAAATTATGAAGTTGATATTGATGTTTACATAGTTTATTAAGCTGCTCTGTAAAACCACGTGTTATTTGTTTGATTTCAATAAAGGTAGCGTCATATACATTATATTTTATTTCATAACCAGGCCAAATCATTTTTTAATAAAAATGTAAATAATTCTTAATATTGATATATGTGAAGAGAAAATTAATAGGTAAAGCTGCATTTAACAAAGAATATATATGGTGTACTTTGATGAAAGATTAAGGGTGTCGAGAAATCAAAATAATTTGGTGTTTAATGGCAATACGTTATCGGCCCCTTTTGTGTTTAATGGGCTTCAAGCATCTATTTATACGTGGTTAAAATATAGGGGTAAATGTAATTCTTTAATGTGGCAAATGTGGTGCTCTAGTCGTTTTTTCATTGTGGAGTCTTGTATTGTATTTCTTTTCTAGCATTTTGTTGGATTTTTTTAAAATAAATTTTGGATTTACTAGGTAGGGGTGATGGTCATGCCGAAACTCTCCCCTAGTAGATCTTTTCTTAAAATCAATACTCACTTTTTACATCCACAACGTATGATTAAATCTTGTCTATCAGTGTTGTGGTGGATTTGATAAGACTTGGGGGTTCATAGTGCCTAACCTGGATTTGAATCCCTCAATGCGCAATATATGGACATTTACAAAGGGACATGCTTTAGCCCTGATCTTGCTAGAGATTAGTTGGGCCATAGGCTCGGAAGCCCTTCCAAGAAAGGGTATGATTGAATCTTATTCTTATATCGAAATAGGTGCATTTGGCCCACTACACCCCGTCAAACCGTCAATGACTATGAGTACTTAAAGTTCCTAAAAATTTTATGTTTTTTTAATAAATAATGCTACTAAATAATTTTCTCATTAACTGAATAATAATCTTAGTAATAGAAAACATAAATATAAATCGTATCTATGTATTATTCGAGTTCTTGCTTATGTTCTTGTATTAACAAAGAGATAATTATGGGAGCTTTAAAAAATTATGGTTTTTATTACATATAAAAAGATACATTTCTATGTATAACACATATGGTATTTATGTTTCAAACGAAAGAAGTGTTTGTTTTTTGAGTAAACTATGTTTTTCGTTCATGCCTTCATGGAACTTCAAGAAAATTGCTATTATTGTTCTTGTGTTTTAGAATTAGAGACTACTTCTTCATTGCTTATAACTTATTGTTGTTTTATCCCTTATATTTAACAATAAGTCATTCTAAAAGTTAGTATTGACAATGATAACAACAATGAATTGCAAAGTTTAGAGACAAGGTCATAATTTCGAGATCGTAGAGATGGAAGTCGCAATTTTTAATATCCCAAGGACGAAAAATAGAATTTACTCTTATGTTTTCTATAAACAGTATTTATCATCAAATTACGACTACTTGTTATCTTTATTTTTTCTTTTATACGATGCTAACTAATTATGATAACAAATTTCAGAGTAAACTATATATGTTATTTGTCTAAAAAATAACACTTTTCACGTTTAGGTGAAAACATTCGAATGATCATCATTTCTAACAGACATTTAAAGAATCATGTAAAATTAGAGGTATTTTCGTCTTTGTATCAAATTTTTGTCCTTTAGCCAATGAAAATGGAAAGTGTTGCTTTTAACAAACAAACCATATAAACCAAATTTTTAGGAGAAAATTTGCATTTTCAAAACTTTTTTAGGAGAAAACGAGAGAAAAGGAAGAAAAACAAATTAAAAAATTATTGAAATAATATAAATTACATTACTACCTAACCTTTCATTAAATAATCTATTTTTAGAGGCTATATAAATAAAATGACACTTTTTGTTTCTTTTCTCTCTTAGGCTATGCGTACCCCATAAAATAAGCCCTCCCTACCTGCACTGCCACATCAGCTCCACATCAGCTTTTCTCCTACCCTCTCATAAGGCCTCTGCAACTATTTGCAACCCGTACCCCAACCCTCTCAACCTCTCACACAACACACACACAAGTCACGTGGGCAGTTGCGGTTTCTCCAACCCGCCAAGCTTGTTGAATGTGTACCCCAACCCGCCAGGCTTTTTGAAGCTGGCAAGCTTCATGCTGCCAACCCGCTTCATGCGGTACGGGTAGCCTTATTCAAGAATATGAAGAAGAAGAAAAAACTTTCCTTTCTTTCTTTCTTTTTCCTTCATTCGAAAATACAAATAATTTTTATTTTTAATTTATTTCTTTTCTTTTATCTCTGTAGTTTTTTTTAACAGCAAAGAAAGGGACATAATCGAAGAGTTTCAACAAAGTCATTATTTTGTAAAACGAGCCATATTTATTAGAACAAAGCTAGCAAGTTCGAATCCCTCCATGAGCAAACTAAAGACATTTGTCAATTCCTTTATTTCTCAACAATCGGTAACATCCTGACAGGGGCAGTGGATGGTATCCCTGTTTACTTGGATTCGATTCGAGGGGGAATAGGAGGCGACACCCCAATTCATGGGTCGACCTTCGGCCGGGCATGGGCGAGGCTATGGGCCGGTAACGGTTTCCATGGTTGAGAGGATTAGTCGGGTTCTAAATGGATCCCGAATACCTCTTCGACTTCGGTCGGGGCATGTGCGTATGTGTTTGACTGTCGTCCATACAAAAACTAGAGCCAAATAAAATCGAAAATACGAAAACGGATTGATCACATCTAAGGATATAAGAAATTTTGGAATATAAAAAGGGTTAAATTATTTAATTGTGGGGGCTGATAGAGGGGCATATCATGTTCTTGTTGACAGATTATCATTTTCAAAGCATAAATATTCTTGTTTTTTGTGATGTTTTCTGTGGGAAATCTTGATGCCAGTAGACAACTTCCAGAAATTAAATGAAGCGTCTTTTCCCATTCTCTAAAACAAACTTTGAATTCCTCAATTTCTTTCTTGAATTTTTTTCCTTTTACTTATTAATTCAACACATAAAGCTTATGCACACTAGACCCAAGTGATTAGTTGATTGTTGCACCAACCCTTGAGTTTTTGTTCAACATGACCATTTATAACCAAATTTATAGCATCTTGAACTTGCTTATAAGTTCATCAATAACACGTTGTTTTATAGGACATTTTTGTTCATATAAATTCACCGATGAAACAATTGGCATTTTGTATAAAGGAGAATGTCATAATTTGTATCCCCAAGAGTTTATATCTACTTTCTTAGGTTATAATCTCCACACACAAAAAATAGCTACAACACTTTCTGTTTTGTCAATTTCAGTATTGATTATATTATTAAAATATATACATTTATTTAATATAGCAATAACAAGTTGAAGATTTTAGAAAGTTCTTCAAATTTAAAGAAAAAACTATATCATCTTTCTTCTACTTTTTTCCATTTTTGCTAAGTCGGAAAAATTTATGTTTAAAAACTCTAAAATCTTTATCCCTCTTCATTTTGTAAAAGTTGTTAGAGATCCTTTAATTAACAGATCTCTCCAAACTTTGCGCATTATGATGAATACAAAAAACAACACATAACGAGGTTTGTAAGATGTACATTGAGTGAGATAATATACTTCAAAGATATAGCACGGGTCTCAATGGTTGGAAAAAATCTATGTAGATCAAATTCCAAGAAATTAATCAATTATTTTGTTAACAAGGATAAATCTTTTGAAGTTGTTGGTTTTATGTACATAATAAAATCCAATGTGAATTCTTGTAAAGACAACAAATTTAGCATATTATCTTGAATTTGATCATGTTTAACTTTTTTTTTTTTTTTGGATCAAGCATTTTTATGAAACAATAAAACTAAAGGTCAAGTTTGGCTAAGATGATAATAACTTTATGACACTGTAGCCATCTTTTTGTACTGCAACAAGCTTTCATAGTCCATGTCTAATTTAATTTTTTTTAAATTAAACATATATGAAATTAATGATTTTTCGATTAACATATATGCATTTTAATTTCTTATAACTCAATGACCTTCATTAATTAAAAAAGGGAAAAAAACACTTAATTAATACTAAAAGTTAATATGACTAAAATAGGCAGAAGAATAATATAGGAAACATAATTTTGGTTGATTCTTTGGACTATGCCTATATGCTTCCTTTCTACCATCCCCACTTCTTCAGGGTGGGGTGGGGTTGGTTAGAACTAAAATAATCAAAATTAATTAATTAATAAAATTATATAAATAACAATATCTCAATCAATCTTTCCAAGATCTAAATATACACACTATTTCCAATTTCAAAAAATAAATTAAGGGAAAAGTCCAAAAAAACCCAACGAACTATTCCATTTTGAATGGTTAAGTCCCTAAACAATTTTTTTGAACAAAAAAAACCATTAAACTTTCTCATTTTGAATGATTAAGTCACTAAACTATTCTTTTGAATAAAAAAACCATTAAACTTTTTCATTTTGAATGATTAAGTCCCTAAACATTTTTTGCAACAAAATAAATCATTGAATTTTTAAAACTTTGCTACTTGTATTTGTTTAACCTAAACTAACATAGTTATATTTTACCTTTAAAACCTTCATAGTCGGTTACATTTAATTTTTTTATTTTTACTAAAAGGGGGCAACTAACCAATTTTTGAAAGGTTAATGGTTTATTTATCAAAATGAAATTGTTCGAGGACTTAATTAATCAAAACAAAAAAGTTTAATGGTTTTTTCATTCAAAATAATAGTTTAGTGATTTAATTATTCAAAATGAGAAAGTTTAATGGCTTTTTTGTTCAAAAAAATTGTTTAAGGACTTAACCATTCAAAATGGAATAGTTTGTTGGGTTTTTTTAGACTTTTCCCATAAATTAAACATAAGTATAATGGATTAATTAATTCTCAACCAGAAAGATTTAAAAAAAATATGTAACTGAATTAATTAACTAGAGCTTAAGGGACAAATCAAGTTTTTGGGATTGATCATCTTGATTAGTCTTCAACTCCGGCCACCATAAACCGCCAATCCCATCCGTACCACCACCGCCTGAACTCATTCCGGTCCTAACCACCTCAAACCTCCCAACACCACCGTGAGACGTAGGGCCCGCCACCGCTGCTAAGTTGAGTTTTCCGATAGCCGGTTGCTGATCAACATGAGGTCTAGATGACCACCCTTTTGGTCCATAAAAGCTCTTGAATCCCGAAGAAGAGGAAGAAGTCGAAAACATAGAAGAAGAATTGGGTTTGTGGATCATTGAGTGTACCTGAATTCCAAGTGATCTATTGTTGTTGTTGTTATAGCCACCAAGGAGTGGAATTGAAGAAAGGGTAGAAGAGTAATTTGTTTGATGATGATCATGATGTTGTTGTTGCATATATGTATGTCCAAAAGCTGCAGCTGCTGAAAGAAAGCCCATTCTTTGTCCTCTTTTTGCAAGATTTCTTTCTCTTTTGTGGGCATTTTGGTGACCCCCAAGTGCTTGTGAGCTATAGAATTTTCTTTGGCAATAGTTGCATGAGAAAACCCTAGGCTGCTGATGTTGATTATGATCACTTGTATCTGATTGATGATCTTGTGGAGGAGTTGTACTACTTTCTGATGATTTATTACCACCCATCATGTTTAAACTATCAATAAGATTCAATTCTTGATTGAATCTTGATTCATCATCATAATCACAACTTTCTATCTTTCTTAATTCTTCTTCTTTTTCGACTTCTTGTTCTTGATCATCGTCTATGATTTCTTCTTCCTGATCGTCCAATAGATCATCTATTGGACGATCAGTAGAAGAAGAAGGAAGTAATTGATTATAGGATATTTCCATAAGTGGATTAATTCTTGGAGGGTTTGTTGTTGGTGTGAAATTGGAAGGGGAAAAATGAATGAAGAAAGAGGTAGTAGTTTATGGAAAGTGAATGGAGGTTGTGCTTTAAGTGGAAAAATACTATGTGAAGGAGGTTTCCTAGATAAAGACTAATTAAAGAGAAAAGAGATGATTTGAACTAAAGTACAGTATGATTTTAGGTAAAGCTTTTCACCTGACTCTTGAAACAAATTATACCCTAAGCTACTAAAGTTGTACCTTATCATTATTTAATATTTAATCACACCACATATCTAAAAGATATGATTTGAAGTGTGTGTATATCTATGTATATCATACATTATTAAGAAACTTGTACCTATCATGTGAACTTGTAAGAAAATTTATACTTGTCATAAATATATTATTAAAACCATACTCATATTTTTTTTATATTTTTTAATTTGTCAGGAGAGAAATATGATATTATTTTGAATTTTAATACTACCCAAGTTGAAAGAAATTAGAAAGATGTACTTTAGTATAATAATGGTCTAATAACATGTATTAAATGCAATTAGAACTATAGATTTAATAATAAAATAATTAACTTGCAAGATCATCATCCCTCAAGGGAGCATAGTTTGTCTTTATGTATGCTGGTCGACTTAATGTGCAAATTCAAACTCTCCGTCGTCTAAAGGGTGTTGGTTTTTTAATAGCAAATTAATATTTTATTATTCTATAGATTACTAGTTCAAGATTGCACATCATATCACTAATAAATAAATCCAAACTTCTTTTAGAAATAGAATTGCACCAATAAAGATGAATACATACAACTATATTGTTTTCAACGTAATTGTTTAACTTGTGTACGTTATCACGTGTATTGTAACATACAAAATTAATAAAACTAGTATATTTAATACAAAAATAAACTCTATAATTATATAACGCTCTAAATCTCCTCGTATCCTTGACTTCTACTTCATGCTATCGTTTAGAAAAGTCCATTTGACGGATAATATAAAATAATTAAGGGGGTTGCTATATATCCGTATCCCTTTATAGCTTCTTTTCACTTACATAAAGCAATAAGATAATTATATTAAAATTAAGAAAATAGAAATGGAAAAAAGGAATAAAGAGAGAAGTGAATTATGATTGGTGAAATTAAGAAGGAAACAGGAGGTGGAAACTTTGAAGATGTCCAATCATAACTCAACTGGCAGAAAAGAAATAGAAATAGAATTAGCATCTTTGCAACACCAACACATATCAAGAATCCACACTGTTTGTTTCTATTATTACTTACTATTATACTATACTTATGTACAACTTCCTATTGCATAATGTACAAATTACTATGCAACCATTTTCACTTCTTTCCTTTTTAATTCATCAAGATACTATTGTTAAAATATTCGCATTCTATCAACTTCATTTTCTAACGTCACCATATTAAAATTAAACTTATGTTTAGATTTAGATTTAGATTTAGTTCACTTTTCTTTGTGTTTTCAATTTCTTTTGATTCAATGTGATCACATTTTTGGAAGAGATTAAACAAGTTTAAATATTCTTGGAAGAGATTAAACCTGAAATCACCATGTACACACATAAATAGATATAGAAGGTTTAATACGAGACCAATATTTTTTTGTGAGATTTATAAGACCATAAAATCATACTAAAACTACAGAGGTACAAAAAACATCAAAAATTTACAACAAAAATTTACCTTCACAGTATTTTGCTATGAAGTATGGTCTCACATGATTGCATGTTTAGATATATTTTGTGTCGTGTATGTATGTATGTGTTTGTATGCATGTATGTGTACACGCACTTGAATGCATATACATGTATTTTATGGGAGAGAGTGTGAGTGAGGGAGCAATTAATGTTTTTGTGATATTACTTTTGTAAATACAACTAATGTGATACTTAAATGTTTGCTAAAGGATCGTTTATCAATCGCTTACCAACACTGATATTATCTTCACTTATCTTATCATATGACATTATCGGTCATCAAATTTGACTGTTGCTAAACATATCTTTAACCTCGTAAAGGCTTACTAGGTAAGAGCCATTTCTTTTACTTACTTGGTAAGACTCTCACACTTTGTTATGACTATTACCGGATCAGATTCATTGTAGTTTATATGTTCAATAAGTAAGGATTGTAAATTAATTGATACCGGTAACTCGTAAATGCTTATCTGAATAAGTATTTAGTAAATGCCCCTTACATATTTATAAGAGATTAATCTTTAAAGAATGGTTACATGAAGGACTTAGGATCAGGTGAGATAGGCCTGTAAACGAACCGAACGTTCATGAACCGTTCATGTTTGTGCGGTAGGAAGTTTGTTTATGTTCGTTCGTTTAATAAACGAACGAACACAAACAGAATTTTACGTTCGTTTAAATAAACAAACGAACATGAACAACGTCCTCGTTCGTTCAATTATGTTCGTGAACGTTTGGTTATGTTCGTTCGTTTATGTTCGTGAACCATCGTTCGTTTACGTTCGTGAACCGTTCGTTTATATTCGTTTATTTATGTTCGTTCATTTATATTAGTATATATAATTATTTATTTATTTATTGTATATTATTTATTAAGTAAATTAATTATTTAACTATGTTATAAATAAAGTTTAAAAGAATACTACAAAATCTCTCTCCTCTCGGGTAAAAACTTCTGGATGTTAATCAAGAATATGTAGGATTTTCTATTTGTTCATGTTCGTTTGTTAATGTTTGTTCGCTTATATTCGTCTGTGTTCGTTTGTGTTCGTTTACGTTCGTGAACCGTTCGTTTAAGAGTTTAATGAACGAACACAAATGAACATGAACACCCTCATGTGCTAAATGAACGAACACGAACATGATTTTTCGTTCGGTTAAGCGTTCGTGTTCGTGTTCGTGTTCGTTTAAACTTAAACAAGCGAACATGAACATGCCCCGTTCGTGTTCGTTCGGTTCGTTTACAGGCCTAGGTGAGACCAAGCTGTTATCGTGAGACCGCGTGAGACCAATACTTAACGTATGAAACTTCACAAAAAACACCGTGAATGTACATAAAACTCGAATACGCAGACCTAAAAATCACTTTCGATGCAAAAAAATATCGAAAACAAGCTAAAAAACAAAACCTTCACAGCTCGAGTTCTGTGAAGGTTACATATATATAATGCGAACCTTCACAAAAAAACTGCTGTAAAGGTTTCGTTTTTTAACCTTTATTTGGAAAAAAAATTTCGATAGTGTTTTTTAGTATGTTTTAACGATGAATGTTCAATTTTTTTTTACTTCACAAGTGTTTTGATGTCAAGTTTCAAGTAAAATATGTTGGTCTCACCGGTCTTATCAAAAAAGTTTGGTCTCACCAGAACTTAACTCTAAATGAAGAGAATAAAATTAAGATTGTGTTTTGAAAAATTGATGTTAGGCAAGGAAGCATATATACGTGGCAAAGGTGATGTGGGCTTTGTCCATTTTGTTAAGCTGACAAGTGGCCGACACTTACATGGTGGATGCTGACGTGGGTACAAGTGTAATTATGCTTTTTTTAAATCTAAATAATAGATATTTTACAATTAAAATAACATCATCAAATCTTCAAAGTAAAACCTAAGGATAAGTGTGATCTTGGCTTTTCATTACTTTAATTTTCTTCCAAACTTCCATCCTTTTTGCCAACTTTCACTCAAAATCTTTGGTTTCTTATTGCTTTTACTTTTTAATTTTCTTGTTTAAAAACTAATTTTAAAATCTTATAAGTTAAAATTAAATATTTATATTTATTACTGTAACCGGGAGAAAAAGATGCAAAAAATTGGAAAGATAATGGAATTCTTTGATATTCTAATCGTATTATATAATGGTCAATCGTCAATACATGGACAAATTTAGGCTGCAATAAGGTTGTGTGCATGTATACCCAATTTAATATTTCAGTGTATCAAAAATAGAGATCTTAAAGGTGCATGATGTACCTCGCTTTAAATTATGCTTCTCTAAATTAACAAAAAGTGGCTCTAATATACTAGTAGAATCTTTAAATATGATATTACAGGTTGCAATTTCAACTCTCTTTGCATTTTATTTCAGCTTTTTGTTAGCATGAGTTGAAAAAATAGAAAACGATGATCCACATTGATGTTGTAAAAAACTAGGGTACTTTCATTTACAAGAGAATCATGTTTTTTATGACTAATATTTGTTTTATTCTATATCAGGCAAAAAGTATTTTATGTATAAGATTGAAAGTTTTTTTTATTTAACTCCGTGTTAATTACATTTCATTTGTGTTTTGTTGTAATTGATTATTCTATTGATTAAGTAGCAAAAAGTTAAAACATATTAAAATTGACTACTTTGATAATTATACGTATTTATAGTTTCCTTGTAATTTCTAAAATAATAACAATCAAAATATTTTTATCATTTATTGCTTTGCAACAAAACTCCATGTGTGAGTTGCAAAGCCGAAAGTCCAAAACAATATATTAGACCATTAGTCTAGCAATTTCAAATCAAATAAAAAACAAAATTAGTTATTGATAGCTACAACTAGAGGTCTTTACTAAGGGTTTACAGAGTGTCACTTATCTTAACGAGTGAGCATGACAAGGACCGAAATCTTCCACAGTAAGAGTATAGAAAATTAAGAATCTTATTGTAACAGGGAACAATAAGCTTACCAGTAAAAGATGTCTACCAACAATCCATTTTGATGGTTGGGAATGTTACCCTGTAAAGAAGTTAGGATGGTGACTCTTACTAGTCGGTAAGCGTTTTGATAAAATATTTCAAATCTTATTTCTTTGTGAACAAAATTGCCACCACCCCCCCCCAACACCCCAACCCGGCTACCTGTAACAGGATACAAGTTTCACCTTTCATCAATATGGAACGAGCACTTAAAGTTCTATTGTCTTCATCAGACCTACAAAAATTCTTGTTCATCATTACATGAGATTCGCCAAAATAGTTAAAATCATCGTCAAAAATATCATATATCCTATTCATTTAAAATGACTAACAAAATCCAGTATGGCTCAACTTTGTTAGGAACTATTTCAATACTACAAGTGAAAGTTCATAATCATTACTAGGAACATATTTCACCTTCAAAATGGTCTTCGGAATTCTATTATGAATATGAAGGCTTACACTTCCAACACCTTCAATCTTTATCTTTTCCTTGTTCCTACTTTGATTTTCCGAGTTGTCATTTTGTGTACAATTTGTTGAGCATAGCTTGATCCTTGAAAGTATGCACTAGATTGACATGATCTAACACCCATTTTGATTTATTATGTATGTTCAAGAGTCAAATATGTAGTTATCAACAAGTCACCATCATCAATAGATTGTTCTCATCGTTTTTTCCCGATTTGGTCCATTTTGTGTACAATTCAACTTTTTCCTTTCCTTTCAAATTTCGTAAACTTTCAATTTATCATGACTTGTGACTAATGAATCTACATATTCGCCCATCTCTATGCAATAGTAACATACTGCATCATTCATTTATATATCCTTCTTTAGTTAGACTTCGATCATCATCTTCAATCTCCACCATTTCAGTTCTTTTTCTTTAGATTTTTTTTTTGTAACCAGTAATTTTCTTTGTTTTGAGAAGTTATCACTCCTTGCCATACTTATGTCATCTTGCAATACCTTAAGCGCATCTTCAAATATTGCTATCAACATAGTCGGCACAAATGGCTTGTAGGGTTTGGATAGTGATTGTTTCATCTTAGATGAACCTCACACGTTAATGAATAAGAAGGATGTTGGATATGCCTGATAAGTATGCCAAGAATTTAAGTGTAAGGTTGTCTGGTAATTTATTCCACATTTATGGAATTCAGTATTTTTGAGCTTACTCATTCATTTAAGTAGGGTGGGGGTTGTAACAATCTATTTCACATGTACATAAAATGATATATGTAAGGTTCTTATAAATGGGATCAAAGTTGATCATTGTGCCATCAAAATGGCAAGGCAAACTCATTGAGGAAATGGGTGTTTGTATATCTTAGGCAAATCAGAATTTATTAACAAGGAGAATGTTCGGTAGGCTTGACAAGAATATTAGGAATTTAAGTGAAGGAGTTTGTAACAAGTCGTACCATATTAATAGAAATTAGGATCTTGAAGCTTGATAATTGATTTTAAGTAGGGTACAGGCTATAACATGTCCTACATGGCTAAAATATCATATTTATAGCACTATAAGGTCATCTTCCAATTGAATATTGAGATCAAAACTTTGATATTAAGCTATATCTTTGATCACACTAAAATATGCAATAAAACAACCCCATAAGGCCATAACATAAATAGGAAAAGAGGGTTATTTTCTCTAAAAAAGCACAACTAATAACAAAAACTTCGAACAACATATATTTCACATTGTGAAAACTTCTAATCAAGATCTCTACCAATCAGATGCGTATCTTAAACGTCTCTAGCCTTTTATTCTAAAAATCACAATTATCCAACGATCGACAAATTCAAAGCAGTGGTTTCTTTTAGTTGCATAGAAAAGGTACATTTGTGAATCCTTCATATGTTATCACACCCAAATGATGTTTTTGAAGCTTTTCACCTAAGGGTTGTACAATTCTTATCTCAAAATATTTCTGTTCTCTCTTTCATAATAGTACAAACAAACAAAAAAGTTAAAGTAATAACAACAGTGACTACTTTTGTACCAACTATAAGAATTTAATGGTTAAAACTTAAAATAAAGAAAGTTTGTTTCTTTTTTTCTTTTAAGAAATAAAAGAGTTGTTGCAATTAATGTGTGGGAGTGGGGCAAGGGAGGAGTAGTTACTAAACATGGCATATGATTCCACATGATTCATTGCATGTCTAATCCAATAAAAAAAGTAAGTGGATCAAATCTCTTTACAAGATTTCTCTGTCTTTGTTTTCTAAAAACAAAACATCAAACACATTACTACACATAAACATAAACAAACACCCCTTAATAATGACTACTACCTTCTAAACCTTTTAACATCATATGCCTTAATTTCAGCCTCATGTCAACATCCAAATTTACCTTCCTCTTATGTTTGCCTTAAAAAAAAGGCCAAATCTCTTTCATATATCATAAAAAGGTGAAAAAAACCTACATCCATATCACCCAAGACAATAATTGAACACCAATTTTAACTTACAATCAACATGTGGCAAAAAAAGGCTCGTACGAAAATCACGACATGAGCGTGTGTGTGTGTGTGTAGAGAGAGAGAGAGAGAGAGAGAGAGAGAGATCGAAGGTCAGGTTTCGGTGAGAAGTGTAAGAAGTGATTATCAACCGTTGGGTGTACATGGATGCACCGAGATAACATACAATGAGATGCAACAGATCAATCCCTTCTATAGCACAATTCATGGGAGCGCATGAGGTTAAAAGAGATCAAGTATTCAGATCTGGTTCTCATCGTTAACTCAACTTCTCATTTGATCATTTGCCTATAGAAGATAGATCATTAGATATACTATGTATTGGCAAAGGATTATATGAGAAAATGACTTAGAAGTTTGCCAATAGATAGATATACCATGTATTCGCGAAGGATCATATGAGAAAATTACTTATAAGGGTTAAGGTGAGTGCGCTAAGAAGAGTCTAGCCCATTCATCACGTATAATCTCAAACTTATCCCATGAATGACAAGGCTTGATCAGATGCATCTCGATATGTCGTATCCTAACATGCATCAAAGGGTGAATATCTCTTCTTACCCTTCTCATGATAACTTCACTTCTCACCAAAACCCATACACACACACATATATATACACATGTGTGTAAGTTAAAATTCGAAAGAGAACGCATTCATTTTATAGAAATGTAAGAACAACACTATAAAACATGATAATACATGTAAATGGGCATGGTGGTATACTAGTGACTTGGCCTACGATTGTCGCACTAAAAGTCATCTTAGTATCATATTCGATTGAATATAGGGTCAAGTTCAATAAATAAATAAAAACCACAAAGAAATGGAAAAGTGACCTATGCAGCATGCAAAATGTATAAAAGTAATTTGTCAGGTATGTACATATGCATAAAATACACATGCATATAGAAACCAAGGAAATATTTTCAATTACTTTCATGCACATATGACATGCATTACCGCACAAATGAACTGACATAAGGGTGTTATTAAGTTTTCCATTTTTTGTAGTTATCCATCATCCCATGAATCCAAGTCTCTCTCTCTCTCTCTCTCTCTCTCTATATATATATATATATATATATATACACTATATAGAGGGAGGTTCATACAAGAATAACCCCATTTGCAAGAACAAAGGAACCCATTTTGAGCCACACATTGATGTGGAACCCACATCACATATGATCCAAAATTATTCCTTTGTTCTTGCAAATTGATTTTGTTCTTGTTTGAATCTTTCTCATATACACACACAAGTAAAACCATGAAGTTGACAAATTCCACATTAGTCCCTGGATTTATATAATTATAATGGCCCAGAATTAGACCTAGCAAAAACTAACACGACACGCTAACCCGACACGAAATCGACACGAATTAAACGGGTTTGGGTAACAGCTTTCAACCCGTTTAAGTAAACGGGTTGACACGACACGACACGAAAATTAAACGGGTAAGGTCAGGGTCAAACATATCAACTCGAAAATGACCCGACTAACCCGTTTATACATATATGTGTGTGCGTTTATGTGTGTATATATAAAGATTTGTTTTACTTTTTTACTAATTTACGGTTTATTTAGATTTTTAATATAATAATGTTAATGGATTTGGTTCAATCTTATACGTTTGAATTATAAAATTTAGATTCCTAAACTTTTGTGAATTTTTTATTTTTGCTTTTTAATTTTATAAATGTTAAACGGGTTTAACGGGTTAAGCGGGTCACCAATTTATTAAACGGGTCGGGTTAGGGTTGAGATTTCTGACCCGTTTATTAAACGGGTCGGGTTAGGGTCAAGCATTTTCAACCCGTTTAACTTTGAACCCGACACGAACTCGACACGACACGACACGTTTGCCAGGTCTACCCAGAAGCAAGCCAAAGCTCACGGCTGCAGTTAAATAGACAGACTCCTTTCAATATATAACTCAAAAACAAAAAAAAAAAAATCAAAAAACAACTAAGCATCAAATTTACACAATCAACATTTGAGAATGCACAAGATGATAAAGTGCAAGTTTTAACTCACCATTCTCAACACTTTTGATGCAATTGCAGCCAACTTTCGGCTTCAAGCTCTCCTATGTTAAAGGTATTCGAAGAGATATTTCATCCCAAGTTTATACAAAACATCGAGGTTTTCTTGAAATCCCCAAAAAGACCATACCAAAACGGTTGGTGAAACTTGTGTTACCAACGAACAAACAATTCAGCTAGTAGCAATTCATTGTGCAAGAATGATTCAAACACTTGAAGCCTTGTAGTTTGCAAAAATGTTGATTCTATACTACATTTACTACAAAATTTTATTTATACAAATGAAGCTATGGCATAAATGTACCTCAACAAGTGCAGTCACCACAATGGTTTGCTATTTTGTCAGCCAGTAAATCAGAATCAAAAATGTGCAGACAGAGGCAACTAAAGAAAGAATTATAGTGTCCATAGACTTCTTTTTGTTTATCGCCGAGATAATGCTATTCACCTGTAAGTAGCACCAACCACAGTTTGTTAAACGTTGAACTAATATTAAGGAAAAAGAAACCATTAATTTAAATCATCATTGGCCAACCAAATTTCTTCTACGAATGTAACCAACCATTACTTGATAGACCAAAATGGAAATTTATGAAATAGTTGGATCAATCTTTTGTAGTTTAGCCAAATCAAGTAGTGCAGTATCTTAAAATGAATTGATTCAAATACTTACAGTTGGGAGGCGACTGCTAACGTTGCTAAGCTTTGAATTGACACCTCTAAATGTTGACCGTTGAAACACAAGCGCACCAAGGGTCTCTTGTGCTTGAGATATTACACCGTCCGTCTACATCAACATGGTTAGATGGAACAATGAGTATATACTCAAATCAATTAAATAAACCTTTACAATAAGTTAAGCATATAATCAACTTTGTCAACTTGTGTTCATTAATCAACTTTTGGCAACTTGGAGAGAATCATAAGTCTTTCCTAAGTAAATTGTACCAATGAAACAATGAAATTAGTATTTAGAGAGGTTGTCTACCTCACTAGTATTTGAACTGAAAAGTAATTATAATGTACTATTGTATCAAGGAAAGATGTTTATCATATAGAAAAAATTATATTCTTACATAGATAAACTGCTTATGCTTAAGGAGAAAACTAAATCACCACTTATGCAATTAAGCATAAGTAACGGGCTAAGTTTTCAGTCTTTGAAACCAAATCGCTATGCTCAATTTGCTGGGAATGCAAACCTCCCAACAAACCAAAACCAAGGAGGTTTGGGACTTTGGGCCTTCAAGATTAAACCTAATATCTTATTATTAAATTTAATTATTCTGTCAAGAATCTAAACAAGAAACATGTTCCTTAAAGAAACTGAAAAACGGATTGGGTTCAACTCACCTGTCCTGTACTTCTTATGATAGTAGCACGCTCCTTAAGTAGAGACTGCTCTTGGGATCCACCACCCTCTTCTAGATCTAATCTTGTTCTGTCAAACTCCCTAAAATCTTCAAGCAGTGATGCATGCTCTCTCTTGGCTCTGAGGCTAGAACGAAGTCGATTGAACTCCTATAATCAACCAATTTTAATAAAAAAACGGAATTAGAAAGCAGTAGGAGTCAGGCAGAGAAGGGTCATTGATGTATTATGATTATAAAAAAGTTAACGTAATTAATAACAGGTGTCTCCGATGATCATGGTCATTTGGATTTTGCAAAGGTTGGAGAGGGGAGTTTTTCTATGCAACATTCCCCTTGCATTATGCAAAGAGACTACTTCCATAACTCAAATAGGTAATCTTTTGGCAACAAAGGAATAACTTTATGGTTTGTTTATCCAACTTCTAGCCTGAAAAACATACTCATCTAGTAAGCTTGAGATATGAACAATTTAATGATGTGATTTTTCTCCATGTACCAACTACCAACCTAATCAACTTTCTGTATGGTTTATCCAAATTATAACACCATGTCTTGCATTTCCAATCTTATTTTAAGTTTATACTTTATATCCACAATACCCAAAATCATGACCTAGTATGTAATAGATGGTTTTAATGAGGGATTAATGATATAAAGTCTTAAAAGTCAAGTCCAGGGACTACAGTGGACTTGGTTGGAACCTGTTGTAACCTCAATCCAAAAGAGACATGGGATACTAGGAGGAGATTTTCAGGGAAGCTAGTTGAGAGGGATGAGAAATCCGGTCATTGTGTCATTGTGATTATTGTCAAAGAAGCCACCAAATATAACTCTCTCCATTCGTTTCTCACAAAATCAGAAGGAAGTGCAACAAGGCAACAAGAAACAGCAAGGTTTTAGTGTTCTTTAAGCAAAAACTAAGCAGAAGTTACAGGTTTCAATAGAATCAAGCAATTGAAGGTATGATTTATATGTTTAAACTTCGTTTTGATGTTGGGTCAGTAGCATATGATGGTGATCTAGTGTTTAGACCATCAATTGGGTCAGGAATGAAGCTGGAAGGTTGTTGAAACGATGAAAAAAGACCCATGATGGTTGCTCTAATCTAATGGTCAATGTATAAAGATTTGATTTTGATATATATTATGGTGTTAAATCAATGTCTAAGCATGTTTAAAGATAGATATATTTGTTATAAGCTGTTCGTATGCAAAATGAGTGAAAAAAAATGGACCAAGCACGATTTAAATGTCTTGGAACAGCCATTGGTGCACATTGATCAACTCTCGGTATGCAAGTGACTTGCACGGGATTTCGAAAGTCCCTATGCAGAAAGTTGCAGAGCCACTAACTTAAACACGACTTGTGCAGTCGCCACAATGTCATGTTGGTCATGTAATGCGAGTTCCAACTTGTATAGGAGTCACATAAGCCCGACAAGCTCAAAAAACGACTTGAGACTTGAGAGATCACACATAAGTTGCCAGAAGCAGACTTACCTCGCAAAAGGTGGGAGAAAAGACCCCCAGTCAAAAGTCTGATCCTTAAGTAAACAAAATAGATTTTTTTTAGTCTCTCACTACTTCCCCCACCCAGTCAAAACTATTGACCTTAAGCAAAAAAAATTACTGTCTCAGCCCTATCCGCCATTCCCAAGCCTCACCGCAACAGCCAAAATTAATAAAAATTATAACCTAAAGAAAAGCTATGTATATTTAAACCATTATGGCTAAATGTTAAATTGGGTTTTGATTTTACTAAATATTAATAAAGTAGATATGCATTTAGTGATATAGTAATTTTATATAACTTCTATTTCTATTATATATTATGTTGACTAAACAAGCTCGATGGCCGACGCATGTTAAACCTTGAAAGGTGCTCTGGGATATTAGACAATACAAGAGACATCAACCAAAAAATCGAAGAAGTCCTGCGCAATCAACAGAAAACCCCAAAAAAGAAATCCCTCAAAATGAACCAAAAAACTTTTAAAAAAACTCATTGAAATCAAACAAAAAACTGAAAAAAATCCCTCAAAAGGGTGAAACTCGCTAAAACAATATCGTGTTTACGCCTAAGACATAGTCTTGCATCTTCCTCAAAAGGTCAATTCCATTTGTAAAGAATGTATTTTATTCTCCAAATCAACACAATTAACCTTTCCCCGCGTTCACTTTTCCCCATGGTCAAACAGTGACTCTACGGATCGTTTATAGACCTTAAATGTGCAGCTGTTCGACAAAAATCATGGGTCCGTCCGATGTTGATGGCCGGTGTGCCCTCAATCAACGATTACAATATAATTGAGTGTTTATGTTCAAATAAGTATGTGATTACAATATAAGTTAGTGTTCATGTTCAATAGTTTGTTCATACATTTAGTATATATGCCATATTGCCATGTGTGTAGGTACCGGTCACCTAGTTCAAAAAACCTACATGATCATAAATCAGGTGAGTTGCATGCAACTTACAAGGCATGATACATGTCTATATATGTTTTCAGATGACTGCATGCTGTGTGTTTACATGTTTTAAACTGTTTAGCATAATAGAATATTTTTAAATGTTAGCTATGTTACGCACAAACAACGGTACTGTTAGTATGAGTCTAAGTACACACCACACAGACCAAGACCATATGTTCTGTTCAGAAAGAATGATAGTGCAAGTTCAATTAGAACTGCTACAAATCGTGAAGGCCTATGTATTGTGTCAAATCAGCGTATTAGGTGTTCCCCACAATGCAGATCAACAAAGAGCTCAGAGTACAGATTATACGTGTGCGTATGTTTATGTGAATGTTTTACATGTTATTATCCAGCATTTCAGTATGAAAGACAACTTGGGATCTGTAAAGCCATGATTTTCACATTAAATATTTCAAAATTGTTTTAGCTCAAAAACCAAGAACTCATTGAGCTTATTAGCTAGCTATTGATACATATTTCAAAGTAAGGCACCAGTGGTAGTGGTTAGGGGAAGAAGGTCAAGTGGAGTACTAGGCGTAGTTAGGATGATGCACAGTAAGTAAAGACTTCAGCAGCATATGTTTGGTTTTAATTGATCTATGTTCATAAAATTAGCCATGTATTGTGTAAAAACGCGTCTCCGCTTCCATTAGAGAGGATGGCGAGCAGGGGTGTGACAATATCAAAATAGATGCAATAAACATGTACTTGTAATTTCACATGCAAAAAGCTTTTTAACATTTGCATCACGATGCTACAAAAAGAATAGAAAATGGAAAGAACCATTATCCTTTATAAAAAACCATTTATCCTTTATAAAAAATATATAAAGGAGCAAGCAAGAACTAAGGTGGCGTTTGGTTTGCTGGAATGTTTCTGAAGGAATTGGAATTGGAATTGGAATCTGTAGGAATTGGAATCCAATTCCATGTTCTGTTTGGTTGGTAGGAAATTGAATTGGAATTCAATTCCATAATCTGTTTGGTTGGTAGAAATGTTTGATGGAATTGGAATTCAGATATGTAAAATGACATAATTGCCCTTTGTAATATAATATATATAATATTAATAATGTAATATATGTAATATTAATAATGTAATATATAATATATATATATAATGTTAGGGGTGGGTTCAAATGTGAACCACTTTTTGGTTGTGAACGTGAGGACAACCGAGAGAGCGACACGTGGCGGATGACTACACGCCACGTCAAGTCCACGGCGGATGACTAGGCGCAATTCATGGGAGGGCATTGAATTAAAGAGGGGACCACACTCAAAGCCGCCACGTGTCGCGCTCTCGGTTGTCCTCACATTCACAACTAAAAAGTGGTTCACATTTGAACTTTCCTCTATAATGTTAATAATATAATATATGTCACATAGACACAAGCAAGTCAGATCGATCACTTCACCACAAACCAGATCACTTCGCCGGTCTGTTTCACAACCACCGCCACCGGTGACATTCTCAAGCCGGCGGCCGGCGACGGCTTGCTATGCCGCCACAGACCGGCGACGGCGTCGTTTACACACCCACAAACCGGCAACGGCGGAGAGCAGTAGCGGTCGTCGTTCATAGTGCAGCGGCGGCCGCCGGCGTTCAGAGAGCAGCGGCGGTCGACCCACTTTACTGCAGCGGCAGCGGTCTTCGTTCAGAGTGGCTGGCGGTCGGAAGTGCCAGTAGCAGCAACGATGGTCGATGAAGGGTGGCCGGCGGTCGGAATCCAGTAGCAGCAACGGTGGTCGCCGACGACGTCCAGTAACAGCGGCGCGGTGGTGGCGACATCGGGAGCAGTGATCGGAGGTCAGTAGCAGCAAGTGGATGAAGATCACGGAGGTCAGCGATCGGCTACCTGCTGTGGTGGACAGCGGTTGTGGTGAACAGCGCTGGTCGACGGCGGTGGTGGTCGGGGTGTCGACGGCGGTGGTGGTCGGTGGTGGTGGTCAGTGGTGGTGGTCAGTGGTGTTGAAGATGAAGAAGAAGAGATTGCTGTTGTAGGGAAAGGGTAGATGGGGTTATAATGGTAATTTTCCACATTCCCATATCCATGGATTTTGAAATCCCTCCATCCCTTGAAGGATTTCAGAATCCCATAGCTGAGGGATTTCAATCCCACATCTGAATTCCAATTCCCATCTTCAAATCTAACCAAACAGAGGAATGTGTAGGAATTGGATTCCAATTCCTTAGGATTCCCAAGGAATCCCTCCAACCAAACAGCCCCTAAGATTCTCAACTTCTTTTCCTATCACTCTTTTTCATTCACCGTTCCACTTTTTTCAGAAGAAGGCAAGAGCATGCAAATGAGTCAAAACTCAAAAAGCTCAAGCCAATGACACAAATCGTGGTAATTTTACATATGCAGTCATCCAATGACTATATGTCCCTAGAAATCTTTCTAAAAAAGGCCTTTCGCTTTAAGCCCATCAAAATGTTGTTCTGGGAGAAAAATATAATGATTAATTTCATGTATAGAAAGTTGATGATTTGCTATCTGTTAGTCAAGTTATGAATCCAATAAGCTAAATGAACAAACAATATATTGCAAGTGTTCATCCACCTACAGATGAAAAGGCAATGAAGTACATAGGAATAGCTGTTACCTGAGTAAGATCATGATGAATTTCCTGATGACGAGTCAATGTATGAGAAAAGACTTCTGCCCCACCGGATGACACCCAAGCTTGCATTTGCGAAATTACATGTTGTAGCTGTTTAAGTAGCTGTTCTATGCTGGACCCAATATTACTCTCACTACCATCATCACCTTTTGTAGACATCAGCTTACGATATAAATGCATCTGATCATCCAACTCTGCTTCAAGATTTCTCGCCTACAAAGATATCCAGAAACATAAAACAAAGTTTAAGTAAAGACTCAGCTAACTTCAGGGGAGAGCATGGAAATAAAGCTACAAATTCTAAATAATGTATGATTTGAAAATGCAACTCTGTAAAGTGCCCACACGAATTAAGGGGGTTAGGATATGACAACAACCTAAATTGAAACAAATTTGAAGAAGATTGCTTTGTTGGTTACTACTTGAGCATAGGCTAGATACTACACTAAATACGTAACCAATTTTAGTTTTAGCAACGTGATACATGAAAGTCTACATCATATTTAGGCATTGTCCGGTAAAAATAAGCTAGCTTATAAGCTAGTACATGTTTGGATGGACCATAAGCAAGCTTATAAGCTAGCTTTTTGAAAAGCTATGGAGAGTAGCATCTAGTGACTTATGAGACTTTTTATTCTTTTTATTCCAAATATACCCTTGCTACTTTTTACACTACAATTTTTAAACATGTCTTTTTTTGTCATTTTACAATCATAAGCTAACTTATCAGCTAGATTTTGCCAAATGCATCTTATTCATCGTCAGCTAGCTTATCCGTCATAAGCTACCTTATCAGCTAGTTTTTGCCAAATGCATCTTATTCATCAGCTACCTTATCAGCTAGTTTTTGCCAAATGCATCTTATTCATCAGCTACTTATCAGACATAAGCTACCTTATCAGCTAGTTTGCCAAACATAGCCTTAGCATCATCTTAAAAGTAATCAGTGAATAAACGCACCACTAGCATTCAGATAACTTGCAAATAGTTTCACTATCTCCTACCAGCTTGATAATGACTCCCTAAGTACCCTAGCAATAGCTAATCATTCAAAACCAATGCCATATATATATATATATATATAGAGATACCAAACCCATAGGGCATAACAATTTCTTCTTTCCATCCATTTTAAAACTCAAAATCAGAACCAAGGTCATCATACTACTTGAGCACCATACCTCAAACAAATCATTTCAGATACTAATCAATACTTTTAGCACAACAATTGCAATTTCAACATCCAAAAACAAAATGTTCAGTCTAGATCTACAAAAACCCTAATTAATCCAAAACACTCACAGGACCTAAAAAGGATCCTAAAACCAATACACAATAAAACTTCCCTAGACCCTAATCTAACCAAAAAGCACCAAATTACATTGAAATCTGACATAATTGCATGATATGAAAACGGAAAAATTGAAACTCAACCATCAAAACTATGATTTATGTACATAAAAGATGAAGAAAAATGAAATATGTAAAGAAAGATAGAAAGAAAGAAACCTGTTTCCGTAAGGAGTCCCAAGAGCTTGGCGCATCCATGGAGGAATCTGTGTTCCCCCAAAACAATTCAATGAGAGAAAGAGAGAAATTCTTCAGAATCGTTAGAGACCATAGACGCTTGAAGACGAAGAAGAAGGAAGGAAGCTAATTTCATTTGCTCATTATAATAAATCATCACTATTCATTTACTTTGTTAGAAATTTCATATTTGGCAAATATAAGTTAAACTAACCGGTACATGTTTTGATGGATCGTAAGCTATCTTAGGCTATACGTAAACGCCTCTCTTGAGCTGAGGGGCTTCATGACGGGGCTCGGCGTGGTCCGGTAGGTATGCGTACGACCTCCGCAGGTTGGGGGCGGCTCGGGCAATCAGTTTCCACAAAACAATTGAATCGCCCTATCTCTCCCTACTCTTTTTCTCTCCCTATCTCTCTCTACGCTCCTTTTCTCTCTCTTCTTTTTTATTTAAGTGTTAGGTTATTTGATTTAGTGGGTTGTGGTACTTGATAGAGTGGACTTGTGAAAGGCTTATAATGGGTTTATGGTAAAGTTGAGTGGGTTTAGGCTCAGAAGGTTGCACTATCGATAGCCTTATAGGCCGTTTATAAGCTAGTTCAGGACCTTTTTGTAGCTTTCTCCAATTATGTTTTTATTAATATTAATTTATCATACCTAAGATATCTTTTTTGGTTATTTTACATACGCATAAGCTAGTTTTTGTCATACATAATTTATTAATAAGTTAGCTTATCAGCTACTAGTTAATTTATCAGCAAGTTTGTCAAACGCGTTCTTAATCTAATTCTAATCATTTTTGTTAATTCTAGTAGACGATTTGAGGTAACTTCAAATGGTTATTTTACAATAAGTTACATATTTTAGTGCTTTTTTTATTTTACAAGTATTATAATTAATCTTGAAACAACATCCAAATATGTACATGTTAATGACCAATTACTTGTAATTAAAACCATATCATAACCATTAATTAAATGTAGTGATTGTGACATTCAATCATTCATCATTGTTTACATGTGTTATTGAACAACTCATTATTAACCACAAAATTGCACATGAAAAATATACCATACCATACCAAACATAAAAATTTGGTGTCAAGAAAATTATAAACATACAATTCCTGTTTCCATTATTATTATTTATTTATTTTAAAAAAGTTCATCTAGGTTTTACTTTGAATATATCCTTAGCAATTTTATAATTAAGTTATGATCGTCTAAAATTAAGGTTGTGTTAAGTAAGATGACAAGGTAGTTGATAGTTGATAAGCTAGTAATGAATAAATTATATGTTTAACACAAACTAGCTTAAAATTATGTAAAATGACCAAAAAGGTTATTTTAAAGTATAACAATTAATAGTAACAAGGGTATAATTGGGAGTGCTTTGCCGTTATACCCATAACGGTGCTCCCCTTTGCACATATACCCATACCGTTACGCCGTTATAACGGCGCTATAACGACGCCATAACGGCCCAAAACGCCGTTATAACGGCCCAAAACGCCGTTATAACGGCGCAAAATCCCGTTATTTGACTGAAAGTGCATAACGGCCCTTATAACGGCCTTTTAGGGGTATTTGTGCAAAGTGGGGGTGGGGCTTGTGCATACACATCAATTACTGTATAATTGGATAAAGCTATAAAAGCTCTTGAAACGCTACTCTAACTAACGTTTCAATAAATCAGTTTATGGTATATCCAAACATATACTAGCTTATAAACCAACTTATTTTTACCAAACACGGCCTAAACTTGAGCACAGAATGCTTGTGCCAGGGCTCAAACACGAGTTAATGGGATATTTCACCATATTTCTTAGGATTTTTGCTAGCATGCCATCCCTTGTGGTTTTATTATTTTTCATATGAAACTAAATTAAGCATTACTACAACAAATTAATCTAATTTCATCCACCACCATCATCATCATCATAACCACGTTTCAGGCCACCTTCACCACCACTCACACTCAACAACAGCAACCATTGCCACCATAGTCACCTCCATGTTCATGTATCCTCACAAAGTTAGCAACAATTTCACATCCAGTTTGTAAATAATCATCAACATAGAAACAATGAAGAAGCAAAACACAGTGAAAAAGTTAAGATTGTTATTGAAACAACTAACTGTAATAATTTACAGTACTCAAACTACAAGACCCTTGAGGTATTTGGTTACATAAAAAAGAAGAAGACCATCAAACAGACAACAACTCTTTTGCCGATTGTGTACACAAACAACGCGAACCCATACTACATCAAACAAACTCACAAATTACGTTCGTTTCCTACTTACTTCTCCCCATCTTCCACGCCTAAACCATACAACACACCCGCATACTTCTCCGTGTTCCCATTAAAGTAACCCTCTTTCAACTTCTTGAAAGCATGAGAAGTAAGCAAACTATCCGATCCAGCCTGATGGCAAACACCGATCCTCTCAACCTCCAATATCTCCGCGAGTTTGTTCAATCCACCGTGAAGATGGTTGCAAAACCTCATCAAATGCTTGATGTCATAAACAATCGGGAAATAAATCTTGATCAAATCAAAGAACCCCGCTTGAGATTTCGGCAATTCTTTGCGAGTCAACAACTTAAGCAAGTACCCGAAATCATACCCGCTATGAAAAGTCACCCAACATATGTTATCGTTCAAAACGACCCCCGAGGACATCAAGAGCTCACCGAACCGATTCGCATCGATACCCATCTCGCTGTTCTTCTTGAAATCGATCCCGCACTGTCTCAACATCTCGATGGAGTCGTTAGCAAAGATGTCTTCATTAACGTTAAACTCGCGGAAATTAAACTGCCAAATGCAGGGCTTATCGGTACCGCAAGTGGGCAGGTTCCCATTCTCATCAGAGAAAGTGAGACCCAACTGAATCAACTTCAACATATCAACATTATCCTTCAAAGTCACATAGTTATAGTCATTAATGTTCTTAAATTGAGCCAATGGGCGAAGAACAACACCTGGGAACTCGGTATCCATTGCGATATAAGGGTAATCATCAACAATCTCACGGATCAAAGCAAACTCTTGTTCAAGATTATCATTCCAAACCTCCCTGATTTGAACAGAATCAGTCTTGGGCAACACAGCAGACATGTTAAAGATTCAATTTTTACTTATGGGGTTTTCTCTTTCTTCAAAGATTCAAGCAGATCTGCAAATAAATCATACAAAAAAAGAAAAAAATTCAAAAAAAGACCAAAAAAACCCTATCTTTAAAAAAAATCAAGAATCTAAATCAAGAACCATAGTAATTTCAAGAAATCTTTAAAATCAAAACAAACCCATAAATGAAGAGCGATTAGATGACCAAATAGGGGGAAAAGATTACCTTTTTGAACAGGATGGATTAGTGGGATAGATCTTGGAGTTGTGGATCGATTTGAAATGGGTTTTCTTGAATCAAGATTGGGGGAAATTAGGGTTTGATTTTGGGGTCAACGGATTTGAAAAATTGGAAAAAAGGGGTTTGTTTCAGGGATCCTCGAGATGAGAAGGAAGAGAGAGAAGGGGGGGATTAAGGGCTCCTTAAATCAACTGGGGAAGGCAGTGTGAAAGGAGAAGAAGAGAGAAAAGGGAAAGTGACATTCTTCTTTAGTGGTGAAAACTGGCTTAAACGGTGTCGTTTCGACGTGGTATGGTGTGTATCAATTTGGTACCCTAGAGTTGACCATGTTACAGAAATTAAAATTTTGTAATGTGACTTTTCAAAGTCTGATTTTGTTGAATGGGTCTTTGGGAATAGGAGGAATATGAATTCCCACTCTTCAAAATATATTTTTATGTTTTCATTTGATTTATTTCATTATGTAAATGTTTTTGTTTCCGTATGGTGAAGGTTAGAAGTTTGATTTCTGTTGGAGTCCATTGTTGGGGATTTTTCTTGAACGGGTGTCGGGTTCGAATCTGAACTGATGCCTTGAAGCCCTTTAAATGGAAACTGGATGGCTAAGTTGGGAATGGTTATTCTCCTTGGAGATGTTTCGAACTCGGGTCATCGTGATTTGGTGCCATAGTGGCACGATGATACTTCGTTGCACCAACATGTCGTTCAAAAAAAAGTTATTGTTCTTTACATTTTCACCGTCACATGCTCACCTCATAAATCGAACCCGAGTAGATAGGAATGTGTCCCTCTCAGGGATGTTACCGACCACGAGGCTACTAATGTTTTGATCGTGTTATTGTATCAATTTGTTGTATAATACCGTATATACTTTAAAATTATAATGAGGATACAAGTTTTTTTTTTGGTGAAGTTTGTTTGCAAAACTTTTCTTTCACCTTAGACTTGAGTTTGAATCCCGTTAGTTTCATTTTCATTGTTTTTAGTTTCAAAGTTTTTTTAATGTTTTTATGAATAATATCCTTATATTTGTTTTTTATAATCAAATAATGCTACTATTTAGAAAAATTCTTGAGTTCGTCCCTAGCTCCGTGTTACGATTGTGGTTCATTGGATTTACAAAATGTATTCATTACTAAAAATAGCACCCCCATAAAGCAATGAATAACAAAATTATCTCGTTCAATGTAACTAACTCAACCTTCATCGGAATTCAAACAAATCTCGAGTAGGATTATGGCCAACAAACATTGCATCATAATCATTAAATATCACGTTCACTCACCAAATAGAGAAAAATCCCTACCGTCTTGATTTGTTGTATTTTTGACATTTGATGCAAAGTAAGTTAGGAACATAGACTTAAATTTCCATACTAGAACCTATATAATTACTTCAAATTATAGATATGTACGTCGTTAATGCTATTTCTTATTGCTTTAAGGCGGAATTTTGCTTCCAGTTAAACCAATAAAAGATTATGAAAGTCTTTGACATTGGGTTATAAAACGACTTTCAGTTGAAGTTAAAATGTAAAGCATTATATTGTATTTGTATTTCATTATTGACAAAGACTTTTTGGCCTGTAATGCCAAACCATCTAATTATAATGTTGTCTTGATTGTGAATGAACTCTTTTTAGGGTTATTCATAAAACTTGAAAACCCAGCCAAACTATTGATCCAAAACTAAATAACCGATAACCGAAAATTCCAAAAAAAAATTATAAAAGAAAACAAAAAAAACAGTTATAGTCGGTTTTGGTTTTGAATTTTAGATACTTGAACCAAACCGAATATAAAGTGTATTTAATGATGAATTCATATTATTAGTTATGTATTTATCAACCTAGAGCTAAATAAGTAGTTTTAAAAAGAAGATTGTCAAACATTACAATGGATGAGTAAATTTGACGGTACAACCTCGTGAAAGAGTCGATATTAACCAAAAAAAAATGATGTTTTTAACCAATTAACTTATTTTAATTTGTAGCTCTTTGATTATTTTTATTTATTTGTTATATAATTGTTTTGAAGGTTATAGTTTTGTACCATTCTTATATATAAATAATTTTTTTTATTAATTCAGGTAACCGTGAACCGACCCTCGAGCTATTAACATACTCCGACATAGGTGCAGTTCGTTTTCTACTTGTTGTATTTCGTTCCCAAAGCATTTAGCGACTAGCCTGCCCTTTTCCTCCTAAGAGGAATCACGACCAACGCTTTCAACCTAAAGTTACAAATCTAAATTATCTATAGAAAGAGTAATTGCTTTATTTCGGTTCGGTTCGGTTTAATATATAGATCAGCTTCAATTTGAGTAACTAGGTGTCCAACTTAAGTGGTTCGGTTCACATTTCTCTTACTAACCAAACCGTAAACACCTCTATCTCTTTTATATATAGATAATTGTCAAAAATATTTGTCAAGACAATTATAGGTATTTTTTAATACATTAGATTTTGGGTATTCTATCATTTGTGAGAACCAATAATCGAAAACGTAGAGTGAATATACTTGTTAAATTGGTTAAATATATGATAAAATGATAAACCAATAAATAATATATCATACATTTGCATTTTAATACATTAAAAGTTTCAATAAAGGAAAGAAAACCACTATATAACAAAAGGACTATTTTTTCTTAAGGCTTTGTTTGACAAACAAGTTGATAAGCTAACTTATGACTGGTAAATTAGCTTATAACCAATGTTCTAAAAAGCATGCTTTTGTGCCGCCATGGCGCCAAGGTGCCACCTTGCCGCCATGTTAACCCTCATAGCGTCAAGCTCGTTGAGGCGCGTTATGGCACATCATGGCGTTAAAAATGTGTAATTTTGATTTTTTGAATCTTTGTATCTCGAACTTCGATTAGAGTTTTTCCATTCGTATCGGTGAAAATTTGTCCGTTAATATATATTAGAATTTAGAAATTCTTCTATTTTACCATTTTATGTACATGTACATATACGTAAACACAAACACATATATACACATATACATTATATGCAAATTTGCCGCCTTAAGCCAGCCTTAAAAGACGCCATGACCTCGCCTTTACTCGTATTGTGGCCTCACCGCCACGTCACGCCTTGCGCCATTTAGAACCTTGCTTATAACTGATATGGTAGCTGATAATTCCTTTTTTATTCTTCCACCATTTAAATAAAAAATAATATTAAGGTTCATTATTTGAAAAGTTCAATTCCGAATAATATGTTAAAGATGATATTGTTATTTCAAGCGCAATCTTTTTGATATATATATATAAAAAGAGAGTTTAAATGAATTCTCATCTTTCATTATAAACGTAAGAATAATGAAAAACACGATATATATATATATATATATATATCTTATTCAATCTACATAACACAATATTATTTAAAACGAACGTTTATATATTATTTATTTCGTAGTCGATTATTCGTTTATATATAATAGTAAATGATTCATCATGTTTCATTTTATCTATTGGCTAATGTTAGGTCAAAAATCGAGATTGCCAAGGAAGTACCCACAACTACGTGCATAATCATGTTTGATTATCCTTCTAAATATAAAATGCAAGTCATGAGATTGACATTCAATTTAAAATATATAGTTTAAGCATATAACCACATAAAACATTTCTTAAAATATTATTTGATTTTTGCTACGTGGTTTTTATATAACAATTTTTAGCTTTCTTTCTCTTCATACCGAAACAACAAAGCTAATTACTAAAAAAGTCGAATCAAGAGAACCCTCATTATTGTGTCTACTACTTACCAAATATGGATAGTAGTTTTGTATTAGAGGTGGACAAATAGTGGATCTGGCCGATCTTCAACCGTTCCCGACATTAACCAATCAAGAACAATAGCTTCTAGAACCGGTCTTAGTATAATCGGTCTCGAGCGGTCACAGTTCGACTCTAAAAACCTTAACCGTGTTAGGTAATGGCAGTGGCGAATCTAGAACACAAAACCACGTGGTTCCCTCTAATTATGTTTAGCCCAAAAAAATAAAAGTGTCAACTATACGTTTGTCAGATCATTAAAATTAAAAATCAAATATTAAAGTCATGGTATCTTTTGTTTGATATTTTGTTGGGTTCTTTTTTGTTGGTATTTGTGCCAGAGTTAAAATTGTTGGGCTTTAAACAAAAAAAATTAAAAATCATAATGTTGGCAAGAAGAATTGAACTTGTGACTTCTTCCATACTTGTGACCTCTTCCATACAACATGGGGTGTTTTCCACTACACCACCAAAGCCTTTGTTTCCCCAAAGCTGCGTATTAAATTTTTAAGGTAGTTCCTCTAAACTTTTTAAAGTATCTAAAAAAAAATTATACAACTTCTAATAAAAATTAAAAATTTAGGTAGGTCCCGGGACCTACCTATGCTATACCTAAATTCGCCCTTGGGTAATGGTAACAGGTTGTAACCGATCTGGGCCTTTGACCAAAAAGAGAGAAGTGAGTGATAGAGATTGGAAATGGCGATAATAACTAAAAAAACAATTATAACTATTTATTATAATTCAAATATTAAATATTTAAAATCTATTACAAAACTATTCTTTCCTTATTTTTGATCAATTAAAAATCAAAATTTTCTCAACTATTGATTAAAAAATTAATGTTCTATATTAGGTTGTATCGGTTTTACGTTAATTATTAGTTGTAAATAATTATTTATCTCTCTCTACGTGTATATATATATATATAGAGAGAGAGAGAGAAGGTTCAAACGAGAACTATTTACAAGAATGAGGAGTTTCGTTCATGTATAAAATCACATGTGATTTTACACTAATAGAAAAAATGGACGCAGACGACTTTGCACGTGACTTAAAATCGCGGACAGTGTTGCATGAATCATATGTAATTTTGTACATGGAAAAAATTACATTCCTATAAATAGTTAATGTTCTCGAATATATATATATATATATATATAGAGAGAGAGAGAGAGAGAGAGAGAGAGAGAGATAGAGAGAGAAGGAGAAGGAGAGAGACAAGACTCGATCGAAGAATTAATATCAAAGATCCAAAATCAACGTTGAATTTAAATATCAGGCAAGACTCGATCGAGCATGAACGGTACATCAAGCTATTAGAGCACTATAGTGGTAGCCTTTGGATTGTATTTTAGTTCTCAAGTGATTGAACGTCTTACCACTCTAATTTACTTCATTTAAAAAAGAAAATAAAAAGGGTGGAAATACGAGAAAAAGGACTTATAAACATATGGACACCATGAAGACTATTTTTAAAATCGGCTATTTTTTTGAAGAAAGTATGATATAATTAGAAGACAAGAAATATACATTAGTGGTATATTTGCCATCTCATCTAAAACGTGTATGTTATACTTCATTCATTTTTGCAAGTGTAATCCTTAAAACGAAAACCGTCTATCACAAAATTGCAAGTATACCAGATAGTGAAAAACAAATTTTACCAAAGTATAGTAAATGTCAATTGTTGATTAACATTTATAACTCGTTGCTTCGGAAAAAAAAAAATAATACTTACAAATTGTATTTTTATGTTGCTTGCAAGTTGGGTTTACGCACAAGAACACATATTAACTAAGGTTCTAAATGACGTGAGTTGTGGTGAGGCAGTGGAGTCAAACCTTAAGTCTAGTTATGGCTAGGACACGACGTTTACAAACTCGCACTTTTGTATGTTAGTGTTTTAAGTAATACCATAGAACAGGTTAAATTCATATCAAGTAATCAAACTAGAAAAGAAAGAATAATCATTCATACAAATATATAGATCTTGTAAAATGATATCATATGTGTAATATGGGGATTAAATCTCTTAAATAACTCACTATATTCTTCAATTTTCAAAAAAGAAAAAAATTGTGTTCAACTCTCCATGAATGAGAATATGATTAAGTATGTATTTATTTAAGGTTTTCGTTTTAATGTTTTTTCTTTTCTCTTTTTAGCCTTAAGTATTATACATAGTTATTACTTATCCCTCAAGTTATACATAAAAAAAAAATAAGACTAAGCCTTACAAAATAATTCAATGTAACATGCCGTACACATTATAAAACGTTACAACGCAAAAAAAGGTATATGCCACCTTCTGGAGCACCCCCACCGCACCGATCCAACGATCATCATGGGGAGGTAAACCATCGCATGCATCCCATTGGCAAAGGTGCGTTATAACGTTACAACGCAAGTCAAGACTTACAGTGAAGCCATCAAGTTTAACATGATAACAAACCCAAGTCTTAACGTTATAATGTGTCATAACAAATTATTTAAAACCAACCAAGTAAAAAAAGTAACTTTTTGACCAAGTTTTCTAACTTTTATTGTTTATTTTTAAAAGATATTGGCTTTCTAATTACATACAATGCATGTGGATTGATTTAAACACCACAATCACAATTATTTCCAATTATAGAAGTCCGAAGTCACATGACACCCATTGAAAGTGACCCTTTACCGATCGAAACCTCATCACGCCGTATGATAAATAATGGGCTACTCATCAAAATGGCCATAATCAAATTCCCTAAATTGTTTTTTTTACAACTCTATTTATTTTACAAGCCGGTTTTTTTATAGAATTGATTAAAATAATCAAGATTTTGTAAATAGTATTTTAAAATTTTACACTTTTATATTTTATTTATATAATATCCACAAATAAACGGTTTTATGTATTGTTGAAATGTTATTTTTGAAATGTTGACGCGGGAGTATGCTCACAAATCACACAACTTGTGAAGTGTTAATTACCACATTAACACTTTGCAAGCAACACGTTAAAAAGTTACTTTATGAATACTAGATTCATAAAAAAGTGTTACTTATTTGTCATTTTATCAAATTCAATAGCAAAGTGATTACAAGATAAATTGGGGATTTGAAATGATTGTTTTGGACAGTTTTCTTAAATAGCATCCTTTCCGTAACTTAAGTCAATATTTAATTTCAAATTTCATCTAAAAGGGTTGATTACGTAACATTTACCCGGTAAGTTTTTATCAGGCCGCTTTACCTTATCGGATGAATATTTCAAAATTTGAAAATCTTACTCGGTAAGAACGATGACAATGAACAAGGGTCTAACCCGGTAATTGCTTATCAAAATAAATTTTTGCATATGATACAATTTTAATAACCTAAAATCTTACTCGGTAAGGTAAGTGAAAGTTTTGACTCTTAGCGGTTAAAGTTTACCGAGTAAGAGCTGGGTAAATGACCCCTGCATTACATTCTTCGTCTATGGTTTACACAAAAATCATAATTTGCATCCCTAGCTTGCATTAATTATGAAAACATTCATATAGTAAACGACCCCTGCATTTTTTTGGGATCTTACGATGGTTTTATCAACGATTATGAATGTGCCCTCTTTTCTTCTATTTCATGTGTTTGTCGTCACAACCACATTGCTTAATTAGTTATACGATTTGAGACCACTTGAATCTAATGGGTGAGGATATAAACATGTTAATACATAATGAAACTAAACATGTTGGCCGGAGGAGAATAAACTACGTGCAATAAACACAAAAGAGCAGAAGAATGCGGACAGGGAATAAAATCGAATCTGTTGGGCGAAGAAGGCACGATAACAACGACAGTGGCAAGCGGAGGTGGCCGACGGCAACGACAGTCACTAGTTGAGGGCAGAGAAGCGACGACGGGACTGGTGTGAGGCGACAATGATAGGCTGACGATTGGGACTTGGGAGAAGAATCGACGTGCAATCATTAGTTTTTATTTAGGTTTTTTTTAATCTATACCATTACTTGTTGAATAGGTTACAGGTTAAAATTAAGGTTTTCGTTTGACATATTTAAAAGATCAAGGATTTATTTGATATGTCTTAAAAAGTCTAATGACTTATTTGATTCAAAAAAATTGTCCAATGACTTAATCATTCCAAATGGTAAAGTCCATTGGATTTTTATGTACCCTTCCCTATTTTTATAGAATAATATTTGTCATTATTATAAAATGATAATTTGTTCTTCATAATACATATCTTATAATCATACAGTATCATAATGTAACATCAAGTTATTGAATTTTAAAACTTGCATATAATGATTGTTGTGTTCAAACTAATTCTATACAACCATATAGTTAGTAATCAAACTTGTTTCATTTAGAGATTGATTTTGCTAAATACGTCTTATGTAAATAATAATAAACTTTTAAATATTATCACATGGTTTTTTTTTAAAACAAAAAACACATACGAAGTTTAATTGTTGAGTATGATTTATTTTATTTCGAATAAATAAGTGTTGCGATAAAAATAAGATAAAAGCCTATTTTTTTATAAAAAAGTAAAAATGAATCGAGAAGAAAAGTAGTAAAACTAAAATAGCAACAAAATAAAAAATAAAAAATCAAATGACATCAATAGTCCACCGATAAAGAAGTATTTAAGAATCATAGAGATTCAAGCATGGTTCGGGTCTTGTTGTTATTTTGAAACTTTTTTTTATTATTAATAGCATTATAAGGCCTAAATTGATACTTGGACTTTGATGCTCTGAACAGTCGTCTTGCTCGTCCACCCATAGGCCGGCCTTGTTGGTAGGAGAAGTAGCACTTTAGATGTTTTTTTTAAAAAGTGTCCCCTTTCAACAAGTAGTGTGATAAAAAAAGTTATCTACGAAATGAATTCAGTAGTGTAAAATAACCCAGTTCTACTTTTTATGATAATTTAAGATATACTAGAAAATAAAAATATGGATGTTGACAAAGATATGTGTATTAATGATGAGCAAATATATTATTTCAAACTTAAAAAAAGAGCCATTTTCTTCCATTCTCATAAATACTTTTTGAAGAACTACAATTTTCAAGTGGAAGTATGTGAATAAAAGAAATAACAACTTTCCTATGATTAAAGTATGAAGAATAGAAATAACAACTATCCTTTGATTAAAGTAAAATTTTGAAAGATAAGAATAAGTAATAAACCTAAATAATATATAACTATAGAGCTATAAAAATCAAAAGAAATATTGTAATACGTAACAATTGTTAACTTATTTAGATGGTATGGAAAAAATCTACTTCCCTTTTGTGATGATTATTTTATTCGTATTATGATATCAACTTGCATCACATCATGTCAAGAAGAATGATAAAGATATGCTTCTTTTTTTCTTCTTCCAATTATTAAAGTTAGGTATCAATAATAAGATTCAGATGTTCTCTTATGCGATTTGTTAATATGATATATACTAATACAAGTGTTGTTTAAACATATTTAAACTTTATTAATTAGTTTTATAAGGCATTTATTAAGAACTTTATTAACTTTTTAGAAGGCATTTAATTTCTATGAAGGTTGTCTTTGGTAAATTAACTGATAAGCTAGCTGAGAGCTAATAAGCTACTTGGTAGCTGATAAATTAGCTTATGAATAAATTATGTTTGGCAAAACTAGCTTATGAGTATGTAAAATGACAAAAAATTATCTTGAGGTATAATCGTTAATATTAATAAGGGTATAATTGAAAAAACCTCCTGAAACTCTACTCTAAGCGTTTCAATAAGCTAGTTTATGGTACATGTTTGCATATTACAAGCTAGCGTATTTTTGCCAAACACAACCTAAATGTTATTACTTCTTGTCATAGATCATGTTAATAGCATCTCCAACAATTTCTTTTCGGAAGACATATCGGCATCGAACCAACAAACGACTACCACGAACACATGCTTGCACGCCTCCCCGACGGTATTGGGCGGACATCTATGAGAAACCTACTAATTCACCGATGTCTCGACCCAACTTACGCTTGACCTAGAGCCCAACCATAGTCTTTGACTGGGTTGGGGGTGCCCAGGGCATGAGTGCATGGCTGGATACTCCTCATGCCCTCAATTGACACCCCTTGGGATCGAACCTGAGTAAAATTAGATCCCATCCACACCCCCAGGATGTTACCGCCCTTAGGAAGAACAAGTGGGCCATACATGATTTGTGCATCTCCAACAACTAAGTGCAAATAGAGAAAGAAAAGGAAATTTAACTTTTTTTTTGCTCCGACAAATATGTTATGTTATATACTAAAATAGAAAAAAAAATTAAGAAAACTTGTAAAACACCTTAAATATAAAGAAATCTCTAAATAGTGTTGGATATTCGATCATTAGGTCTCATAGAGTCATCTCAACTACATTGACACATTGTGGCAATAAAAAAAATCATCAATCAGTGCAATCAAATTGAGCTTAAATAATGTATACAATAAATAAACGTTATAGTAAGTGTTTTATAGGATCTAAGTTATATGACCAAACAAAAAAACATCCATCTAAAACGGTTAAAAGTAAGTTTATATAAAGTTTTTGAGTGTCGTAACAAGTATTTTAGAACATTTATATAATAAAGTTTTGTACTAAACTGATTTTATATGACCTTTTGAACAAATATCCTATAAACCTATATTTTTAGAGGATATTTATGTTTATATATTGCATATTGTTATAAATGAGAAATTCAAGGGGTATATATATAGGGTTTACTTTACGGGAGTGTATTCAACTTGTCACGAAAAGTTATTGTATGTGTTTGGACTTTGATTTTTTCCATTGTATGTATCAAACTTATAAAAACCTACCATTTGATGTATTTGGTTAAAAGTTGGATACACTTTTGTGACAAATTGGATACACTTTCGTGGTTGGTTTTGATAAAGTTTGATACATTAAATGGTAGTTTTGATATGTTTGATACATACAATGGAAAAAATAGAAGTTCAATACATACAATAACTTTTCGTGACAAGTTGGATACAATTTTAGGAACTAAACCCATATATATATATATATATATAATGTAATCAATATTTGATGATGAGAACTTGTAAAATGAATTACATGATTGATTTGATTATTCATCAAGAAACTTTTCAAATGTAACAATGTGGTTGTATAAATTTTTATAATTAAGTATTGTAATCAATATAGTTGATTTTGGACTAAGTTTGTTTGATGTTATTCTTATACAAATGCAAAAAAGTAATTTTGGTTCAATAAAGATTTTAGCATTATATGTCATTCATGGTTGGGTTGTCGTAAGAAGTCGACATAACGGTGAGAAACGTGATAAGTGGTTGTCAACCGTTGGATGAAAAAGGGATGCACATTAGAATAAGATGTATCGAGATAAGATGCACCGAGATACAACAGATCGAGTCTCTTCTAAGTCACAATTCATGGGAGGGTTTGAGATTAAAACGGATCAATGTTCCAGATACACCTCTCACGTTTTTGCTGTTTAACTAAACTTCTTAGACGACGATCCTTCATCATGTCATTTAATGGTGCAATTGTCATCTACACATACAATATATAAAGGATATTATGTAGAAACCAAATTGCGACCCAAGAAAAAATCTCTAATTCCCTTACAGGAACGACGATAGGGATTGTGGTCCCTAGAACCCCGATGACATTGTCGCCAAAGAGTTTATCTGAATGTTCGACTTAAAAGTTCCATCATTTTAAGTTTTTAACCAAAATACATGTAAACCAATCCGAAATCCACACTTAATAATAGAAACCGAGAAACGACCTAAAGTTTATATTTTTCCGGTAACAACCAAACCCCCTTTCACATTTTAGTTTCAAAGAAGTACCCCCCAAATCCGTCCGTCTCACGAAACCGTTACAAAACAAGTTTACGTCATACGCATCCACATCGTTCCGTTCCAGGACCGTAGTGCAAGATCAAAAACTTTACCCACCAAAATCACAAGTCAAACAATAGTCCAAGTACCATTTATGTAAAATACACACAAGTCAAAGTGTCAAACACAATTCTTTGAGGACCAAATGTGAAGTTAGTTCTCCTTGAACACAAACAAGTTTTAGCCTTTTAGGTCATTTTGGTAACTCAAGAAGAAGAAGTAAACAAAACAAACAGTAATAATAATCCAGTGCAACAAGCCACACGGTAAGCCTACGGTGCACCATCAATTTTAAGTCGGTTTTACTGCCCTTCGTCTTCCACTCGTCAAATCAATAACCTTCACCATTTCTTTTCCCCCCTTTTCAATTTTCTCTCTCCAATCTCTCCAAAAACCCTAATTGAAACAATTTCGTAAATCTTCGATCGCACCTGAACCATTTCCACACCCCAATTCCTTAAAAAAACGATTAAAAAACCCATCAATTTCATGCAAAAACGTCAATAGATATAACCTAAAATTCGTATCGTAATACAAAACATATATATAGATATATACTGTATACATATATATCTATATATATATATTTCCAATTTCAATCTGGGTTGTCGTGATCGCCACTTGAAACCCTCAATTTTGTTCTGTAATTTTTAATTGAGGGGATGTCGAATTCGGGTCGGAGCCGGGTCAGGGAGGACAGATTTTACAGCCCGCCGGCGATGAGAAGGCATAATCAACAACAACAACAACAACAACAGAAGCAAGTAGTACAACAAGAAGAGCAGAAAGTACAACAAATAAGGCAGCAGGAAAAGATTCAGCAATCTGAGTTATTGATTAGTAGCAATATTAGTGTTGTGACCACTAATTTGGATAGGTTTATGAAGCACACAACTCCAATTGTCACAGCTCAGCATTTCCCTAAGGTAGTTTCAAAATCAAGATTTTATAAAAATGTCAACTTTTTTGGTATTTGATGTTTTTCTTGTTTTTGGGAATTGATAGGATGTGAAATTGGTGTTTTGATTAGATTAAGAAAAGAATTTGGGATTTTGGGTGATGGTTGATTATTGTGGTTTGACATTATGTTTGGTGAAAGATGTGTTTTTTTTTAAACCTAATTGTAGGTTTAGCACCATTTGTTGATTTGATTATGGATTAAGAAATACTGTTAATTGGTGTAGTTAAGAGTGAGCATTGTTTAAAGTTCCAAATGGCCATGAAATTGGATGATAATCATATTACATGTTCAATGTAGTTAATCAAGAGTCATCGTTAGTTGGAATTACTTGTTTTTATGTCAAATTGAAGATTGGTGTGCACTGTATGTTGAATTGTTATGAGTTATAGCATATAAAGGTGGCACCTTTATACACATATGTGAAAAGGTTTATATTTCTACACTTGTATACGTAACAAACATGTATAAAGGTGACACCTTTATGCACATATGTGAAAAAGATGACATTTTTACAGTTGTATACGTAATAAACATGTATAAAAGTGCACCTTTATGTATATATATATACACACGTGTGTGTGATAACTAACAAACATGTATAAATGTGACACCTTTTATACACATATGTGAATAAAAAAGTTTACATTAAACGATAGCTTTCTTTTGTGTTATTGGGTTTTCTTGGTTACTCAGGTCTGTTGCTTCTATGAAGGGATTTCTAGTTGGATAATTATCATGTAAGATGTTCAGTTAAGCTATTCTTGATCCTTTATTATTCGTTTGTCTGTAATTGCTTGAAGTGGAGTGCGGAATGCCATCAACATGAAGTACAGTGAATGGCTTGTGTTGTTTGTGGTTTGGACTTTCAAATGGATTTTGCAATACTTGATGTTGGTTTCTTGAGTCACTTTGATGGAAGTCAGGATATTCATTCTATTCATCTATTAAATGCATTTGATTTGTGAGTCAAGATGCTTCTTTGCGTGATATAAACTCATTTTTCTTCACTTGTTATATGAATTTTATTTATTTGCCAAACAGATTGATTGGAGGTTTTTGTGCCTTTGAGTTGATTAGATGGTGTAAAAAAGATGATCTTGATTTATTGTTTTTGTGATATATGTAGACTAGCATGAAGGGATGGAGGGATCAAGATAAAAGTTACCACCCATACTTCATACTTGGTGATCTTTGGGAATCTTTAAAGGAATGGAGCGCATATGGAGCCGGAGTTCCTCTTGTGTTGAATGAAAGCGACTCTGTGGTGCAATACTATGTGCCATATTTGTCTGCCATTCAGCTATATGTAGATCCTTCAGCACCCATAACGAGCATAAGGTGGGTTTTCTTTTTGAGTTTTTGTTTATTAAATTTGAATCCGGAAACCTTTTAAGCAAAACATTTGATATATTGATTTAGTAGTAGGTTGTTCGAATCCAATCTAGGTACCTTGTCAGCACTTTGAATATAGATTTTTTTTTATATACATCAAGTGTTTGGTTGTGTTGTTAGTCGGTTTAGTAAACTAAATGGTATTTGCAATATGTTGCAGAGGTTTAGGTTACAATCATCTACATCTTTTTTAGGTTACAAGGTGAAAATGTTACCTGAAGAAAAAAGGTCTCTAATGGCTAGAGTTGCAGGGTTTCCAACGTGTGTATTACGTCTTATTTTTTCTTATTTCACTGACATATGTTTATTGACGAATCTTATGTATTGTTAATGTCATTATATTCTTCCATTTTCTGGTAAGGCTTCTATGCTTCTAAATTCCATGTGTGCAAATTATAACATGCACGTCTAAGTTGAGATAGTGGCTTTTTTAATTCTCTGTTTTTTTTTTATCTCAATGTATTTCATTTATATTGTTGTTTGGTGCTCTTTTAATATTGAAAACATATGAAATTATGTACATTTAGGACCATGATTTTCCCCCTGTAGTATCTTATTCTCAAATCCAAATAATGCATTTGAACCATAGCTTCAAAGCGATCTTTTTGATTCCAAGAATTGAGATAACAACTTAATTTATTTCTTGTTAAAATTGTCTTTGTTCAAACATGACCTTTGAGCAAACAATTTCAAGTCTACATTTTTATGGTTGTCTTGTTGAAATATACAAGTTTTGGACCAACAATCATTGGTTACTTGAAAGGGTCTTTCTGATTCTCGAAGAATGTACCCTTAAAAAATCCCTTATTGAAAAGGGTAATTCTTCATTGATTTTGACAATGTTTTTTTATATCTGGAACAGAAGGCTAGGTGAGGAAAGTGACTCTGATTCATCAAGAGCGACTACTAGTGATGGAAGCTATGAGCCTGGATCAGTTGGTCGTGGACCTCAAGTTCAAGAAAACAACGTTGGTTCTGTTACCCAGAGCTTCAATAAGCTGGCGCTGAGAGGTGATCCTTTTGTGGGAGATGGCAGTGATGAAGGGGAGATTAGAAACCCACCTGGGCTTTTAATCTTTGAATACTTTGAGCGTGCCTTACCTTATCATCGTGCACCTTTAGCTGACAAGGCAAGTCATCCCTTCACAATTCTAACCTTACTTGTTTCTTTATTCTCATCTTCACATGACCTTTTCATACCAATAGATACATGGTTAATAGTCTTTAAAGTGTTGGTGTTTTTATCTAAAATTGCGGCTTTGCTGTCCACTTTTGTTACTATCAAAGGATATTCAAGACATTTGGTTTAGTTGCACACTTTTGTTTGTTAAAGTTGCAAGATTTTCTTCGTGGGTAACTTTCTTTTAACAATAAATATACTTATTTGACCATCATCATTGTGTTTTGAAAGGTATTAAGATTATGAAAAGGGCAACGCTTTCTTTATCTAAAGTCACTTATTTGTTCCGTGTCATCATCACAATGATTCATTATACTAATATAGTAATATGGGTTGGTAACGTTCCTGTATCTTGATATTATTGAAGGGTACTAATCAAACAATTTGATTATCATTATTCTGTTATCCAGCCATTGTATATATATACATATAGATATTTAAGATGCACCCATGGTAATTCACTCATCTACTAACTAATGTTTATTATTTGATTGATGGGTTGTGAATAGATATCGGAGCTTGCATCAAAGTTTCCAGAACTGAAAACATATCGGAGCTGTGATCTGACTCAATCAAGTTGGGTTTCGGTTGCTTGGTATCCTATATACAGAATACCCGTGGGTCCATCTTTGCAAAATCTTGATGCCAGTTTCTTAACATTCCATTCTCTATCAACACCTTCAAGAAGTATCCCTCTTTATCTTTCTCTATATTCATGTCATAGTTTCTGCATATTTAGAATCTAATCTCGAATTTTGTGTGGTATGTAGGCATGGATGCGGTTCATGGGTCAAGCGTAAGTGAGGTTGATGATGTGTTGCGGCAATCCTTACCAATCTTTGGACTAGCTGTTTACAAGTTCAAGAGTTCTGATTGGACGCAAAGTGGGATTCATGGTACTGAGAAAGTGAACTCCTTGATGCAGTCGACTGAAAATTGGCTGCGGAATTTGAATGTGTATCACCCGGATTTCATGTTTTTCAAAAACCACGAGTTTTGGCGGTGAGAGAAAAATAGGTGGTAAAAGAAAATAGTAGGAAGGAAGTAAAACTGACAAAATGATTTTGTATTTGGTGATAGCAAGGGTCCATGTTGGGGCTGCTGTTTGATGTAGTAAGTTAATAGTGTGTACAAACTGTGTAGACTAATATTTTTGTGCTTAATTCAAACTAATTATTAGCTTTTAATTCTTTTCTCTGCTGAAGATGGGTTTGGTGTTATAATTTCAAAGGCTTTTTGTAATTATGATGAGTTTGGATTTCATGGTGTATTTGGAAGGCAAAGAATCTGTGTGAGAAGTTGATTTCAATGTGATAAGTTGTTAATCACTCTTAATTTTAAGTCCATCCATGAATCGTGCTTGATACGAACATTGATTTGGTGCGTTTTGTCTCAATGCATCTACAAGTTGATAACCACTCCTTTTGCTAACGATAAAAAAAAAAAAAAAAGAGGCCGGAGTGTTCTTCCCTACTTCTCCAATAAACGTGAAACTTCTCGGTTCTCATGTTAATCTTGGCACATCTTATCTTGCATTCTAGTATGCATCAAATGGTTGATAACCGGTTATTACTTTAACTCAACTTATCACCAGAGTCCCAATACGCATTTAGAATAGGTATTTATTTTACTGGATTTGATGGTGCTTTTCGATTTTTGATTTTATATCTTTTATATCTCGCCAACCTTGCTTCTCCTTTTTCTCTGCAACATATGGACTGTTTTTTACTGTATGAAATTTATCCATATGTAAATTAATCAAATCTTGTAAAAAACACCAACTACTGGCAATGTAAATGTAATCCAATCCCATTGGTTGAGTGAGGGATAGAAGTGAGGGTTTGGGTTTTTTAGAAGGAAAATATCTAAATTTTCTTTCGTGTGATTGGAGTTGATACAGTCATTGGTGCAAGCGACCAAATCTGTAAGGGATAAGAAATCGACGAACATTAAGATGAGATGCACCGGATCAATTTCCTTTTCAGCCGCAAATCATGGAAGGGCGTTTGATTAAAGGTGAGCAACGGTTTAAAAGTACTTCTCACACTACTCATAAAAAATGACACTCTTCACATGATCCTATGCCATCTGGTAAGGAGGATTTGTAAACCAGAATGGCCAAACGGATCACAAAGACAAAATCTCGACTTTGTGATAAACAAGGCTCAAAAGTTTTTTTTTTGAACGCCAAGTAAACACACACACGTTCCCAGGGTACCAGGGATCCTAAGGCATCTGACTAATCCCCGTCAACCATGGCCCAACCCAATTAACGCTACCACTATGTTGCATGCCCATGATCTAGATATCGCCATATGCTTTCCACGGAGTTTGAAACCGAGTAGTCAGAAACCGAGTTTCAAACTGCTCACTTCAATTGTATAATTATAACGATACGTCTTCTGGAGATACTTGAGGTATTTATTATATAGACTTGGGTCTAGGGGAAACCAGAAATATAAGACATAAACAGCCAAGTTGGCACTTGTCTATTATGAATTAAGCATATATAGATAGATATATTTGGATTCTTAATACATTACAAGATTTGCATTCCTCTTGTTTACACCATACAGCCATGGAAATTCAGCACTTGGTACCGGTACCTCTCTTATCGATCTTTACTTGGATACTTAGGATGCATGTAGCTTATAAATCATCATCCAGGAAAGTCGACATCAGCAGCCCTTGCACAAACGCACTTCGCCGTCCCTTCTCCTCCTCATCCTCACCAGAAAGTCTACCACTCTGCTGTTTTTCACTCCTGAAAATATATATATGTATATTTACAACCTCATATCAGTAAAGATTCACCAAATGAACTTTGGCCTACGGTGCCACTGAATCACTTAAGCCTAGGTAGCAAGTCTCTTAGAGAACATCATTTTATAGACCATTTCACAAGAACCAATATCAAGAAAGCATGTATACATATATAGATATATACTTTCTACATATATATAGATGTTCATTTAGGAAACTTAATTATTTAGAAACCCAAGAACCAACCTTTTTGTGAGTTTTCACGTTGCATGTGATATATTTATGATATCACAATATAGGTGCTTGCTGGATTCCTAAAATATTTTAAGGTTCCTAAATGAACCTCCCCACACACACACAACATATATATAGGAGGCCATTTAAGAGAGAACTGAGTATTTTACGGTAACTGTAAGATCCAATTTCATCCACTCATTTCACTAATTAATGGCTTAAATAACAAAAATGAATAACAAAAAAGCCCCCAAAAAACAATCAATATAATAAAATGATTGATTGAAATTGGAAGTCACAGTCACAGACACAGTTACCACAAACTACCGAGTTCTCATTTGAATAGGACCCTTTATATATAAGATTAGCAAGAAAACGTGTCCATTATATGTAAAAAACAAAATCAAAGAAGATTAGCCAAATTAACAAAACGCAAAATGGGTTATTGAAGAAAAAAATGTTATGAGAACTACAAATGATATAAAAGTTCACGCACCAGGCCAGCTGCATTTTCCATTAGTTGCCGATAAAGGATAAAGATACGCAATAAAATTCACCTGTTTCTAATACATGAATTGCCATAGTTCTTACCTTGCCAAGAAGTCTTTATTTGAGCCTTCTACTACAGACACTTCCACAGCAGAGGAATAACTTTGATCTTGTAACGGTTCAACAGCAGTATTGTTCATGAAAGAGGATAACAAAGGATCGGCCTCTGTGTTCATGGATGATGGAACCAAGAAGGAAGAACCTCCAAGAAGAGACTGTAGGTTTCCTTCTCGTAACTCTTTCTTTAAAATAGAAAGGGTTGAGTTGGCTCCAACCCTACGGAATCTCCTCTTGCGTTGAACGTGATATCTAGTCAAGGAAAAGCAACAATCCCACAAGTTGAAAGTAGCAATCCAAGAGAATATTGCAAAGCTAAAAGTAAATGGATGTTAAAACATCAATGAGACCACAACATGGAACGGGGTCTCATTTTCTGCCGTATCATTACTAATCTTCTCCCATCATATGAATGCAGAATGCGACCCACCAAATAGAAATGATAAACAGCGAAAATGAAGAGAGCCTAAATATGTTCCAACGTTACTTGGGAGAGAAATAAACTAAAATTACAAGCAAAGCATCCACAATTTAATAAGGGAATGACTTCGATAGAAGGATATTTTTAGAAGACTTCCATGCTGCATGGTAATATGGCTAACCAAACCCGTCCCCACCCTTTTTGCACAGATTGGGCATACCTGCATTTATAGCATAAAAACAAGCTTAATAGTGCAAGCATGCTGCTGAAAAGGAACAAGATATGTTCTGCAATGTAACAAATGATGCAGAAGAGAATACTAGCCCTTAAGAAAAAAATTAAAAAAACCTTGGAGATATTACTATTTCATGTTTAATCATCTAAAAATTCATGCTTGTTAAAAAATAACAAAATTGTAGAAGAAACAAAAAGAAATTCCCATATCATTGTTCATTGTAAGGAACTTTTTTTTGACATATAGTACCATTTGTAACATACATAGAGTTCTATACTTTTTACATCTCATAAGCAATGTTTACAAAACCTAGATGATGATTAACATTTCTGAGTTTTATTGAATGAAGGAAGAAAGTAGTAAAAGCTAATGATACCCCATTCTTTGCTTGAACTGTATGCTCTTCATCGATATGACAACAAAGACCCACAATGTCAAAATCCTCCGCACAGAATGGGCACAAATACTCGGGCCTCGGCTCATCACCATCAGTTTCTTCCACGAGATGAAATGCATCTGAAGAGAAACATGAATATGAGAATCAAACAAATTTGACTGCATCAAAATTGATAAGAACGAAAATTTCAAGTGATATAGATTATAGAATAGCCAAACAACAACACAATGAAATAAACTATTCTAAATGCTAGTTTAAGTGCAGAAGATAATATGTGAATGTTAGGGTAAATTTGTGCCAACAGCCAGAGAGAGATGAATTGTTTTAATGAAAAGAAAAGAAAAGAAAAGAAAAGAATATCCTTTAGGATGTTGGAGCAACATTGTGGGATGTAACAAGTCATTTATCCCAAACCAATTGGGATAAGCTAAAAAAAATTTAAAAAGGTGCAAATTCATAGCAAACATAATCAGATAATCCCCCTAGGCTTTTGGACATGAATCGTGTCCTTCCATGCACTCATACTACCTATATTTAAAGAACAACTCGGTTGGTATACCCCGCTCATGCAATTATATATTAACTAGTTACCAATACCATCTTGTTAATCTTGTCAAAATCTACATCTAATTACAGCCTTTTTCTTCGTACAAGCCTCCTCCTTTATCCAATAGATTCAGAAATCCACGTTGGACATGACCAAACTCCAAAGGTACCATAACACCTCCAACGGTGTTGCCTCAGCTTCTCCTCAACCAATGCCACCCCAATATGTTTACGCAAAGGTGTTAGATTAAGTAAACCATTAACATTGTTTACCATTCGACTTCCACCATAAACACTGGGATGCAACAACCAGCAAAAAGCTTGCAAAAAGATGGGAGTACTGAGTAGAAAAGGGTATCTGAGTATCTCAAAGATCTTGAATAGAAATTTGGGCTGTTAAATGTACCAAAGAACTTGAACTTGCGATAGCACGGCCACACGCTTATCCATGCCCAAGAATTCACGGATTACTTCACCTCCTTATGCTGGTTTATAAGTCTCATATTGTAGCCAACCAAAAACACTTCAAATTAAAATTTTGTCCCCTTTCTGTCAAAAATTCTTACACTCAACTTTCCCATGTCTTCCCAACAAATTTATGCTTTTGAGCAACTAATACAATCAAATGTTTATATATGAGAGTGTATACATGATAAAATCACAATTTCCCCCATAAAACACAATGAAAATGAAAATTCTAAACCCTAGAAACATTCACAACAATTTCATTCACATTTCTTAGTGAAATATCACAATCTTTCACACCAATTGCAACATCGAATAAACTCTAACATAAATCAATCGCACAAGTATATAACTATATATATATATATATGTGCACTTGAAACCAAAAATAAAAAAGTAATCAACAGTGAAATAAAATCCTAAAATAACTCAATCTGTCATACAATTTCACAAAAATTCAATCAAATTAACACAAACCTGATCGAGATTGATAACGCCTTGAAGAAGAAGAGTTAGAAGTAGAGAGACGAGTCCATGAATTTGGGTCCATTTCCGTTGTTGATCCAGAAAATAACGTCCCAAAATTACCTCAAAATAAGAAGCAATCCCCAATTTTTTAGGCAAAATCCGGCTATGGCTTTGATCATCCGTGTATAGATACAGATTTTGTGTACGTATAGGTTTGATTTTCAGAGGAGAAAGTGATCTGATTTCTAGAGAGAGAGAGAGAGAGAAGAGAGAGAAGAGGAACTCTCCACCAAACTCTCCTGCTTATTGCTCTCCAATGTGTATACAAAGGGTACGTTATTGATATATCAATATGGTCCATACATACCCCTAATGTTTTGATAGATGTCATGTTTAAACCTTTATGTTTTAATGTTGTTCACTTTGAGTTTGAACCCAATAGTGGTTATTGTTAATTTGTGTCATTATAAGTTCACATTTTTTAATTACCTTAGGCCTTGTGTACCGGGGGCTAGGTTGGGCGGTTTCAAAGCCGCCGGTTTGAGCAGCTTGGACAGCCTCCTGTACGCCGATGGTGGGTTCGACGGGCTGGGGTTGGAGCGACGTGGCCACACAGCTCTAAACCGTTGCTTTTGTGTGGTGTGTTTTATAAATAAAAAGTGGGAGGGTTAGGAGGGTTGGGAGGGTTAGGAGGGTTGGGGTAGGTTGGGAGGGTTCCAAAGGGCTTATTGTGGGGTCGAAGGAAAGCTAATGTGACGCTGATGTGATAGTGGGGTTAGGAGGCATCGGGTACACCGTACACAGCCTTAGAAAGATCAATTGCCTATAACATTCTTCATTGTTTTAACATTTTGGTTGCTATATGAAGCTCGTAAACTTTTTATAAATGTCAAACTCTTAGAATTCAAAGCAATTTATCAATTGTTCTTTTGAGTTAACGGTAACCAAAATGGCGATAGATCGACATTTTAAGAAGTTACGGATTCAAATCCCTACCTCCACCTACTCGTGACAGCCAAACTCCTAACATTTCGACTTTGAATTCATTTAATTGCATTTATGATATTTTATTGACATTTCAATCAATTTGTTGACTAATTTGGTAAGGCTAAGAGACTGATTTGGTATGAAGATGTTTATGTGGTGTTGATTTTCGGAGCAACTTTAGTTGAAAAATTACGCTAGTAAATGAATGTAGGTGATTGTTTAGGACCTAGGTTGTTCAGTACAATGTTGCTGCATTAAGGTTGTGTTTGGCAAGCATAAGCTAGCTTATAAGCTAGCTGATAAGCTAGCTTATAAGCTAGTCCATCCAAACATGTATCAGGAAGCTAGCTTATAAGCTAACTTTTTGAAACGCTACTTTGAGTAGCTTATGAGGAGCTTATTGTAGCTTTTTCCAATTATGCCCTTATTAATATTAATTATTAAATTTAAAGATACCCTTTTTGGTCATTTTACATACTCATAAGCTAGTTTTTGCCAAACATAATTTGTTCATAAGCTAGATTATCAGCTACTAACAAGCTTATCAGCTACCAGCTAGCTTATAAGCTACATTTGCCAAACATAGCCTAAGTGTAAAATCTAGAATTAAATTTCAATTGAATTATTAGAATTTGTAAAAGAATTCCCTATAATTTTATATGATTGTTATGATATATCAACAAACGGTGAACAAACGGAGACGTAATTTCATAGTCATGGAATTTATATTTAAACTTAACTATAACTTAAAAAGCAGTTGGTCAACAAAATAAAAATTTATGAAAGTTAATTGTTATACAACGATATTATCCCTTACAATCAACAGTATTTGAATTAATACATTATACAATAAAACATGTAATTATAAATTAAATGGTTAAAATGTTCTGTCATGTTCAGTTTAATTATGTCATACCAAACGCTGAACACATGTCCTAGTCTATTCTGTTCTATCATGTTTTGTCATGTCCTGTTCTGTTCAGTTTAATTATGTCATGTCCTGCTCTATCATGTGAAGTTTCCGGGAGAAAGAAGAAGTGAACTACGTCTTCTTACACTATTAAAAAAAGCACAAATCTATTATTTAAATCAATTATATTATAATAAGTAACCAAATGCTCTCGTAGCTCAGTTGGTTAGAGCACCCGTTTAGTAAGCGGGAGGTCTTGAGTTCGACTCTCAACGAGAGCATGCTTTTTAATATTGTTATTGGGCCTCACATGGGCCACTATTGGGCCTACTTGTTTCTTTCTTGTTTTTTTTTCTTTTCTACCGACACAAGACACACCAAATACAAACTATTCACTCATTCTTGTTTTTTTTTCTTTTCTACCGACACAATAAAATTTCTTACACACCAAATACAAACTATTCACTCATCAAGTGGGATCCGATCGATAGAGATAGACAAGTGGGCCCGGTATGGATCGACTACGGTTTGATAGTCTACGATTAGTTATAGGTTTTGTGTAAATTAAAGCTAAAGCCAGTATCGGTTTAAGAAAGACTATTGTACAATTAGTCATGTTTGATTTCAAGACCAAATTTTAATTAGTATGTACTTATAACATCGTAATTGCATTATTTTGATATAGTTTTAATCATATTTATACATGCTTTGTCAAATTGAAAAATAAGAATAAGCTAATTACATTATCATATAAATGTTATATTTGACTACCTAACTAAAATTGAAAAAAGAATCAATTATTTCAATCTTATAATCACATATGTTTTATTTTATCTATATCATCATATGTTGGAAAAGACAAACACCTTTTTTTTTAACATTTAACATCCAAAAACTGTATTGGACCATATATATTTAAGGCATAACATTGTTGTTGCATATACCTAATAAATCCTAGGCCATTTAAACAATATGTATTTGTCATGCCATGATTACCAAAACCATGTCAAGGGCCATAACTTCCAAAATAAAGTTTTTAGAGTTAGTTTCTCAACGGCTCAACCTATACTCAGTTGTTTCTAACTTTATACCATTCTATGATCTTACTAAACCCCCCTTATTCAATTGATTGTTTAATGAAACTTATTGGATTGCAATCATGTCATAAATCATAACTTCAAAATTTCATGAGACAAGTTGAAATTTTCAAAACAATCAGTTCATATGATATTACATAGTTAGAATTAGATTTAACACATAATATGTATTTGATAAGACCTTTTAACAAGCGAGTTCACTTAGGAAACATATAAGACATTTGAATATGTTCGAAAACTTTTACAATGTCAAGGTTATTGTGATGAGTAGCCATCGAATTTGTAAAAATAATGAATGGATGAGGGTAATGTTTTAAAGAAAAAACAGTGGCTCACATTGTTAATCTATATGCAAAAGTAATATGTGCATGAACTCATAAAGACACATCACTTTCATTTGGTTTTTGTACTATTCTCTTTCTTGAATAGTTCTTATAAAGGTGGACTTTCTAATTTGTTTTTAAGGTAGAAGACTATGTGTTACTTGTCATTTATTAGGTCTAGTTGGGTTAATACTTGTGCGTGCTTTTTAGGTTTAATATGTTAAATTATTTAAGCAAGTAAGCACTTGACCTTTGGTCCTGGCCAAAATAAATTATAATCAAATAATTAGCATTTACATTAATCAATAAACGTTTTTTAGAATAGCAGAAGTCAATTTAATAAGAAGATGAAACTTAGTAAGACGCTAGATTACAATAAATCCGAAAAGCAACGTAGGATTACAACTCCAGTTTTCTCCTTAATATCCCTCCCCACAATGACTCTGTTTTTAAACCAAAGGAAGAAGAAAACTACACCTCGTTAACTATTTCTGAGTGGATTGAAGCTTGCTATTAAAGATTTTACCGCTTCGATTCCTCTAAACCGCCCAAGGAACTGCAAAACAAGTAACAAACTGAAACAAAATTTCCATGATCACTCTAGCCGTGTTCGCTAACACCTCCTCTAACATTAATTTATAAACTAATAACATGAGTAAATTAAACAGTGAAATGAAGAATAATATGATTGACTAAATATTACTCACTATAACCATCACCAAAAATTCATGTCAGTGATTAAAATTAAATAATGCAACATAAAAATATAGAGATATAGTTCTTTTTTAATACATAAGTTAAAATGCTATAGAAATACAATATTGTTTTTATATACTTTGACATACAAAATATTTAAACATAGTTGTTAGATATTATAAAGTTGGGATGATGTGATACTAAATTGTTTTTGTAAGACTTGTGAGCGATGAGATCATGTTTTTACACTTAAAATTTCACAACAAAACATTATCAATGTGACCTTCACATTTTTTTTTTGCTGTGAATGTTTAGATTCTTTTTTATCTTTGCAATGTATTACTGTAGAGTTTCAAGTGTAAAAACGTGGTCTCACGAGTCTCATAAAAATGAGAAGGTTTCACGTAAATTTAACCCTATAAAAATAAGATTGTTTCACGTAAACTGAACCCTATTATTATATATGACATATTTATAGGCGAAAGATCATGAGAGAAGAAGAGTTAAAGTGAGAAGAGTAAGAATGGATCTAGATCATTGATCCATTTTAATCTCAAACTCATACCATAAATTACATTTGATATGAGATTTTTTTTTGAACAACAAACAACAATTTATTCATAACCAAAACTTTACAAAACAACACATCCCAACAAAGAACACTCCGAACAACAACCAATAAGACCCAAGAAAATCAACCAAGCACGAAGATTGTTACCAGTTACCCAATCGACTAAATGCTCGACTTTACCGACTAATTTACGAGAAATAAATTTCACGGGAAAGCAACCAAAAAACAACTAAATATGCAGCCAAACACACCGCACGAAACATAATCGGTTTTTCTACAACATGAGTGTGCAACGAGGATCACCTAGAACAGATACCACAACCACAACTGTTGATTTCGAGTTGTTTTGCACGTCACTAGTACTGTCCAGACGACCATCTGTTGCATATCTTCGACCGCCAACGAACAACTTTGGATCTCCATTAGTACAGATCCAAACAATAGATAAACACATCTTTATACCCTGCTGCAGTCGCCATGCTGACACAACACGATCCAACCGCAAAACAAGGAAGATCGCCACAACGCGGTTCTTGCGACACCCACTTGGACATCCACTGAAGCAAGACCTACACAGGTTTTGAATATATGAGATTTGATCTGTACATTTGGATGAATCTCATCTTAATGTATATAATCCTAATATAATAACGTGCATTTAAGTATGGAGATTTCACCCTTTTCAATTTTTCATAATAACCCTACTTTTTATCATACTCAAACTCTTTAATTATTAAGCAGTTTACAAAATACATAGAAAATAACATATTTACATAGTTCTAACAAACTTGAAATATTTTAATAAACAAGTAATATCAAGAATTAGGTGAATGATTGGAAGAAACGCAAAGCAAATTGATGTGTGAGTTTGGAAAGGGATGTTGACGGTCAAATGTGGTCCATATTACCATGTAAGATGTGAAAGGTAGTTATAGAAGTTAAAAGTTTTATAGGAGCATTATTAATTGAAAACCTATGTTTTTGTTGTAAATTAGGGGTAGTATGTGTTTTCAAACATTTACATGTTCGCCTACGTGATAGGATTGGGTTTTGACGAGAAATGTATATAACTTTCTTTAATCTTCTCAAAATCCATTCAAAGGCTTTTACTTGCATCTCGATAAACAAGGACTAAATATTGGATGATTCTTTTCAAATCACAAAGTTGTTTGATGATCCCAAATAAGATAACTAATCGTCTAACTAGATGTTTGCCAGATTGTTTTCAGCTAGGGCAAGAAAGAAACATTCCCTTGAGAATTTCGTATCTCCTCCGCCGTGGATCCAAAATCGGCATTGAGGCTCCCCATTTCATAACCGAAACCCGAATCGCTCTAATTTTTTTGCACAAAGTGATCCAGAGTTTTGAACACTTCTTCACAACATGGAAAAATGACCGAATCCAAATCAATACCTCGATTATTCAAAGCAACACAAACCCGAAGTCTACCATGGAGCACCCACCATGCGAAGATGTTGACCTTTATTGAAAAGGATTGTTCCAATTCCATCGAGCTTCTAGATGCAAACCCTCGTCTTCGAAACATTTGTCATCCACCAGAATCAACTTCTTAACTGAAAATTTTCCATCTTCATCCAAAAGCAGCCACCACTTGTCCATGCGATCATCAAAGAGATGAATTTTTTTAATAAATAAATAAATCAAATCAACCAACTCGATTGTAGCTCGACTTCTCGAGTCTGTAGACCAATCCCACACCCAAACCACCTCAATTCTTGATCAGCGCCCCTCCTTTCTTTTCGAAGTTAAACAACCTAAAAAATCGGTTGCTAATTAAAAGTCCCCCACGGATTATTAAATAATTTTGTTTAATTGATTATATAACATATATGATAAAATAAAAGTAAGGTTTATCAAAATTATTTTATTGAAGATGCTACAAAACTTATTCGAATCGTTGTTGGCGTGATGGGTCCACACAAGCAACTAAACAACATCAGCACATGAGTGTCCCATGGTTTAACACATCACGTCACTATGCTACAATTTTCTACTCTAAAGATTTTTAATATTTATCGTAATTTATAAATATTCTATAAGTTTATTATTTCAATATCTTTTTAATAATTTATATAAAATGATAACAATTTAATTCAATTGATGGTAATGAATGGTAAAAATAAGAATACTAAATATCACGAGAAAGTAAGAAATAAAGATTCATATATGAATCAGTAAAATTGTATTTGATATATGTGAACCAAAGATATAAATTATTAACATAGATTCACATATATATTTTCAAAAGAATTTTTTCAATGGTTAAAATATAAAGTTTCATCTTTTACATTGTCACAATATTTAACCTTGTTATATGCATTAATCTATGGGTTTACTAGCTCGCATTTTAACAAGCTGAGGATCTTTTTAACCAAATCTTTAGTCGAAGTTCAACAATTTGTAGGATCCACCTAAATCTAGGACCACCAAAATTTGCAACGAAAATTGGTTACGGGTGGGATTTGTCCAAAGAAAACAGAAAATTAATAAGTTTTACACTACCAATTTTTATTATATTTTTGTCATTTTACAATCATAAGCTACTTTATAAGCTAATTTTTGCAAATACATCTTATGTATCAATTAGTTTATTAGTCATAAGCTACCTTATCAGCTAGTTTGTCAAACACAAACTAAGTTATATTTTCAAAAATTTCACCATACCTTCAAGGACTAAAATTGAAGTTTACACTTTACACTATGTTGTACAAGAGTTTGTATTTGGTTTTAAAGAAAGGTTACCAAGCAAGTAATGTTTAATTGTTTTTAACTTGATTTTCAGTTTTAGTCTTTTAGATAGTGTTTCCAATAAATTGTGGTTGTGATGCCATACAAAGTAAAATAATTATTTTATTAAGTTACTATAAAGAAACAAGATATTTTTGGCTTTTTTTTGAATTAATATAGAAAGTTAGAAACTCATGAGATGTTAAAGGTTGTCATATACCCAATCTTATGAGACAATTGCTTGCTAAAATTTTGGATTTTCGGAAAATTACCACCTACGGTCCTTTTCGTCACTATAAACACCAACAAACATTTTTTTGAAGAGTACTTACCTCGTAACAAGCTAAGTTGTCTTCGAAACAATATCTTCTTTATTCATCTCCACATTATCATATTAATAAAATACCATCTTAGTATACTCTTATTAGAATTCAAACCGTTAGTATTTGCCCTCGTGTAGTTGTGTTCTAGAGGTGCAAGTGGACTTTGTGTTTCAATTATGATTTTTAAGAGAATGACTAAAGTCTGAATCTGGTTTAACAAAGTTTGGTTTTATGAGATTGGTGTTGGTAGTCTTAGAGTGCTAAGTGACATTTGGTTCAATTCTGTTTTTAAGAGATATGCTAAAGTCTGAATCTGGTTTCATTTTGGTTTTATGATGGTTTAAGTCGAAATATAAACAATAATTGTTTTTTGTACTCAAACATGAATATATATTGTCTATATTATCTCTCAAAACTTCAATTTAATACTTCAATTGCATTGAGCATTGATGATCGAAGGACGAAATGAAAAAAATGAACAAAATAAGGATGCTAGCATTTTTTTAGACGACAAACAAATTCTATTAGAGTAAACAAAACCAACACAACCAAGTCACCACATAAACACAATCAACGGGGCTACACTAAACCAGAGATGTAACCATCACTGAATGATCAAAATGTAGAGAGCGAGAACACTGAGGATAGAGGTCAGGTTGGTCGTTTACGAGCGGTAAACCACCTTGGGCCAAAGTGTAGCCCCCTATTACACACATATCAGATGCACAGCTGCAGCATTTGAGCAGAACAACACCGGTCCGCACCAACTCCCCAACTCATGAACTACACCATCATCTAGGTGGGTCCGACAACCACTCAAAACCATCCTACTTGCGACGTTTTGTTTCTGACATTAACCCATTCGAATTAAGTTAACCTTTGAAATTCAAAAAATAGACCAGACACCTTGCTCTTGTCCCCTTTGAATACCTTATTATTTCTATGTGCCTAAACGAGGTATATGAAAGCCCATTTAACACCCAACCACCTAAACGTACCCTTTGATGTCTCGACTAAGTTTTTCCTCTTTCAATAGTTCCCTAATCGTTGTCTTATCCTGCAGATTTCTCTTCCGCCACTTTCCTACCGTTGCGTAGCATATTTGAGAGGTTGTGGAGTTTTAATCATATCTTCATACTTTATATTTTTGCAAATTTAGGGTACATATGGGCTAAACCCGCCGTTGAAATCGAAAGAATAACGTTGAACGAAAATAAGAGATAATTAAGCGGCTATGTTATCATTTAATTTATCAGAGAATATTAAGGGTTAAGAGCCTCTAAAATGAAAATGAAAACAAATAGTCTAAATTGTCTTATGTCTGACAAAATTAGACATAAGTGGTAATTAAGAGCTCGTTTTGAAAAAAAAGACAAATACCACTTAATTTTGGTCAAAATTTATATATATACTTCCTAATCTTTGGAGAAAATTTTATTTACAATATTAACGTCTAGTTATGTCATATCTAACTCTAGTCGTATCAAACACCAAACAAATAACTTGTATTGTCCAATCTAATCACAGGGTCGGCCCTGACATTTCGAAGGCCCCGTTCGAAAATATAAATGTGTCCCTATGATTTTTTTTTGTATTGTTTGTAAAATTTTTAATATTAAATTCATTAAATAAATCATTAAAGTATGAAAGCATAAACTATTTATTAACAATATTCAAAATAAAAATAAAACTAACCTTTACATCATTAAACCACCAATGCTCAAAAATCTCCAAAGACTAATCTGTTGGATAAAAATAAAAAGTTAATTAATAACAAAATTAAAAATAATCAAAGTGTAAAAACAATTATAATATGTAACACAAATAACTTAATACCTTAATAGTGAACATAATTTGTCCTTCAATCTTCAAAACAAATTGGTAATACCACACACATTTTTCCAATGAAAACAAACAGCTAGTTGTTGCTATTTTCAACTTCATCAATATCCACCCGTACTCTTTCTCTACGCACCCTGTCATTATTTTCATCATTATTAAGAGTATCGCTTTCAAACACATTTTGCTCTACTTTTCGTGACTCTTCGTTACTTGGGCATTCAGACGTTTGTTTAATAATAAACCGATCGATGGCTCCTCTTTGACTTTGAACAAACTGTTCATCTTTTTTCTTTTTTTGACGCTTAGAATAACCCGATTCAAATTTTCTTGTTGGAGGCATCCTAGATTATATAAAATCGATCAATCATTATTCGGATATATAAAACACATATCAACAAATTTATTTATTTATTGCTCCTAAAAAACACTTAGATTAAAAATTAAAAACCTTAAAAAGATATATAAATAATCAAATAACAATTTATAGATAACTAATAAAAACATAAATAACAAACATGAAACATGAAATAGAAACTATAAGATTTTGATATGATACCTTCAAAGTCGAATGAAAAACTGAATATTTGAAGAAGATTAAACTTGTTGAATTGTTATAGAATGTAGAGATGACGGCCGTAGAAAAAAAGTAATGAAGATAAACTGACATTGAAAACCTAATATGCTCATGTTATTTAGGGAAATTAAATAAATTTAAAAGTTACTAATAATATTATTTTAATGTAATTCAAAAAGTAGACGTAAATTGGTTGCATAATCTTGTAATTTTAATTTTGAATCAATTGCTAATCTTATTGTGTGCGTAGCCCAGGAATCGAACCTGAGTCTCCAGGATAGAAAGCAACACACTTTACCATTTGGCCAGAAGAAGTATTTTGATTTATTTTGCAACTATTAATATATATATATATATATTATAAATATAATGTATGGATATATTAGAGGCCCTCCGAAAATGGAGGCCCCGTGCGGCGGCACCGCCCGCACACCCCTGGGCCGCCCCTGTCTAATCATATCCGATCTTGGTTTATTATCGTAAGTATTCATTTCTTTCTTATCCAATTAATTCTCTATAGTCACATTTGTATAAACAAATGTTACCTAAGTATACAATGGTATTCTCCAATCATATTATTCTATCCAACATATTTATAATATTGTCAAGTTGTCAACACAAACATATTTTATATCGATTCCATGAGAACCGTATTTTTGTTTGTTTATGGTTGATAGTATATAGATTGTATATGTGTACTGAAAGACCGAAAATTCCGTATATTCATTTGTCTGAATTACTTTTTACTTTATTTTATTTTATTATCTTTGCTTTTTTACTTTATAAAAAGGTTTTGGAAGTTGTAGTATATTAATAAAATAATACTATATTTTATTTCAAGAATTCTTTTAAGGTAGATATAGCAGGAGAATTTTGTTTAATTCCATACAAAATATAGCATGCTTTTTGATATTTGAATATTTTAAATGATAATTTAAAAGCTTCGAGTTTTTTATTTTCATTTCATCATATAAATGTATAGAAAACAACCCCTTAGTATACAAATGTAATGAAAAACAATAAAAAAATATTGGTAAATACAACTAATACTAGTTTGGTGATAAATTAATGGTATTTTAGTTACAAATAAGTTACATGTTGATAAAAATACTTGTATAAATGTTTGATTTGTTGGAGAAAGTGGTAAATAAAAACTTTTTTGTTAAATATGTTTAACGATCATAAGACTTAATAAATAATCATCCACTTTATTAAGTCGTAGTTTGACGCTATCTAATTACTAATAGAACCTTATAATCGAAATTACAATGAAATCAATTAAACAACACTGTTTATCTTATTATTATTGAATACATTAACTATTTAATAATGTTTATGATTCTATTAAGTTAATATCTAGAGGAAGGCATGCTCTTTGCCTTTATTAGCTTTTGCACTCTATAAAAATTATAATATGAAAAGTTAGTTATAGCCCCCCACTATAACACATATACTTAGTCCATCCTTTATGGTACCCCCCATACCCCTCATACATGTTGCCACATCAGCTGCCACATCAGCTTTCCACTATCTTTACCAACTCCATACCTTTCATCCACTATCATACCCCTCATACCCTTTACTTTATTCTTTTAATTTTCATTTCAAACCGTTTATTTTATTTTATTTTTAATTCAAACCCTTCATTTTATTTTTTTAAATAAATATTAGAATTAAATTAAATAAACAATAAAATTTAAAATTATATTAAATAACTAACATTAAAATTAAAATTACATTAAAATTAAAATTACGTTAAAATTAAAACTAAAAAAAATACAATACAATTAGTTATTGGCGTGTGACGAAGAGTTCCACACGTGTATAGATAAATCGTGGCGAAGGTTGGCGTGCCTCTCTCGGTTTTTCACTAGGTTGACGTTTCTTGCTCGGTCTTCTTCGGAGATAGTTGTTTCAATCTCTCCAGGTAAAACCTCTGTCGGATCAAAAAGATAATGTGAGAAGCCTTCGTCTCCAGGTAAAATACAATACAATTAGTTATTGTGTCCCTCTTCACGACCTCTATCTTTACGCGGCCCTCTCGGTATTTTCGATGTTTCTCCAACCTCGTCTTGGAGAAGGTTGTTATCGAACAATTCCTTAATCAACTCCGTCGCTCTAACGTTGTTCATTATAATCTGATTTACGGCGAGATCTATATCATCGTTATCAGAATCAGAATCAGAAGACGACATTTTTTTGGTGTGGAGAAGAATATAGAAGAAGAAGAAGAAGAATGAGAATGAGTATGTGGAGATGTGGAGAATGAGAATGAGAGGGGTAAAATATATATAGAAGGTTAAAAAGAAAAAAAATAAAAGAAAATAAAATAAAATATATTTAAAACCCCCAACGGCTATATGACCGTTGGGGGGGTATTTTTGCCAAACGTCGAAAACAAAGGGGCTCGAACCACACCGGCATCCACACACCGGCTATGCGCGTACCGGTGCGCATACCGGCCATGCGCGGCGGTGTTGCCGCCGGTACCGCACCCGGTACCGCCTCCCTGCCGATACGGTAGGATGGCCTTATACAAGCTATATATATTCAGATAAGTTTTTATTTTTCTTAGAAAAAACTGAAGGAGATTTATGAAAAAACAAAGAGTACAATAAGAGTAGCAAGTGCAAATCTACAAGATACAAAAAATACAAAATAAACAAAGTCGAAAACAAGATAGAAACCCAAAGAATGGAGGATTGAGAAAAGTTTAATTGAAAAATAACATAAAACTAAAAACTATACAATAGATATTAATAGTTATGCCAATCTAAATAACGTAATTAGCATGCATTTTAACATTTTATTTTTAGAACTAAACCCCTAATTTTTAATGGAAATATACTATGAAAGGAGATGTCCTACAAATTGGAACATTTTATCATTTTTAATTTTACATCGATATTATAGTTTTTTCAACAGTATCCGAAGCTTTGCTCCAACTAATCCCGTTAACGTTCACCGATAGCTAAAGCATGTTGTCCTGAGTTAATTTTCAGTGATGTAGAAGGGTTAACAGATCACTTTCCCACATGCCTTAACCAATACGCCACAACCTTTTGGTTGCTATCAAGGTTCTAAATGGCGTGAGGTGTGACGTGGCGGTGATGTCAAGCCTCAAACCTTACGAGTTACGGCGAGGCCATCGTGTTTTTCAAGGCATGACTTGAGCGGCAAATCTATATATAGTGTGTATATAGATGTCTTTGTGTTTCAGTGTACTGAACAATAATGATTAAAATTCATTTAAAATATAAACAAAAGAAGATCCATGTATTGATTATTTGATAAATATACAAAGCTTAAAAACCATAAATTAGATATTAAAAAAAACAAAAGCTATTCACGCTTTATAACTCGCTATAACCTGCCATAACCCGCCTTATAACACACCAACGTGCGATATCCTGCCATAACGCACCATTACCCGACATAACGCGCCACACTGCAAGCCACACCTCAGAGTCTCGCCATGGGCCTTAACATGGCGGCAAGGCTACGCCCCAACATCATGGCACACCATAACGCGCTTTTTTAGAACATTGGTTGATATTGATATAGTTTTCATCTATCCTTTTCATGTTTCCATATTTCTAATCTTTTTGCTCTTTTGATTTAAGCCTTTCCTTATATACATATACATCTAAATCTATAATACAATTTTACCTATCGATATATTCTTTTAAAATTGTATATGTTACCAAAATAAAGCACACTTCATATTTACTTTTATTAGAATAAAAAACTTATTAAATTATTTATCAACTAATGTGCCTGTTAAATAAATAAAACCTACATTAAAAAAAACAAACAAACCATAATTTGTAGTTCAAAAGTTTAACGTCCCGTTCTCGAGTTTAATAAGGCTACCCGCAGCGGTTGTGTGGCTTGGCAGCGAGTAAACCCGCCGAGCCCGACGGTTCCGAACGGCTTGGGTGCACGGGGGAAGGAAGCCGGCGGGTTGGGGCTTTGTCGGCTTCTCCAACCCGCTTTACTTTTGTGTGTGTTGTGTGTGTGTTGTGTGTGAGAGGGTTGAGAGGGTTGGGTGTGTGTTGTAAAGGGTTATGGGAGGGTAAAGAGAGGGTTGACTAAAAGCTGATGTGGCAGCTGATGTGGCATTAAAAAAGTGAGTGGGTTGAGTTGGTTCAGTGGGTTGGGTGCGTCTAGCCTAAGGGATGGGAAAGAAAGGAAAGAGAAGAGAAGGAGAATCTTTTCCTTTCCTTCCAAGTCCTCCCAAAAATGGGATGATAAAATTCAAACCCTTTCCTTTTCTTTCTTTTCTTTCGTTAAATGAAACTCGAGAACACATTTTTCTTGTTTTCCTTCCAAATCCCTTTTCTTTCCTTTCCTTCGTTAAATGAAACTCGAGAACACAGTTTTGTTGTTTTCTTTCCAAATCTTTCCATTTCCTTCGTTGAAAAAAACTCGAGAACAGGGAGTAAAAGATGATTCGAAGAAAAACAATTAAAATCAAATTGAATCTTAGAAAAACAATAAAACCAACATCCCGTTATAATTTATAGAAACCTCGAGCCAAACTTTAGTCTTCAAGTTACATAAAAAAAATCTTTTAAATATATAAACACAATAAAGTACCAAATATAAACCCATTAAATCTCCAAAAGTCGAACCCTTTGGAGCACAAAAGGCATTCTTGTAATTTTCCACAATCTCTCTCTTTCTTTCTTTCTCTACTGAAAATATTTATGGAATTAAGTTCATGGGTGTCTCTCTTTTTTGTGTTTTTGTGTATTTTCTTCAATTGGGTATTAATATTATGATGCATATTTTAGTTTAAATTCTCAATTGGGTATTTATTGAATCAAAGATTGATGATGCCTACTTCAAGTTGGAAGTCTGCCGGCGCCGGCGCCGGTGTACCGGACCAGTTTCCGGCAGGTCTCCGGGTGCTTGTCGTCGATGATGACCCAACTTGTCTCATGATCTTGGAGAAGATGCTCAAAAATTGCAACTATGAAGGTAACATAAAAAAAAAAGAATACAAATTTTTACACTTTTAAAAATCTTGGTTTTCCCCTTTTAGTTTCTTGCTTCAATTAAAGAGAAAAAAAAAACAATTTGATTTAGGGTTTATAATTAGATAAAAGGTACCCACTTTTCTTCAATCTGGTGTAGAAATATGTTATATATCAACCAAATTGATCCACATTACTAGAGTTTAATGTGAATTTTTTAATCCCTTTGTTGCAATTGAACCCATTTGGAGGTTAAGTTATCAATCGTTGTATGAGAAATAGATGCACGTTAAGAAAGAGATGCACCAGATCAATTTTCTTTCTTTTAAAACACAGTTCATGGAAGGACATGGCATTAAAAGTGATTAACGGTTCAGATCCACTTATCACACTTCTCTGTGTTAACTCCAATTTGACAATTAATTTGCTTGTTTTAATGAATTTTAACTCTTAACGTGAACTCAATTTTAGTTGTGACACTAAAATCTCGCAACGTGGCAATATTCGTTCTGAATATGATGCATTATTCAGAGTGAATAAAGCCTAGGCGCCTTTATTCACTTTGAACAATGCATGATATTAAGAGGAAATATTCCCACGTGGCATGATTCTAGTGGTCCTTACGTTCACAATGAAAAATATAAGGATATCTTAGACCGTGGCCTAGATTAATCCCGATAATGCTTCACTGCTAGACATGCAACCCTCAGAAAATCCAGCTCCAGCCACGACTTTCTTATATTATGTTTCATGTGCTAATGAATTGCTCTTTAATGGAAAATAATTGACTTTTTTTTGTTTTGTAAATTTGCAGCAACTATATGCAGTAGAGCTGAGATTGGTTTATCATTGTTGAGAGAAAACACAAATGGGTATGATATAGTTTTAAGTGATGTTCATATGCCAGATATGGATGGATTCAAACTTCTTGAACATATTGGCCTTGAGATGGACCTTCCTGTTATCAGTAAGTCCACAAATCCATACCAATTTCTCCATTTTGGTTGAATTGTTAACAAAAAGATTTTTTCTCAATTGAAATTCGAGTTTTTTACGGTATAAAATTTTCTCGAATTTTTTACAGTGATGTCAGCCGACGATAGCAACAGTGTGGTTATGAAGGGGGTCACTCACGGTGCTTGCGATTATCTCATAAAACCTGTCCGTATCGAGGCGTTGCGCAACATATGGCAACATGTGGTCCGGAGACGGAAACACGAGTGGAAAGATTTCGAGCCGTTGATAAGCGCGGATGACGCTACTGCTGACCAACTTCAGAAACCCCATGAAGATCTTGACGTTTCGTCTTCCGCGAACGAAGGGCATAATTGGAAAAACGCAAAGAGGAGGAAAGACGACGAGGACGACGAAGCTGAGGAACCGGACGGGTCTTGTTCTTCTTCGAAGAAGCCCCGTGTCGTTTGGTCCGTCCAGCTGCATCAACAGTTCGTAGCAGCCGTTAATCAGCTTGGGATCGATAGTAAGAAATTTTCCGGCTTTAACTCGTTTTCTTGAATATGTTTTTTTTTATCGGTTCTTGAATTTTAATATCGATGCAGAAGCCGTTCCGAAGAAAATCTTGGAGCTGATGAACGTTCCCGGGCTAACCCGAGAAAACGTCGCCAGCCATCTTCAGGTTTTGAAAACTTTTCTCGATTTTGTAGTATTGAGAGTAAAATGTGATCTGATCGGAACTTTCAAATTCGACTCACGAGGGCACATATTGTGGTGCAGAAATACCGTCTTTATCTTAGACGGCTTAGTGGGTCGCAGCATTTTGGATCAATCGATGGCTCGTTTATGGGTAGTCCTGATATGGGGTTCGGGTCGATGTCGTCAATGAACGGGCTAGATCTTCAAGCTTTAGGCGTTGGTGGTCACAGCCTTGCGACACTCCAAGCTACGGTTCTCAGCCGTTCAAGTAACCCGAAACCTCCAATTTCCGTGCCGGTCATCGATCAAAGAAACCTATTCAGTTTCGAGAATCCGAAACCGAGATACGGAGAAGTCAACCCTCAACAGTTACTTCACGGCATCCCAACGAACATAGAACCGATGCAGTTTGCAGGCTTGCGTCAGTCTCGGCAGCAGCATTCATACAACAACGTTAACAATGGTCGAGTACTGATTCCAACGATTGGCCAAAGCCAAAGTCAAAGTCAAAGTCAAAATCAGTCGGTTTCACGCAGTGGAATATCGACACATGGTTCGGGTCTGAAGGTCCCAAGAGTCGGGATGATTCCGAATTACAACGTCGTAAACAATTCGAATCAGATGAGACCGCACGATTCGAGATTGGAATCGGATCCGATGAAGACGAAGGCCGAAAGCGTTCTGCTATATCCCGATCAATACAATCAAGACGACCTTCTATCGGCAGTTCTTAAGCAACAGGTCCACGTTTTTCGATCTTAAGTCATCAATCTATGTATTAGTTGGCTTAAATGATAACTGTTACGAATCTTGAAATGTTTGTGTGATGCAGCATCCGCAAGAAGGGTTTGGAGAAGCGGAAAACGAGTTTGGGTTTAACGGGTACGCGGCGGTGTTGGATGATCTTCCGGTTTAACGATGGTTTTTTTTTTATAGATTTCGGTAAGTATTAATGTTTGGTGTCGTTAACTGATTAAGATCGCTGTTGTGAAAAAGCACGGTATGCAAAGGCATGATATGTGGTAGAATTTTTGAATGTTTTTTTTGGCAACAAATTGTTTGTTGGTAAAAACATGCAAAAATTCCATTTTTTGGGGTCTAACGAAGGCTTTATTTTTGCCATTGGCGGGTTTGTTTCGCTCTTAATTTTAGGGTTCGTTTAAGTCGAAATGTGCAAATTGGTCAACTTCGTTTGTTTCGTTAAGATAAAGTTGTCTCTCGGGTTTGGGCTTATTCGAAAGGTGTTGTTAATGCTAGTTTTGTTCAAGATAGTTAGTTTGTTTTCGCCAAGTGGCCCGTACCTGCCTTATTGTATAACATTCTCAGTCACTAAAATTGATTGTTGCTGTGTCTTCTTCAACCTAGTAAGTGCTTATGGGTACGAGTAATTTTCATCACTTATCGGGTAAGACTCTTGGTCCTTGTTATGGATCGTACTGAGTAAGATTCTAAGTGGTTTCCATGCTCAACTGGCAAGGATTGTAAGGTAAGTGATACCGGGTATCGTTTACCCAGAGTGTATAGATGGCGTGTTTGCAAGGCAGTTGCAACACATCCAAGATTCTTAATCAAAGGGTTATAGTTGATGATAATGGTACATTTTAAAACCAAATTACACGCATAATCGATAAAAGTTCATTTTTTACACTAAATTTTATTTACAAAAATATTTCTAACCCAAAAAAGTTAACGGAGGAGCCCTTTACCAAACGCTTACTCGGGTAAGTGATTACCGACAAAATTGAACACTATCGGGTACTTTCCGAATTAGATTTTAGTCCAGAAAACTGGCACTAAATTACCCGTAAGCGCTAACCATGGCAAGAGATGATGACCATCACTTACCGGATAGGACTCTTGGTCCTTGCCTTCACTCTTACCGGGTAAGATTCTTGGTCCTTGCTCTATGCATTGGGTAAGGAAATATGACCTAGTAAGCGCTTACCCTGATAAGGTAAAAGGCCCCGGAATTCAATTCCGATTCCGACCCATTATCAGGCTTCTTGTATTCTTTACTTGGGGGCCAGCATTTGTATTTTGGGCTTTAAATAGACTGGGCTTTATTCATATTGTGGGCCATTTGTGAACCAATTGGGCCGAAGGGAGCTACAGCATTCCACACTTCTGGTTTTGGCAATAATATAGCTCTGGAGTTTGTAAAGTATGATTTTGGCCACGATAGTTCAAGTGTAATTCTTATAAATTCACAGAAATGCAAAAAAGTTTATAAAATGGTACTTTTGACTTAACTACATGAAAATTATAGAAAAGGCCACAACACCGAAATATATTATGTTTGATCATTATTGTAAATTATTAATATTGCGGAAGTTACAGAAAAGCCCCTGGAAAGTACAATGTTGAATGTTTCTTTGTCATAATAATACACACTACCCAATAGTCAAAGAGGATTTTGTTTAATAGCCCTCGGCCATTTGGTTTGAAAACTCGGTGAATTGCATAATGGTTCAAAAGTTTTCGTCGAATATTTTCTACACACTAGAATTCTGGAGGCGCATAAAGTGTTCAGTAGACAATGGATTGAGTTTTATAAAGTCGTTGCTTGTTAGTGCATCTGTTTTCAGAACTGACTTATATTCATGAATTGCTTTGATTTTAAAGAGTTACACTTTCACTTTCAAGGCCCTAAGCTATGAAAGACAACAATTTTTTTCATAAAGTGTTGTAACTTGAAAGATTTTATTCGGTGTGAAAGCAGGAATATGGTTTGAAGCTAATTGCATGAATAATTGTGAACATATAGATGTGGACCAACATCGGGACATCAGTGTTAATAATATAAGGGATCTGTGCCAGTTGATGTATGTGAGTTTATCTATGTACTAGACTTGTTAATTGATGATTATGATTACTATATAGAATGAATACAAATACATGACACGAGGATTAAAAGGAACATCTTGTATTCTTATTCTGATTTCATGCACTTTTTAATGAGTAATGACATGTTTATTACTTGAAATTGTCTTCTGTATGAAATTTGCATCCTTGATAAGCTCATAAACATGTTTGACACAATATATCATTTTCCCATTATATCAAAATATATATACATATAAAAACCATGACTCAATGGCGGACCCAAGATTTTTATTTGAGCAGGTACACCTTTAATATTGATCAAAAGCTTGCAACGTGGAGGTTTAACCCAGGGAAAACCCAACACGATTTAACCAAGGAAAAAAATCAATTGTCTCGGTTTGATACCATACATTTTTACAAATAGAATCGACCTAGACTTTTCGAGAAAGAGATAAGAATGCGTCTTACACCTGATGTCCTTTTGCCCGAAATATCTTAATAGACAGCCTGACAACAAAATATAATTTTATCAATTTCTTACATAAACATGTTTGACAGCATCTTACACAAGAGTTGAACACGAGACGTAAAGAAAGGCAACCAATGCCCTAACCGTTCCACCAATTGCAAGTTTTAGTTTCATGATTGGTTTTCTAAAGCTATAAGAGCATCATTCAAAACTAAATAGTTGCACCATTAATGCTGATAATAAATTTCCATCACGATGGGACGATTGAGTGGGGCCACATGCACACCATGGTTTCTTAATATGTCCGCCCTTGTGTACAACCAAGGTAAGTATGTATGTCTAGTATTATAGTTAGTGGTTAATTAAAGAAGAAGGTAACAATTGATAAGTGAAGAGACATAAAAAATCATCTAGTTTTAGGATTTAGGTATTTTTGACTTATACGTTTTATAGCTATTAGTGTTTTATTTAGCTTCCATGGTGCAATAAACGACTTGATATATCACATTTAATTCGATCATTAGAGTCCATACTCTCGAGAGTTAGGGGTATGCCAACTTAATATCAAATACCAAGTTCAAGTAATGTAGTTCTGCTTTTAGCATCTAAACTTTGACAAAATAGGATAATATACTATGATTATGATGATATAACTGATGTAAAATTGTTTGTAGCCATGTTATCTTGTGAGGTCCTACACATAAACCTACAACCATCTCATGCTTTGAAAACTTTTTATCCATATAGATATGGGGTCAACTTCTTCTTGTCAACTTAAGAATCTTAAATTTTTTTGAACGAAGTTTAATCAAGTTAAGTTATACGTTGCTAAATGCTAATAAAATAGATGCTTAATTCTTGCATTACTAATCCCTACATGACAGAAACATTACACACATTATTTCACCTTAGTCCAAGAAAAGATTCTAAAGTGCACATATTATATATATGTCCAATAGTTTAAGAATGAGAAACATTAAACCCAATTAATTGGCCTTCATTAATTAGCCATGAAATTTAAAGGTTTGCACCCACCTTTGTCTACATACAACAAAACATGAAATGATGTTTTTCCGCTAAAAGGAATACAGTTTTTCCCTTTAATTGGGATTGATGAAAAAACAAACAATTATCTTATTAAAGCTTTTGTAAAATAGTTAAGAAAAAACATATCATCATTGATTTTTTTAGAAGACATAACGGCATCGAACCAATGAAGATTATCACGAACACATACACATGCATGCCCGTTTCCCCGGCAGTATCGAGCATCCACGGGCAACTCACTAATCTGCTGTTGTCCCGTCCCAGCTTACGCTAGACCTAAGCCCAACCACAATACGGAATGACTATGCCATGCCCAAGCCTTACCACTAGGCTGGAAGGTCTTTGACATTTTATTGGTGTTCTATTAAATTTTTATAGATAAAGTTGTCTGTTCGGATTAATCTGTCAATACGGAATGAAAATGTTTTTGTTTGCAAGAGGTTTTCATAGATGGACAAACGTATTTTTAATTGGGAGAGACATGTTTCAAAAAAAATTGACTTTTAATGAATGGACTCTTAAATCAATCGAACCAAGTTAAAATGGAGCAAGTTAAAATGGAACATGTTTGCCGGCTTGAGCTTGCCAAAGTCTAGTATGAAAAATAGCCAAACTACTCAATCTGGTATGGTCTACGGTTTGTACATTCTTTTGAATGGTTTGGACTGAACCGACAACCAAAAAAAGATTTATTGAATATATATAATTTATTTATGGTCCAATTCAAGAAAGTCGATCCATGACACTTTGTTTTTAGTTTTCACATCTCGATTGTCCGCAGTTCCCTAAATCGGCAAATTCAAAAGTTTGTTAAAAAACCAAAAATCAAAAAACTCCAAATCGTCATTCAATTTGCTCAATGTTTGTTCAAAATTCTAACCTTTGCTTCCCCAAATGTTTATTTATTTATTTTGGATATAAATATCTCTTTTATAATTTAGTATATAATCAATTAATAATGTTACATATGTCAAAACTTCATTTTGGAGAACTTTATATTTGTTTAGTTTAAAGTTAATAATAGGCTTAACTGGTCAAATCAGACCTCCTTCTTGTGGTTTGGTTTGATTGATCATTTGTTAGCAAATTGGTAGTTTGGAGAACTTCCTAAACCGTGCCATGGCTGTTTGGAGTGTTAAACAACCCAACAAAGATTCTGAACACCTCTGACAATTATATGCATCCATGCATATCTATTATTAGGGGTGAGATCGGTCCAACCGATATCAAACATACTGAATCGAGTGGTGCTGAATTCTTATGGGGCTCAAAACTAAGAACAAATATAGAACCGTACGACTTTTTCACCCAATCTTGGGTGCAAAGCAAAACTTCAACTATAAAACCGACCTCACCCCTAATAAAATTTGTTTTCGTATAAAGTTTCCAATAGTTTAGGAGAAAATATGGATAGAATTTCAAAAATTCAACTTGCCCCCCATATTTGTGTTTCGTTTTAGTGCTTTTTGGGAAAACATCGGAATCGAATACCAAAGTACCAACTCCCGAAATGTTGAAAATTAGGGATTGAGTACCGAACATATTACATGCACACGGTACTAATTTGGTTCAGTTTGGTGCCGGTTCAGTTCCATTAATTGGTCCTCAGCTCTCATCCCTATTTATTATGTGTACAAGTTTGTGTGTGTGTGTATTGGTAAATGATTATGTGAGAAGTTGAGCTAACATGAGAAGCGAGAGAAGTTGATCTGAACTTTTAATAACATGCCCTCTTATGAATTGTGCTTTAGAAGATAGTTGATTCGGTACACCTCGTCTTAATGAATCCAATGGTTGATAACCATTTCTCAGGATTTTCACTTTAAATCAACTTCTCGTATGAACCCAACCATATAGGGAGAGAGAGAGAGAGGGGGGGGGGGAGTTCAAATGTGAACCACTTTTTGGTTGTGAACGTGACGATAGCCGAGAGTGTTGTGCGACACGTGGCGGAGACTAGTCAATAAATGCGGCTTTGAGTGTGGTCCCCCCCTTAATTCAATGCCCTCCCATGAATCGCGCATAGTCATCCGCCGTGGACCTGACATGGCGACTAGTCATCCGTCATGTGTCGTGCTCTCGGCTGTCCTCACGTTCACAACCAAAAAGTGGTTCACATTTGAACCCACCCCTATATATATATATATACACACACACACACACACACACACACAACACACAGAGAGAGAGAGAGAGGGAGGAATAATCAAATAAAAACCATTTTTTTGTGAAAACCCGTGAAAACCAACTAAAAAATAAATTTTTTTAGTATTTTTTATCAAATAATATGATATTAACTATTGTTACACATATATATTTTTCATAATGTAAGTATCATCCATGAAAAAATAAAATTTTTATTCATGTTATGAATCGAAAATATACAACATTTTTAATCATATCATGAAACAAATTCATGGATGATATTCATCTTATGAAGAAAAAAAATATATGTGAAATAACATATCAATTCTAACATTTGATGGGAAAGAATCTTTAAAAAATTATTTTTTAGTCGGTTTTTACGGGTTTTCACAAAAAAATGGTTTTTTCTTGAAAGTCCCTATATATATAGGGTTAGTTTCAAATGTGAACTCAATTTTGGTTGTGAACTTAAGGACGAATCTCAGTCACACATCTTCGGTTACAGTGGACACGATCACGGAGGATTAACGCGATTCATGGGAGGGTGGAGATTATTAAAGAAGGAGACCCGGTCAAAGTCGTCTTTATTGACCGGATGAGTGGCTGAGTTTCGTCCTCATGTTCACAACCAAAATTGAGTTCACATTTGAACTTTCTTTATATGTATATACTTTAGATCTCTTCCCCATCTTTATATAACTCAACATACATACATATATGTGTGTGTGTTAAATCATATACACATACATATCGAAAATTAAGAAAAATAGTTTTTGCATACTGTAACACCCTGAAGCAATAAGTAAACCGCCTTAAACCCTTTAGTTATTCATCCTTTTTAGGTTTATTACCGCATTTTAAACATAACCCGACCAACCCAAACGGGTTAGATTGGGTTGAAACTTTGTTTGGGTTGAGTTAAACCATCAACATCGGATTGAATTTTCGAAACGTCTTTAACTCAATAACCCTACACCCCAAATTTCTAGGTTTTTAATTTATATAAATTCATCGACATACAAAAACATTATTGTTGTTATCATTGATTGGGAAAATGGGAATCAATAAATTAACGTCCTCACCGTGAACATGAACGAAGAAAATGGTTGTGTATACTTGGGCCATTACTCCTAACAATAAATGAATTTGACCAAAGGGTACATTTTTAGGTAGTCATTTCTATTGCATGCATAAATATAGTAGCATCTTTTAGATTATTCTTAAAAATACATTTGGTTAAATTCACGTACGTCTCTCTTACATTCTTAAAATATAGTAGTATTTATGTTTTAGGTTACTTTTAAGAAATCTAATAATTTTCATGTAGGCTATTCACAATTTTTCATTTTTAATTAATAATATATCAAATCTTTATTTTATAATTTGAATTTCTTTTTTGAACAAATTATACCCTAATATAGAGTACCTAATCTTTATAATACCCTCTGAATAATTTAGTATCCCGACATTCTCTTAACCAGTCAGTACCTTGATTTCTTTCTTAACAATTACCAAACACACAAATTTCATTTTATATTATATCATAAAAACCTCTTAATCAAACTGTCCATTTAATCATCCAACACCAAACCATTAAGCAACTATCAAACAATCCCTTACGTACGTTTTACTTTTGTTCTAATAAATAACCCTATACTTTGACAAAGATACACTTTTTACCCAATATTAGAATTTCATTACAAATAAACACTTTTGTTCTAATAGATACCCTATACTCTCTTCTGGTGGATGTGGATTTAGACATTTTTGTAGCAAAAAGTGAACTTTATCAAAAGCATAGGGATAATTTATGCAAATTAACCAAATATGCATTGGATGCAATAATTTCCCCAAAACAGCCTGGAAAGTCACCTTTTTTTAGTGGTCGGTCATTGCCCTCTCAATCACCCTTTCCCCTTTTCTATCTTCAAGTTTTTTAGGGTTACTTTTGTCAACTATTAATAGTGTTATTTGGAATGATCTATTCAAAATTAATCATTAACATTTGTATCTTTTTGTCGTCTAAAATTCATTCTTTTTTACTTAATGATTTAATTTTAACAATATGGAAATAGCGGGCTAAGGCTATGTTTGGCAAACTAGCTGATAAGGTAGCTTATGACTGATAAGGCAACTAGTGAATGATAAGGTAGCTGGTGACTGATAAGGTAGCTAATGAATAAGTTACGTTTGGCAAAAACTAGCTATTAAGGTAGCTTATGACTGTAAAAGGACAAAAAAGGACATACTTTAAAAATAGTAAAGTAGAAAGTAGAAGGGATTTAGAATAAAAAAGATAATAAGTGTCATAATTACATTAAGTCACCAAAACGCTAACTTATAAGATACCTTAATTTTACCAAACGATGCCTAAATGTTAAAATGTATGTTGTAAAAATCATCATTATCGATTGATGGATAAATAATTTTTCAAAAGCAGATTTCAACATAATGTCAATATTTTAAAATGTTTTTAAGATACTAAACCAAACTAGATGTTAGTGAAAATAGTAGTAAATCCAAATTGCTTTTGATAATTACCGTCTAAATGTTTTTAGAAAGTCACAAAAGTTCCACAAATTAAGTCAAGAAAGAAGAAAGTTTACAACTTTACTACTCAAAAACCAAAAAATAAAGTTTACAACTTTCCTAATAACAATTAAAACTTGAAAATAAATGTCATTTACTTTTCATATAACACTTGAAATTAAATGAAATAGATACGAGCTCAATGAAAACAAATTTGTAAAACTATCTATAACTAGATTATATTACACTCCAAAACTTAAAAAAAAAAAAACATTTTTATACATATATTCAAGATGAATGATCCATAACATTCCCTGCAAGAGAGTCGAACATGTACAAATTGTCCACAGGTGTTGTGATCGAACTAGATAGGTGAAGGAGTTACACTAACTACACAAATATAGATGGTTATTAAAATGTTTATTCTAATACCATCTAATAATATACAAAACCCGCTTATATTAATCTTCGAAAAACCTCATATATAATAAAGTTCAAATATATATTATAGATAGATGATGATCCAATTCTCGTTAAATGAACCAACTTTCGGTCCCAAAGTTTGTTTCAACTAAGAGGGAATTAATCATTACAAGTATAAAATAACATAATATATAGATAATAGATCTATTATTATTTTCATTTCCCATGTGAGCCAATTCTTTTTATACCTACATGTATCTCAAATATAACATTTTAATTATCAAATATATATATTCATGCAAATTTATTAAATTTAAAAATAAAATAAAATCAAAAGGAATTTAATTTGTTAGGAAATGACAACGTAAACCCACATGTCTTTTGGAAAGCAGCAGCCGACGTCGATTACCACGTGTGAACCTTCATTCAGGAACTCCAATGTAAATATAACAAATTTTTTCACACTTTTCATTAATTACTACAGCCTACAAAAACAACAACCTTATTCACATTGTACTATAAAAATGCATTTAAGTTTCACTTTTTCAAATATATACACTTTTAGTAATTTTTTAAGAATTAAAATTATTTTTAAAAGAAAATTCCATGACATAAGTTAACAAGGATGGACCTATGATAATTTTCAAATGGTAGCATCCTATAACTAAGTTTTTGGTTGATTTTAATAGATTTGTTTTTCGATTTTTTGGTTGGTTTCGATGCGATCTTTCTTATATTTTTGTTGAATCAAGAGATTTTTTGGGTTGTTTGATTGACTGCAAGAGAATTTTTCGGTTTTTTGGTTGATTTTTGAGAAAATTTTCAGGTTTCTTTGTATGATTTCAAGATAAATTTTCGATTTTTTTGGTTGATCTTCGGGTGAATGTTTTGGTTTTTTGGTTGATTCTGATAGAAGTTTTAGTTTTTTAGGTGCACACCTTGAAGTTTTGAAAACAAAACAGTGGTACCCTCCAAAATAATACGATTGCACCTTTATAAAATTCGAAAAGTTTACCATTCAGTGCACAAATAATAGTATAATACGGTGTCCCATGCCACTGCATGTAAGTTAAGCTTGAACTAATGATCTATAAAATTGTCCTAAGAAGTAGTAAAGATTTATTGTACAAAATTGAAATTAATCTTTGTTTTTTTTACAATAACAATTAACGAGTTTGTCTTATATCTTGGTAAGAAGGAGGTATAAACTATATATAGGTGCATGTATACAATTGTAATGTTACGTATTTCTTAGTTTTTGTGCAATATAAGAAAACATAAATAAATTGGTGGGAAAGTTGGTAATAAAAGCTGATTAAATTCCATAAATTGATACTAACAACCAGAAATTGAATGAGGTGGTGCAATTCATGATCACATCTTATAATAGGTTTATTGTGTAAATTAAGTACTACTTTATGAATAATAGATTGATATGCTAAGACCATCTCCAATGGGGTCATCAAATCATACACTAAACACTAAATTTGATATAAATGTTACTATTCACATCTCCAATGGGGTCACTATTTTTTACACTAAATTTAGTGTGATGAATAGTATCACACTATATTTTGTGTAACACTATTTTTAACACTGCTTTTCTATGTAAAAAGTTTTTGGTAAAAAATAGTGTTACCCATTGGAGAACACTATTTTTAACACTGTATTTAGTGTGATGAATAGTATCACACTATATTTTGTGTAACACTATTTTTAACACTGCTTTTCTATGTAAAAAGTTTTTGGTAAAAAATAGTGTTACCCATTGGAGAAGATTTATTACTAACACTAAATCTTACACTATTTTTTACACTACTTTTGACATTTGGTGTAAAAAATAGTGTTACCCATTGGAGATGCTCTAACCGAGTAAAATTTGGTGTTAAGCATGTCATTTTCATTTTTCCTATATTTAGAATGCACCCCTCCCCCTCCCCCTCAAATATGACTTCATTTTTACTTCATCTCACACCACCCTTCCCACCGGTCTTTTTCTCTCGCAAATAAAAAATATAACAAAAGCCAAATCTTAAGCAAAACCCATATTGCAAATTCTAGGATAAATCCAAAAATATATAAATTCCAAAAAATCTTAAAAACTTAAATCTAGAAATTAATGACGATCAAAATACAAAAACCAAACAAACCAAATTAAAATTTAGTATATAGAGGTTAAAATAAATGCAAATCTAAAAATACAAATAACAGAGCAAAAATCTCAAATCTAGATTAGGGGTGTAAATAGGTCGGGTTGGGTTGGGTTCGGGTTCAACCCATTTATTAATTGGGTTGAAAATCTCAACCCAACCCAACCCATTTAGTTAAATGGGTTGAGATTTTCAACCCAACCCAACCTGATTGGTTGATGGGTTGGTAGCGGGTTGACCTGTTTATGGTTTGATGGGTTGGTAGCGGGTTGAACCTGGGTTGACCCATTTAATTTAAACTTTAAATTTTCTCAAAACCCCGTTCAACAATCTGAAATTTATACCTATGATATAGATTGTGAAATTGATTTTGGTAACTTACTGTTTCGTGGTCGATGTTTGGTAATAGTTGCTAGTGGGAAGGCGAAGTCTACCGACTGTCCATTAAATTTTCTTCCGATGGAGGTAGCGCTGGCAAAGTTTGAACTTTGAAATTGAAGATGGAAAGGAATAAGCTAGAAAGTGATATAGAAATCCTTAGGAAATGGAATGGACTAGAGAGTGTTTTAGGTTTAGGGAATTAGAGTTATATCATTTCTTTTAGTTTTCTTATTATTTATTATTTTAAGTTTATGTTAAAATATAAAATTAAATTAAATAATATGTTAAATGGGTTACAAACAGGTTAGAAATGGGTTGAGAGCAGGTTACTAGTGGGTTGAAATCAGGTTGTAAATGGGTTAAAATTGGGTTGTAAATGGATTGGGTTAGGGTTGTAAATAGGTTGAAAATCTCAACCCAACCCAGACCCAATAAATAAATGGGTTAGGCGGGTTGACCCAATTAACTTAAACGGGTTGAAAATCTCAACCCAACCTGCTACTATTGGGTTGTGTTCGGGTTGGGTTGGCGGGTGGGGTCATTTTTTGACGGCCCTAATCTAGATGATGGCCCTTGACCAGGGTTGGTGTTGGTAGGCTAGCAATGATCTTAGAGACAGATGCAATAGTACAAAGAGATTATCATATGCAACTGATCTAGAAGCCAGGAACGAATGATCCAAGCAGGTGATGGGAGATGGAATTATAGTCATGACTCAAAGATGAACATCGCCTTGGAAACCCATCTGCTCATTAATTTCGTGGACTTAGAAATGATAGAGAACTCAAAAAGGTAGGAAAATGGTAGGAAGCCAATATCGAGAGGGAGACAAAGATGTGAGCAGGGCCGGGTCTGCCCAAGGGCGGCCCGTGCAACGGCCCAGGGCAACAAACTTTGAAAGGGCATCATAAGCCCATTTCTTATAGTTAGTATATTATATAAAAAAGTTAAATATTTCTATATGCAAGCTCATCTCAAGTTAGATAACGCAACAATAGTAAAACAATTTTTCCTAAACGACCTCTCAATTAGAAACGTTCATCGGATTCCAAATCAAATTTCATTTACATTTCCCATATCAGTTTTCCATTTCCACTTACAAAATCAATTATCGATTTCCCATTTACCAAATCAATTATTACGATTCAGGAAGCGTTACGGTAGCATCTACTGAAAGATATTTTTCGATATTAAAACTATTGAAGTCATATATGCAGTCTACTATGAGTCAAAAAATATTGAAACGGTTAGCAATTCTGAATATTGAAAGAAAATATTTTGCAAATGTTAACTACGACAAAATAATTGATATTTTTGCTTCGAGAAATGCGATAAGACATCGTTTTAGGTGATGTATTATTTTTTTATATGGGGTTTTGGTGTATGCCCCCCACCCCCATTGTATCGTTTTACCGTAATTAACTATCGTGTGGGGATGTGCCACCTAGCTTGACTAAGTTCCAAACCCCTTACAAATAGTATGTTTGGTTAGTTTAAAAAAAATCAATAATAGGACATATTTTAACCTTCCCGACCAGGGCACCGAAATTCTCAGGTGCGGCCCTGGATGTGAGCCGAATCCAGGTGTTGGATCGACAAGGATGAACAGTTCAACGATGAGTAGCGAGTGTGGGGTGAGGGGTTACGAATTAATTATTTTAGACCGACATCCACATTCAGACCACCTTATAATTAGTTGGGATGGGTCAACTGTAACACCCGTAAATTTCGGTTGTAATATCGACTCTTTGATAAAATTTGGAAAATAGAACTTTGGACCAAAAACTATATTTTATGGTCTATAGAATCCAATTACGAGTCCAACGGTTCTTTCGGAATCGAAAACGGAGCTATAACGAAGAAGTTATGACCAAAACAGTTTTCGTCCTGTAAAGTGCAGCATGCTAGCGGCCGCTAAGGTTTTGGTCTAGCGGCCGCTAGGGGGGAGTTCTTCTTGGTTCTGTTGTCTCACAAAATTAGTTAGCGACCGCTAGGGGAGCTAGCGGCCGCTAGAGTAAAAGCCTAGCGGCCGCTAGCCACTGTCGGGTTAAATAGCCTCTTTCTTCATTTTAACCTAACTTTCTCATCTCAACTCCGTTTTCTTTGGTTCAAATTGCGATTTTCTCCAAATTCCAAGCTCTTCAAGATCCCATTAATGGATTGTTAGTTAAGTAGCAAGATTTGGAAGTTTGATCTTCATCATCTTCATCTTCTTCACCTCACCTTCCACCTCCATTGTTGCTAGTTTTGAACTCTTCAAGATCTAGGGTTTTCTACCCAATATTTGGCTAGGTAAGCTTATCTAAACCACTTGAGGTTTGTTAATCTTTGTAATAGGAGTTATGGAACTAACCTAAGGTCCGATTTACTTGATTTTAGGTTTGTTCACATATTTGACCTAGATCTTGGATTTGGGGATTTTTGGGTTACAAACCCTCAAGGTGAGTTCTCTATGTGGTTTTAAAGTGTAGATCTAATGTTGTATGATGTGGTTAGAGAACTAATTCAAGAAATTAACTCCTTATTAGTTTAGGTGATTACTCAAGCTTTAAGCTAGGGTTTTTGGTGAAAATTGGGGCTTTTGGCTTTACAAGCCCGAGGTGAGTTGCTAAAACCGTTTTGTTAAAACTGAGAGCACATCATCTTGTTTGACTTTACATGCCTTGCTTAGTATTTGTGGATAAATCTGATTGTGGATAAAATGCCTAAATTTCTAGGTCTAGGATTTGCCATGAAATGATTAAATGACAAATCTTGTATGAACGGCTTGGTTGGATTATTGTATACATGGGATAGCTTATCGTATGCAGTTAGTGTATGAATTAAACCATGTGATTGCATGATGATTGTGTTTATGAGAAATGCGTGCACTAAGTATGCCATGGATTGATGCAAAGGAATCGAATTCCGAGTATGTTGATGTATATGAAATGAATGAAAGTATTGAGACTTTCGCTAATGCATAAATTGGATAACTAAAATGTTATGGAGCACCGCTAGTCAAAAAGCGGGATGCTATTGGCCACTAGTCAAAAAGTGGACCGGGATGTCACTAGTCAAAAGGTGAGTACCCATGTTTTACAAAACATAATTGGACAATGTGACACTAGTCAAAAGGTGTACATTGGGCCGTTTTTGAAATGATATTGGTTTAAAGTGGCACTAGTCAAAAGGTGTGCACTTTCAAGTTTACACGAGTACGACTCAGTCTTGGGTGGCACTAGTCAAAAGGTGTGCACCTATGTCCCTCGCCATTCGTGTGGCCGCGAATGTGCCTGGCCTCTGAGGTTGCCTATTCGAGTCTTCGTAGGAGGACGGCAACGGGGTGTCTCGACTCTGAGGTGTAACTTGCTTGGTGAAGGTGGGTCGCTCCCACGGTCTTCAAATAAAAGAATAAACCGGTTTAATGTGATGCATTTGTTGTTGATACACTTTCGTACGTCTTACGTGTCTTAACATGCTTTTAAATGTATGATATCCGTTGATATTTGATACAACTCACTAGGCTCCTTTAGCCTAACACTTGCTTGGTGTCGATGTGTCTCTCAGGTACAAGGGACGCCGTTCCTAAGTAGGTGCCGGGATTGAGAGTGGGCTTGGGGGAAAGTGTGAAGAGACCGGTCCTTTAGACCGCACAGGCATTGACAGTTTGACAACCCTTTTTGTAGTCTCTTCCCTAGATAGGATTGAGACTAGATGGTTGTCACATTTTTTATTTAGATTACAAACATTGTAATTATACACTACTATTATACCCCTGTTTTTTGGAAGAGCTCACGCTTTGGCGTACATTGTATACCATCTTTATTTGAAATGAAAGTTTTTGTTCGCCATGATTTTTAGGGTGTTACATCAACGGTACATTAGTGGGCTACCCGTGGATTCTTTATACCGCCAGAAAGGTGTGTGTGCGTATGTTCATGATAGGCGTTTGTTGGTTCGATGCCACTATGTCTTCCAAAAAAAAACTAAGAGACTTTCGTACGTTCAATCTTAGAAATGTAACACCCGTAAATTTTGGTTGTAATAATGACTCTTCATTAAAATTATGAGATTTAGAATTGTGGACCAAATCTTATATTTTGTGGCCTAATATGATAGGAAATTCAATTACGAGTCCAACGGTCCTTTCGGAATCGAAATTGGAGCAATTTTGTCTTGGCGCTAATCTCCGTGCTGATCTGATTAGCGCCATGATCAGCGCCAAACTTGCTGATTGAGTTTTGACCTGGTGTCGGCGGTACGTCGCGCGCTGATCTGATTAGCGCCACGATCAGCGCCAAACCTGCAGTTATATTTTGAGTTGTTATAAAACCCTCCTATCTTCTTTTTATCATATCTTCCTCATTTCTTATCCTCTTGGGCTGATTTTTCTCTCTACTCCCTCCTCTCTCCAAGATCTTCAAGATCCCATTGATGGATTGCTAGTTAAGTAGCAAGAGTTGGAAGTTTGATCTTCATCATCTTCATCTTCTTCACCTCATCTCCCACCTCCATTGTTGTTGAGTTTGAGTTCTTCAAGATCTAGGGTTTTCTACCCAATATTTGGCTAGGTAAGCTTATCTAAACCACTTGAGGTTTGTTAATCTACATAATAGGAGTTATGAAACTAACCTAAGGTTTGATTTGCTTGATTTTAGGTTGTTCACACATTTGACCTAAATCTTGGATTTGGGGGTTTTGGGTATAAACCCTCAAGGTGAGTCTCTACATGGTTTTTAAAGTATAGATCTAGTTTTATACGTCGTAGATCTAGAACTAATCCAAGGTGTTAACTCCTTATCAGTTTAGGTGACTACTCAAGCTTTAAGCTAGGGTTTTGGTGAAAATTGGGGCTTTTGCTTTACAAGCCTCAAGGTGAGTTGTTAAAACCTTTTTGTTAAAACTGAGGGCACATCATTTTGATGATTTTATATTCCTTGTTTGATTTCGTGGATGAATGTGGTTTTGATACGAATTACTTATCAGTTTAAGTTTAAAGCTTTCCATGAAACGTATGATGTGTTATGCTTACATGAATGATATGAGTTACATGACTTATACGTGTGGTAGGATATCGTACACGTCTATAGTATGTGATAAATCCTTGAAAAGGTGGAATGAATGTATTTATGTGGAATACTTGAAAATATACATAGTATGAATTTATACGAAAGGATTTGATATCCGAACATGTTGGATTATGGGAAATGAGGTAAAGGGCTTGAGACCCTCGATATACACCTCTAATAATGATGCTATGCTAAATTCAGCGTCGAGGTTTTGTATGTGAATAACTTGGACGTGATGCCATGCTAAATTCCGTATCACGGTCCTATATGATAATAACTTGGACGTGATGCCATGCTAAATTCCGTATCACGGTCCTATATGATAATAACTTGGACGTGATGCCATGCTAAATTCCGTATCACGGTCCTATATGATAATAACTTGGACGTGATGCCATGCTAAATTCCGTATCACGGTCCTGTATGATAATAACATGGACGAACCAACGCAATGTGTCCACACCAAACAGTCGCGGGTTTGTACCTATGTCGCCGGCCTTCGGGTGGCTCCGAAGTGCGCGGGCCTCTGATGATGTCGCCATGCTAAATCCGGGCATCGAGGTGTTTGGAATTAGATAATGTCGGGGCATTGGTTGGTGGAAATGGGTCGCGCCCATTGTTTCCGAAGATAATAATAAACCGGTTTAACATGCTATTTACAATGCTAGAATAATCTTGTATATCTCGCATGCCTTAATATGTTCTACGTGCATGATATTACTTGTGCAACTCACTAGGCTCCTTTAGCCTAACACTTGTTTGGTGTCGATGTGTCTCTCAGGTACTAGGGACGCCGCTCCCAAGTAGGCATTGGGCTTGAGTGAGCATGGGGAAAGACGAGAGACCGGTCCTTTTAGGTCGCAAGATTTATGGTTAGCGATAACCCTTTTATAGTCTTCTTCCTAGACGGAACTAGACTAGTTTGGTTATTGTATCACTTCATTTGAATACAAACGTTGTAATTATACATTACTTTATACCCCATTTCTGGGAAGAGCTCACGCCTTGGCGTAATTTGTATTACCACCTTTCGAAATGAAAGTTTTTGTTGACTCCAAATTTTTGGGGTGTTACAAGAAATAAGAAGGAAGATATTTATCTTAAATATATTATACTTTTTTAATGAGATGATTACAAATAAAACAAAATAATCGAATTTACCGTTAAATATATGTTGACTTATATATCGCATTCGCATTGAGACCAGGGGCCACATTCTATTCAAGTTTATTGTGGAATATATTTGAATAATTGAATTACAAATTTGGAATTACCTGCAAATGTCCAACCAGTTTACCGTAATACGAACTTTTCGAAAAGAATTGGAAGAACCACCACAAATGATGAAATATTTTACCATGAATTGTAGCTGAAAAAGAAATTAATCTGGTGCATCTCATATAACGTTGGTCGATTTCTTATCTAACTGTTGATAATCACTTCTCACGTTTTTTACATTTCTCACCAAGTTTACCACTTCTTATTAAATCCAACATCATACTTCACACTATATATTATATACATATATTTAATGAAATAGAGGAAAGTTCAAATGTGAACCACTTTTTGGTTGTGAACGTGAGGACAACCGAGAGCGCGACACGTGGCGGCTTTGAGTGTGGTCCCCCTCTTTAATTCAATGCCCTCCCATGAATCGCGCCTAGTCATCCGCCGTAGACTTGACGTGGCGCCTAGTCATCAGCCACATGTCGCGCTCTCGGTTGTCCTCACGTTCACAACCAAAAAGTAGTTCACATTTGAACCCATCCCTAATGAAATAATAGTTTAATCATGATCGTATGAGGCCGAATACATGCACTTACGGCTAAAATTCCATCTTTACTAGCAAATGAATTATATATAGAGAGTGATTGGAGTGATCATTTTTTAATTTTCCACCCTATAAATAATAAAATAAATCGGATTTTGGTCCCTATTACAACTCATCCCATATTTTTTTAAACAAAATCCCAGTAACTGTGTTCATATTCATTAACAAATTTTACTTTATTTTTTAAACGGTGCACCCTCTTTTATGATATAATAATAAAAAACGTGTATGGCAAACATTTATGATCCTTGTTTTCCATCCTCAAATCATAACATCTTCCAAAAACCATCCACCTTCACTTCACCACTTCTCTCTTTCTTTCTTTCTCTCTCTATCTCTCTTCTTTGTAAAAACTAAAAATGGCATTCAAGAAACAAAAAGAAGTCAACACTTTGATCTTCATACTCATTGCATCCATACTACTCTCAAATTCCATAGCTCAATCTCAATCCAACAACAAATGGGTCGGGTCCAAATATCAAATCGAATGCACAATGTGTGCAGCTTGCGACAACCCATGTAATCAACCCACCCTATCTCCACCACCACCACCAACACCCAAACCATCGCCACCGCCACCGACACCGACAACCCCAATTTGCCCGCCTCCGCCCTCCACTCCAAGCTCGGGCGGGGGCGGGGGCGGTGGTGGTGGTGGGGCATACTATAATCCACCTCCACCAAATTCTCAAGGGCCTTACTACACCTACCCACCACCATCACCACCATCCAACAACAACTACCCTACCCCTGAACCACCCAACCCCATCATGCCTTACTTCCCCTACTACTACTACAACCCTCCGCCGCCGGCATCCTCCGCCTCCGCCGCCGCCGTCTCAATTTCCGGCGCCGCCGCTATGATGTTAATTTTGTTATGCTTATTTTAATTTAGTTACTTTTCTTGAAAAAATTTGAACAGAAGAAGAATAAAGCGTCAGGGTTCACAGATCTGCAAAAAAGATCAGGCAAGATTCGAGATTGGTGAATTCCCAGAAATACCCATCAAGCAATTGATCAATTTACGGTGGAGTGATCGATCTTGATGATGATGATGATGGATGAAAGTGGAAATGCACACTCTGTGTCTCTGTCAAGTGATCTGTAAATTTCTTGACAAATATATTATGTCTTTTTCGGTAATTTTACATTTTTACTGTCTATTTTAGCTCTCTTTTTTTTTTTAAATATTTACGTTAATGATTAAATGACATTAGTAATTTTCTTGAATCTGCTATGAATTATGATTCGTGTTATTTTTATAAGGGTATTGATTCTTATCATAGCTCAAGTGGCAAAAGGCTTTTTCATTGGTCTCAGGTTCAAACCATGAGAGTAGCACTTCAGCGATACCTGGACTTTGGGCCGGCCTTCGGGTCGGCTCGGGTCCAGGTAACGGGCATGCGGGCTCGGTCATAGGTCGGGCTTAGTCGTGCCTGGGCGGGTCCAGTCTATGTGGACTGGGCCGGGTCGCCGCGGATTAGTCGGTGCTATCCAATTGGATGCCCGGATACCGCGGGTGCATGTGTGAGTTTATTGCCCTAAAAAAAGTATTGATTATTGGAGTTTTTGATGTGGGATTTGGTTTTGGTAACATGCGTTGAAAATTATTTGTCAAATTCCACAAGTTATTTAATTGTGTTGGGGATGGAGCTAATTAAATTATTGGTATTAGTATTAGCTTTCCAGATCAAAATATGCTTGTGAAAAGTTGTACAGATTGCAATTCTGATTGTGCTTCTAGTATGACTCATTTTTGTTTATTACATATGTCATTAACTATACATGTACAATGTTTGGTTTTGATGGATAGTTAAGTTAACGTGAAAAGTATGAGAAGTTATTATCAACAATTTGATTCATATAGGATGTTGCATTGAAAAATACAAGATCAATTCTCGTATCAAATGTTTTTTTTTTTTTTCTTGTGTTTTGGCTCGACATTAAAAGTAATCATGGATACAAGTCGTTCTTATTCATAGATTCAAACGCTTTTCATGTTTACTTTGTTTCTCACACGGTCTTTCGTCTTCACTAAGTTCACTTGTAAAGTGTTGGTGAAGGATCGTGTGAGAAGTTGAGTTAATTTAAGAAGCATGAGAAGTGGATTTGAACATTTGATTGATTTTAATCTCCAACCCAACCATGAATAGCATTTTATACATAGATTAATCCGGTGCATCGTATCTCGATATATCTCATTCTTATGTACATTCAACAGTTGATTACTACTTCTCACATTAACTCAACTTCTCACTGAAACTCAACTCTATAACTGTATATGTTACGGAGTGGTAAATGATTAAAGACTTTATATAAAGTATAAACGATTATCATATAACGGTGGATTGGTTGTTCTTTGTTTTAGACCTTATAGCTTTAAAACATACACATTTTTTAATTAACTGTGGAAATAAGTAGATTAAGTAAAATATGTAATAATAAATTTGAAATAGATCAAATGTAACGAGAAAAAAAACTACTCCGTTTTTTTATATATTTTCTTTAATTTTAATAAACTAGCTTACATACCTTCAGTTTTTGGAGTAGAAGTAAATTTTGTAGACATGTTTAGGAATTTGATGAGTAGGTAACTATTTACTTTAGGGTTTAGTTCCCCAAAATGTATTCAACTTGTCACATTTTGATATTGTCTGTATTGTACTTCAAAAACTACCATTTAATATACTGAAGTTTCAAAATTTTGCTATTGTATGTATTGTCACCTTCAATAGCAAGTCACCCCCTTTTTTAGCAGGTTTGGTCCCTGAGTTTTATTAAATCTTACGATTTTGGTCCCCAAGTCGCCACCACCACCTTCCTTCATCACCTGCCGCCGCACCACCATCGCCGGCCATCATCATCACCGGAACCACCACCGCCCACCATCACCGTAACCACCATCATTGGACACCATCATCACGAGAACCACCACTATCACCGTAACCACCATTGCCACCATAGCCGACCACCATCATCATCGGAACCACCACCGCCCACCATCACCGTAACCACCATCGTCAGACATCATCATCACCTGAACCACCACTATCACCGGAACCACCAACATCACCTTAACCACCGTCGCCACCATCGTCGCACCGCCATCGCCGACCACCACCATCGCCGGCCACCACCATCACCGTCCACCATCACCATAACCACCATCACCGCACCACCATCGCCGCCGCCACCATCACCACACTACCATCGTTGGCCACCATCATTACCAGAACCACCACCGTCGACCAACACCGTAACCGCCATCGCCCACCGTAACCACCATCGCTCACAATCACCGGAACCACCATCATCACCGTAACCACCATTGCACACCATTACCGGAGAAGATGACCAGACTTCGCCGGAGAAGATGGTCGGAGTTTGCCGGAGAAGATGACTGGTGCGGCAGAAGGAGGTGGTGGTGCGGCGGCAAGCGGCAGAGGTAGGTAGTGGTGTGAGTTTGGGACCAAATTCGTAACATTTGATAGATCTCAGGAGCTAAATCAGCAAATTATTTTAATATTTTAGAACTAAAAAAATCAAAAATCAAAAAAATAACCTGCAACCGGTTTAGTAGGTCACCCAATACATACAATAGCAAAAATTTGAAACTTTAGTATATTAAATGGTAGTTTTGAAAGTTGGATACATACAATAGCAAAATGTGACAAGTTACCAAAGGAATGTTAGCCTAGTGGTAAGGCTTGGGCACTACATAGTGGTGAACCCGAGTTCGAGCCCTGGGGGACGCATTCTGGAGGTACGGGGGCTTCGACCCCGGGCTGCATGCTTTAGCAGTCGGGCTTCGGCCCAAAATTGCCGAGGATTAGTCTGGGCCCAATGTGGTCTGGGATACCTCTTCCAAAAAAAAAATGTGACAAGTTTGATACATTTTGGGGAACTAAACCCTTTACTTTATTATAAGTTTGATAATTATTCTACTTAACTAGAAATAGGTACGTAAATTAAAATGCCACATAACTTTATTTTAAAATTTATAAATTGCAAGAAAACTACTTATTTAATAGTTTAATATATCTGTTATTTTTTCACTTTGCTTAGCCTAGCTTCATCTACTTTTCCTTTCCTCCAATTCAGCTTGTGTGCTCACTTTCCAAGTTTACATGTCGACTAAAGTTGAATTCAGATTCCTAACTTTGATAATTTTTAATGGGTATGAGGGTATTGTTCTTAAATTTTAAATTTTAGATTTGATTTGTTTATCTCAAGATTTTTAACGGTTTTGATTTGGTTTTAACGCGACTTATTAACGTGTAACTCGGTTGGTAATGAATAAGGGCATTGTTCGTCCAAAAATCAAATGGTCCCGGTTGAACCCCCATAGTCACAACCGTAGAGTGAGTTATGTATCTCCTCCACATTAAAGAATTGACAGACAATTATGGGCGGATTGAGGTTGTCGGTATCAACCTTTTTGTCCAAAAAAATAAATGACTGATAGACAGATGGACCAACACTAGGGCAAAACAACGGGTAGGATATGGGTAGGGTATGGATTAATCTATTATCCATTCCATTTAATAAAACGGATAATTATCCATCTCATAAATCTATTATTCATAGCTAGAGATGCACAAAAAAACCGATTCTCTATGACCCGATCGAAAAAACCCGAAATCGGTTCTCCGGAAAACCGGTTCTAGTTTCATACAAAAATAACGTTATTGTAACTTTTTATTTATTTAGTAGTAAAGGCATATAATTATTGATATTTGATGACATCGTAATGAATGTTAATTCACTCATAAGTAAATTGTGCAAAAGCATTACAAAATTTTTATAAAGTAACAAAGTTATGAACCTAGAAATTGATTTATTTCAACACACCATTATTAATTCCCTTCTTTCCTTTGGTTAAATTTTGTTGGGTTCTTAAAAAAACTTTTTAATTTGTTTTATCTAAATTTATTGTTTTTGTTAATTGATTTTACTGTTGATTTTTTTTATAATGTTCTCTTAAATCGATTTCAATTTCTTTTTTCCTTAGTTAAAAAAATATTAGTTCTCAGATATTAATTGTTTTTATATGTTCAAATTGATTGTGAAAAAACATGTATAAATTTTGACGTAATTTACTATTGTGTTGAATCAAAATAGTAAACAATTCATTCTAACGAACCCAACATGGTATTCTGATTTAATTAAATGAATAGATTAACTTGAAAATCAAATAGCCCAAAACTAATTCCAATTTGGATGAGTTATTCGAGGTAGGATTTTCTTTGACACCCTGACCCTAGTCATCTAAGTTCCTGGATCCGCCACTGGATTTCATATAACTTTATTTGTGTAAGTAGTTGATGCTTTTGTTAACTCCAAAAGAAAATTGGACTATTAATGTTCATGTGCAAATGTCATCATCGTATGTCAAATGGCTTTTCTAGGTAGCTTTTAAAGACGACATTCAAGGCCAAGTTAAAGTATATACTTGCATACTGCTGTTTTTTTTTTCCTTGTGGTAGTTTTGAATTCATATCACTAAAAAAATTGATGGTGTTTATTGTTATTTTAGTCTATACCCAAAAGAAAGTTGATAGGAGTGATGATACTAGCTACAAGTTCATGAAGTCATTGGTGGTCTATAAGATATTCAATTGATATCAGATAATATTTTAAAAACATAATAGAATGATATATCAAGTATGAAAACATGTCAGGAATGGAGTTGGGTTTGTCGTCCTTGTGTGGGGGATAGGGAATTAAATCCCCTGTCCTTTGATATATGGAATCATCCCTAGCCTATTTAGGGTTGTTCAATACTATTTATATCCAAACGCTATCACTTTTTTTACCTTTATATGAACATGTTTCTAGTTTGTTTGTCATACTAACAATTACACGTAGGACTTTCTTCACTAGATGGAGGATTAGAGAAGAACAAGGTTAAAATAAGAAAATAAGAAGATGGTATCACATGTGATTTTACATGTGATTACAATATCAACTCAAGGATGAGCAGGTGACCTAGCATATAACCCTAGGCCACGACCAAATTTGTGATATACCACACTTGTTAGGGTAAGGATGTCTTATAAAAGACAAGACACCTTTTTCATCAGATGCATTTTAAAATCGTGAGCCCAAGTATGTGGACGAAACAGATAATATCTGATATGGTTACCTTGAGATGTTAAAGATGATATAGAGCCAAGAATCAGATTAGTGTGCCAACAAGGATGTTGGGCTCCCAAGCGGGGTGGATTGTGAGATCCTATGTTGGTTGAGAAGGAACTAAGATTGGCTTATAGAAGACTAAATACCTCCCCTATTAAACCCTTTCGTGTTTACTTATTTAGGTATTGTTTTCGTATAAACCTAAATTTACTAACTCTGTCAAAGGTATTTAGTGCATCAGAGACCAATAACAAAGGGATAATAACATATTTGCCTATATATCTTCACATTTGATTTGTAGTTTTATCCCCAATTCCTTATATTTTTAATTTAGATGTTTGTTTAATTGGTGTAAAGTGATATATTTGTACGCTTAGAATTTGGACATGTTTAGGTTGAAAATAAGACGGTTAAATATACAAAACAACTAATTGATTTATCTTTTTCTCTTAATTGATTTATCTTTTTCTCTTAGTTTACCATTTTCTGTCAACTCAAGGATGAGCAACTGACCTAGCATATAACCCCAGGTCACGACCAAATTTGTGATATACCACACTTGTTAGGGTAAGGATGTCTTATAAAAGACAAGACACCTTATTCATCAGATGCATTTTAAAATTGTGAGCCCAAGTATGTGGACAAAACAGACAATATCTGATATGGTTACCTTGAGATGTTAAAGATGGTATAGAGCCAAGAATCATATTAGTGTGCCAACAAGGATGTTGGGCTCCCAAGCGGGGTGGATTGTGAGATCCTATGTTGGTTGAGAAGGAACTAAGATTGGCTTATAGAAGACTAAATACCTCCCCTATTAAACCCTTTCGTGTTTACTTATTTAGGTATTGTTTTCGTATAAACCTAAATTTACTAACTCTGTCAAAGGTATTTAGTGCATCAGAGACCAATAACAAAGGGATAATAACATATTTGCCTATATATCTTCACATTTGATTTGTAATTTTATCCCCAATTCCTTATATTTTTAATTTAGATGTTTGTTTAATTGGTGTAAAGTGATATATTTGTATGCTTAGAATTTGGACATGTTTAGGTTGAAAATAAGACGGTTAAATATACAAAACAACTAATTGATTTATCTTTTTCTCTTAGTATACGATTTTCTGTTAAGAAAATGAAATTTTAAAATATCCATTTAACATCATTTTTTAATTTAAGTTTCATATCAGTTAAATTGTTGATGCCCACTATTTCGAACTTGTTAATTATTATATGGTGTATGCTTCAATGACCAAACGATAGGCAAATTTTTTTATATGTGTGGAAAAAGTTATAAACTTTTTCTTGTTGTATAACGTACGAGCTAAATGAAATATTAGTTGTAAAGCTTTTCTCCTTCCTACTTGGGTCGAATGTCGATTGTCGAATTCTTATTAGGAATTTAGGATTCCAGCTTATGGGCCAATAAAGGTACTCTTGTGGGCCTAAGTTTCTGCTTTCATTTGGATTTGTGTCCATACTAGGTTGGATTTGGCAAAAATAAACTAGCTTATCCAAACATCTATCGTAAGCTAGTCTTTTGAAACGCTACTTTGAGCAGTTTTTTTGAAACTTTTTGTAGGTTTTCTCATTTATACCCTTATTAATATTAATTATTTAACTTAAAAGATACCCTTTTTGGTCATTTTACATACTCATAAGCTAGTTTTTGTCAAACGTAATTTGTTCATAAGCTAGCTTATCAGTTACTAGCTAGTTTATCAATCAAACATCTAGCTTATCAGCTATCAGATAGTTTATCAGCTAGTTTGCTAAACATAGCCTAACTCTTGTATCAACAATTTAAAGCATAGATACTTTTATTTCTCAAATCGACTTAAATTTTGGTGTTTTTTTTCAAAAATCAACAAACAATTTATACTATTGTTGGTATATGGTCAAGCAAGCATGATGATGTTATTAGCAATTTCATTACAAGTCGATAATCAAATGGATCTAACTTTCAAATCATGAACTCCACAAGACATTTATTGTCTAAAAACAACTCTCACATTTGTACAATCTTTATTAAACCAAATTGTGTGGTTTTCTATTAATAGGATGGGTTGACAAACCAATGAGATATTTGATGGTGACAAGTAATGGTAATTGGTACAACCATAGCCCTAAAATAATAAGTAAAAGAAAATTGATTTCTACAAAGGACATTGAGAAACTACTAACAACACCTCAATTTGAGTTGAAAATTAAGAGCATCTTCGATGCATAACCTTTGGATACTTTTTACAATTGCAAAGTCTTTTAAAAGCTCTTTGTGCATTAGAGTAAAAGGATTGTAAAACACCAATCTTTCGTAATAAAAAAAATTTCGAGCTAAACTTTCATTTTTCATTAAATATGTTGTATTTTGGAAATAATTGTTAAATGCAAAAGGCTTTTGATGTTTAAAAATGGGTTTTGTTAGAATAAAATAGATTGAAATCTTAAGTGATAAAAGGAAAAAAAAATCATACAATGACTTAAAAAATAAATATGTTAAGGTGGTAAGGGTGCTTTTTCTGAAGTTTTTATCATATAATAAACATAATCTAAATAACAAAAGTGGCATGCAATTCATCTTGCAAAAAAAAAACAGGAGAATAACAAAAATCTGGTAGAATTTATATAGTTAAACTTTAAATTCATGAGCATTACTCATTCGTTTATATGGCAAGAAAATAATAAAAATTAATTAGAATTTCTACTAAAGATAGAAAGTTGGCATAACTTTTTTCTTGTACTTTACTTGGTTGTACAACAATTGGCATCAAGGTAAATGTCATCACCCTTTGCAATTGTTACAAAAGCAACATACTTACTAAATCTTGTCATATTTTACTCTTTTAACACTATTCTTTAAACTTTAAACCCAGATCTATAACTTGGTATTTTATAATTAAATAAATAAATTACATTCAAGATCAAATAAATTTAGACATCAAATATCCTCCTCAATGATCTTAAAAATAATCACAACTTTTTTACTACCAACAAAAACATAATCATCAAGAAACAAAATCACAAAGTTACAGATCTTGTTTTTCTTGAAATTGATGGTTACTCTCTCAATGTTTCATAAATGAATCCTTTAATTACTTGCTACTAACAAAACCCCTAATAAAACTAGAAAACAAACTTAGTTCTTTTTTATTATTATTAAGCAAAAACAGAACCACAAGATAAAGCCATCAACAAAATTGCAGCTTGTTCTTCTTCACCTAATTTCCTCCTCTGTTTTGTGACTCTTGATCTTGGTCTTTGCAACACCACTTCTGATCCAAGACCCATTAATCTCTTCTTTAAACAAAAATCACCCATCATCTTGCTACTACTGCTGCTTTTACTCTTATGAATGGTGGTCAAACCACTGGTTTGACTATCTCCACCAGATGTAGAAGTGATCATGGTTTTCTTTGGTTTTTTGTCATCTTTTGAAATTCCCAAAAGTGCCCTTCTCTTCTTTCTGCTTCTGATCCCACAAGCATTGCATAAAGACTGTTTAAATCCATCAAAGATCATAAAATTAAAACCAAGATTCAATTTTTAATTAATTTTATATAAAAAAAAAGAAATAGGAAAATAGAGATAATACCTTAGGGCCAGCTGGACCACCTCTCCAGAGAGGGGTTTTGGTGGTCCCACAATCAGCACAGGTTTTGATCGTGTGACTACCACCGTCCGATGAAGACGATCCACCGCCTCTCTCTGGGCTGCTTTTGCACCGGATCATATCCTCACATTCAGAACCCTAAAAATTGCAAAAACCAAATCAATTGAAACTCTAAAATCAAACATAAAATTAATCAAAAATCAAACACCAAATCACTCTCAGATTGATCAACGATCAGTAATCGATCTCACTCACCTTATCACTTAGATCCCCCATTTCTAACTTAAATCAATCGATCAAACCACTGATTTCTATCACGATCACCTCCAAAATCAAAGAAAATGAAATAGCTGATCAAGCTTGATCAGCAATGTGTTGAAGCTGAACAAGTGCGGATTTCTTAAAAGAAATGTAGAACTCAGCTGATGAAATAGCTGATCAAGCAAAATAGCTGAATGAAATGGCTGAAAAGAATCAGCTGAATGGGAGAGAGAAGAAGGGGAAAGAAGTAGGAAGCGGCAAAATAAAATGAAAAGATTTTAAGGTGGGGGGAGAAAACCCTAGGGCGCGATGATGTTAAATGACGAAACTACCCTCTCTGAATATTTTTGGACGTTAGACACCCCACCAAAAATTAAAATAGCGCCATTTTTGGATTTTTATTTGGAGTAAAATTTAACTTTGGTCCTCGTGATTTAATGAAATCTTTGAAATTGGGATTTAAGTTTTGATAACTTTATAAATAGTCTTTAAAGTTTTTATTTTGCTTTAAAAATGGTACTTACTTACTAACTTTGTTAATTTTCTTTGTTAGTTTTTTTTTGAACGGCAAAAGAGGAAACAGAAGGGAGCTTCGGCTCGGCCATCACCCCCAAACAGTCACCCCATACTTTTATTAAATAAAGAAAACTAGCGAGAAGCTAGTCCAAACGTACAAGAAACAACTTAACAAAAGGAGAAGCTAGGGCAAGAGCACCACAAAGACCACAATAAAAATTTACAATTAGCCCTATATTTCATCCAAGAGAATAAGGTGGCTTGAAATTCGTCTTTCACCATTGAAGCTGAAAATTTTACTCCTTTGAAGATTAAGTTATTCCTCGCTTTCCAAATAAACCAAACCAATCCTCCAACCGCCGCTTCCAAGAATTTTCTCGATTTTAAAGATTTACCACATTCGAGGATCTTGAAGAGAAACTGATTAAAAGAAGCCTGTTGTCCAACATTAATCAAACACCAATCAAAAAACCATCTCCACAAATCTTTCACCGCCGAACACGAATGAAAGAGGTGCTCAACCGTTTCTTCTTCTGATTCACAAAGTGGGCAAAAAGTTGAAGATGTGTTAATCCCTCTCTTATTTAAATTAACTCTAGTTGGGATTCTATTTGACAATAGCCTCCAGATGAAACAATTAACTCTTGGAGGCAGCCAATTGTTCCAAAAACAACGGTATTCCGCAGGGGGACACGATAGACCGTCAATAATACCTCTTAGCGAACTCACCGTATAATCGCCACTGGGGTCACCTTCCCAACTCCATTTATCATCGCCTTCCATTAACACAACATTTTTCAGCATATGCTCTAGTTCCTCGACTTTATCCGATAACCTTTCAGCATCGCTATTGTTCGACCATGACCATGTCCACGCTGCTGTTTCGTTGGTAGAATGCGAGAATCTCATAGCGATTGAACATGATTTATCACGTTCCAAATCAAATAACTCCGGGAATAAAAACTTAAGAGGGGAGTTACCAATCCAACGGTCAGACCAGAATTTGGTCTCGATACCATTTCTAATTTTACGAGAGAGAAAATCATCCAGGTTAAGATTTAGGGAGGATAATGAAGAACCTGTTTTGACGATGTTTAGCCGCGTACCCGCACATCTTGGTTTCGCCAATACACTTGACTCGCATCCGGATAAGCCATGAGTTGCTTTAATTACCTTGGTCCATAAAGCATCACCACAAGTTCTGAACCTCCATATCCACTTTATTAGCAACGCAATATTGGCCGATTTTAGGGAGCCAATGCCAAGCCCACCAAGTTGTTTTGGTGCTGTTGTTTTTGTCCAATCTACCCAACAAATTTTCGATTTCCCGGAGCTTGAAACCCCCCATATAAACCTTCTTCTCAATTTGTCAATTGCATCAATTATATTCTGAGGAGCCCTATAAAGAGACATGTAATAAAGGGGGATGCTACCCAAAACTGATTTGCACAAAGTGACTCTTCCCCCAAAAGACAAATTTTTTGCTTTCCACAAAGATAGTTTAGCATCAATCTTCTCGAGGATACATTTCCAATTTTTCGCCACTCCCATGTTTGCACCAATTGTGATGCCCATGTAATTAAACGGTAATTTCGCATGTGCACATTTAAGTAAGGAAGCAACATTACCAATCGCGTTGTCTTGGACGCCGATGCCAAACACCTTACTTTTGGAAAAATTAACTTTCAACCCCGACACAAGGTGGAAACAATTGAGGATCCATTTGAGATTGATTGCATTCAGATCTGTCCATTTACCAAGAAACATGACATCGTCGGCAAAGAGAAGATGAGATAGCATCGGGCCGTTGTTCGGCAATCTGATTCCATTAAAAAGATTCTTTCTTGTGGCTTCCAACATGGCAACGTGGAGGCCTTCCATTGCGATGATAAAGAGGAATGGGGAAAGTGGATCTCCTTGTCTAAGTCCTCTAGATAGTGGGAACTCGCTGGTAGGAGAGCTATTAACAAGAACCGACGCACGCGCTGAATTTAGGCAGCCCTTTATCCATGATCGCCATTTTACGCCAAAGTGCATTTGTTCGAGAATTGAATCAAGGTAGTTCCAACTGATAAAATCAAACGCCTTTTCAAAGTCGACTTTGAAAAGAAACACTCTACTTTTTGATCTTTTTGCCCAACTACAGACCTCGTTCACCATCAATGGACCGTCAAGAATCTGTCTTCCTTCCACATACGCTGATTGCTCCATACTAACGACTTTCCCCACAACTTTTTTGAGCCTGCCTGTTAGAAGCTTGGCAATGATTTTATAGATGCAACCAATGAGGCTGATTGGTCTGTAGTCCCGCAATGAGAGTGGATCGTTCACCTTGGGGAATAACGAGATGAACGATGGGTTACAACCGTCGGAAAATTTTCCTTCTCTTTCAAACTGACGAACCAGGCTAATCACATCTTCTTTTATAATTTCCCAACAATGCTTTAGAAATTTAAAAGTGAACCCATCAGGACCCGGAGCCTTTTCGCTTCCGCAATCCCAAACCGCGCCTTTAATTTCATCCGCGGAGAATGGTGCGACCAACATGATATTATCCTCATTAGATACCTTGTTGAATAGGTTACTAACGAATTTGGGCCGAACGTACATAGTTTCTTTAAACTTCTGGGAAAAGAACTTGAAAGTCTCTTCTTTGATTGTTGCAGGATCATTGACCCACATAGCATTGATCGAAAGCCCATTGATTCTGTTCCGGTTTTTGTTGGAGTTTAACATACCATGGAAAAAACTGGAGTTTTCGTCCCCATCTACCGCCCATCTAATACGCGCTTTTTGTTTAAGATCCAACGATTTTGCGTATTCAAGATCCAAAATTTCTTTTTTCCACGCTCTTCTTTCCTCCAATTCCTGAGTCGAGAGTGGTCTTACTTCAGCCGCTTTATCTGATTTATCCAATTTTTCCTTTAAGCCTTCGATCTTTCTTCTATCCTTATCTATTACTTCCGCCTTCCAAGCTTTCAACGCCCTCTTAACGGCTTTCAATTTAAAAGCCAGGGATCTGTCAGCTTTGCCTCTGAAAGAACAAGAGTTCCAAGCATTTGCTACGATGCTATTAAAATCCTTGTGGAGAACCCAAGAATTGAAAAACCGGAAGGGAATTGGGCCAAAGTCGGACCCTACGCAGGATAAGATTATAGGGAAATGATCCGAATATTCTCTTGCCAAGACCGTTGCAGAAGCCGAAGGCGACGACACCAGAAAGTCAGATGATACTAAGAATCGGTCTAATTTGCTTAGAGATGTCCCTCCTTCCCCCATCCAAGTGTACCTCCTCCCGCCTAGATTGATTTCTGATAGCCCAGACTCACTGATAAAACTATTGAAGATGTTTGCTGCTGAATGAGAAAAGGAGGATCCTATTCTTTCCTCCTTATTGCGTATCTCATTATAGTCTCCCATCAAAACCCATGCACCAGAATTAGACTGGATGATTTGCAAAAGCTCATTCCATAACGCCTGCCTAGCCGAAGCAAGACGCGGGGCGTATATGTTTGCTATGAAAATCGGGGAAGCAATTCCTTTTAGATTACCGATGGTAATTAGGAAATTTGTACCTTTCAAGCACCCAGATTTGACAAATGTGGAGGAGTCCCATAGACTAATCAACCCACCTGATCTGCCTTGAGATGCTACTGTTTCGAAATCAAAAGAGGAGGAGTTCCACAAATCACTCACCTTAATCCTTTCCGGATTTGAAAATTGCGTCTCTTGAATTGCGATGAACTTCAAGTTGTGAATTCTTTGTAACTTACGGATCCACCCAATCTTCTGACAACCCCCGATACCTCGTATGTTAATCGATAGGTAATTCATTGGTGAACATTGACATTCTCCATTGTATTCTCAACTTGACCTCTTACCTCACTTTCAAAGCCATCCATTTGAAAACCAATTTGGTTTCCTAAGTTGATTGTTTCTTGCACCTCTTTTTCTACTGATTGCTCATTTTCAGAACCTTCTTCTCGACTTAACGACGTTAGTGGAACCCTGAGTGACGAACCAGACTTTGATCTTCTGTTGGTAAGGGATTTATTTCTTTCTAAGCGACCTCTCTCTACATATCTGGAGGAGTTGCCGAATACACTGGATTTTAAGCACTGTCTGTGGACCGTTCTTATTCTATCGCGATTGTTAAGAACAGACCGAGGTTCCGCTTCTGATGTCAAAGGTAAGATGGGGATGTTTAGATCAAAAGTGGGCTTCGCAGGAATAGGATGTGAGGCGGGTTTAGGGGGAAGAGAACAAATTGGAGGCCCATTGATAACAGCCGGATCGGAGTTGAGCATCTGGTCCGCATTAGAGCCCTCTCCACCGTTCGGTCTGGGATTCTGTGCAGATGTGCCTTCTTCAATACCAGCTTGATTAGTTCCACCAGCATTAAAATCCACGGGAGACTCTGAATGAATGAATTCTCCTTCCCTAGGTCAGTCTCTCCAATTACCGAGTTCATCGGCGATTTTTCCTCTTCCCTCTGGCCCTCCGCCACATCTTCTGTCGGAGTCTGATTATTATTCGTCGGAATATCTTTGGATGCTACTTCCTCCCAGACTTTATCTTCCTCTTCTGTACTAATCTCCACTTCTGATATCTCTTCATCTGGTTCGCTTTCAAACGTGAAATCAGGGCTCCACGGTTCAAAGATTTCGTTGATCCAAAGAGTATACACGAAGCCATTCCAAACCACCTCAATTTTTTCATCTAATCTCTTTTAAAGGTCCACCAAGAGACACGCTTTGTAACAGGATAAATCAGGGGTGTTTCGATCACAGAAAGCTGGGATAAGAACGCGACCGAATCTACCGAGAATTCGAAGAGCGTTAGATTCCGACCATAGATGAGGGGGTAGACCCATCAGGTTAATCCACACTGCTTTTTTTGATGACCTTGGGTTTTTGTGATACTTGCGCAACCACGAGAACCAATGCGTCCACGAAGATTTGTGATTGAGTAAAAAGTTATCCGCCGATAAGGAAAGCCCAAAAGAAATGATAAATGATAAACCGCCCGTATATTGTACGGAACAGTCATCAATTCCTTCCGCTTTAAGAAGGTCCATAATATTTTCTAGAACCTGCAAGTTCTTGGCTTCACCCATCAGGACTTCTGAAGCATTTCTAAACGATGAAGCTTCTGACTTAAAAGGAAGGTGAACGGTTATTGTACGATTAATGGGTAAGCCTCCCTGAAAGTTGTTATTCGATAGTACCTCTGCATAAGATCTTCTTCCTCCAAAATTCTTCGAGTGTACATTTTCATCTAAATTCCTGTAAGCCGAGGGGTTTGGATTATTTGTTCTATTATAAGAATTTGGGGTTTTCCTTTCAAATTTTGCTACATTAGCAACTATGCGGTTGCCGTTGATGATGATCTCTCCCAATTTCTTCTCTACATCCTTAACATTTTGGATTTTTATGAATCTGACGAAACCAAAATTCCTCCCATTTTTACCTTTTTTGCTTGCTATAAAGGTATCAACAACTGTACCAACCTTTATCACTGCATCCCATAGGCATCTCTTATTGATTCCATCTGGGAGATTTGATACGAAGAATGTCGTGCTTATCGCCTGAGTTTGGTCATGGACGGAGTTGCTTTTCCGGTGGAATTTTGACTGCCCTGCGCCTTGCGTCTTTTCTCCTCCCCTCATGGAAAAAAAAGATTTCTCTAATAAAATCTTGAAAATGAAAAAATAATGAAGATTTTAGTACCAATTAATTGCCACTCCCTTGACGCTTCCCATTGTAGAAGCAACTCGTTTTTCTCTCAAACATTTTACATTACAGAAAATTTCCTTCCTCGATCCTCACAAAAAAAATCATCTGCTACTGGCAAATTTACATAATAAATTTCCTGAAGTATAAATATTGGTTTAGGGTTTAGGGTTTCTTTGTTAGTGGTAGTCTTTTCATTTATTTCTCTTTTTCCTCAAAAAAATTGAATATATATTATATTATATGTATGTGTGTGTATACACAGAATCATGCTAGGATACAACACCCCTAAGACCATGCGTAACGGATCATTGGATGGGTGTTTGCCAAATTATCCAATATGGTGTTGCCGATGAACCCAATGAGCCTAATGGCTAAGTCGATGCCATTGAGTTGTCCATAGTGGATATCCATTATGGTTTAACTTGAATCCAATTGTCATATTAGTGTCATATCAGTTTTTCATTATCTTACCTAAACCAACTCAAACCAATCATTTATTGGTTTACCCAAACTAACCCAAAATCATCCAACTTTTTTAATTTTTTTAAAAATTAAAATATTAATAATAATAAAATTAAATAAAACTAATAATAAAATTCAAACTTTAATCATAATTAAAATACCTAAAAAAGTTAAAAATTACATTACTAAAATTAAAATTTTTAAAAAATCAAAAATTAAAAATAATAACAATAATAGCTAAAAAAAATCCATTCATCAAGAGGGTCTCATCCGCATTTTTGTCGTATCGCCTCCTTCATCTGCAAAGTCATAGCCAACGCACCTCTCTTAAGATCTCTATGCGATGATATGTAAAACCAACAGTCTTTTCGCATCTCGGACGCCTTTCTTGCCTCCCTATCAACTTCACAAATCGACGTATCCCTTTTAAGAAGCGTCGCATCCCGTTGACGCGTCAATGAATTTCTTTCATGAATCTCGAGATCTTTTCAACGAAGCTCAATCAATTCATCACTTTTCGTGAGCATGTTTAATTCAGCCAACAACGTTGTGACACTCTCGTTTGACCCGCCCTCCATGGAGGTCGACGACACACGTTTCGCCTTGTTTCTACTGATGGGTCGCGAACGGTCGTCATCGTCTTCGGCCTCATCCTCGTCCTCGAGCTTGCAACGTTTGCGTTTAAGGATTTAACTTTGCTAGTAATTTGATGAACCGTGCGGTAATTGGGTGTGCATCTGGTACGTTTTTCAAAAGACTCTCGTACCGTGTCCCAAAATTTATCTACATAAATATTAAAAAAATAACATTGATAAAATGTATTGATAATATAAAAAGATACAATTATACTTAATGTACCTATAGTTTGCTAGTTACCTGTTATGAAATCATCCGTGGTCTCAGCCCATGATTTTGCCAACTCGACCTTCTCAGTGGGTTTCCACGGTTTAGGTTTAGATCTTGTGGGAAATTTCCCCTTATTTGATGGGTGTAAGTTTGTGGGGGGTTCCAACTCAACCAACTGGCTATGAGTAAAGTAGCACATAAACCTTATAAGCACATTACAAGTTCACTTTCTGTCCAATGTGAGAGATTGCTCAACACACCCCCTCACGTGTGGCGTTCTTTTAGCCTAACACGTGGATTCTTTGGGTTACGTGGAGTCTGTGCGGCTTTTTTTGACCAACCACGGGTGAACCTTGCTCTGATACCATGTAAGTTTGTGGGGTTCCAACTCAAAACCAATTGGCTATGAGTGGAGTAGCCTAGTGGGACATTGTTCAACAATGTCCATTTGTTGCAGTGGGGGTGGCGGTGACGGTTGTGTTTCGAGTACATAATTGGCGGTGTCGGGCGACGATTGCGTCAAAGTTTCTTCCATTTCTCTTGCGGTTCATACATTTGTGATGGTTGCATAGGAGGCACATATTGGGAGCATGAGATTTGGGTTGCATGAGCTTGTTCGTAAACGAGTGTTGTGGGGGATCAAAAAAGTTTGATGAGGCATTTGGTTTACTGGAATCATTGGGAATCTAGAGGAATTAGAATCCAATTTCCAAAGATTCTCATGTTTGGTTGGTTTTTCAGGATGTAATTGGAATCTGAAATATGGAATGAATTCCATTAGATGAGGGAATTTATAATCCTGCAGCATATGAAAGGAATTCAAATTTCATAGACTTAGGGATTTGACAAATTGGGTTTTTCTTTATATTAAAGGTGGTCACAATGAGGTAATGCTTGAATTTTTTTCGTGCACCACTTATACGTGCATGGTTTTATATCCTAACTTTCCATACAAAATGTGATATCGTCTCAGTTGAATTTCAATGCTTTAGGGACTATGCAAACAAATCCCTCATGTCTTGCCATCCCCATTTTGCTTGAACCCAAACTTTGATACTTCACAAAAATTGCCCCAAATACAAATACACACATAATTTTTTTCCCCAAAGCGACATTTCCAAATGATTGTGTCATAATAGTTGCAAGGATTTACAGTACGTCTGACTAGCGAAATACTTTAGATTTTATATGGGCAATTGCTAAATACACCCAACTTTTTACTAAATGCACCCAAAAAGTGAATGCGTCATACACACACATGTCAACGTCAAAGGCTACTTTTTCAATTCCCGATGCTACTTTTTCAATTCCCGATGCACTTTTTGGGTGCATATAGCAACCCCCTTTTATATGTTTTGTATGGATTGATGTTTTTTAATCATGAACATGTTCAACATGAGTTCCATGTGTATTTCAAGTATTTTGAGACATTTGGGTTACATATTAAATGTTGTGTGGCTAATCAATCAATTCTTGGATTTTATTATCGCTCATTTACACACGTAATTGTTTGATCATTGCGACTCAATCAATTCTTGGATTTATACCGAAATTTGGCCAAAACAATATACCAGTATAGTATTAAAATAAATGGTTTTATACAATGTGAAAGTAATAACAACTCGTACTATCCATAGGGATTATTCAAGAAAGAAAAAAACGGGCTTGTAGCCTAGTGGTATTTGGAGTGTTTATAAGGTGTCCCTCTCCCTTGTAGTTGTAGGTTCGAGTCTCGTTGTGCACAGTGGTGGTGTAAATTTAGGAGTAGGTTAGTTGGGTGTGTGTGTAATCTGTCGTTCGAAAAAAAGAGGAAAAAAACGATCGAAGAAGTTATGACTATAGGGGATGATTCAAGAAAGAATGGAAAAAGAAGACATAGGAACCATGGCTATCAAAATCGCGATCCTGGTCGTAGGATTGTACGATCCTACAATCCTACCTTTGAAAAATGATTTGGATCATACTGGGATCGTAAATGCGATAAGATCATGGTGGGATCGTAGGATCGTTTACAGGATCGCGATCTCGATCGTAGGATTAGTAAGATCCCTATCGTACTATCGTTGATAGGATCGTACAAAAAGAGATGAAAATTATGAAAAAACACATTGAAACTGAATGTTTGGATCTTGAAAAGTTGAAGTTTGAAGTATATCAATCTTTTATGAAATGCTATATAATTTGTTTACGATAAAAAACTAATAACTTGTGGTAGGGTCTTACGATTTGATATTATGAATACGTTACTGATCATAAGTAAAATCTCAATCTTGATAACCTTGATAGAAACATGGGAAGAAACCATAAAATTTCATTCAATTTAACCTATAGTAATTTTGAACGTAACATTTTTGTAGTAATCAATATAACAACTAACCCAAAGTACAGTGATTACTTAAATACACTACAAATAAAGTTAAGTTCAAACAAAAAAAAGTCAGACATTCTGATTTAATTTTTCTAAATAAAACTAGATAAAATCCAATCATTAAACAAATTATATTAAAAACATATATATATATATATATATATATATTTTCTATTTTTGTTATATACGTATTAAATGATCGTACCGACATACTATTGTTAAAACCTTGTGTGTGTATATATATATATATGTATATATATGAAACAGATATAACCGTTAGATCAAGTACATCTCGATACTAACGGCAAGGATCTTTCCAACTTATAAAGAGAGAAAGGAAACCCTAGTTTTGAAAATGTGCAGCCGCACACATGTAATTCCAACCTCACCAAAGTTTTTTGAAAAGTGACCAATCAACAAATAAAAATAAAAATAAAAATAAATTAAAAACTCCAAAATGGCGCTATTTTAATTTTTGGCGGGGTGTCTGTCTAACGTCCAAAAACATTCAGAGAAGGGTAGTTTCGTCATTTCACATCATCGCGCCCTAGGGTTTTCTTTTCTCCTTAAAATCTTTTCATTTTATTTTGCCGCTTCCTACTTCTTCGCCTACTTCTTGTTTCTTTCTTCTTCTTCTTCTTCTCTCTCTATCTCATTCAGCTGATTGTATTCAGCCATTTCATTAAGCTATTTTGCTTGATCAGCTATTTCATCAGCTGAGCTCTACATTTCTTCGAAGAAATCCGCACTTGTTCAGCTTCAACACATTGCTGATCTGGATTGATCAGCTATTTCATCTTCTTTGATTTTGGAGGTGATCGTGACAGAAATCAGTGGTTTGATCGATTGATTTCACTTAGAAATGGGGGATCTAAGTGATAAGGTCAGTGTGATCGATTGATTGTTGATCAATCTGAGAGTGATTTGGTGTTTGTTTGTTTGATTTTAATCTAATTTGGTGTTTGATTTTAGAGTTTCAATTGATTTGGTTTTTGCAATTTTTAGGGTTCTGAATGTGAGGATATGATACACTGCAAGAGCAGCCCAGAGAGAGGCGGTGGATCGTCTTCATCGGACGGTGGTAGTCACACGATCAAAACCTGTGCTGATTGTGGGACCACTAAAACCCCTCTCTGGAGAGGCGGTCCAGCTGGCCCTAAGGTATTATCTCTATTTTCCTATTTCTTTTTTTAATTTATAAATTAATTGAAAATGAATCTTGAAATCTTGATTTTAATTTGATGATCTTTAAACAGTCTTTATGCAATGCTTGTGGGATCAGAAGCAGAAAGAAGAGAAGGGCACTTTTGGGTATTTCAAAAGATGACAAAAAACCAAAGAAAACCATGGTCACTTCTACATCTGGTGGAGATAGTCAAACAAGTGGTTTGACCACCATTCATAAGAGCAAAAGCAGCAGTAGTAGCAAGATGATGGGTGATTTTTGTTTAAAGAAGAGATTAATGGGTCTTGGATCAGAAGTGGTGTTGCAAAGACCAAGATCAAGAGTCACAAAACAGAGGAGGAAATTAGGTGAAGAAGAACAAGCTGCAATTTTGTTGATGGCTTTATCTTGTGGTTCTGTTTTTGCTTAATAATAAAAAAACAAGTTTGTTTACTAGGTTTATTAGGGTTTTTTGGTAGCAAGTAATTAAAGGATGAGTAACCATCAATTTCAAGAAGAGCAAAATATGTAACTTTGTTTCTTGATGATTATGCTTTTGTTGGTAGAGAAAAATTGTGATTATTTTTAAGATCATTGAGGAGGATATTTGATGTCTAAATTTATTTGATCTTGAATGTAGTTTATTTATTTAATTATAAAATACCAAGTTTTGATTGTCTTTTTATTGGGTAACAATTAGGCCAATTTGAATTATAGTTGGTTTGATTTGGGTTTAAAGAATTGTGTTAAAAGAGTAAAATATGATGAGATTTAGTAAGTATGTTGCTTTGGTAACAATTGCAAAGGGTGATGACATTTACCTTGATGCCCAATTGTTGTACAACCAAATAAAGTACAAGAATTTTAAATAAACTTTACCTTTATGCCAATCTTTCTATCTTTAGTAGAAATTCAAATAAACTTTTATTATTTTCTTGCCATATAAATGGATGAGTAATGCTCATGAATTTTAAATTTAACTATATAAGTTCTAACAGATTTCTATAGCTCTTGGTTTTTTTGCAAGATGAATTGCATGCCACTTTTGCTATTTAAATTATGTTTATTATATGATAAAATTTTGAGAAAATAATTATTATAGCCATTTCAGAAAATGGACTTAACCTCCTACCCACTCTCTCCCTAAAATTCATGTTATACCCACCGGTCCGCTATCCGGCGACCACTAATAGCGGCTTCATTGTTTTCCGGCCAAAACAAACCCAACAATATATACAAGTTGAAATGGATAGCGGCAAGTTCCCGGTGGATAGCGGCACCATTAGGGGCAATACATATGGGTTGAAATATATATATATATATATATATAGTTAAGTTCCGGTGAGACCAAGCTTTTTTGGTGAGACCGGTGAGACCAAGATATTTTACTCGAAACTTCACATCAAAACATTTGTGAAGGTAAAAAAAATTGAACATTCATCGTTAAAACATACTAAAAAACACTATTGGAAAAAAAAAATTCCAAAAAAAGGTTAAAAAACGAAACCTTCACAGCAGTTTTTTTTGTGAAGGTTTGCATTATATATATGTAACCTTCACAGAACTTGAGCTGTGAATGTTACGTTTTTAGCTTGTTTTCGATATTTTTTTGAATTGAAAGTGAATTTTAGGTCTGCGTATTCTTGTTTTATATACATTCACGGTGTTTTTTTTTTGTGAAGTTTCATACGTTAGGTATTGGTCTCACGCGGTCTCACGGTAACAGCTTGGTCTCACATGATCCTAAGACTATATATATATATATATATACTCCTTGTTAGCGGCAATATATGAGTTGAAATGAATACAAGTATATATACAGTCCTTATTAGCGGCAATATATATGGGTTGAAATGAATATATATAGGGGTGGGTTCAAATACAAACCACTTTTTGGTTGTGAACGTGAGGATAACCCAGAGCGCGCCACGTGTCAATCTGAATTTTCTGCGACTAAGCTTATTCATACTGAATAACACTATTATTCAGACTGAATAAACTTAATTTAGTATGAATATAGCTTAGTCGCAGAAAATTCAGAGTGACACGTGCGACTTGTCCCGCGACTTAGCCTTATTCAGTATGAATATAACGTTATTCAGACTGAATAACAGTAAGTCGCGTAAGTCAAAATGTCACGTGTTGCGCTCTGGGTTGTCCTCATGTTCACAACCAAAAAGTGGTTTGTATTTGAACTTTTCTCTCTCTATATATATATATGTGTGTGTGTGTTCCCTTTTGTGTGTATATGGATAGCCGCTATCCATGGAAGTCTAATTAAGGACAACCGCTATTATAGTATTATGGATATATATATATATATATGTGTGTGTGTGTATATATATACATTCCTTTTGTGTGTATATATATTTTGGTGTGTTTGTTTTGGCCGGAAAACATCGGAGCCGCTATTAGAAGTCGCCGGATAGCGGACCGGTGGGTATAATGTGAATTTTAGGGAGAGAGTGGATACATGGTTAAATCCATTTTTTGAAATGGCTATAATAATTATTTTCTCTAAAATTTTCAAAAAAGCACCCTTATCATCTTGCCTTAACATACTTGTTTTCGAAATCTCCTAGCACAACTCTTGGTTTGCAAGAATGGAATTTAAGGAGGGATCTGGATTTGGAATGATTTGGATTTCAAAATTTTGATAGATCTCGTTTGATTTGTAGGATTTGGATTTCAAATTCTTGATAAATCTTGTTTGGTTTGCAGGATTTGAAATGAGATTTGGATTCCAATCCTTTTAAATTTTGTTTGGTTTCTAGGATTTGGAAGGGATTCGTCGTTCATCGACTCGTTGTTGACCAAACAAATTTTCAATTCGCGTCACTACAGGTGTGAACGGGTTGGTTCGGTTCTTTTTAATTAATTATCTATATAATCATTTTAATTATTGATTAATGTTATGATTTAGTTTACCAACTATTTTATTAGCGAGAATTACATTTTTGGTTCAATGGGTACCTCAAAAGGGAGGTCATCATAGGTTGCATTTTATTATAGGTCTTTAAAGGTGATTGTTTTAGAATTTTCAATCAAATGGATACATGTTTTTCAAGTTGGTTCATAAAAATGAACTTTATACATGTGAACACAAAATAAAACTCGCCCAACTCAATGAGTGAGCTTTATAATACCAAATATTCAGCTCAAGTCAGAGAACCTTTACAAGACAAGTTAAGCTGAATACATTTTTCCAAGCAGAACAAATAACAAATTATATCACCAAAATATAAAAATCATTGAGCTTGAGTAAAGAAAACAAATTAATCAAGCTTGGGCTCAAACATTCAAAAATATCCAAGCTTGAACCCGACTTTGAAAAAAGTAAATCGAGCTCAAACAAAGATTATTTTTTCAAGCCAAACTCGAATAACCTGCAACTCGACTCGACTCGACTCGTTTACACCACTTGTCTACAGGCTACAACACGGCTTTGGTTCAATAAAATACAAAGGGAAAGTTCACAAAAATTGCAAAAGACAATACACTAAATGGAAAAATAACACAAGATATTGTGTCTTTCTAACTAATTCTCTTTGATGAATTCGACTTTTTTTGCTTGCCACTCCACTATTGAAAAATAAGTGAAAGCATAGCAAAAAGCAAGCTAAATGAACCAAGGAGGAGGTTGTACTTACTTGATGTCCTTATGGAAGGACAATGAAAGAGAGATCTAATGGCCAACACTGGGGTGAAATCGCCACCACCAAAAAAGCCATGTAAATCACCGTAAAATCGGCCACCACCGCCACATAATTCACCTTACGTTTCACGTACCCATCGGAGGAACAATCCAACCTCATCTCCGCATCATCTTCACCGAACCCACACCATTGGTCAACCACCCCCTAACCTCCTTGAGATTCGATTAATATCTAATCCCCTCGAATCATATATACAAAACCCACTTTGTGTTGACCTTAACACTTTATGTTCTTCAAGAATCATCGTTGAATAGTTTTGTGATTCATCTTCACCCAACCCTTCAAAAATGAAGATTAAATCACCACACAATTTAATCAATTAAACAACATAAATAAACTGGTAATTGTGGTTTCATTAAAAACACACACACACACACACAATATATTCAAAGAGAAGGTGATCAATTTACGAGAAGACGGTAAGTTTCAATACCATATATGATTACATGCATCATACACATGCTTAATCATATATGGTTAAACACATGTTGCAATGACAACACATAGTTTCAGTGTTTCACCAAATCACCTACGTATCATGCATGATCATATATGATCTTGAAACCTGTCAAATTTCACAAATTATTTAACTTCTCACATGAACCAATGTTGTTGTGCATAAACAGAGAGGAAAATTTCATGGCGACGGAGACTGAAATTTTACATCTATGAGGTTAAACGGAAATGATATATTCCCTTTTAAATGACATGGTTTCATTTGTTTTTATGTTGTTGCAAGTATATGCACATCTTAACTAGTAATATGTGGCTTTCGAATCCCCTCGTGCGCAACTTGTAGCCAGGCATAGTCTCAGACGGCTGAATTTTCAATATCTGTTCTATATTGCCAAGGATGTAGTCTAGGCAAAACCTAGATGAACCTTTTCAAAAAAAAAATGTGGCTTTCAGCAACAGCTTATTGCAATTTATGCCATTGCATGTATTAACACCTCATAACTCCTCATCAGCCATTGCATGTATCAACACCTCATAACTCCTCATCAATCACTTTTTTGCTCAGCCACAAACCCAGAACCTACAGCGAATCTTGTTTTATGATGCCTCTAAATTGCATTTAATGTGGGATTTTGAGAATATATAAATCTAACATTAGATGAATTATAGTACACAATAATTTACCTATTTTATCCCTTATTTGCTCCACCTATTTTAATGGGACAAAAGAAAACATTTTTGACTTCTCTCCTATTCTAGTAAAGTCTGATTATCACTTCTTATTCTATCATGTATTACTTAGCCCACTCAGCCAATTGAAAACCTTGATACTGGCATACTGCACCAGAAATCTTAACCCAATAAGACCATCCACTCATGCTGGTTGTTAATGGTACCAGGCTATCAGCTGCCACCTCAGCGCCACATGCTGGTTGTCAATGATACCAGGCTACAAGTTGCCACATTAGCGCCACATGCTGGTTGTCAATGATACCAACTGCCACATCAACGCCACATCAGCTTTCCACTATCTTACCAATCAACCACAGTGGTCTTGACTCTCATACCAATACAAATAATTCATAAAAAAGAAAAAAAAGAAAAGGAGAGAGAGGGTGGGAGGGGGTGGTCTACACAACCGGCATGGCTGTACCGATTTTGTTGCTTGACAATTGGTACCAACCAACCTCGATGGTGTTGCCACCGATACCAACACCTTGCCACTCCCTTGACACCACCCGCTTGGATGGTCCAAGTCCATAGGAAAAAAGTGTCGAGAAAAGACATGTTTGCAATGTGGTTTCAACTGCCTGGCCAATTCTTTTATACATCACAAGCAGAAAGCATGCCCAGTAAGAGAGGGTGATCATGTGCTATAATAAGAAATTCAATAACTTTGGAATAGGAAAGACCGAAATTATAAATACTACCATTACAATATGGCATAAAATATATAAGTTGACATGGATATACACTCACTCGCCCCATAAAGAGATATGCCCCAACTCGGTACAACAAACAACCGAGCTAACCAACAAAATAAAACATCCAAAAAGAAAGACTCCCATTCAACCTCGAACATTGTTCCAAAACATTCAACGGCTCGAGGTAAAGAACCAAACAATTGCCCCACCCACCCACCAACATACCTTTCCGTAAACTACTAAATAAATCCATTCCGACAACCCTGTCATTTATTGTACCTGGACCACCACTATATGACCCGACCCGACCCGACCCGACCCCGACCCAACTACACCCGACCCGACCTGACCAGACTTGACCTTTGACGCCAACCGACTGATATTTCTTAGTATCGTCCTTGAAAACCACCTGCACATTCGAATTGGAACCATCTCAGTGTTGCCAACACAAGTTCTACGCATATAAACAAAAAGAAGAAAACAAAACTTCCATCATCGGCCAAAAAATGGCAAAGTTTCATTCATTTCTGGACAAATTAGATTTTCATGCTAAAATTCTACCAACATCTCATTATCACAAACTATTGATGCTATTCCTTTTTGTCCACAAAATTCCATCATTGGTAGCCATTATTCTGATAGTCTACAACGTTAAAAGTTCTCTGTTCTAGGAAGTTCAATGTCAATTTTTTTGGAGCCAAATTCGCTTAAGAATATTTGAGATAATCTGTTTCATTAAAAATGCATGTCTTTAAGAATCGGTTACTTTTTTAACAAGAAACCAAGCACCTGGTAATACAAATAAAAAGTTGACCATAAAAAAAGGCGAAATATGGAAAGTACCTTTTCAGCCGTTAAAGTTGAATCCACCGGATGGAACTTGAACATTGCCTCCACCAAAGTTGAATCCAGGCTGTGCACCATCAGCTACAGTCTCCTCTTCCTCTTCCAACCAATATGTCTCAAGAATCTTAACAGCCTTCTCATATATTTCATTATTGTCGTGACTCTGTAAATTCTCAATCTTTTCTAATCCTTCTGCATCGTCTATCAACTGGGCGTAGAAGTTAACATCTCCAGAGTTACCCGAGTTTTTCTCGACTTCTCCTACCTTTAAGATGTTCTCAAGCCCTTCTAAGCTCACGGTCACGATCCTTGGATCCGGACATACAAGGAGATCACATAACGGTTTGATACACCCCTGACTCACCAAGTACCTAGGAATCATAATAAAGTTCCAAAAGTAAATACATCTATCGTGCAGGATTTTTAACTTTATATAGTAAAAAGAAAACATACTTGATTTGTTCATTACTACCACCAGATGTGGCATTTGATATAGCCCAAGCAGCCTCTTTCTTTATATCAAATTCAGCCGTCTGGAGTAGATTGACCAAGGGAGCAATTAAGCCAGCCTCGATAACAGACTGATATCAACAAAGAACATGGAATCAGTACATATCATTGTTCTCACAAGAAAAACCAGGGGCAGAATCAGAAATATGACTTTTAAAACATCTATAAATTATTTCTTTTGTTTTCTTCTTTTATTGATTTGATGACAACAATTTGTGATGGTATCAGAGGATGCTAAATAAGCTAAAAGCAAGAGAGGTAAATGGATGATCCATAGACTATAATGAAGTTGTAAAAAGATAAGCTGCAAGATATCCTTACTTGAATTTGTTCTTTGTTTCCAGCAGTGATGTTTGAGATTGTCCAGCAGGCTTCTTTCTTGATGCTCTTTTTATGGTTATGGGTCAACAAGCTCAGCAGGCATGGGAGTGCACCATGCTCAATAATACACTGCATAAATGGAATCATGTTATTCAAAGTATACATCACCTATTTCACATCAACAATAATGGCAATGCAAAACTAGCAATAACTAAAGATAATAATTGAGATAGAAATTAAGTAGTATTGTTGCATATAGTATTTAGTTATGTAGGGAATGTCAATGGGTATATTATCTTTATTAACAAGCACATTGAAATGGAAGCAGCCATCTTTGCTAGTTGATTTCCATGGTCCATTTATTGGTGCTCGAACGAATTGCCAGATAACCTAGGGCAATTGAAATGGAATGTATGGCAGAGTACACGAAGCACCAGAAGTTTTTCAACCCTCGGTAAATTACATAGTTATCTGGTCAAGGCAGCCACATATCTTAAAACTTTTTCTGCTAAACCAAACTCCTGAAACAGTTCTTAATTAAAATGTTGATATGAAAACATTCTTAAATATGACTACATGTAGCCTGCACCTTTTATCTGTTGAAATATGTTAACTTATTATTTGCAGAAATAAAGCTTTTAGAATATATATAGTAGGAATTCAGGTTGACATATACAGATAACCCAACTAGATATTGAAATATAGAGATATTTAGTAGTTTATTAGATAATATAATAGTAAAATGCCAAAACCAAATAAGACCCAAAATTTTCAAAGTAGAGAGTATTCTTTCCACGAATCCAAATTTAATTTACTTAAGTCCACAATCACACAGGAAGTGATACCCAAATAAAAACAAAGAAAACTTTGGATATGTACGAGTACATGTCATTGGGTGCATGGCAAAGTTTGTATTTTGAGAGCAGCCATCTGCCATCCACAACTATTTCGGTTATATATGTTTGATGCCTTTCTTACAAGAGCTCCGCAACAATATATATATTTTTATTTATTTTTTTTACACCCTATACCACAAGTATCAGTGATCCAGCATACAGTCAAATACTATATCAAATGTTTATCATACAAAGACTAGCAACCTCGTACCTGAGTTTGAACATCATCGCCAGTTACAATGTTCCCAACAGTTCGAAGTGCAGGAATGAGTACTGAAGGAGACGGGTGACTGCAATATCAAAGAAATGGTTTGTCACAATGTGAATCGTTTTGATCAAGAAACAATAATAATTACAATACAGAACAACTCACAGGAGGAGCTCAACAAGACGTCGGCAGACACCAGCCTCAATCACAGCCTGAATTTTGTCATTTGTACCATCAGACAGATAGGAGAGAGCCCAGCATGCATCTGTGAGCACCTCTTCATCATTTGAATGAACAAGCCGCTCAAGGGCAGGAAGTGCTGGCCTTGTCTGCAAATCAAAGAGTTAAGTTTGTTTGATTACCTAACACCTCTCCACCCAGGTCTTCCACCCAAAAAATAAATAAATATAATAACTGCATAATGCATCGATAAAAAAGATTATAAAACTACCTCCTCGAAAGGAGGCTGTGGTTTCCCTCGGCAGAAATTTGATAGCGTCCATGTGGCATTTCTCAGCATAGAAAGCTTAGCATGCTCATTTAACTGAGCCAGCAACGGAAGCAAAGCACCTTGAGCTAGGACAAGATCCCGACACCTAGGAGAATCACCAGCAACATTTCCCAACGCCCAAACAGCCTACAGCAAAAAAATGGGAGGTCATATATAAAAAACTGACTCCAGGTCTAGAAAGAAAGAGAGTTTCCATCTTTTATGAGTAAGTACTAAGTAATGGTATCCACGTATTACCTGCTCGCGCACATCATCACTTGGAGAAGCAAGAAGTTTGACAAAAATTGGGAACCGCCCCATGATCAATTACGACTTTTGTATTCTCAGAAGTTCCAGAAGCAATGTTTGTGAGTGCCCAAGCAGCCTCAAACTGTCAACGTTAAGATCATCAAGATAAGGTTAAAAGCAAGCATGCATCATGGAGCATTAAAGCCAATGTTTCAATGATCCTGACCTGGAGCTGTGGAAAATCCTCTCTCATCAAGAACTCGACGAAGCGAGGTACCACCCCGGATTGTATAACTTCCTCAATTGGTGGGCTTCGTTCTGTGACACAAAGTTCACCAATTCAGTCCATTCCACAATGATCAACAAATACTACTTTTTGCGAAAGAATGTAGGTTAAAAAAATCATAGTTTGTACCTATTGAAAGCAATTTACGGAACTGAGTAGTTGCCTCCAGCTGCATATTGTTATCATTTGAATATACTCCAGCAACCATAGAAGGAAGACTCTCTAACTGCAATTTCATTGTCACTTTAACAGTTTAAAGTACAGCAACATGACAAACAAAATGTATCTACAAAATCATTATATATGCAATACAAAAACAAATCCACATGCGTAACTGATGGTGTTTAATTTATGCATAGCAAATTGATCTTTATAGCACAATACTCGGAATTGGTCCCAGTATTCTGAATAGCCATTAAACAATGTCGAAAGTAAATTGAACAACTCTCATGATACAAATTACTTATAACCATAAAGAAAGAAAAATATATTCACCAATCTAACCAACAAATCATGGGATATTGTTTCAATTTCACGTGTTGTGTTTACGCTATAGTGAAAGTTCATTGATACAGAAGAACAACATATTCAGGAATCCAGTCACCACCCGTTAGATTCATGCACACACTACAAGCCGATATCTTCAATAAGGAGGTGAATATACGCTTAGGGGTGCTAAACAGAAAATAACCATGAAATCAAAGAAGAGTTTGATTTTATAATTTATTCGATCTGTCAGAAAAACCATAAAAACTCTAGCCATCCTTGCAACAAAACAAAAAATCTTGGATGTTTGCAAGTGGAAATCAATTCCGTTTATACAATCACATAACAGAGCATGATTCTGGAGTAACCATCAATACTACCTCTTCTGTCATGAAAAATCTACAGTTCAAACACAAGGAACAACCTAGTGTAGGCATGTATAGTCGTTGGAACCAAAGCAGCCAAACATTTGCCTTAAACCATAATTTCAAAAACACACCAATTATGTTGCAAATCTTACCTTCGGAACACAAGGTTCTAAGCAAACTACCTTTTCTTTATTGTGAAAATCACTCCTGTCCATACCAATGCAAAACCATAAAACTGGAGACCTACTTAATATACACAATCCATGGAATTCAAAAAGGTAATAGAAACATCCATCCTATCTAAGTTTTCATAGTTAATAATGGTGGCAGTTGGCACGATAAAGCATTAGAAGTTAACTAATCAGTGTAACTGTGTTTTTACATTCCAATTCACATATACTCTTCTTTTTTTACATTACCGTGTCAGAACAAACAAGCGATCCCTATACAGACATTTTCTACATTTAAACCTGGTTGATAAACATAAATAAAGAAAAGCGAAACTTAATAAACACTTGTATGAAGGGATCACATGTAGCATAGAGAATTAACAGTTAATTGATCCCTCTGATTATTTATATAAAGATTGAATCATATGTATCTGAAGCCACAATTAGAAACATCACAACTCCAAGGCTTTAAATTTAGCTGATAACTGCAAACAGGTACAAACCTAACAGCTTCAAACCTATTTACTCACACCTATTCAATCCTCTCAAACTAATTATAGGTTCTAGTCATATCCTTATTTGCTTTAATACCAGTGCAAATAAAACTCATGAACTTGTATATAGAATATACATATATAAAACTATAGAGCGTTACCATAAGGAAACCAAAAAAACAGACAATTGAAGCACCTTCAAGTGGTATAAACACAGATGCACACAGCTATACAACTCTGAACCTAGTGAATCTTTCAAACAAAATAAGCATGTGAATATGCACACCAGATAGTACCACAAGTAAATTTACACAAGTTTGGCATATAATATCAGTGAATACAACCATAACCAATTTATAAACAAACAACTAAAGAACTTCTAACCTAGTGTTCTGTTTAATTATAATCTTTTCATCATCATATTATCTAAACACATACATCTAAATGAAACAGATAATAAACAATCATATTATCAATCAATATATCCTCTAAACCATACCAGGCAATAAGTCTACTTATACGCATCTGATCCTACAGCTACAAAAATCTCATAAGGAACCAATACCGAATCCGAAGAAAGCAAACCTTTTTCTCGATTGTGGAGGTCGGAACTGGAGCACCGCCGGCCAACGGCTGTGCCGCCGGTAGCACTTGACGCTTCTTAAGCAAGTTCTCCTCTCTCTTATTCTTACGGATCTCGACCATATTGTCCTCCCTCCGCCGTCTACCTTCCTCGGCATCGACGGCCACCTTGTAACGGTTCCGGCGAACCTCAGTCCTGGCGCTCGGCCTCAGAGACATGATGACTTGATGCTTGATTGATGTAACTCAACTTCAAAACCAAATCCTAAACATTCAAGTACATATGCAAAAATCATCAATCAACACACAACAAGCCTGTTAATTTAGGGCAAATTAACTCAACTTCAAAATCAAATCATAAACATTCAATCAAGTACATATGCAAAAATCATCGATCAAATACACAAATTTAGGGCAAACTGAAGTTCATATAGTTGATTGATGTAACTCAACTTCAAAATCAAATCATAATCATTCAAAGTACATATGCAAAAATCGATCAATACACTAAATAAACCTGATAATTTAGGGCAAACTGGTTGATTGATGTAACTCAACTTCAAAATCAAATCATAAACATTCAAAGTACATATGCAAAAATCGATCAAATACACAATAAAAACTGATAATTTAGGGCAAATTGAAGTTCATAAACACTTTCAACATACCTGAAAGAAGAGAGAATTTAGAGAGAGAAATCGATTTGATTATAGCGAAGGGATTTGGATTACTTGATGAGTCTTCTCTTTTCTTTAATGCTTGAAAAAAATTAAAAATAATTTATTCTTAAAACAAATCGGGATTTTTTATTTGCCACGTTTGGTCCTTTGGTTTGTAATGATTCACAATTGTAGTCCAAACGATTGAATCTTTTTGCATAATTTGCCTCTAAGATCATATATCTAGATGCTAAATGCTAGCTTCTTTCAATAATTGCTAACTTACTGAACGAATCTCATTGATGTGTTTTAAATAGAAATCCTCTCATTATTAGAAAGCATACAATATTTTCTTTAGTTATCTAATTATAATTAATATCTGATGTTATAAATATTCAGAGTATTATCTTATATTGCTATATATAACTCCATCTTGATTCATATTGATAATGACTTATTGCTTCTCTGGTAAGCACTTATTGAATCATTTACCTTATTGATTGAGTATGACAAAGACAACGAAGCTTACCCGATAAGATGTAAGGCAATGATTGAGATTCTTACCTGATAAATGTGAAAAACGACTCTTCTATGGTAAGCGTTTATTGGGTTTAAGATGTTTACAAATAATCTATTTTCAAGGTCGATGATGTTAAACAATAAGGTAAATAAGTGTGATATATGTTATCAATTTTAAATCTCAGCTGATGCCTTGAATCCCATTAAATGAAATCTGGACGGCTGGATTGGGAGTGGTTATTCTTCTTGGAGAGGTTTCGAACTCAGGTCATCGTGACTTGGTACCATGGTGACACGATGATACTCCATTGCACCAACATGTCGTTCAAAAAAATTGTTACCAATAAGCGTATATTGTATAAGAACTTGGTAAACAACCCTTTAATTTACTAATACTAATAACAACACTTATATATTTTTTTACATTCCTTGTTATTTTCTTTCTATAAGAAAAGAAAAACGTTAATAGCTAGATATAAATATACATGAGGGGTTCTTTTGGTCAAGTGATGTGACTTTGGGATCGTTTTGAAAGTAAATGGAGTATGGAGGGATAAGTTAAATAACTTAAACATATAAGGGTAAAATAGGGAAATCCAGCCCAAACCACAAGGGTGGGGGGAGAAATTAGTACCTTATTAGGGGTGGCTTTATGAGCTAATTACGGTTGTACCCCACTTTCAATTTTCAAAAAGCAGCCACTTGTACGACTAAACCCGGTTCAAAAGCGATTTTGTTTTTTTGGTTTCAAGTTTATATCTTTTTTAATTCAAAGTGTTCATTTATATTTTGTATTTTAAACACTTATATTTTCATTTTAAAAATTCTTTATTCTGTAAATAATACATATAAAATATTTCAAGTTTTGGATTTTTCTTTATTATAGACAAAACAAAAAATTAACATTTAGAAGATTTTAAAACCATATCGTCATTTTTATATGAACATATTAGATTAAAAATAAATATAAAGTCTATTTAACTTTGAAACTCAAAAGATTTTCTTTAAAGAAATATATGTTTTTGCCTAATAGAATACTCAATATTAGTTGTAAGTCCATTTCAAAAGTAAATCTATTTGTTGTTATAAAATGGTATCCAATCTAAATTATATATCCAATCTGATGAACATTTAGTTATAAATACGATAACTTTTTTAACATAAAAAATATCATTTTTATTATTATCTCGATTGTTTTTTAATCTAAGTATTGATTATAGTTTATAGCTTTTTGTATGTATTAGAAGGTTTGCATTTGGAATCAATTATTTTAGTTATTGTATAATAAAAAACAAACAAATGAACACCAAATCAATTTGGTTTAACTATATTTTAATTACGAGAAACAGATAAAACAAAAATGAAACAATAGTGTACCAAATGTGGATTAAAATGCTAGGTAACAAACAAGCATGGAAAAACTTAACTTGCCCTTTTAATACATAATATAATAGGTCAATTTTTCATTAATTTTTTTTGTTGGATAAATACATATAAACAAAAAAGCTACGTACTTATTCTTTATAAATTTTTTTGAACCATAATACATTAAAAAACTAACAAGATGCTAGAAATTACAACAAGAATACAAGAAAATTTAATAACGAAAAACCTAACTGAAACACCCAAGAATACCAACATAAAAACAATCTGACACCTAACCAAAAACCCGCAAGCCAATTAAGGCCAGTCACCCGGTGAACTCGAAACCAACCTCGACCAACACACCGAACACGAAAACCCCTGAATCACGAACAATTACCAAATTGGCATACATGTCCAACCAGGTGGTGGCCAACACGAGCTCTTAGGGAAGAATGACAAGAACTACCACAAATGAAGTAGTCTTTTTTAATAGTCACTTCTAAATTAAATAATACAAGATAAATTTGTAGTAGGAATTGGGAATATGAGTACATCTCTTTTATTTTGTTTTCTTATTTCAAATTCATGTTACTAACTTGATTATATTAAATAAAGGTGATTATAAAATATAAGTGTATGGTTGATCATTTATGGTAGAATATGCATTAAAAAGACTATAGAACATAACTTATGAGAGAGGTGATATGAAACCGGAGAGAAAAAGAAGAATAGAAACACATTGTCATAATTAGTTTTTATCTATTTATTTTTTAAACATGAAAAAAAGAAAGAAAGAAAAAAGCTCATATATTTATGTAGTAGAAGATGTTGATGTTTTTTTAAGGGTGTCCGGGCCAAAGCCCGACTAATCCCCGACAATTTTGGGGGCTAAACATGATACTACTTAAATGTTCACAGACATGCATACGAGAAGACTCGAACTCGGTTAGGATGCTATAAACTCCCTGAACGATAACTAATCCACCACAACACTGAAAGACATATGATGTTGATGTTGGTACTTATTACGAAAGGGAAAGCATCAAAACGCGTTCAACGGCATCATCAAACAAATTACTTTGATAACTAAATATTTGATATATTTATTCACCGTCAAACATGATGATAAGAATGTTTGAATCTGTTTTTTCAATAAAAATATTATAAATAATATATTAAATGGATTTCATAGTTGTTTTTCTTTTACATAAAAACATAAGCCCATAACACATTTTGAGAATATATGTCAAACTAAACATTGCATATGTAAAATGGATTTGAAAGTTGGTTCCGTTGACACCAATTGGAAGCCTATAATAATAATTAAACAAGTCCAAACCAAACCCATAAATCCACAATACAAATGTTAGTCCAACATATTCAATCACTTTTTATATCTTGTATAAAAGGATTCTTGTCCCCTTGATGCAGTTTCGCTAAGAGGGTTTTTAGACTCATGCCTCCTAGGCCAAATTAAGAATAGTATATTTCTACATAGATGCGTATGTGTGTTTTCTGCAACTGTATGATTCTTTCATCTCTTCATCAACCACAACTGTAGTTTGAGCTTTATCACCACGAGATCCCGTGTATGTGGTTTTGTGTGTGGATTGAAGGGAAAGAGGGTTTTTATAGGTAGAAGTGAAGGTTTGGTCGGAATCTAGGTTAAAATGTAAAAAGAATCAGGGAAGTAGACAAAAAGACACAACTAACAAACATTTTTTAACCGAAGACCAATTTCATAGCACAATCAAAAACATGAAAATATTTTTTTAGGCTTATCAAAGTTTAGGTCTTATTTTTAAACTTTTCACTAACCTCATGGACCAAAATTAAAGTTTACTTTTGTAATGTGTCTTAAAGAGCTCTAGGTTAAAGGAATCCTAGTTGGTCTTTGATGAGTTATAGTGGGTTGGCCATTGTTTCGGAACCTGAAATTGGGAAGAGATTGGGTCAAATGCAACTAGGTTTATGGCAATTTAAGGCTTGGATTGAATCGATTGGTTTTACAAAAAAATAGGTTGAGTCGGTCGTATTGATTTATGATTTTCTTCTATACATGGTTTTCGTTTCTGCATTTACTTGGGTTAGATATGGAATTATATAATGTTTGAGATTGCTCATTGATCATTTAACACTCCAATGTCTCAAGATCTATAATTTGATTTGATCGTTATGTTTCGTTTTGATGTATTTGGATTGATAAAAAAACTTATGGTTATGTGTTTTTATTTAATGTTTTTGAATTAATATAAAACTTGTTATGTGTTTTTTTAATGTTTGAACTTATAAACATCAAATTTTTGGTTTATATATGCGTTTTTGGCATGTACATAGTTTTTACAAAGCAACTTGAACTCACATTGCTAGATTTAGGCTAAATCTAGGTTTTCTCCAAATTTTGAGCTTCCTTTAAAGAAAACTTGAGATCTACAAGCAATATTCCAAATCCTAGCTCTAAAACTTTTCAAACATTGTCTCCATTTTAAGGAATACAAAGCCTAAAACAAAGAGGAGAGAAAAGAGTGGAGATGAAGAACACATCAAACCCTAGCTTAAAACAATGAGATAGATGAGAAGATTACTCATACAAAATGTTCTTGAATCCACCAAAAACTTCAAATCTCTTGATCTAATGTTGAAGAGCTTGAAAATTCGAGAACATAGCAAAAATAATCATCCAAAATGCAGTTGAGATGAAGAAGTTATGGCCAAATGAAGATTCCCTCAAAAAATTGGAATTTAACCCTTTGCAACCCGTTGCCTATTGTGACGATGACCTGCCATGTCACGATCACCGGATAGGGTCGCCCGAAATGTACCAAGAGCTAAAACTTCGTCTTGGCGATCTTGACATGCTAGAGTGGCACTAACACTGTAGCCTGGTCCATACTACGAGTTTTTCATGCAATTCGCCTTCTTAAGCCTCTTTCTCCTTTAAGATGACACACCAAGCCTTTTAAACTACATACATTATACCAACTAATAACATGGAATTAAACCTTCAAAAAGGCACCTATTTATTTACTTATTGAGTTTTCCAAGTGTTATTACATCCAGGTGTCATACGATGACGTTCACCTTAATAGAATCGAAGAATTATAACTTAAAGCTACATTATTATAATAAATAACACATTTCTTGTTATGTAATAAGAATGACAACTTTTTTTAAATATAAATATATACATACATACTAGTTGTTATATAAATCTATATTTAATAAAACATTTAATATATTTTTATGGTAATTTTTTTACCATGTGCCTTTGTTGATAGCAAATTAAAAAAAATATCATAGACCATAGTCAAACCAACCATGTCTATTATCTGAATCCAAAATCCATTGTAAGTGATACTAAACTACAAATTTCATATACAACTCAATAGTAAGGTTCAATCAATCAGATGATGATTTTCAATTTCTATTTCTACTTGACAGTAACAATCAAAGTGTTGGGATCCATATATAACAAATATTCTCAATTTTTCAATTTAAAAATCCCTTATCGATTACGGAAAGATAATTTTAAAAATCATTTGAATCAAGTTACGGATTGGTAAATACTGGTGAGTAGTCGATGTCGGATTCTTTTCACTATTCTTAGTTCTAAAAATATGCAAATAACATAGTACATTGTCGACATATATGAATGAGCAATCTAATCAAAAAACATTGAATGTACATGGTTTGGTTTTATCCACACCAAATATATTGATGGTACTTGTAGACATTTAATCAAATAAACAGTATGGCATGTGCATGCGGTCGACATCTAAATGTGTGTCATATAACATCAAACATATATAAAACCACAATAATTCAATTCAAAATAACACTTATTTCCCTTTTCTTTATTTGTTCTCATTACACATGAAGTAAATTGTTTTCGTAATCATTATTTTTTTTAGAGTTATGTTATATGATATTTTCCAAGCGGACCACAAGGTTTACACATGGTGTTATATTTCAAAATGAACCATGCACATTTTAGACATTTTGGTTAGATTGTGACCCACTAACCTTTATAGGGGTTGGTTGATAGCATTTTTCTTTATTTATTCTTGTTTAGTGTCTGAATGATTTATTGTGTAGTCATTATATAACTTTTTGGGTAATTGTAGTTCTTGGCTTTTGTCCACTAGTCCACAAGGTTCAAGTGTCCATAGTACATAAATCAAATATAATTCTAATATTGTAAGCATGGATATATTTGGACACCGGTCTAGTTTGGATCATTGGATGCATTTTCGATAGCGAAATAAGTCAAAACTAATACATTATTCATCTAATTCTTATAAAATATCTGGTAGAAGTGAAAAACCAAATACGATAAAAATGAATATACATGACAATTGAGCTGGTATAAGTGGTTCATGCTTACTAATTAAGATAACACATTGATGACTTCTGTTTTATACACTTGTTATTTAATTAAGGATGCGTAATATATCAAGTCTAATATATAAATACATGAATAGTTAAGAACACAATAATGGATAGACAATAAAAAACCATCATCTCTAAGAGCTATTAATAGACTTTTAAAAGAGTACCACATATAAAGTACACACCATAATTTGATACAAATAGATATAAATACAAGCCTTATTATATGTAAGCAAATGGTAAAGTATATTACAGTAACAAAAAAAAATCGAAAGAGATTGTGAGTAATGCGGAAAAGAAAAGACTTTAAACAAATTTATACGAATTTCGTACATAAATCGAAAGAAACAAATAAAAAAAAGAGTAAACTCCACTTTTGGTCCTTATGGTTTCATTGAAAATCTGAAAACCATCTATTTGCTTGAGTAAGTATAAAGATAGTCACTAGGTCATGCTATGAGCTATGAAACAAGTCATTTGTCCTAACAACCTTAATGCAGAGGCCGTTGGTTGAAGGAATTTTTGGCCTTTCATCTTTTTCTATTCAAAAAATGTTAGTATACAAGCATTAAGCTTGTGTACAAGTATAATTAACATTTAGAAAATAAAAGGTGAGCATTTTTCTTTATTTCTCCCTCTCTTCCTACGTATAAGAAAACACCCTTCTCCTCGGGTGACCCTCCCTCTTCTCCAAGGTTATTCAATGGTTTATTCTCTCCTAAAATAAAAATAATGACATCCATTTCAATGTTGAAGATGGGTCATCACTGTATGTACTTCTTGCGATTGAAGCATCACGAAGATGAAACATCACAAAGCGAAGGCCAAATGTGGACTTCGATTTCGTCATGAGGAAAGGGGGCCGGAAATTGTTTTTTAGATGTTAATCACACTCACATATAAAAGTACATAATCTTGTATACTAATATTGTTTTAATTAAAAAGGACACACAAAGATGCCTCTTAAATATCAACTTATTCTTTAAGTATGTTAGGACAAATGACTTGGTGGAGAACAAAATGCATAATTTAGTACTTATTTTTATATCTATTGAAGCATGTGGATGGTTTTCAAATTTTCAATAAAATGATAGGGACCAAAAGTAAAGTTCACTTATAAAATTAAAATCTAGCAAGTTGCAAAAAAAGAAAATTAGGAAACAAAAAAAAAACAAATTACTTTAAAGTACAAGGTAATTTAGAGTGGACCATCTGCTTGATTCTGCAATCTTGTGATGTTACTATTACCAACTCAAGTTGTTGTGCATGCACCTTAGGTCCATCTTTTATACATTGATTGAAAATTTTTAATCTTAAAATTTTTAATTTTGATGTAACATATAAGACCATCTCCAACCCATAACACCAAAAATAACACTAAATCACTAAAAACTGGTGGGACCATTGACACCAAAAAACAATTCAACTCCAACCATACTTCAAAATAAACACCAAATACACAAAAAAGATCACCTTCAACCATACTTCATTATTATTAAACACTTTAAAATAAAAAATATCTCAAATAATGTTTATTAAAACTGAAAATACAATTAATAACAATAATATCATTAAAAAAATTAATATATTAAAATAGTGGGATATTATTGTTTTGGTGAGATGAATAGTAAAACACCAAATTTGGTGTTTTTTGCTTCTCAAAATTTTGGGCCTGCAAAGTTTTTGAAGATTTGAAGTGTGGTTGGACTTCTCCATACTGCAAAAATGATAATTTGGAGTAGGGGTGAGCATTGGACCCGGAAAAACCGGCCCGAACCGGAACCGAACCGGGACCGGCACCGGAACCGGAACCGGTATTACCTATGCGGTCCGGTTCTCGGTTCTAAAAATCGGCCATTTCCGGTTCCGGTTCCAAACCGGGTTCGGTTCCAAATATGCGGGTAAAAAACCGGGACCGGACCGGATGTTTAAGAGACACTTAATATACTTATTGTAATATAGAAAAATCTAATTCTAACTATATTATTCAATAAGTCCGACAAGAAACATGCACTTAAAAAAACTTTGGCTATTTAAAAATCCATCAAAAAACCATCGACTATCACAATACTAACTATATAAATAGTTATTATTCTCGTATAAATCTCTCATATATATATATATATATATCCATCAAAAAACGGCGATCAAAAAGCCATCGACCATCACGATACTAACTATATATATAAATAGTTATTGTTCTCGTATAAATCTCTCATATATATATATATATAGATATACATATATATATATATCCATAAAAAGGGCGATAAAAAACAATCGACCATCACGATACTAACTATATAAATAGTTATTGTTCTCGTATAAAACTCTCATATATATATATATATATGTTTTATATTTCATTATTGTCGACTAGTTGTATATTTAAATAAGTAAAATAACAATATGAAATAATAAAATATGTTTTTGATCGAAAAAGAAATTATGACACTATATATTTTATTTACACGGTTCCAACCGGGTTTTTGACCGGAAAACCGGGACCGAAACCGGGACCGGAACCGGAACCGGTATTACTTATACGGTCCGGTTTTCGGTCCTAAGAATCGGCCGTTTCCGGTTCCGGTTCCAAACCGGGTTCGGGCCCAATGCTCACCCCTAATTTGGAGTATGGTTGGAGATGGTGTAAGTTAATAACAACATTTTCTTATCATTTAGGTATTTTAACTTTTATCAAAAACAATTTTTATATATATGTACAAGTATATAATATTTTTTCTCTATACAAATGATATTTAATAAAGTTGGGTATTTTAAATGAAATAAACAATTGAGTATATAAGTTGAAGGACTTAGATATTATTTGAACCATTATTCAAATTGACTACCATCTAGTATTGTGATTAACCTACGTATATATTTTATTTACCACAATCCCGTTTTATCTTTTATATTAAGTTGGCACCCAAAAAATAACTATCAAATGTAACTTAACTAATAAATAAAGAGTAGGATCCAAGGTCCTCCTTATGGGTTGTCACTTGCCTGTTTGAGTGTGTTTAGGGTTTTTTACTGTTATCATCAACGCTTTATTGAATTATTCGAGGTGCGTCTAGGTTGGTGATCACAACACCAAAAGTCACAAAAAAGAATATATGTGGTAGCTGCAAAAGAAAAATAAAAAACTAAAACCAATCAACTTTTAATATTTTCCCAATTTTTGGTACGATTATTGTTCGAGGGAGAAATACTTTTTCTACAACAGTGATGGCATGACAAACGAATGATGATAAATAACGAGGTAGGGTTTGTGGGATCGGTTTCAATTTTTAACATACGGACATGATAGTACGTTCATGATAAAATTTTAGGATTAGTGACGTTATCTAGCTTAACCGACGTTTTTTTAACAACAAACCTGAATATAATATTTGATAGATGTTGATGTAGTGAAGTTGCATCCATGGTTAGTAAGTACTATTTAGCTACCATCAGGCAAGCATCAGAAGGTGCAGTGAAGGTGGTGGTGATGATGTGTCATGTTTAGTCATATTTAAGCAAAAGGAAACTTTCTTATTGTCTAGACTTGAAACCTAGGTGATGCATGATGATAAAAGGCAAATATGCCCTACTAAAAATGTTGAATCCAAGTTTGGTGGGGCTCTTTGGTGTGTACTTTGATAACTCAAGTATTGAAAACTTAAAGAGAATTAGACATGGAGATATCAAAACACACACACATCCTAGACATGAGAATCTTGTACTTTGAAAAGAAACCATTTCATGTGTTGTAGAAGTGTACTACATAAAATTCTACCTTTATTTAATGTGGATCTTTTAAACAATATATATGATAATATATATAGAGGGAGTTTTAAATAAAAATCCACTAATTAGTATAAATTATATAAACCAATTTTAAGCGTTTATATGATCTAATGAATGTTTGGCTCAACAGTATCTCGGTTGTTTCATATATAAAGCGTCATGATCTGTAAACTCTAATAACCTTTCATAAATATTCATATCATAATATAGTCTCTTCGATCATTTGTATGGTTTGTACCAATTAGAGGGTTTGCCAAAAAAATAAATAAACAATCCTATATATACACTACAAGAAATACTGGAAATAGGAGCGACACCATTAGAGGCGACATAGGCATTAGGGGTAAAAAGTCGTTGGGTATTCGTTTTAGTGGCAATAGGGGTAACATTCCGATATATCGCCTCTAATGCCTCTGTCGCCCCTATTCCCCTAATTTTCTCATTGTGTCGCCCCTATTACTTACGACGACGCAATAGCGGCGACCTGTTGCCCCCAATAGGCGACACTTTGAGGCTTTAATAGAATATTTGTTTTTAATATACAAGAAAAGTCAAAATGTAGAAAAGTGTGTTTTTTACAGCAAGATCAATCTATAATTTGGCGTTGTACTTATGTTCATGTTGCATTTAGGTTAAAAATAAATAATTCCATAATCACCCTAGTTTCTCAAAGATAAAACAATTGGTACTTTATTCCATTCTTAGTTTATTATTCTTTATCAGTACGCTTTTTTTTTACTATATTCCATGTGAAGTCTATAAGAAGAAAACATAACAACAAATTCACGTAACAATCATCTAAGGTGGAAAACATTAATATATATATATATATATATACACACACACATGAAAGTTCGGTTGTGAATCGATTTTTCATTGTGAACGTAAAAATATCTAAGAGCGCAACACGTCTCACATTATTATCATCATGAATATTCACCCTTGAATAATGTTGTATTATTCAGACCGAATGTGACAACTGTCGCAATCTCGGATGTTTGAGTTTTCATATATATATATATATATATATATATATATAGAGAGAGAGAGAGAGAGAGAGTTGGGTTCAATGTGAAATTACAATGCCATTATGGCATTATCGCCAACCTCCCAAACTTGTTTTTTTCTACGCAACTGTGATGATGAAGATGTGTAATCACATATTAACTATTTTTAACTGATTCATATGTGAATTATACATTCATACATGAACCTGTGTAATTCACATATGAGTAATTTTCGACTGATTCATATATAAACCTACGTAATTCACATATCAATCACAAGTTCATATGTGAACTTGTTTGTCGTTTATTTGTAAAAGTTACGAAACTACCCATTTGTGCTCTACATACCTATGCAGGAAATTATCCAGTGTTTCTCAGTTAAATCCGTAAATGTTGATCAAATGAAAGGCTAGAATCACTTCTCTAATTCTCATTTATTTGTGCTTCTCATTTCTAACAATGCATATTTACACATGAGCCCTTTCAAATAAATTAGTGTAAATTTAAAGAGGGTAAAAAAGGAAAAATGGAAAACCATAAGAGGAACGCCTAAGATGATGTGTGGTTAAAAAATGATATCCTTTCTTTCATTGCTTTTCTTTAAACCATGTCCACTCTATAGGGAAGACAATCAATGTCCACTTCACCCCACATCCATTTGTTTCAAACGTCATCGTCTTGTGTCCTAGTACAATCTAGGACTAGATTTTAGTTGATTTAAAAAAATATATACATATTTTACTTCTAAGTACTTTTCTTTCTTACTTTATTGATATGAAATGTTAGTTGACATGTTATTTGATTTTATCTTATTTATGTAACAAGACCTTGTGACTTTAAAACGATGCCACAAGTGTTTTTAAAGACATAATCATACTAACGAATTTAGTTTTTTGAAGAATAAAATGGTAACTCTTGGATTTGATGGTGATAAACTTGGATAATTTGGTTTTAGTGATTTTAGTTTTCTTGTACTTGATGGGTTGAAAGGTTTTATTTGGAAAGTACCACCACTACTACTTTTTAAATAGCTTGAAAAAATATAAATAATTTGTTCAATAAGATTATTGTATCAAGTATGAAGTTAGTTAAAAATGTTTCCTTACACGTAGTTTTTAGGGGTGGGTTTCGTGATGCAATCTATGGCCATATTGATCAACAGAAAGTAATAGACACACTTTGGATGATGTTATATATTGAACTAACTCTTCTAGCTATATTTTTTTTGTTACCTTCTTCTCGAGCATCCATACATCTCTTATCAGTATATGGACAACTATCTCTCAAATACAGACCAGTTAAGATACCAGTAATCAATTAAAAATATTATTAAATTTTTAATAAAACTTATCATTAAAAAAAGCTCAAGTTAGAAATAACAAAGGATATCAAGATAAATTTACATATTTTTTTAATTACTAATTAAAATATGTGAGCAAAAATGAAAATTAGGTTAAGTTAAAGCGGAAATATTAATATATTGATCAACTAATAAATAACTAAAATAACAACAAAATAAAAATTATAAAAACAATACTAAAAAATGTTGGTTATTTAAACAATTATAAGAAGTTATTATTACAACAAACTTAAGTTTATATGACACTAACATTTTTAAAGGATCCTAATAAACCATTTTATAAGACTTAATTTATTGAACCAAATAAGAAAATATACTATTTAAAGACATTGGAATAAGTTTATTGGACGTTTTTTTGACATCATAACAGGTTTTTTTTAAACACTTATAATACAAATTTTAGGATGTCTAATGTTTTTAATTGTTAGCATTATGTGCATAAGTTGACAAACCGTTTGATCGCACATCCAACGTTATAAGTCACTTGAGGGTCACACCTGTGAGGACCTATAATTCGGATAGTAAATTAACCCCAGTTTGGAGAGTTTAGTTTTATAATAGTAAATTATAAAACTATTGGGTGTTTTCTGTATAAACCCCAAAGTTAAAGGTTTCTGATAATTAATTACTGTTATATATTTATTAGTTAAATAAATATATAAAAGGGTTAATTAATTGGTTTATAATTATCTAGTAATTATATGTAAATATAATTATGGAAATTATTCTTTCTTAGAGAGAAAGAAAGAATAAAGATAATTATGGAAATTATTCTTTCTTAGAGAGAAAGAAAGAATAAGATAATTATGGAAATTATTCTTTCTTAGAGAGAAAGAAAGAATAAAGGCTATCTAATAGATGGAAGGTTTTCCATATAAATAGATATGCCAGGTTATCAGAATAACATACAATTCAATCAACCAAGAAACCTTTCTCTCTCCTCTCTCTCTCTCTTCGTCGATCTCACCAAGCAAGAAACCAGATCCGGTTTCGTTTTCTGATTGATCGTGTTCTTCGCGTACCGTTTGTTCGTGAAGCGTTCCGGGGTTAGATCCAGCTAGAGGGAATTCCGTTTGGTCGTTTACGGGTGGATCTATCTCAAGCAATCCAGGTAATAACCCTAAACCTACATATTAACTGTAATAAGATAAACAAATAAGATCTGTGATGTTTTCGGGATTTTAATCGTTATTGCTTCCGCTTAATCAAACCAGTTAGGTTTGATTGTTAAACCTATGGAACAGTTTGTTTCATGTGGTTTTGTCGTGTGTCTCGACCAGTTAAGTTTGAGATCACGGTTTTTCTCGTGTCAGTTTGATACGAGGATCGCACAAAATCCCAACAGTGGTATCAGAGCCACAGTTTACTTGTTTATTTTATTTGTTTATTAGATCCGTTAATTTTTCCTTGTGAATAAAGTTTAGATTCAATCTTTATCAGTTTGGTAAGGATTTAATCAGTTTGATAATTACCAGTTTTAAATAAAACATAATCTTTATCAGTTTGGTAAAGATTTGATTTTATTAGTTTAATCTTTATTAGTTTGATAAAAGATTTGATTTGATCTTTATCAGTTTGGTAAAGATCTGATTGTTTGGTGATTATCAGTTTCTCAATAAAAGGTTTTATCTTTATCAGTTAGATAAAGGTTTAATCTTTATCAGTTGTGTAAAATTTAATTTTATCGTTTTTCGTTTATCGTATATCTCAAAACTGAAAAACACGAAATCACACACGGTAACGAGATCGGTGGCAGAACGGTGGCACATGGCAACCGAACCATCCCACCGATCGCCGATCAAACCACGACGGCGGCGGAACGGCGGCAGCGGCCGACCGAACCGCCAGGAGGTGGCCGAACCGCGCCAAGCGGTGGCCGTACCGCACCAAGCCGCGGCCCAATTGGCTGTGGCTCGACCGCCGAAGCCAAGCCACCAGTTTGGTGGTGGCCGTGAGCGACGGCGTTGTGGCGTCAATCGCAACGGCACGGTGGCTTTGTTGGCCGCCGATCGCGGTGATGACCGCGGCGGTGTGGTTGTTTGTTGCTCGCCGACAGCGGCGATAGTGGCAGGCGTTCGCCGCTGCTGTCAACGCCGGTTGGCAACGGCAACGGTGGTGCATCGGTGGTGGTGGCGGCGGCTGTGGCCGTCGTCGCCGGACGAACAACGAACCACCAAGCCGTCCGTCGGCTGCCTTGCGGCCTCACCGGGCGGCGGCGGTGGCTGTTTTTTGTTTCACGATCGCAAGCCACACCACCGTGCGGTGGTGGCGGCGTTTGTTGGTAGAACCGTCGGCCACAGAGGCAATGGTGGCGGTAGCGCTTTGGCGTTATCGTTGCCGGACGAAGGTAATCGGCCGAAGCCGATCGAATCGTCGAACGTTACCGGCGATGGTGGCGTGAATCGTCGCGGTGACAGTGATTGGTGTTTTGTTCGCCGGCCACTTGGTGGCAACAGCGGCGTTTTTGTTTCGTCACCGGCGTATAGTGTTGCGATGATCGCGGTGGTGGTAGCGACCGTTTGTTGTTACCATCACCGAACGCGGTGATTACGTAATCGACGACGAGATGTCAATCGATCACGAGATCGTGTTTTTTTCGTTTTTCGTTTTATTGGGCCTAAGTCAAACAAGGCCCAAGACCCAGAAATTTCGGACCCAGTCTGAGGTCCAAAAAGGGGTTTATTGGTTTTATATTTTTTTTTATCCAAATTAATTTTATTAAGATAATTTTATTTATTGTCTTATAAAATATTTTAAGGGATTTTATTAATAATTATCCCTGTGATTATCAAACCGAGTATTTGACCCGTTTTGGTCAAATGGGCCAGGTGTCATATTTGACCAGTTGGTCGAACCACGACACAGTTTTTAAGCCAGCACTTATTATTTCGATCAGTTAGTTCGGAATGTCCGGTTTGATATGTTCTGGATAAACGTAAATATTTTAGAAAATTGGTTTTATTTTACATATTAGATTTATAGTTTATAAATCTTAGGTAACTTTATAAAACCGATTTCAGATTAAAATATTAGTTTCGATTTGTAAAACAGTTTGTTTTATAAATCAGTTAAAACCACATTTTGCGATAAACCGAACGAGATATTATTTAACGGATCTAGGATTATTTTTATGCTTTATATATGTTGCTTGTTTATTTGCTTTATATATGTGCATAAATTATATATTATACCTGTTTGTGTATATTTGTGTCTGTTATAAAATTTGCCAACTTAGCTCATTATTTTATTCTTAAAAGGACCTGCATAGTTTTACAACTCCTTTATTATATTAATGATCTTAAGTATAATTTCTCTTTTTCGAAAATTCCACCGAGAGGTGATAAGGCCAGTGGGAGCTACTAGAAATTTTTGAAAAAATTAGTTAGGTCATTTTGGACCTTTAGGAATTAGTTGGCAAAACTATGATTAGACGTATCAACTGCGTAGTTGTTAATGTGTTTGCTCATGATTAGTTGATAATTATTACATGCTTAGCTTTTATCAAACGTTTTAAAATTTAGAGAGAATTTTAAAACTTTTCAATCATGAGATATGATAGGTTTTTAAAATTAAAATTACCAAGTTTTCAAACCTTGTTCAAACGGTAGATTTTATTTTAAATAACCTTATATTTATAAGATCGCTTTTCTTATAAAGGAATGTTGACAAAAACAGTTAGTTTTGGTCAACTGGTTGACTTTCAAAACGTTTGGTTTTAGTCGACAGTCATGCTATTAAAACAGTTAGTTTTAAATTAGCAAGTGTTTTAAAACAAGTTAGTTTTAAACTGAATGTATGTTTATTAACAGTTGGTTTTAAACATCAGTTGCTCTTAAACAGTCGGTTTAAATAGCAAAGTTTTAAAAATACTGGAAATTTAAAGTTTTTCAAAAACTTAGCTAAAACCCATAAAATCATAGATCAGTAGTGCAACCCATTTGTGGACACCTTTGGCGTAAGGTACGTTGGAGCTCGAAGGAGTCGAACCTTTAGCACCAACGTTCAAACCCCAAGCTGAAGGGGGTGAAAAGACTCTGCGATATCGGGGGGTACCGACCAGAGTACATCCTGTCCTGGGTGGTGAGATCTATTTTGGTAGTTGTTACAACTCACCGGGTGGTACCGGGCCAAAGAGCACTAAGAGGGACTAAAACATGTACGGTTTTATCCGATGTCCCAAAAAGATCTAGGAGTCATGTCAGTTAGATATGATTGGTAAAAGTCCTTACCTACCGAAATAGTACGGGCCTGGTGGGGCGTGAGCAAACCGCGCATCAGGACGTATGAAATAAGGATCCTAGTCCGATAATTATCACTTTAGGGTTTATTGATATTTATTCGGAACCGTTTATTCAAAGGTACTAAAACCAAGTTTTTAAATGTGTAGATGGCAAACACGGTTACCAACACCAATAACCTTTCTCTTCGCTCGATCCTAGAAAAGGACAAACTCACTGGTCCAAATTTTCTCGACTGGGAGCGCAATCTCCAGATTGTGCTCAGGCACGAGAGAAAGTGGTATGTCCTAGAAGAACCTCTAGGTGAGGCCCCACCAGCAAATGCCAGTACGGCAATCAGAAATGCTTATCAAAAGCGTTCGGATGATTTGCTGGATGTTGGCTGCTTGATGCTTGCGACTATGAGCCCAGAACTTCAAACAGGGCTCATGAACACTAATGCTTACGACATGATCCGCCAGCTGAGGGACATGTTTCAAACGCAAGCTCGCACAGAGCGTTATGATGCCACGAGGGCTCTAAACGCGTGCAAAATGGCCAAGGGGACCTCTGTCAGTGCCCACGTTATGAAAATGAAGAGGCTACTTGACCACCTAGAGAGGTTAGGTCACCCAGTTCCGTTGCAGTTGGCAACGGATACCATACTTAATTCATTGTCCGATGATTACAAGCAGTTTGTGATGAACTTTAATATGAACAACATGGAAAGGAGCATAGCTGAATTGCACTCCATGTTAAAAACTGCTGAACAAAGTATGGGGACGGGGACCAAGACCAAAGATGTTCTGATGGTCAGGGATGGTGGAGTGAAGAAGAAAAGAGGGCAAAGGAACACCAGCAAGGGCAAGGACCAGGTTCAGGTCAGCCAGAGTGTACCAAAGGCCGTTGACAATAGAAAGGGCAAGGGCAAGGGCAAAAAGGGCAAAGTCAACAAAGCGAAGGCCGAGAATCGATGCTTTACGTGTCATGAGGTCGGACATTGGAGACACAATTGCCCGAAGCGTCATGAAACAGGTATAAACACCTAGGACGTTTTATGACTGCTTCAGTTTATCATTACTACTTGTTAGTTTACAAGTTAACTGACACCTAGAGCAAATGTATGATTGCAGGTGATCAGGAGAAATGAAGTGCCCGGGTCCTGAGGATCAAACAAGATTTCTTTTAGATATTATCAAGACATTTTTAAACCTATTTTAAGACATTTTATTTTGGATATTTTGAAATGTTGGTTGATTTAAATTTATGGATTGTGGTATTTTAAAATTTAAAATTATTGTCTTGATTTATATATATCTAATTTTACCTTGAACCAAAGTCAAGATAGACTTGATTCAATTTGTTGATCCTAGATATTGTCTGCCACACTAACAAATACACTTCAAAATTTGATAATTCGAAGTAATATATATATGAAAACTGTCAAAAACACACGAAGTACTATTTTATAGGAATGTGTTTTTGGAATAAAACATTTACGAGTAATATGATTATAACAAGTATATTGTAGTCAAGTTCAAGTTACTCATATGTTTTAAAAGGGGAATTTAGGATATTATCACAGATGACGTTGATAATATCAGTATTTATAAAACTAGTAAATTCCAAGTTTTGGAATTGGGATTTGATAAAAATCCAGTTAAGTTTTATGAATAGTAAAATTCAAGTTTATAGTTTTAAACTTATTACTTAAAAATAAAGTTGACTAAATAGTCAAGTCTTGACTGAGTCAATGAAATGTCAAATTTAAGTAATAGTCAGTTTTCATATAGGTTAGTGGGAGCCCAATTTATTCTCTATCTATGCTTCCGATAAAGAATAAAAGTTATATTATTGATTTGTATTTCTAAGAATTCATAATCCAGAGACGATAAGAATTCATGAGAAATATGATCTATTCCTTTAAGTCAAAAAGGTTTAGATCAAGAGTTTCAAAGTTTTGAAACAATAAAGTCAAAGTTTTGACTTTAAGAAAATCAATAATTATATGTGTTGTAATAAAGATATTCAAGTATCCTTTTTAGACCATCAAGTGTTGTAGAACACTAGGATAAATTTCCTGGAATTTACCAGTTTGGTAAATGGAAATTTTGTCAGATTTCAGGTAGAAATCTTTATCTACACAGCAACTAAGGAAAGTTGCGGAGTTGACTTTACATATTCAAGGAACTTGGAGTTATTCCAGTATCTCCAAGATTTAGGAAATATGGTAAAGAAAAGTCTAGATTTTGTTTAAATGTGTTTGCAAAACAAAACTAGCAGAACCAAGTTAAAATATTATCTAACAACTTGTGTTGTTTTTGGTTGTTTCTTTGATTAGGATGGTAAACACTAATCGAAGGGTTTAAATTGAAGGAAGGTGATACTTCATTTAAACCAGTATAAGTACACATTGAATAGACACCGTAAAAGTAACTTAGAAATGCTATTAATTTTGTTATTATTACAGAGTGGAATATGGACTATACAAAATTAGTTTCTTTGTTTCTTTTAAACTTAGCATGTTTTTGATCCAGGAATAAAACTAGTATAAGTTTTATTTGAAATTATCCGTGACAACTTATCAAGGTGAGAACCTGATAGGGTTTTAAAGTCATCGTGAGTTTTTGGGTGGTTATAAAACAGAGTGTTGAATAACAGCTACAAGCGATGTAGACCAAAAACTGCACGGATATTCGATAGAGCAGCGAATATCGGATGTGATCCGCCGGTTGAGATTACTCCATGGATTTAGTCATGAGTAAGACTCCCAGAGGTTGTCCTTAGCACCTGAGGTATTTGGTTTGGCATTGCGAGGACTGTTGGATACTTAGTACGTTCTAACATCACGCCGTAACAGGGTGGTCATACGGGGCGTAACTAGATTCAGCGGAAGCCGTGGTGACAGATGCAGATATGCAAGATGGGATTTGCACCTCTTCTTCGAAGAGAGATATTTCCTGGGCCCCTTGACTGACTACAAGAACTGATGAAGTGCATGGCCATGCCCAAACGAACTGATTTGTTCTTTGTCGTTTACCAATCAGTTGGAAGTCGGATAGTCATGAACATAATCTTTGAGTATTCAGAGTTGACTGTATCCATGCTCATACTCAAAATTGAAATATCGTGATGCAAAAGGAAAAGCCTAGTTTATACCCGATTTGTGGACAGTTTGTTCATAAATGTTGTTTCCTTTTAGGAACGTTTTATCACCTACCTGGGTATAAGGGTGCTTATAACCTGGTTAGCCTAAGTGCCTGTCTAGGGGCCTCCTTAGGTCCGTGTCATCAATCTGGTATTGCCAACTTGCACAAGTGGGAGTCTGTTAGCATTATGTGCATAAGTTGACAAACCGTTTGATCGCACATCCAACGTTATAAGTCACTTGAGGGTCACACCTGTGAGGACCTATAATTCGGATAGTAAATTAACCCCAGTTTGGAGAGTTTAGTTTTATAATCGTAAATTATAAAACTATTGGGTGTTTTCTGTATAAACCCCAAAGTTAAAGGTTTCTGATAATTAATTACTGTTATATATTTATTAGTTAAATAAATATATAAAAGGGTTAATTAATTGGTTTATAATTATCTAGTAATTATATGTAAAGATAATTATGGAAATTATTCTTTCTTAGAGAGAAAGAAAGAATAAAGATAATTATGGAAATTATTCTTTCTTAGAGAGAAAGAAAGAATAAGATAATTATGGAAATTATTCTTTCTTAGAGAGAAAGAAAGAATAAAGGCTATCTAATAGATGGAAGGTTTTCCATATAAATAGATATGCCAGGTTATCAGAATAATATACAATTCAATCAACCAAGAAACCTTTCTCTCTCCTCTCTCTCTCTCTTCGTCGATCTCACCAAGCAAGAAACCAGATCCGGTTTCGTTTTCTGATTGATCGTGTTCTTCGCGTACCGTTTGTTCGTGAAGCGTTCCGGGGTTAGATCCAGCTAGAGGGAATTCCGTTTGGTCGTTTACGGGTGGATCTATCTCAAGCAATCCAGGTAATAACCCTAAACCTACATATTAACTGTAATAAGATAAACAAATAAGATCTGTGATGTTTTCGGGATTTTAATCGTTATTGCTTCCGCTTAATCAAACCAGTTAGGTTTGATTGTTAAACCTATGGAACAGTTTGTTTCATGTGGTTTTGTCGTGTGTCTCGACCAGTTAAGTTTGAGATCACGGTTTTTCTCGTGTCAGTTTGATACGAGGATCGCACAAAATCCCAACATTAATTATTTGTAGTTCAACCATATATTAATTAGCTTACCTTAAGGGTGCGTTTGGTGCACTGGACAGGGTGGGACAGGACAGGACAGAACAGTCCTGTCCTGCGTTTGGCGCGCCCCAACCTTGGACTAAGTAGAACACAGTAGCACAAGACATGGGACAAGTGTGTCCACCCCCTTACCCATGGAACTAAGTGGAACAAGGAACTTAATGACCAAAATACCCCTAAAATAAGAAACCTAATTAAATATCCCTTCTTTTTTCTTCAACCACTTTCTCCCAAACTCCATCTCCTCTTCGATTTCACGACCTTGGATCTACCTCCCTCTCCGGCGATGTCCGGCGACCTGCGGCTGTTACCTTCGGCGACCTCGGCCTCTATGGCGACCTGCGGCTGCTACTCCGGCGACGTCCGCCGTCCGGCGTCCTCCGCCTCCCTCTCCGACGATGTCCGGCGACCTGCGGCTGCTACCTGCGGCGACGTCCGACGTCCGGCGGCCTCCGCCTCCCTCTCCCGGCGATGTCCAGCGACCTGCGGCTGCTACCTCCGGCGACGTCCGACATCCGGCGGCCTTCGCCTCCCTCTCCGGCGATGTCCGACGACTTGCGACTGCTACTTCCAGCGACAACTTATAGACTTTATCAATAAAACAGTATTATAAGGTTTTAAATTCTTTGTTATTATGCATTAAATTGATTATTTATTAATAAAACAGTACACAACTCATCAGGGGTAAACTGGTCATTTTAACATGTTCTGGCTTGTCCTGTCCTATGTTGTTCTAGCTTACCAAACGCTGGACACCTGTCCTGTCCTGTCCTGTTCTGTCCTGTCCTGTCCTGTCCCGTCTGCGTACCAAACGCACCCTAAGCGAACTTAATTTTCAATATTTTGCTTTCATATTTCATTTTCATCGAATAGATATATAAATTTATCTTATTTTTTAACTTAAAATTCTTTAAAGATAATTTTTTATGAAATTATTAATTTTTAAATGAACAATAAATATTTATTAAATAATAATTATTTTAATAACTTTTATTTTTGAGTAGATTTATAAAATATTTTTAATAGAAATTTAGAAAAAATATGAATCAATTAAATCTTAGAAATAGATTATAGTTTTGGTCCCTAGAGTTTGTTTAAAGATAAGTTAGACATTCATAATAATTGGTAACTAACAATGTTAAGTGAAGGAACTATGTGTGTTATGAGAATAAAAGATTAATGACCACTAATGTATATAACTAGTTATTAAGAGCCCGAGCTTCGCACCGGGTTATAAACTGTGATAGATTTGATAATAAATAGTAACATAAAATTATATGAAACATAAAGTTTATATATATGTTGTCATACGAAAGATTTAATAAAATAAATAAAAAGATTTAAAAAAATAAAAAAATAAAAAATTTTAATTCTAAGAGATTTTAATAGTATTAACAATTATCAGGAAGCCAAAAGACTGTTCATGAACAGTACCTACCGACACTTTAACATATTTCAGCCAATATACGATATATGACTAAAACGTAAAATGAAATATAGAAAACTAAAAGATATAAAGTGAATAAATAATATAAGTTTAGGGGGCTAAAATGTAAATTTTGCAAATGCCGGTAGCTGTAGTTCAAGAATAGTGTCTTGGATTCATATAATCGTATTATATACAATATATAATAAAATAATTACATTAAAAAATATTCAATATTAGGCTCATTTCGAAAGCATTGACGATACGATTATAATGACGTAATTTTTAAAAATTAAAACGTATTTTTAACATATTCTAGCCAATATACGATATATTACTAAAATGTAAAATAAAATACAGAAAACTAAAACGTATAAAGAGATGAAATATTATAAGTTTAGGAGGCTAAAATGTAATTTCTGCAAATGTCAGTGTTTTGACTTCACATAATCGTAGTATATATATAGTAAATAATAAAATAATCACTTCAAAAAATATTCAATATTAGGCTCATTTTGAACGTATCGATGATACGATTATAATAGCGTAATTTGTTTGACTTCATATAATCGTACTATATAAATAGTATATAATAAAATAATCACTTCAAAAAATATTCAATATTAGGCTCATTTCGAACGTATCGACGATACGATTATAATGGCGTAATTTGTTAAAACTAAAATGTATTTTTTAACATATTTCAGCCAATATACGATATATGACTAAAACGTAAAATGGAATGTATAAAACTAAAAGATTAAAATGAATAAATATTAAAACTTTAGGGGGGCTAAAATGTAAATGTTGCAAATTTACTGTTCATTCGTTCCTAAATATAAAGATGATCTACTATAAGAACCAAATATCTAATTTAGTCAAACATCTTTTTGGATAAATTAATTATGTAATTTAACAAAGTTGGATAGGGGAATGAAAATGGAATAAAAATAAAAACTATAAGGGCAAAAAAAACACTTTTAAAAATCAAAGATCAAAAATGTTATAGACTTCAAACTAAAAGGGCCAAAGTAGTACTTTTCTCAAAATCTACTGTTCATAACTCCTGCTAATTGTTATATATTTATAATTTGTTTTAGGGACTAAATGCAAAATTAGTACTTTTCTCAAAATCTACCGTCAATGTAATTCACTCTTAAAAAAGTACATCCGATCCTTTTAGATATTTTAAATTAAAAAGAATACTCTCTCTTTCTCTCTCTCTCTCTCTCTCTCTCTCTCTCAAACACACACATACACACACATATATAGTCGGTTACATTTAATTGTGAATCACAAAAAAAGTATAAACTTATAAACCTATTCCTGGTCTTCATAGGAAATATGAGATATATGGAAAGTAAATAATTGTTGAAATATGAAAGCATTTTATAGAATCTTATAAAATTTATAGATTTACATAGCTTATAATATTTTCTTGGTTTATAAATGATTTTATCTATCTATCCATCTCTCTCTATATATATATATATTAGTTGATTAACTATCAAGTAATTTATAGAGTTTAAAAGGCTTTGAAAATCTTAGTTAAATGAGAATTACTTGTAAACTTAGAATTAGAAAAAAAATATAAATTAGTAAGATTATGTAATGAGTTATTTTTAAAAAATTTATGATATAATTAAATTGGATATATACACTTCCAAAACGGAACAAAATATATTTATGATTGGAAACTAAAGATTTATTATTAGTGTACAACAAAAAAGGGCACTAGTTTGTCACACTGAAAATGCATGTTACACTATGACTATTGATCAATAATCCCTTATCAATAGTTGCATGATTGATCAAATCATTTCAAGAACCCTATTTCTTCACTTGCTTTTCATGTGTTGTCAAATAAATAATAAAAAACTATATATATATATATATTTGCAAATACATTTTTTACTATGAAATTTAAAACGTATATTTTGAATGAAAAATCATAATTTTTCGTATACTTTTTGTAATAATTCATAATAATTTTATAGTTTCTTGGTAAAAATAAATAAATTGAGTTCTAACTTCCAAGTAATTACCCATCGGATCTTTCAATCAAAACAAAAAGAGTAAATTACGGACTCAGTCCCTATGGTTTACAGTTTCTATCCACGGCCAAATCAAAATAAATATAAGGATGTGACTTATGGTTTACATTTTCGCTAGTTTTTTGTCCCTCTTTCACAACCGTTAATTTTTTTTGGTAGAACACTTAGAAGGGCAATTGGGTCTTTTTTTCAACTTTTTTATCTTTATCTTATTAAACAAAATCAAATTATTTTAGTACTCATCCCAAGATTGATAAAACTCAAATTCAACACCCTGCCTACGTCAAGACAGTATTGTCCGCTTTGCCCCACTGACTCACGACTTTGTTTTTGGCGACATGGTGATGACTTCCTAGGGTCACCATTTAATGTACTACTCCCACCCAAGCAGACTTAACTATAGAGTTCCAAGAACCTACTATACATGTGGCCTCAAAACGCATTGTTCTTTTGGAAGGTCAAGGTTTACTTATGAACCCAACATTTATCCTGTCGACGACAATTTAGGATTTGCCTAAGGTATTACAAACACCCCCTGAAGGACTCATCGTCCTCGCTGAGGTTTGTCCCACATCCCAAACAACACAAGAGCAACTCTAATACCACTTGTAACACGATGCCTACCTCAAAACAATATTTCCGCTTTTCCTTACTAGCTCAGTGCTTTGTTTTGGTGACTTGGTGAGGACTTCCTAGGGAGTCACCCATCCTAGTACTACTTCCATGGTTCCACCCAAGGACGATTAATTGTAGAGTTCCACGAATCTACCATGTGTGCGGCCCCAAAACGTGTTGTTGTCTTGGGAGGTCAATGTTTACTTCTCTCATGTCCATGGCCATATGGGATTTGCCTAAGGTGTTACAAGTAAATTATGGATATGATCTTTAAGGCATGTGAAAAATACGGATTTAGTCCCTTAACTTCATTTATCAGTAGAGAACCTCCACGTATGCATTTTCTTATGGATTTTGTCCCTTACGTTAACAACCATCCATTTTGTTCATTAACTATACGAGTAAATTAGTTTTTTTTTTAAATCTGTTCATTTGTTTTTATCATTTTTTTCATATTCAGGGACCAAATATGTAATTTGACATAACCTGTCATTTAATATATATATAGAGAGAGATCTGGGATGGGGCCCAAATGCTGGCACCATCTTCGACAATAGGTTACTGACATGAGATTGTTCTCTGAGTTCGTTGGATTTTCAAAGCCCCGTCCCAAATATTAGATCCTTCAAACACATAAGGACCAAATCTCCATCAACGCCTCCATCCTTATTGGCGTGATTTCTTAAGCGAATCTTATTCCACCATCTACGAGATCTAGATTCGAGAGAGCAAGATGGTTCGAATCCAACACCATTTCACGCCAACGTGGTATGCGTTCCATATAAAGGCATCAATTTCAGTTGCTCCAGGAAGGCAAAAATCTAATTGAAATTGGTTTAGGGTTCTTAGATGTTTTAGATGCAACTTTAGATTTCGTTCCTACTGGTGTTTACTTAGGGTTTTTAGATGTGGTTTTGACTAGGTATTTCATTTTGTGGTTCTTCCCATTGGTTCAAGAGGCCAGCGAGCGATAACATGTGGCTGACGATCGGTACCCAGCGAGTGGTGGCTGGGCAAGGGAACACAATTGATGCAACGTGGGTTTTGGGGTTTGCTTATAAGTTTCAATTTATAGTTTAGTCCTTGTTGACCAAAAAAATGGTAAAATTATATAATATATATATATATATATTTTAAAATGGCTATTTTGCCAACACTTAATGGAGGTACAGTAGCATTAGGAACCAAATTCATAACAAAATACATATGTAGAGGGCCTTTTGTAATAAATGAAGTTTAACGCCCTTTTCTCGAGTTTAAAATTTAAAGGAGAGAAAGGCAAGGAGAGGAAAGGAAAAGAAAGGGAGGAGAGAGTTATCCTTCCAAATCATCCCACTTTTGGAAGGAAATGGGAAGGATAACTTTTAAGAGAAAAATAAGGGAGAGTTATCCCTCCTAATCCCTCAAATCCTTTCCTTTCCTTCTTTAAAAAACTCGAGAACACATATATCCTTCCAAATCCTTTCCTTTCCTCCCTTTAAAAAAACTCGAGAACACAGTTTTGTTACTTTCCTTAGAAATCCTTTCCTTTCTTCGTTAAAAAAAATCTCGAGAACAGGCGGTAAGGGTCCAAATTCATACTTTACTTCTAAAAATACTTAAAAAACCCGTATTATTGAACATTCACTAAATAAATATTAGAAAACCCTATTATCTTTTTGACCGTAGATATTAACTTCTACTCAATATATATAACCCAAATTATATTGCAAGTAGAAATCAATTTTATTCAATGATGAAGACACTGAGATAAAACGTGACAGAAATTTATATGATTTCATCGACAACTTAGCGGATTTTGGGTCCTACTTGCATTTTCTGTCAAATGTGATTTTGCTTTTCATATCAAACCCTATGTTCTTTTTCTTTCTCAAATCAAAATCTCATTTTCTTATGATTATATATACATATATATATATATATATATAAATACATATACATATATAGATATATATAATATATAAGCGTGTTCAAATTTGAACCACTTTTTGTGTTGTGAACGTGAGGAAACGATTGACGCGACAGTGGGATGACTAGGGCCACGTCAAATCACGGCGGTGACTAGGCGCGATTCATGGGGAGGGCATTGAATTAAAGGGGGGACCACACTCAAAGCCGACGTGGCGCCTAGTCATCCGCCACGTGTCGCGCTCTCGGCTGTCCTCACGTTCACAACCAAGAAGTGGTTCACATTTGAACTTTCCTCTATATATATATATAAATACATATACATATATAGTGGGGAGATCATAAAAATACAAACTTACAAACCTAAATTAACCAATCATAATTTTTCTTTTAATTTCTTATTAATTTAATTTATAAGGGTAGTTATGTCATTTTGTTATTGTGAGAAATACAAAAGAGAATAAAAATAGGAAGTAGAGAAGTGATCTCCATCACTCATCCGGTCAAAGCCGTAATCTTTGACTAGTCGATCTCAACCGTATCAACAGTTGAGATCACTTGTTCACTTCGTATTTTTTTACCCTTATGTATAGATGCATACCGTAAAGATGGAGAGCTACGAGAATGTTACTTGGTTTTCAGTTTACCTTTAACCACCCTCTCTCTCTATATATGTATATCTCATATGTACATCTACATCGTTTTCCGGCTAGTTCAAATGATTTGAAAAACTTATATCATTTTTTGTTACTATTTAATTATTAGAGTATCTTTTCAACACTCACAATGGGAGAGAACTCATCATCAACAAGAGGGAGAAACTTCAATGATTTCATCAATCAAAATGCCCCATTCTCTTCCTCATCCTCATCTTCAGGAATGAAGCTGTTTGGTGTCGGCATAGCTCCGGCGACACCTCAACCGGACGCCGACAACAACAACAACAACAAAAAGATTCGAGTGCCAATACTGCAAGCGAGACTTTGCGAATTCTCAAGCGTTAGGCGGCCATCAGAACGCGCACAAGAAAGAACGACAACGGTTAAAAAGGGTGCACTTTATGAGCAACCACCACCACCACCGGCGGTTTGCAGCGCCCGTGACCATCCTCAATGCGCATGCGGCGAGGTCAGCCGGGGCAGTTCCAGCAGCCGCAGATGGCGGTGGTGGATCATTATATATGTCCACCCTCGGTACCGCAGGTTCTGTCGGGCGTCCCTTTAGGTTGCCCTAACAGGTTTTATATCGGCCGGCCGTCGCAGTTCACTGCGACGGCCGGACTGAGTAGGAATTCATCAAGGATGATGATTCAAGAAGGAGATGAGATGAATGATGAGAATGGTGATGGAGTGGATGTTGATCTTCATCTTTGATAGTTAATTCCATCTCCAATTGCTGAAATTTTTTACTTTTTTTTTTCTTTTCTAAATTCTAATTAGTTAATTTTGATGATTTGGTTTAAATTTCTTGGTTTATTTTAATAATGATTCAAGATTTTGATTTTATATAGTTTCTGGTGGATTAAATAAGTAGCAGTGAGCATTATTAAAAGATGATGATATCCATTTTATTATGATCACAATTTCAAATTAGAAAACAAAATAAAATCAAATATTTATTAGGCCTTCCGTAGCACAAGAGGTTGAACCCTCGATCTTTCACTGCCACATCAACTAACGCAACATCAGCTTTCCACTTTCCCATCCTCAAACCCCCACCAATCTTTCAAATCTCGTACTACACCTTTCATACCCTCAAACCCCCGTCATCATCGTGTTCGTGAACCCTCAACCTAACCCGCCCTCGAACCTGCTAGCATCCATAACACAGGCGGGCTTGACCCCGTGAGCCCGCAACTGAACCCACCGTTACCGAAGCCGGGCGTGCTATGGAAGGCCTTGACTAGATGAACGACAATGATTAGTTTGTGTAATATGTTAGGCCATGGGCAGCCCACCGGTAGGCATGCCGGTACCGCTGCCTTGCAGGCGGTAACACCGCCGAGGCCAAGCGGTACGGGACCTGTACCAAGGCCCGGCTGTGAAATCTTACCGTTCTAAAAAAGCCAAACACACACACACACATATACATACAGAATATATATATATATATATATAAAGATTATATTTTATTATTTAAATAATACAGGTGATATGACCTGTACGACTGTGGATGAAATGGTATGGTAGTGGTAAGGTGGTGGTAAAGCTGATATGACGCTTAGGTGGCAGCCTGTACAGGTGGTATGACCTGTACGGCTATGGATGGCCTTAAAATTACATGGTTTATAGTTAAAATTTCTCCATTATAAAAGAGAAATTTTAGGTATTTCTACCATTGAATATGTCCTTTTTATCTATAACAGTTTAAAGCCCAAGTAAAAAAATGATTATCCCGATTGCCTATCTAAGCTCAACATTGGCTAGAAGAGTCGATCAAGTCTTCCAAGTCTTGGAAGAGATTACATGCGTACTATAAATTAACTTGATCCCGTCAATTGATTTTATTTTACTTGTTGGCAGGGTGGACGTTTTCTAACAACTTGATACTTTTGTTACCATCAAAGTATTCACATACACTTTATTTTACCAAACTTAAGTAGGCAACATCAACCCGCCCCCTTCTTTCTCGAGTGGTAGATTGGGGACTTCCATGATTTTTACTTGTTTTCAAGGTTTTCCAAGTTAACAACTGTCAGATATGTGGAAAACCCATGCCAGGGTTGCGTGTATTGACAACAATATAAAGATACAAATGTTACAAGAGGGTCCCTGATCTATACAATATTTAACACACCCCTGTAGTTTGATCGGGAGGTAAACGAATGTTCAAACTATTTCTAAAATCTAGAAACAAACTCGCAGGTAGACCCTTTGTAAAAATATCAGCATACTGATAGGCGGATGGAACATGCAAAACACGCACATGACCAATCGCAACACGCTCCCTAACAAAATGTAAATCTATTTCCACATGCTTGGTTCTCTGGTGCTGAACAGGGTTAGATGCTAGGTACATGGCACTGACATTATCGCAGAAGACAACAGTGGCACGAGAGAGAGGACAACATAACTCGAGGAGGAGATTTCGCAACCAAGCAGTTTCAGCAACCACATTGGCTATCCCCCGGTACTCGGCCTCGGCACTAGAGCGGGAAACAACATGCTGTCGTTTGGAGGACCAAGATACGAGATTGTCACCCAGATAGACACAAAACCCTGAGGTGGACCGACGTGTGTTAGGACAGCCGGCCCAGTCGGCATCCGAATAGGCAACCAAGCGATCAACAGCTGACGCCTTAAGATGAAGACCATGAGACATAGTACCCTTTAAATACCGTAGGATGCGTTTAAGCGCATTGAGATGCGGAAGACGCGGGTCATGCATAAAGAGACAGACCTGTTGGACGGCATAGGCAATATCAGGACGAGTAAAGGTCAGATACTGCAGGGCACCAGCAAGGCTTCGATATAAGGTGGGATCAGGAACAGGCTCACCATCAACAGCAAGCTTTGTTTTGGTGTCAGCCGGGGTGTTGCAGGGATTGCACGAGACCATATCAGCTCGTGCTAGAATCTCCTGAGCAAAGGCAGATTGAGAAAGAAAGAGTCCGGACTTGCTACGAGACGCAGAAATTCCTAAAAAGAAGGATAACGGACCCAAATCAGACATGGGAAACTTAGAGGATAACTTAGAGATAACCATGGAGATAAGAGTAGGAGAGGAGGCAGTAAGAATAATGTCATCGACATAAAGAAGGAGGTAGATAGTATCAGACCCACAATGATACGTGAAAAGAGAGGTGTCAGTCTTACTGCTAAGAAAACCTAAAGAGGAGAGGTAGACAGCAAAACGATGATACCACGCACGGGGTGCCTGCTTAAGGCCATAAAGAGCCTTGCGTAGGCGACAGACATGATCGGGAAAAGAACTGTTTACATAGCCAGGAGGCTGACGCATGTAAACAGTTTCAGTGAGATCACCATGAAGAAAGGCATTCTTAACATCAAGCTGATGAATAGGCCAGTTGCGAGAGATGGAGATGCTAAGAACCGTGCGAATAGTGGCAGGCTTGACAACGGGACTGAAAGTGTCATCAAAGTCCAGTCCGGGTTGCTGTGAGAAACCCTGAGCAACAAGACGGGCTTTGTAACGCTCAAGACGTCCATTGCTATCAAACTTATGGCGAAACAGCCAACGATTGCCAACTATGTTAGCATCAGAGGGTTTAGGTACAAGATCCCACGTGTAGTTAGAAAGAATGGCAGCCATTTCAGCATCCATGGCGGCCCGCCAATGAGGGTCACACATGGCCTGAGCAGGAGACCGAGGAATGGGAGAGATGTCACTAGTGACCAAAAGGTTGAAGATCTGTTTAGGCTTAAGAGAGCCTGTACGCGAACGAGTGGTCATCGGATGACCAGATGTAGTAGTCGGAGCAGGAGGCTGAGAGGTCTCAGCAGAAGAAGCAGAAGGAGAAGAAGCAGAAGGAGAAGAAGCAGAAGGAGAAGAAGCAGAAGGAGAAGAAGCAGAAGGAGAAGAAGCAGAAGGACCAGCAGCCGGCGGAGATGAGGAAGTATCGACCATAGGAGAGAGGGAAGGGAGGGAATCATCAACTTCAAACGCGTCGTAGTCATCCGAGGAGGGACGAGGCTGGAAGTCAGGAAACGGAAAGTAAGTTTCATCAAAGTTGACATGACGGGAGATGATGACCTTTTGCGTGATGAGATCTAAGCAACGATACCCACGATGATCCGTACTAGGACCAAGGTAGACACAGGCAGAGGATCGAGGAGCAAGCTTGTGAGCACTAGTGGGCGAAGTGTTGGGATAACACAAACACCCAAAAACTCGCAAATGAGAATAGGTAGGAAAGAAACCAAACAACACCTCAAAAGGAGTCTTGTACTGAATGGTGGTGGACGGAAGCAGGTTGAAGGTGTGCACAGAAGAAAGAAGAGCCTCAACCCAGAATTTGGGCGGGAGAGATGCTTGGATGAGGGACGTGCGGAGGGTGTTATTGATAGTGCGAATAGTGCGTTCAGCTTTTCCATTTTGTTGAGACGTATAGGGACAAGAAAAGCGTATTTTGATGCCATGAGTTTTAAGAAAATCCAAGAAAGGTTGGTTGTTAAACTCACGACCGTTATCACATTGGAAAAGCTGAATGTCCGTTTTAAATTGGTTTAGAACATAAGCACGAAACGTTTTAAAAACAGAGAACACCTCAGATTTAGCACGTAAAGGAAACACCCATAAGAAGTGAGAAAAGTCATCCAAAAAAAGATATAATATTTAAAACCACTCAAACTAGTAACAGGTGAAGTCCATAAATCAGAATGAATAAGTTCAAACACACGAGAAGTTTTAGTAGTAGATAAAGAAAAAGGTAAACGACAATGTTTTCCTAACTGACACGCATGACATAAAGTAGAAGTTTGACTAGAGCAAGCAATGAACTTGCGCGACACAAGAAACTGGAAGATAGCAGCACCCGGATGACCAAGCCGTCTATGCCAGACGTCAAAGGAAACAGCAACGTTAGCCGAGGCAAGAGCAGACCGAGGTGCGGGAGGGAGAACGGGATAAAGATCTTGGTTATCACTGTCGCAACGCTGGAGAAAAGACCCTGTTTTAAGATCCTTCACAGTGAAACCAAACGGATCAAACTCAACAGAAACAGAATTATCTATGGTAAAACGACGAACAGAGATAAGGTTTTTGATTAGTTTATCAGAGACTAAAACATTTTTAAGATGAAGGGGGTGAAGGGAATAGGGTAATGTACATTGACCAATGTATCTAGCAGGAACCATCGCACCATTACCAACCTGTATGAAATTAGAATTACAAGGAGTTAGAGAGTGCATTGTACCTTGATTGAAGGTCATATGCCTGGTTGCACCCGAATCCATGTAAAAATTGTTGTCCTGAGGCGCCTGAACAGACATGGCCTGAAACACAGAAGATAAATCAGTATACTGAGGCTGACTGTACTGAGCGGCATGGCCTCCAAAGGAAGGCGGAGGAGGCGGTGGCACAGGTGTGGACTGCTGCATGGGCTGGCCGTACGGAGATGGAACGGACACTGGGTATGGAGACTGATGTTGTCCGTAAAGGTACGGAGATGACGGCACTGGCGGCGGATGAAAAGTATGCGGTGAGGGATGCTGGGGAGCACTGAACATCGTCGGGGATGGCTGAGGAGCCCCTGTCCCAAAGGAGTGCACAGGAGGTGCACCAAGAAGGCCAGGCTGCGCTGGTGGAACATGAGCAGAGGCTGGTGAATGTCCGAAATAAGCCTGAGAGTGTCCCTGATTACCTGCAAGAGAATGAGAACTTGTGGAAACATTAGTATTACCCCCCCCTTTGGAAGCAACTCGCCCATTATTTCTCCCTTTATTAGTTTTATTTTTCGGTTTTCCATTTTGAGCAGAGGAATACAAGGCAGCGGAAGAGGTGAGAGGAGGATCTGTATGAGGTTCAAGTGACTCTTCACGAGACTCATGAAGAAGAAGCATATTTTTCGCTTCAAGAAAGGAGGGAAAAGGTTTGGTGTTGGTGATGACATCTACAATGCTGTGATATGAGGGAGGTAACTGACGCAGGATTTGCATAACAAGTTCAATTTCATCAATTTTGGAGTCACAATCAGCAAGTGCATCAGCCAGATTTTTTAATTGGTGACAGAAATCAGTAATGGACAAGGCACCCTTTTTGGTGTTACGGAATTGCTCTTGTAGCTGAAGCATTCGAGACATCTTATTATTTAGAAAGAACTCATCAAGTTTATCCCATAGGTCTTTGGCAGTACAGTTATCACTCGAGATTATTTGCAGTAGATTTGCATCACAGGTAGAATAAAACCAAGATTTGATGCGGGAGTCAATTGCCTCCCAGTCCTCATCATCATCACCAGCAGGTTTAGACTTGCCAGTGATGTGACCATGGACTTTGGCACCCTTACACATGTCAAGGAAAATTCGACGCCAAAGTTTGTATTTGGAACCGTCGGTGGATAGTTTAAAACTAAATTGGGAGTAGACATTTGTGAGAGCAAAGACAAGTTGGCTAGCAGTGGGGCTAGTGAGGGTATTGGTTTGAGAGGAGGTTGACATCGCAACAAAATGAAAGCACACAAAAAATTAAAGCTAATAAATGCGAGAAAATAGATGTGCGTGAAGCTTAACCGTGGGTAGGGGGATAGAAATGTACCACAAGACCCTACACGCGATGGTAAACGGAGACGGTAACCGGTGGCAGAACAGCGAAGCAAGGGTACCGAACACGCAATCTGAACTCTTTTTCTTTTCTTTTTTTTTTTGTTTTTGTTTTTTTTTTTTTTTTTTGTTTTTTTTTTTTGTTTTTTTTTTTTTTTTTTTTTTTTTTTTTTTTTTTTTTTTTTTCTTTCTTTCTGTCACTCTTTAACAGCAAACCAGGAAAAAAAACAAAAAAAGTTGTTTTTGTTTGTTCCTTAACAGCAGACCAGGAAAAAAGAAAACGCGTAGAAGACAAAGGCGCAAATTCCGGCGACAAAGAAAACCACCGATCAAAAGCAGATTCCGGCGCCGGTGGTCTGAACGCTAAGGGGGAAATTCCGGTCTGAACGGCGCGTCTGAACGCCGGGGACGCAGGCACGCGGCAGCGGCGCGGAGGCGGTGGCGGCGCGTCTGTTGCGCAGAGACGCAGGCACGCGGCGGCGGGCGGTTACACAGGTACGCGACGGTTACCTGCCGTAGATGGAAAAGACGCCGGCGTTAGGGTTTTAGTCTGCGTCGGCGATGGGTTTAGGAGGTAGCAGAAGGCGGTAGCGACCGGCGGTAGAACGGATGGAAGTACTCCGGCAGGGTGAACGGCGGCGAACGACGGAGTGACAGACGACGTGCTTGGCAACAGAGGGGAGAACGACGTCGGCTACGTTCGTGAGAACGTCGGAGTGGGAAGAACAACGCCGGAGAGGGAAGAATTCCGGCGGTGCAAACGGCGGCGGCTGCCGGTGGTCGGCGGCGGCGGCAGTTGTAAAAAGAAAAAAATTAGGGTTTTCTTAGGGTTTTTCGTAGGTGGCTCGATACCATGTCAGATATGTGGAAAACCCATGCCAGGGTTGCGTGTATTGACAACAATATAAAGATACAAATGTTACAAGAGGGTCCCTGATCTATACAATATTTAACAACAACTATTGTGTAGCTAATGAACCATAATCCAAGTTACACTAAGTTATTGTTTTTAGTTGTAAAATTTAGTTTTCTATAAATATAAATACTATTTGGACGCTAAAAGAAATAAGGCTTTGACCCCACAAAAAAATTATTTCAATTCTAAACTCTGAAGAGAATTGTTTCCTTTTAAATTTTTTGGGGTCAAGACCTTAAAGATGTTAAAAATCATTCTTTTTAATTATAAATTTTAGTTTTCTATAATTATATATACTATTTTGACACCCGACCAAAAAATAAGGTCTTGACCCCACAAAATACTTTATTCAATTTCAAACTCTTAAAGAGAAATGTTTTCTCAAATTTTTTGGGTTAATTTTATATCTTAAAGATATGATTTATTAAAAGATGAACATGTTTTGCTCGAAAAGTGTATCATTGAACTGCTCGAGTCAACTAGGAATATTAATCGAGTTTTCAAGATGAGTCGAACATTAGCATTGTGGAGTTCAACACGATAATCCATACTAGGTTATCTAAACTTTGACCCCCGTGGACTATAATTTCTTGATCCATCACTCCTATTAATGTAATTTCATATTTATATTTCTAGTCATTTATGTCACTTATTTACTTTGCTATTTGTTTGATTGTTAGGATTCATAATGGGTTTCAGGAAAACAACAAAACATGAGGAAACATACTTCCAACCTAAAACCTAGCAATGGTACACCAAATATGGGTAAATTACCCTAAAACCAACCCTTTGGGGTTCTTACATGGACTCTATTAGTGGTGAACCTCAAATGTATCTTTCCTTTGTTCAAGAAACTTAGGCCCATTTGGTTTGTGGCATTCTGTGGGATTTGAAACTGAATTCAATTTCAATTATGTGTTTGATTTAGAGAGAAGTTCTCAAGCAATGAAATCCCATAAACAATGGATTTAAAAATTCCATGGGATGGCTGGTATTTGATGGAATATAATAAGATTTATGGTAATATTTTAAAAGGTGTTAGAAAACATTGATTTTATAATAATCTATAAAAAAAATAGAATTAAGTTTCATTCCAGATCCTACTAACCAAGCACACTAGATATTCTAGCCTTTCCAACTTTATATTAAAAATCCTTCCACAAAATTCAAATCTCTTAAAAACATTTTGGTAAACCAAATGCCCCTTTAACATCCATTGGTCAAATGTCATGATATAAAATAGATTTACAATATACGCCACTTACTTTAAAGAAAAGGCACAAATGAGGTATTTTAGGAGTGCAAGTTTGGTTGTGCATCTACTAAAGAACAAAATGTGCATGAAGATAAACATTTTTGGGATCAAATAATCTTATAACTTAATTATTCTATCTTTAATTATAACCAACTTAATGAAAAAGTGTCCATGGATAATCTTTCGGTAAAGTAGTTAGTAGATTTGGTGTTGTCGCTAAATCCTTGTTAACCGATTAGTAAACATGAGTTCAATTTAATTTATCTATGTATTTACCTTTCTTTTTTGTTAGTACCTATTAAATTCCATTAGTAAAAGTTGTTGGAATGGTTTTCAAATAAACTCTAACAAAAGGGGTTTTCCATCTAAAACTCGTAGGTAATATTGTTTACAGACAGATTACTAATAGATTTTCTAGTTTAAGTTTAAATGCTTTTGTTGATCAAATTGAAATGGTTTTCACATGATCATGACAATTGTGAGGTAAATACTATGTACGTCATTTAGAATGAAAAATGAAAGTTTTACAAATATAGTCTAATGGTTACTAAAACCATTGATTTTCACTTTGATGAAATATTGAAGTGAATCGTTGTTGAAATATCGGAAACTGTTTGAATCAATTTTGTTGATAGTTTATGGTATACTCATTTCCTTTTTAGAGCTTTTTATTACTTGATATGAGATACATAGTTACTTACAGGTTCAACAAAAAAGGTTTGATTTCAAAATCAATCAAGTTTGGTGGTGCTAGTGACAGTGGTTGATTAAGTTAGAGGGAGTTCTTGACGAAAAAATTATAGACTTTAAAACGAATTATAAAATTTGAATTCAAAACTCCCTTACTTACGTGTATCAATATTTTGTTCATCTCTTTATTTATAATATGTAAACATAAATGCATCAAATACAACCCTAATGGGGCAGCCTACCGGTTAAGGCTTGTTGTAGGTGTAACAACCAACTCAAATTCGAATCCAAGGGCGAGCAACCATGGGCCACTGAGTACTAATTCCAGGGGATCATACTTTAGCTCTCAGTAAAAATTACTAAGGATGTAGTCTGGGCAAAGTCCAGGTAAACTTTATCATAAAAAAAATATGCATCAAATACTGATTTGATATATAAGTGGGGGAAAGAAATAATTCAAATAAGTGGGGGAAAGAAATATAACAGGTTGGTCCCATGCCCAACCCAACCACGGCACGTCCATAATAGGAGAAGAATAACTAGAAAAACTAACATTGTATGTTTGACTGTGCCCAAAAGCCTTAACCCCTCTTATAAGCATTCAACTCACTCCACTTTTTGTTGCTTCATATATGTGACATATTTTCATGCTTCTCTTTTGAATTTTGTAAAAAAATCAATAAATTGTTTTTCTTCTAGTACATCAGTGATCTATACCTCATGCTAACAAGTTTTGTACTCTTTAAATTGAAGAGCTTTTAAGAGTTATATCTAAATCCATTATTAGATATATATGTCTATAAACGTGTATATATATACGTGTGTCTGTGTGAACTTACTATTGTGTGAGATTTTTTTCTTGATAGCCACCTCGTACCCTTCAAATGATTTTTTTCCCGGGAGACTGAAAGTGATATCTTGGCAGTCTCGTAATAAAACAAAACTTCTGATGGCATGACTATAGGGAGAATGGAAGTTCAAATTAGCTAACATACATCATCTACGTTTACTTAAGTGTATGTTAACACATGTTTACATGGCATGTTACAAAAATCAACATACCTCGAATAAGTAGATACAATACATGAAAACGTAAACATAAGTTAATATAACTTAACTTGAAAATGATAAAATACGTAAGAATATCTTAACATGAAAATGTTGAAATACGTAAAAACACCTTAGCAAGAAAATGTTCGCATACATACACAAAATAATCGATTTGGATTTGCACTTACATATAAAACCAAAAGATTAGATTGCTCATTGTTAACAAAAAGAAAGGCACCATCATCACCCTTGAATAAAAAGAAACCGTTAGTTGCGTGTGGTTCCATATATGCATATATTATCACTCGATTTGTATTATTCAACATCCGTTTGCTTTCTATTTTAGATTTTGAAATGGACTTTTATATTAGGTTAAGTGTCTCAAAACTAATGAAAGGATATCGAAAGAGATGGACAAACATCTAATCAACATATTTCTTACATAATTACATACACCCCTCTCTACCCTATGATATGACACCGTTTCAAAATTTTAGGTGGTTCTAGCCATAAGTAAATTGACTTTTTATTTTAAAATTATATATTCTCAAACTTCTAGGTGTATTTGATTGGTATTATAGGTATAGGGGGTATTGTTAACAACACCCGATGAAGATAATAGTAAAACCAATGATGGTTGATCAAGGCTAGCATTTAGAACAAACATAAAAATAGTATACTACCTCCGTCCCAAAATTATTGTTCAGTTTTGACTTTTGAAAGTTTTTCTTTGTCAACTTTGACTTTAAATATTTTTGTTTGTGTTAATATAATACTTGATTAAAACTATACCAATGAAAATACATTAAAAACACAACTCATTCATATATTTTGCATCAAGTATTATATAACACAAACAAAAAAATTTGAGGTCAAAGTCGGGAAATACAGACTTTCAAAAGTCAAAACTGGACAATAATTTTGGGACAGAGGGAGTATTATATTTAGAGTTTACGAATTTCTTTACTATGGTTATATGAAAATTATGGATTGAGTCCTTCGAAGAAAATAGTTACTAGCGATACTGAAAACCACGTCGCTTATGCTTGTAGTTATTTTGTTTGTGGGTTCCGAACTTTCGATTCATAATTTTCATAAAATCATAGAACGGAATTTGTAGTTTATAATCAACGTTTTTAATAATAAAATGATGTACATAGTTTATCTTATGAAGTCACATATAATGGGATTGAGTTCCAGTAAAAATTGAAGTTACTATGAGAAAGGCAATTCTATCATTGAATATTGACATGCACCAAAATGAGATGTACTAAGATATACCAAATCAATTTTCTATCAAACGCAATTTATGGAATAAGTTTGAAATAAAAGTGATCAAAAATTCAATTTCTTTTCTTTATCATTTTTACGTTAATTATTCTTTCACACAATCTTTTAGCCATATCATAAATATCAAATACAATTTGTCTTCTTTTCTGATAAAATATTATACCTTATAGTTTCTTAAACATAAAACTTATTACATCGTATAAATAAATTATAATAAAAGCATTTTGAAAAGGACAAGTAATCCGAACAAAATATATGATATATATATTATATAAAATATATAATAAATCGTTGTAATTTGTAAATGATCTTATGTTCTATACCTATTAATAAATGGCCTTAAAGTTTTAGGCCCAAAAAGTCTGACCCATAAATACATGATCCAAGGTTGGTAAACTCATTTACAAATACCGGCCAAATAATCCTAGCCGTAGGATGTGAAGGAACATCTAGATACCGTGTACCCGCGATGCACCAGAAAGCATATCTCAACCACCATCTATATCTCATTTGTAATTTGAAATCTCTCCCTCTTCGCTTAAAGAGACGTTATGGCTTTTTTGGCATTTTCTATGTTTCAATTTCTTTTTTATCGTTTCAAATATTCCCTTAAATAATAACACATTAAAATAATCAAAGAAATAATTTTTAAATTCCCCTACCAGTTTCAACTTTCAAGCAATCCCATTTAAAGCTTCTGGCTTGAAAACCAATGCAAAAAACACACACTATAACATAAAAAAGATTTGAGGGTTTTTTTATTCTCTCTTTCTATAACGTTACAATTTCTCTCAAAACCTCTGCAATTTTCAAAATCTCCATTCGAAGCTTCTGGGTGTAGGAAATGGTGAACCCTAATTGCTGATCTTTGAATTAGGTAAGCTATTAGTGGTTAGGGTTTGTTTACTTTGATGAGTTCTTGAGATACCCTTTTCTGGGTTTTGCTTACTTTGCTTGTTTGTGGTTGTTTTTTGGAGTTTGGTTATGGGGTTTCTATAAAGTTTTGATCTTGATGAGTTCTTGAGATACCCTTTTCTGGGTTTTGCTTACTTTGCTTGTTTGTGGTTGAATTTGGAGTTCTGATTATGGGTTTTCTTTAAAGTTTTGATCTTGATGAGCTCTTGAGATACCCTTTTCTGGGTTTTGCTTACTTTGCTTGTTTGTGGTTGAATTTGGAGTTTTGATTATGGGGTTTCTTTAAAGTGTTGACCTTGATGAATTCTTGAGATACCCTTTTCTGGGTTTTGCTTACTTTGCCTGTTTGTGGTTGATTTTGGAGTTTTGATTATGGGTTTTCTTTAAAGTGTTGATCTTGATGAATTCTTGAGATACCCTTTTCTGGGTTTTGCTTACTTTGCTTGTTTGTGGTTGCTTTTGGAGTTCTGATTATGGGTTTTCTTTAAAGTTTTGATCTTTTTGGATGGATGAGTTTGGGTTTGATGATTTTTGTGAATCTTGCGTTGTGGGTTTCGATTGTTATAGGTTGAATGTGGTTAATTGACCATCTTTTTGGAGCATGAAGTCAAAGGGGGAAGACTTTTTATGTTGAGTGTTGATGAGGGTTTTCATTAGTTAGGGTTTGTTTATATCTATGATTGTTGAATAACTTGGTTATGGATTTTGGTTTTTATGCTTGTTTTGAGATTATAAGCTGAATGTGGTCATTGGCCCTCTTTGTTGGATATGGAATCAAAGGGGTGAAGACTTTTAGATTGTAGAACGATGGGTTTTCTGTAGAATTTTGGTCATCTTATACTGAATTGGATTTGTTTGTTTTGATAATTTATTGATATCCTTTATTGGGGTTTTGGTTTTTATGCTTGTTTTGCTATGGATTTATGAGTTAAATGTGGTCAATTGACTATCTTTGTTAAGTATGAAGTCAAAGCAGAAAACTTTGAACGCCTATAAATGTTATAAAAATGCTTATTGTGAGTGTGATTTATGTTTATTTTGGTGATTTGTTATATATATCGTTATTGGATTCGTTGTGGATTTTCAAGTTTTTGTTGATAATTTGACATCTATATTTAAATCTCATTATATGATCTACAAATTGTTGAATTGCAGTGAGTAATTGGTGATAAACTAAGTATCGATAATAATGCATTTGATCTTTTAGTGTTGAACATTTTGTACTTTTACTTCAAAAGGAAATGATGGTTTAATTTGGCGTTGATTGTGTGAAACTTCTAATGATATGAATCACATTCGCAGATGAATTTTGGTTTTTGGTGAAGTTTTAGTCGCGGTGTAGATATGGGAGCTCAAAAACACGGATCAAAGGGTAGCGGAGGAGGTGGTTATGTTGGCGGCTTTCTCCATTTGTTCGATTGGAATGCGAAATCTCGCAAGAAATTGTTTTCCAGCAAGTCGGAATCACCAGGTATAAATCAAACTTCATGCCCTACTTTATCGAGCTATTCTTGATTTTTCAACCTCTTGTTTCTTTAATGGTTTTCTGTAAAATTATGTAGAACAACCGAAACAGACAAAGAGAACGGATGGAAACATGCCTATGACTCGCTTCAATACGGTACCTACTCTCTTTCTTCTACAGCTTCACCTTGACCTAAGAACATATATTTAGGAACCATAAATATTTTGAGAACGAAAGAATAATATACATAACTATACATTTATATTCGTTATGAATATTGTGATATTCACTATGAATATTGTGAATATGCATTATGAATATTGTGATATTCATTATGAATATCACTGTTTTCCAATGAACCTATGAATAAGGTGTCTGATGTTAATATTGAAATAAACTTTACAGATGGATGAAGATGACATGATTGGTGGCTTGAGTTTAAAAGGAAGTAGCGATTACAGTTGTGCGACTTCGGTCACTGATGAAGATGGTTATGGCACCAAAGCTCCCGGGGTCGTTGCAAGGCTTATGGGCTTAGATTCATTGCCAACTTTTAATTTCTCAGATACGTATTCAAACCCGTCTTTTGACTCTCAGTCTCTTAGAGATTCCTCACAGTTTCTTAGAGATTCGTCACAGTCTCTTAGAGATTCGTCACAGTCTCTTAGAGATTCGTCACAGTCTCTTAGAGATTCGACCGCACCTTATATTAGAAAATTTCCCGAATTCGAACCCAATGATTGCGAAATGGAGGACGTTCCCAGAGCCACAAAGCCGAAACCTCAGAAGACGGCAATGAGTAAAGCAATCGAGAAGTTTCAAACCGAAACTTTACCTCCAAAATCGGCTAAATCGTTCCCAGTTAACCGTAACAAGCTCTTATCTCCAATCAAGAATTCCGGATTTGTTTCCTCGAGTAATCCCGCTCGTATAGCTGAGGCTGCATCGAAAATACCTCTTGTGGGACCATCATCATCGTCACCGTCACCATCGTCTTTTGTTCCGTTCAAACTCAACGTTTCGAGGGAGAAGATAGAGAATTCCACTAGAAAACCGAAGCTCCCCGAGTCCTCTCGAAGGCCGTTAGACTCGAATGCTGCTAAGAATCTCAAAAGTCAGCAATCTTCCGAGCCGAAAAAGTCCATCTCGTTAGCTCTTCAGGCAAAGGCTAACGTCCAAAAACGGGAAGGCTTGAATCATCGAGCGCAGTCGGTCCGAACTCAGCCGAATACCGACAGAAATCCGCAAAGGAATCCCGGTGCTTCGAACGTTCTAAAGCAGAACAATCAGAAACAAAATAGCTTAGTTGACCGAGGAAAGTCAACTCCAAAACCTTCATGTTCTACTGTCGGTCAACAACCGAGAAAGACGGGTTCCCAGAAAAGCTCGAGCAAGATCTCGGAGAACTCGAAAACTAGCCATAAAAAGGAACCGTACTCCGTCACTACCCGTAGGAAACGTTCTATGGAAGACGGTGATCGTACTCATGCCGCCGACAAGAATGTTGTTCGGGATAGAAGTTATCGAAGTAATTCGAGTGATGTCGTTTCTTTTACGTTCACAGCTCCAATTGCACGCCCACCGATCTCAACCAACGGTTTTCTGACCAATAATCAAAGTAAAAACATGCTTGATTCCACCAGAAATGCATCGAGCTCGTCTTTGAGCTATAATGTTATCGGAGGTGATGCTTTAAGTACCCTTTTGGAGCAAAAACTGAGGGAATTAACCGGTAATCCTGCAACGGGTTCTCAAGATTCATTTCCTGCAACAGAAAGTGACGTTAGAGATGATTCGAGTTACGGGTTTTCTTCGTTTGATCCTCTACAACAACTTACGAAAAAACATCACAAACCCGATCAGGTATGCCATGATTAGATACGGGTCTTGTATGCATCCTTTCTAGTATATCATGCTCGATTAATCGATCTTTTCTGATGAAATTTTAGGGACGAGATGGAATTGCGAGAGATGATTCAAGTTACGGGTTTTCTTCAAACGATCCGATGGAACTTATGAAGAAACATCACAAGCTCGAACTGGTATATATGTTTGTTGTAAATAAAAGATACAAGTGTTTTTGTGTACGATTCTTGTGGTCTTATTTATCGATGTTTTTGTGGTTTTTTAGTGCGTGGATATGGCGTCGGAGTCTAGCAGCGATGACTGCGAATACCGGAAATTGCTCCGTGGCCGACAACCGAGTCCGAGCTCGGTACTCGAACCGTCTTTTCTCACGGAAAGTTGTAATTCTTCGGATACCGCTGATAGTTGCAAACAAAGTTCGGCTTCCGTTCTAGCCCAGGAACTCGTTAGTGCAACTTTCCTAAGGAAGTCGAGCCCGATGGAAATCGATACCGAGCTATCGGACTCGGCGTCTTCCGCCACAAACTGTGCCAAATGGGAGGCGGATTACGTGAAGGAAGTGCTTTCCGATATCGAGAATATGTTCGTAGATTTCAGCTTAGGTAAGAGTCGGAAGATCGTGAACCCACGTGTGTTTGATCGGTTGGAATTCGGCCGGCCAAATCAAGAAGTGGCCAAGCTAAGGCGGGAACTCGTGTTCAATTGTGTGAGCGAGTGTATGGAGACGAAATGCCGGGTGTGGGGCAAAAGGCTAGCCGTCGTGAGCCGGCCCGACAAGTTAGCCGAGGAGGTGTACAGAGAGATCGTGGGGTGGGAGGAAATGAAAGATGGTATGGTGGATGAGCTCGTCGATAAGGATATGAGCGGTGACGGGTACAAGAAATGGCTCGATTACGATGTCGAATTGTTTGAAATTGGAGTGGAGATCGAGAGGCGGTTGCTCGATTCTTTGATCAACGAAGTTGTGGACGATATCTTGGTTCTCTAATCGGCAATCGGGTGTGCAAGCACGGGTCGTGTGACGCTTAATATGTTTTCCGACGTTTATATTGCATAGTTTTAGAAATTAAATTGAATTGTTTGGAGTTGTAAAAGATTTTTTTGCATGGTTAATTATTTTTCTCCGAATAGGTAGAATTGCCGAATCTAAAGCGATGTACAAGTTTTATTGCATAAATATACAAGTCATTTAGATTCGTCAATTCTTGCTATGGGAAAAAAATATTTTCGTTCCTTATAACAACTTTTTGTGTACGAGGCTTTGCTTAATTTTCTGGGTTTTAACAACTTTCAAATCAATCGATCACGCGTAGCTTAGCTATTACGCTCAGTTGATAATGGATAGGAATAGTGTTTATAAAAAAATCAACTATAAAAGCAGGTCCACAATATTCTCATCATGCAAGCACATCTCTCTAAGATAGAGCCAATAGCGTGTTGCTCAGTTGATAATAAGTGGGTGGTAAGTTTGCATCAAATATCAAATGGTTCGGGTTCGAGCCTTGGCTACGTACGGACACCCTCATAGCCACAACCGTTGAGTGAGTCAGGAATGCCCTCACAATAGGCATTAACAATCCATGGTGGGCCGATTAAGGTCGTTGGAATCAACCTTTTTGCAACAAATCTCTCTAAGGGGGAGTTTACTTACTATCACAATATCAATGAAGATTTTTTAGTTTTATTCTAGACAAGCTACAAATTACATTTCTCAATCAAGATTTGGGGAAACCCACTCTTGGGGCCTTCTCATTTCCAAAAATTGAATAGCAATAATTTTAACTAGTTTGATATCCCGTTTTACTATTCAATTAGACCTCTGTTACATCAATATTTGAGGAGGTTGTGGCTTCAATTCTAATGTGTGTTTTTATTAAATTCGTAATTATTAAAGTTTGCAAACCACACACACTAAAATTTGCAAACCACAAGGACCAAATGTGTAATTATTAAAATCTAGGGACCAAATTCATAAAAACCATCAAATCACAAGGACCAAATCCGTAATTTACTCTAATTTCTATTATTTAATCCAAAAGCAAAAATCCCAATATAGAATTAACCCCAAATAATGCAATTATCCAATAATAGCTCAAACCCATGGCCCAAATGAAAAATCTGACCCAAGAGGCCAAGACTCAAAAAGGACCTGAGCCCAATAGGTCCTCAGCCCAACATATTGGCTGGGCCCAACAGCCCCTCTCATATTTTTGTCTCGTAAGGCCAACTTTAAATTCTCTTTGCAAAATTTCAAGACAACAAAGTTCCTTAACCCTATTAACAAAAACCAAGCAAAAGTATTCATAGTTGACTCCGAGTTTCGATTTTAGAGTTTTCCGGTTTTTACTGAGTGCATCGATTCATTCCGGTTAGTCAAAACAATGGTCAGACAACCTCAAATGGAATATGGAATCTCGAAGTATATAAACCAACATTACCCAATAAGTTAGATTCGAGATATGACGTTCTATGTATCTAATATGTTGTAGTGTCATTGTCACACTGTAAAATATTTTACGAGTATTTTTTATTTCACCAAGTGAACAAAAAAAGTTTCAAACACAATTTTTTTCACAAGGTGAACACAAATATATGTGAAGTAATGTCTTAAATTACAGTTTTTGATGAAAACTTTATATAAAAAAATAATTTTTATGTCAATTCTAATAGGCTTGTCGTCTTTTTATGGTTCTATAATCGTCTTGTATATAATGGGACCAATTTATTTTAAAATTAAGATAAGTTGTATACTAACGTGTATTGACCAACCTATTAGAGTCTAAACTTAGGTGATTAATTAGTACCTACATTATTTTGTTTAATGTTATATATATATATATATATATATATATTTGATATGACTCTTTATATATATATATATATATATATATTAATCAAATTGATCTACTAACTATTTCTTTCTTTATTTTGTATTAATACCACTACTTTCGTAATGTGTAAATCCGTAATTACGGAGCTAAAAAAACCCTGAAAAAATTGAATACAGTACATATCTCTTTGGAAAAAAATGATTTTTAAGGATTTATGTTCGTAATTACGGAATCTGTAAAAAATGTTTATTGTCTCTAAAACAACAAATTATTCAAGAATCTAAAGTTTTGCTCATGTTGCTTAACCTGCTACTAATGTTTTCAAATAACTTCCCCATCACAGCTAGGAATAGGATGAACACTTTCTTACGTGTACATATTTTCAGTTGTTGAAAACCGTTGATCTTAAAACAAGCCTTTCCCCCCTATAAAACCTTTAAATTCGCACATGTGAAAGCAAGAAATTGCTTACATAGAAGAAATAGCTTACAGATTTATAAGCAGAAATAGTTTACTAATTAGCAAAAAAATTCCCAATTTTGTTTTTTTTTTAATTTTCAATTAATTTCCTTGCTAATGTCGCTAGTTAGAGACGGATTAGCTATATATCGAATTAGTTAATTATTATTTATTTATTTTTTAATTAATTTCGTCGCTAATCCATCTCTTTTTTCCGTCGCATGGTCGTGGCCATTCCGTCGCTATTCCGTCATTCCGTTGCTTTTTCTGTCGCTAATCGTCGTGGCCATTCCGTCGCTATTCCATCATTCCGTCGTCGATGCTTGTTTTTAGTGAAACTTTTATATTTTGAATGATTAATCATTCCAAACACTAAAGTTAGTAGATCAAATTTACTATCTTTCCTTTGTGATTCCCGTCTCATTCCTTAATTAAATGGAAGTCCAATATTAAGATATAAAACTGTTTTGAGTTTTTAAATAAAAAAAGTAATTGAATAAAAAGTTGATTAATTCTTTATAATCAGCATCAGTTTTATACAAAACTCATTCCTAAAAATCACATTTAAGGATGTACTTTAGAGCTGAGACTTATTCAAACTTGAACCTATTATTGTGTATATATGGAGTAAAAACAGTTCCTTAAAAAAGAAAAAAATAACTATTATAAATCCTAACATTTATCAACTTTATTTCACTATTCCTAAGAAATAGTGTATAAAAAATATTATTTTATAATAAAAAGAATATATAACATATTTAAAAATATAATCTAAGCCTATCATCCACATATCTTTACATTTTTTAATATTAAACTATTACAAAATTACAATTTATACCCTTATAGTTATTTAGTTTATACCTTTTAGCTTTCAATATTTAATTATATATTTTTATTTTATTAATACATATAATCGTGTTTAGACTAAAATGCGTTAAAAAATACGTTTTATTTTTAATAAGTTACATCATTAGGCTACACGCACCGCCTTGCGGCTTCGGTGCGGGCAAGAGTGAGGTGAAGCCGGCGGGTTAGAGGGTTTGGGTGCGCAGGGATTGAAGCCGGCGGCTTCAAGGCAACAACGGTTTGGGAGAGCCGTTGTCAAACGGCTCTCTCAACGGATAAATTTTTTTTTATTTTTTTTTATTTTTTTTTCTTTTTCATTTAATACCTTCTTATATATATATATACCCTCTATACACAACATATACACATACCCAACAAATATTATTACACAAATTTCTTCATCCTCCAACCATATTTCTTACACCACTACTCTCTTCTACATACATCCACAATGGCACAACCAGGTTATTTGAACGATTCATCATCCACGGATACCGACGAAGACTGGGAACAAGATGCGCAAATCTTTGCGCATCTTGTCCAACAAGCAAACGCATCATAATCGATTCGTCGTTCGAAGGCCCCTAACATAGACAGGGGTCGGGTAGAAGCTAACGCAAGGCTAATGGCGGACTACTTTGACGATAACCCGACGTACCCGGAGAAGACGTTCAAGCGACGTTTTAGGATGTCGAGAAATCTATTCACACGAATAGTCTATGATTTATACACACGGTACCCATATTTCCAACAACAGTACGATGCTACGGGGTTGCCGGGTTTGTCCACACACCAAAAGTGTACGGCGGCAATTCGGCAACTGGCGTATGGAATAACCGGTGACGCATGGGATGACTACGTCCGCATGGGAGAGTCAACGGCACGCAAGTGTCTAAACCACTTCGTTGAAGGAATTATACAAATGTATGGAAAAGTATATTTACGCAAGCCGACTTACGAAGATATTCAGCAGTTGTACGCCGCGCACGATGACCGTCACGGATTTCCCGGCATGCTCGGTAGCCTTGACTGCATGCATTGGGAATGGGCGATGTGTCCGGTTGCATGGCAAGGTCAATACCATCGAGGCGATAAACCGCATCCGTCAATCATTTTAGAAGCGGCGGCCTCCCAAGACACATGGATTTGGCACGCATTCTTTGGTTGTCCCGGTGCCATGAACGACCTAAACGTGCTCAATCATTCGCCCATCTTCGAAGATGTGTATAACGGAATCGCACCCGACCGAACTTTTCAAGTAAATGGGGCGACCTACAAGCACAGATATTATCTCGGGGATGGGATATATCATGAATGAGCTACTTTTGTCAAAGCGTTTTCCTATCCGGAAGACGATAAACGAATTAAGTTTAAGGGAGCGCAAGAAGCGGCACGTAAAGATATCGAACGAGCTTTCGGCATTCTCCGTAAACGTTGGAATATAATCAAACAACCGTCTCGCTTCATGGAGATACCTACGATGCGCAAAGTTATGTACGCGTGTATCATATTGCACAATATGATACTCGAAAACAAAAACAAGGTCATTTGTGTTGTGCCGAACGATATTCCGGATCCACCTAACCCGCAACTCACTGAGGAACAACGTATGGTGAATATTTTCCAAGTGAGAAACTCAACTATTCACCATAATCTTCGGGCGGATTTAGTGGAACATATTTGGAACCTCGATATTGATTTTTAGTATTTTTTATTAATGTTATGTAATTTTTTTTATTAATGTTATGTAATTTTTTTATTAATGTTATGTAATTTTTATTAATATTAGAATTTTCAAATTATTTTTAACAATATTATTTATTTAATTATATTATTTAATTAAATAAAATAAATGAAATAAATAAAATAAATTGAAAAGTGAGAGGGTTGGGAGGGTTGGGTGTGTGTTGTAGAGGGTTATGGGAGGGTAAAGAGAGGGTTGACCAAAAGCTGATGTGGAAGCTGATGTGGCATTCAAAAAGTGAGTGGGTTGAGAGGGTTGGAGAGTATGGGTGTGTGTAGCCTTATACTCGTCTTCAACATCTTTCAAATGAGTCCAATATTGAATTTTTTTTGATTTAATTATGATATTTTATATAATATATACTACATAAAAATATTTTAAAACTTTATAATACATGCCATTATATAATGTTTAAAGACTTAATTGTTAAAAAAACATGTCTTAATATCGAAGACTTGATCGTTATTTATTTCAAAGACTTTATCGTTATTTTATTTCGAATACTTAATCCTGATTTTAATCGGTATAGTTAACCAAAGATATTGACCACACCAAATTCTACGTTAACCCGATTTCAATATTATATTTCTCATGAGATTTTCTTTTCTAGCTTAATTACCGCTTGAATCATAGTTGTCCTATCGATTTATGTTACATTTCAACTATTTTTTGTTAATTTATGTCATTATAATTTTATAACCTACCATCTCCCTGCAACGCAGGACCAAAAACCTAGTTATTATTATTATGAAACAATGCTATAATAAATAAAGAGCAATTGCTAAAAGAGAAGATCTGCACAAGGGAAAAATGATATCATTTTCTAGTGATGTGTTTAAAGCTATAGGCCCAGTTATTTAGCCAGGTGGCCTCCTCAGAAATTGGATTTTAAAATTGAAGACTCTGATAAATTTAGTTATTTATTTATTAGAGGACCACCTTGCTATGAAGTCATGACCAAAACACTCCAATAATGTGTTATCAGAAATCCACAATCTTGGAAGATGCATGATAGGAAAACAAATTATGAAAAGCATCAAGATATATATGTTTTTTTATTGAATGATTATCTATATTATGATAACATTGTACAAGATATCGTCTTTGGAATTTACTTATGACATTTCCAATTATTATGATTACAAATTTTCTTACGGCGTCGATTAGGGATGCACACGTGTTGGGTTGATAGTGTGGAAGGCATTTCGAGAATTCAACCCGATATTAGCGATTTGAAACTTTTTCAACCCTACCCAACCAAAACAAAAGGTTAACCCAACCCAACCCGTTCGGGTTGATTGGTTTGGTCAGGTTACGTTTACAATTAGGTAATAAACCTAAAGAATAATTAAATGGTTAAAGACGATTTATGTATTGCTTCAGGGTGTTACAGTATATAAAACTAATTTTCTTAATTTTCATATGTATGTGTGTGTATATGATTTAACACACACACATATGAGTTATATAGAGATGGAGAAGAGATTTAAGTATATATATATACACCCTATATATATAGGGTTAGGTTCAAATGTGAACTCAATTTTGGTTGTGAACGTGAGGACGAATTTCAGCCACACATATTCGGTTACGGTGGGCGTGATCATTGAGGATTGATACGATTCATGGGAGGGTAGAGATTATTAAAGAGGGGACCGGTCAAAGCCGCCTTTATTGACCGAATGACTGGCTGAGATTCGTCCTCATATTCACAACCAAAATTGAGTTCACATTTGAACTTCCCCTCCCCCCTCTCTCTCTCTCTATATATATATATATATATAGAGAGAGAGAGAGAGAGAGAGAGAGAAAGAGAGAGAGAGAGAGAGAAAGAGGAAAGTTCAAATGTGAACCACTTTTTGGTTGTGAACGTGAGGACAGCCGAAAGCGCGACACGTGGCGGAGACTAGCCAATAAAGGTGGCTTTGAGTGTGGTCCCCCCCCCTTAATTCAATGCCCTCCCATGAATCGCGCCTAGTCATCTGCCGTGGACCTGACGTGGCGCCTAGTTATCCGCCACGTATCGTGCTCTCGGTTGTCCTCACGTTCACAACCAAAAAGTGGTTTACATTTGAACCCACCCCTATATATATGTATAATATATACAACAGCACAAAGGCATAATGCACCTGTGCATAAAAATAAAAAACTGTTGTAACTTACTGTTATGCACAAATACATATTATTCAGAACGCAGAAGTTTAAAGATATTTCTCGGGTTTTCTTTATTAATTTTATTTTTCCTTGTGAGCACAAGTACACCCTAGACCACTTAAGTCCATTATAACTTGATCTCCAAAATAGATCTCACCAAGGGGTCCGAAACAGGTTGGGCCGTTTAACATTCTCTGGAAAAAGGCATTGTAGAAGCTGCCAATATCAATCCTTCATGGGCCAAACTCTGTTTTCTTTTGGGAGTTTTCTTATGTTTTCTTATGCTGTCAAACTTAAATCTCTACGTATATAATTGAACTTTATGCATGATTTAGAGTCTTGAATGGTAGTAGCCGGTGGTTTGCTCAAAGAAGAACTTGGTACGTTTGAACCGGTACAAATTAAACCAATGTTCTATTAAACTTTTTAAGCGGATCAAATTCAAGAATTAACGAATGCCTTCATGGGAAAAGAAAAACTGATTGGAAATAAGTCCATCTTAAAACGATAATAACTTTGGGTTCATTGGGACCAGACTTACACTTCAACAAAATTGAGTTTATAGGACACATAAAATAAAAAAAGCGTCCTAACAAAGTGCTTTAAATGACGTTAGTTTATAGGACCAAACACAAAAACCTCCTATCTAAAAATGTAAAAAGTTTATAAGATGATTTTCGGTAGATTTTCTTTTTATAAAGGCATTATTGGGTAGTTATTTTCTTATATAGCTTCCACATGTATGTATGATGTTTAACATCTAATAGTTATCTTATTACTTTGATAGTGTTATATATATGAAATGGTATTTATATGCCTCAAAGAGTATTTTACCTAACTTACATGTACAATGCATTCAAACCACATATCCCTAGATATTGCCTCAACATTCGAATGGCGGATTTTCAAAAGAAGCGAACCTAGAACGATCACCTTGCTACTAGCTGATAATGATTTTCCATTCCTATGACGTGGAAGGGTCATATAAGTTGATCAATTGCAAGATGGATCAAGATATGATCAATTAAGAGATGGATCCAAGCTCGTTGCCTATGTTGGAGGAGAGAAGAAAGGGGTTATGTGACTATTTTTTTTTGTTTGGACCAATCTTTACATTAGGAAATATTAAATGCTCGTCCAATGTGAATAATTTAAATACATTATTTATCTTTTATCAGTACAAAACTTCTTATATATTATATGCGCTACACTCGTTTTTTGCGACAACGTTTTAGCCGTTTACGTGAATGACAATCTAGTTCAGCGGCAACATACTAAGCATATCTAACTCGACTTCCACTTTGTTCGGCAAAAGGATGCACTTGGTCATGTTCAAGTCACACATATTCCATCTGATTTTCATTATGCTGACATTTTCACTTAAGGCATTCCAGGGGCACCAGTTACTCGATTTCATATTTAGTTTGATTATTCGTCCACCTCCTGCTACTAAGGGGGCCTATTAGTAAATATAGTATCTATATTATTTGTAATTATGGTAGTGGTAGATTCGGTTTCCTTGTCTATTGGCCAGGATTCCTCTTTGTAAATCTATTTATATATTGTTGTAATTCAATAAGTAAGGGAAAGGGAAATTAACCCAATCTTTAGTTATCATGATGACTCGGTTACAATAGTAAAGTTGTATGACGTTGGTTGTAGAATGGTAACTTTATAAAGTGATTTGGGTTTTGATTGTTCAAATTGTGAATGATTAAAGAAAACAATCTTGAATTAAAATTTTCAAAATTTCGCATAAATGTACAAATTTAATTAATATCAAAAAGTAAAAATCATGTTGTCAAGAAAATACACTCTATAATGATGTTATGTTTCTTAAAGTACGAACATGAGAGAAGTATACAATTCTTTTATTTTTTAATATAGTTTTTGTATATATAATTTCTTACTTAACAGAAATAAAAATTAAGAAAACCAAAATTACATTTGAAAAGTAGCCTTTTGGGTGTAATTTAGCTTAGCTCTTAATGAAGTTATACATACAAAAAGTGCTTTAATTTTCTTAAAGAGACTTCCCTAGTGACATAGTCTTTTTTCATAGGTTATCCCACTAAAAAGTCATAAATTTTAAATGCAATCATCAAAACAAGCATTGTATATAGCTTTTAAGGCTATGCTTAGCAAAACTTTCCAAGCCTTTTCAATCCTACTGCGACATCAACTTTTTCATAAACCCACAATAAGCCTTCTAGAGTCGTCTCTGTTTAGTATCCGAACCCTCTCAATCATCTCACTTTTTAACTATTTAATTAATTACATACACCACACCACACACACAACACAACGGGTAGGCGGTGTGGCGACACCGCCGGAGCCCAATGCTGCCGAGCCCGCTGGAGGCATAGGCGAGGTCACCCAGCCCGCCGGGTTTGAACCCGCCGAACCCTACTAGTTGATACGCACGGCCTAAGACCAACAATTCTGCCACATTTTATTTATTGAAGAATGGACTAATACCAATCGTCTTAACGAAATCATCAAAATTGTTAGAACTTATTCTGTTGCATTACCACTGCTGAAAGTCTTTTGATTAACACTGCTGGCTTTGGAGTTCTTACCACTGCTAATTCATCTGAAGGTTACCACTGCTGGTATGTGTGGTTTCACTGAAGATCAGATTACCACTGCTCTTGAAGAATTACCACTGCCTGTACAAAGTTACCACTGCTGGTTGAAGGTTAACACTGCTTTTGTTATTAACACTGCTGACAAGATAATGATAAGGAAATGATTGCGATGACTGAAGATATGGACAAGATACGATCTGCTTGGAGATATTTTAGAGATTATCTTGTAAATCTAGTTTCCTTATTGTAATCTTGTAATTCGTATATATAGCTGATAGGTTTTCATTATTAGGTACGAGTTTTTCATAGCTTTTGTTTAGAATTAGAGCCTCAAGATTGTTCTTGTAATCCCTGCAATTGAGAAGAGTTGCACGTCTGTTTGAGTCTGTTCAAACAGATTGGGGCTTGTGTTTGTAATCATTAAGCTATTGAATCAATACACATTCAGTTTGATACAAATCCATTGTTTAATTCATATAATCAAAGTGTTATTCCGCAAACTTCTTTGATTAAGTTTTCTGATCTTGATATTTAGATCCTACCAAAAATGAAACTTTAATTACTTTGATAAAATTCACGTTTTGCATATTGAATATACAATATATATAGCAAGGGCAGACCTACCTTAGAGGTTACGGTGGCACGTGTCACCGGTTCATTCCTCCGTCGTGGTGTAAAAAATTAAGGTTCGTGAGAGGTGCCGCCGTATTAATTTGTTGTGTGCCACCATATGTATTTTGAAATTACAATAAAACCATAAGGCTTCTTTGGTAGAGTTGGTAAGTTCTTTGCTTTTCATAGTAGAGGTCTTGGGTTTAAGCCTTTTTAGAGTCATGCTTACTAGATTTTTAGCTTTAATTTCATATTTATTGTGTTTATAAAAAATTGCTTGCAATAAGATCTGAACTTGACACTTGAAAGATAATGGACCAACCATTAGAGCAATAAACAATTTGTGAAAAATATTTCTACAAAACACTTTAAAATCAAATTGTGTCATCGTTGAAAAAATTTGTAGGTCCGCCCCTCTGTTATACTATGTATAGAAAAATCTCCAAGGGCCTATTATCATCATCTTCGTGTTTCAATGAAATCGATGGATGGAATATTTTTAGATCATTAAAAGCTTTACCTAACCAACAAGGTATTAATTTTTTTGTATATCATACCATATGGTTTCAATTTAAAGCCACTTTTTATATAATGGAATAGAAAATAAGTTTTAGATTATTTTTATAAAAAAATTCTTTTTTGAATTTAATAACACATTTAATTTAATCTAAACAAGCCATAAGGTGTTCAACCTTTAGGATAACTAATAGATTCCGACTGATCCCCAAAAATCCAAACAAATTTTCTTAACAATAGTCCAAATACGAACATGCATGAACAAAGCGTTAACTCCAAACTCAAAAATCTAGTATGTGTTTTTAACAAAAATGATAGATGCTTCTTTTTGTTATTATCGGGTATAAAAATATTGTGTCACAGATACTTTAATTATCTTAATTACATTTTATAAAAACATATTTTAGTTTTTCCGATAGAAAAACAACTAATAAACTTAACATTGTTCGGATTTCCAATTGTCCAATAATCATATCAAAGCATATGTATCCTTAATTTGTGCGTGATCCTATTGATTCACACACTCCTACTGTGTGAAATGTATTGTGTACATATAAAAAGTTACATATATAATAATTATTCATATAAACTCAAAAGTTCAATTAAATATTTTATCCAATTTATCCTATCAATTTTGCGACAGTAATAAAGTACCAAAAAGACCCCATCATTCTTGGAATATACCATTTGGATGGGAGTGTTCTTTGTCGATCGATCAAGTAGTATATCCTTGCCTTTAATTAATTTGCTATAAAAGAGAAACATACAACGAATATATAAATTTGATTAAATCATTGGTGGTCACAACTCACATGCCATCCTATTGTCACATTGATTGCAACCCATCCGGGTATGTTTGTATGCATTAAAAGTTGCATTATAGAAGTCTCATGTGTTCGATCATGGCTCATATAAACCATTCATCTAAGAACTTTACATTGACTATGATTTGTTTGGTTTTCAGATCTTCGACTGAAATAGCTGGTCCTGTTTTTATTGATGGTGATATAATGAAGAACGATACATCTATTTGTTCTTTTCAATTAAAGGTAAAGATCAAGATGTTTTTCTTGTTTTTGAAATAAATGGTATGAGTAATAAAATTATCATTATTCCCCTTAATCAAATATTGAATGAAGACGACTCTATAAAAAAATTGAAAAATGAAAAACTAAAGAGGATTTCAAAAGAAAAGGATCGATATCAACTTATTACTTTATCTAAACGAAAAAAAATATTTGATCTAACATAGTAATATAGCCTCAATGCTATTATTTGAAATACACTATTATGCCCCTTAATCAATGTTATCATTTGAATGTTCAACCTCCAAAGTGGTTGCAATATACTTGTAACCCGGATGGCTATCAATCATTTGGAGACATTCAATGATATTATCATGATATCATCAATACGAAACTTGATTTAAGACTAATGTAACCGTTAGATCTTCAAATTAGTAAACAAAAATCCGCATATTGACAATACTTTTGAATCAAAGAAACCAAACAAAAACTTGCAAAAATCCGAAATACATGTATATATATATATATATATTTGTGTACATATGTGTGTACAAAATCAGAAATTAAACTGAGAATCAAATGAATTACTCGACTAATGTAACAAACTTGATGAAAATCGATGAGTAGATTAAGGCTTGCAATTTGCAACATCATTAGGTAGAAATCTGTCCCTCTACTGTTAAGTTGGACATCTGACTAGAGGATTCGACAATCCGTACAAGTTGCAAAACCAATACCTAACGAATTGATTATGCTTCCAATATGAAAAATATTCTGACAGCAATAACTCAAAAAAATTGTTTTTGGTACGCCAAAAATGAGAATTAAAGTGGGGTATTTATTGGTTTCCCATCTCAACCGAAATAAATGTCAAAAACTATCTAATACCCTCATGATGAAAGTCATTTCAAACACTGTTTCATCAAAAAACAACAAAGATGAACATGGGTTGTATGCAGGTTTTACCCGCATGAAGGTCGTTTGAAAGTTGCTTTCTTAAACAATCATTTTTATTAACACTTGTTCTTGATAAAACACATAAAACAAATTAATAGAACAAATCAACAGATAATTAATATTAATTATAAAGGGATTTAATCCACTTAGAATAGTTTGATGGCAACAAAACAGTCATACATGAATAAATAATTCCAAGTTAGACAAATTTGGCTTATAACTTAATCAATAAGTAGCAAACAAACAAACATATTTAATTGAGCAAATGAACATACACATCATTAAGTTTATTAAGCTCCAAACAAACATGCATTGGTTTATTTAAGTCTTGAATAGTACAAAGATCCTCCAAATCCATATTTTAGCATTTCTAAAAAAACTAATCTTTTTATAAAAACCTAGAAGGGTTGCCACCTTCCCATAGCCAAACCAACATGTCATCCCCTTCATTGAACATATCAATCTCATCAATACCAAACCCCATGTTCCATTCAATCTCCTCACAACCTAATCCCTTTGTTTCTAAACAACTAAATCTCAAGAGGTTTTGATCATCTTCTCTCACATCAATGTTCCATTGATTATTGCTCTTGATATTTTCAGCAATTTGTTCTTTTGCAACCATAGACTCGCTCTCTAGAAAATAGTTTACGTCGATCAATTCATCATCTTGAAGCCCTAGTCTGTTGCATCCCAACTCCTCAGTAATCTCATCATAACCAAACCCCTTTGTTTCTGAACAATTAAACCTTAGGAGGTTTTGATCATCTTCTCTTGTATCAATATTCCATTCATTATTGTTCTTCATATTTTCAGTAACGTCAATTTGTTCAATTGAATCCATAGCCTCACTCTCTACAAAATAGTTTATGTCGATCAATTCATCATCTTCGAGCCCTAATCCATTCCATCCTAACTCCTCACTATTATAGTTGGTGTCACACATTAGATTATCTTTGATACTATTTGTGACAAAATTTGAACAATCCTCCACATTCTGATTACTAGTTTGACTGCCCAATGCTGTTGTTGGGACCGATCTATTGGTTGTAAACTTTGGGGTTGACTTGCTATTCTTGAAAACTCGATTCTTGTTATACTTTTTTGCAGTGCATCGGCTTACTCGACCAACTCTTGGTTTCTTTTGATCGACTAGCTTGGTTATATCGATTGATGTTTGTGTCTTGTCGTTTTTGTTGGTGAAAAAACGGTATACTTGACGACTTAAATGAGAATTCCAATGATTCTTAATCTCGTTATCTGTTCGCCCTGGTAAATTTTTTGCTATCATGGACCACCTATAAGAACAAATTCAAGAAACCAATCTGACTTAGGATCAGGTGAGACCAAGCTGTTTCCGTAAGACCGCGTGAGACCAATACTTAACGTATGAAACCTCTCAAAAAAACACCGTGAAGGTACATAAAACTCGAATACGCAGACCTAAAAATCACTTTCAATGCAAAAAATATTCCAAAACAAGGTAAAAAAACGAAACCTTCACAGCTCAAATGCTGTGAAGGTTACATATGTATAATGTAAACCTTCACAGCGGAAAATGTTGTGAAGATTTCGTTTTTGAACCTTTTTTTGGATTTTTTTTCTTCGATAGTGTTTTTTAGTATGTTTTTACGATGAATGTTCAATTTTTTTACCTTTACAAATGTTTTTCTGTGAAGTTTCATGTAAAATATGTTGGTCTCACCAGTCTCACGGAAAAAGCTTGGTGTTACGTGAACTTAACCCAACCAATCTAGTAAAAAAAATATGAACATGCATATGTGCAATAATTTTATTATTACATATATATATATATATAATATATAGTCACCTTATTTTGAAAACTCATTAATTTGTGGAAACTTTGGAAACTCATATAAACCATTGATTAGAATGATCAATGGACAAGATTAATTGCAAAATTCAAAATCATAACCACCAACTCCTATAATTAAGCATCACAAAAATCAAATAAATAAAATTACCAAAAATAAACAAGAAAATGGATTATGATTGGTGGAAAACATGGTTTCCAGAGTTTCCATAAATTAATGAGTTTTCAAAATAAGGTGACTCTATATATATAATATCAAAAACAATAACGATGTCATAGTGTTTTTTGGAAACATTATGTAGATATAAGTGAACCCTTAATTTAGCTGAAAGATTTCGTTTGAAATTCTTTTAGTAAAATTGGAAATGGAGTTGATGAAAATTTTATTTGAAACAACCAAACAATTCCATTAAAAAATTTCTTTTGGTTGGTCTTAAGGTTCAACGTTTAGTTTTGTTGCAGTTATAAATTAATTATGTGGTTCAATTTATTTTAAATGGTAGTATTTATTTTAGAAAATTTTATGGCATCAATTTCAACAATTTGTTATTGTATATATCCATATGTATTGTGTTAGAATACACCATGTATTGACGAAAGTTCGTGTGAGAATAAGATTTAAGATGAGAATGTAAAAAGAAATTTGAATCTTTAATCATTTTTAATATCGAAATAGCATATGAATTATGCTTTAAAAGAGAAAATGACCTTTGTATCTCATTAGTGTTGATCTAGTTTTTCTTTTAATTATGATTGATCCAAGAACATAGATTTATTTTACCCTTCGAATCATAACTTTTGTTTTCACCATAACCCAACCAAGCCAATTGAGGGAGAATTGAGTATTTCGTGTTAACTGTAATGTTTAATTTCATTCACTCATTTCGTAATCAGTGGCTTAAAAAATATAAACTAATAAAACCCCCCAAAAGACCATATCAAATAAGCGTACAAAAAACAATTAATATAATAAAATGATTAACTGAAATTTGATCTCATAGTTACTATAAGCTATCAAGTTTTTATTTGATTAAGCCTAGCCTCCATACATACATACATGATTTGAATACAAAGTTGCATGAATCATGTATGATTTTATTAGTTCTCATGTTCTTTGAACATATATTATTCTCATTTGAATCCACCTTAAATATAATATATATATACATACATATATATAGTTCTTGTTTGAACATCAATCAAATACATACTTTGTAAATATTACAAACCATAGAAACAAATCTCAGCCGTTCATCTATTCAAACAAATACGTGTTGTCCAAATATAAAACGGTTATCATAATTGATGAACTCTAATCATTTTCGATAAATATTCACAAATAAATAAACCATCATCATTTCCATAAATATGAGTTTGTATTGTTTGTAACATTTACAACATCTGCATTTATATATATATTTATAGATCTAGAGAGAGGGGGTGAGTTCATAAGAGAACGCTATCATTTTAAGAAAAACTTTTTTGATGTACAAAATCATATATGATTTACATAGGAAAATTCACGTACAAAATCATATGATTCACGTAAATCACATATGATTCGTGAACAAAATCAAATATGATTAATAAGGTACGTACCGACGTACGCAACTTGCCCGTGACTTTAAGTCGTGTGGAAGTCGTCCGCGTCCTTTTTTTTGTCAGTACAAAATCATATATGATTTTGTATATAAAACCAAATTCGTGAAAAAAAAGTTTTTCTTATAAAGTTATCGTTAACGTTTGATCTTTATATATATATATATATATATATTTATTTATATATGGTCAATCAAGATTGAATGAACCAACCTGTTTCCAAAAGTTGTATGCAACTTGACGATCATTTCTTCTTCTTGTTGAGTGATATTTCCTCTCTTCAAGTCTCCTCTCAAGTAATTGATCCATCGCAGCCTACAACTTTTCCCACATCTCAACAAACCTTTCAACATTCCACCACCAAACATGCATTAATATATATGTATATAAATATATATAATATCCACTGTAGATTCAAAATTATACAATTTCATACATATATATATATATTATATGGAATATATTATATATATGTATGTATACCTGCATTTTTGGGTAAGGATTTCCATGAACCTTCTCCATTGGCTTGAATGTATTTAACCAATGTCTCATCTTCTTGGGATGTCCATCTCCCTCTCTTGAGCCCTACCTTTTGGCAACAGGGCGCTCTTCCCATTGTCTACTGCTAATATGCTATTTCAATTAAAATAAACTATTTATAAAGAGAGGCTATATAATATATATATATATATATATATATATATAAACTATACATATAGGGAGGGAGATGCGTATAGATTTCATCCAACCATTTATTTGTATCGTCTGTTAAATAAAACTTTCTAAAAGTCCTATAGAGGCGCATGTGTTATTTATTGCATCTATGTATGAAAAACTATTTATTTCTATAGGACTTTTTTTTTAAAATTTCTATAGGACTTATATATGCATTTAGTTACGGATATAGATTAGATTTTTCTTTTTAAATTTCTATAGGACTTATCATATTTTTTCCTATCACGTCATTGTCATCTCAACATACCAAGAACCTCCTTAAAACTCTATAATGATGGTTCTTACAAAAACCTCACTTCCCTCTTCTTATTTATAATACAATTTTTATTTATGTAAACTATTATATAACAGAAAAGAAAACTGTTACAAGAACTTGGGTTCTTGTTCAAGCACCCGGGTTCCAATAAAAACCTGTGATTAGGCAAGAACCTCTGTCTCACAGTGAAAGTTTTTGTAAAAACCCCATGAAGAACCTCACGAAGAAACACCATTGTGGATGCTCTTAGTTTTCATTTAAATTTTCTATTTATTGAAGTAATTTATCCAAGAGCTTAATTTGTATAAAATTGGTCACACACACCGACACACACACGTGATATAGTCACAATTAATTGACATTTTCTGTTTTATGTATAAAAAACATCGTTAATCTTTGTCAAAATATTAGACGGTGATATTGAATAGTAAATTTAAGTGGACCATAAATGTTAGTTATTCACAACCTTTACATTTGATATTTGTCAATTATGAATTGCGTTTGCATGACATTTGATGTTATATATATTAAACGTATTCTGGTACATTTCGCATGTAAATATGTTTTCACTAATTTTCTTTTTCAGTATATAAATTGAATTACTGTTTTTTCATGTTTTAAATCACATGTGGTTAGAAAAAAATTGAAAAACGTCAATTAATTACAAGTAATTACACGTGATTTTGATGAAATGTATATTTTTAAATAAATCTTAAATTCTTTCAGTGAAATATTAAATTTGACTTATTTCAAATGCTTTAAATTAAAAATATATTCTTTAAACCAAAAGTTAAATCTTACAGAAAAATAAAACGAAAAAAATCTTAAATAAATAGCTTAAATAGCTCTTACATATTTTATTTATGTTTTTTTTTTTTCATTTAAGGGAGTATTTAGTGAGTTGCATGGTCCATATAAAATTCTTTTATCTTCTTGTTTGATTATTATTACTATAAAAAAGTTAGGTTTATATGATGTAAATATAATTGAGTGTTCTAATAAAGTATTTTAATTATATGATTTAAGTTTATAGAAATAAATAAAAATCGTCATAATTAAAAGTGTTACAATTTTATTAGACCATTTTTCAAATAAAATAACATAGTTATTTTATATGAGACTATTTAAAATGAGTTTATAAGACAATTCTCAAAATTAAAATATAGAAAAAATTTAATTTAAAGATTTTGAATGTAATTCTAGTTAAAAATTTTGACTTTTTAAATCTCCCTTTCAGATAAAATATAGAAAGTTGTTGGGGGTGTTGGCCATGCCGAAGCTCTTGATCTAATGGTCCTCCCTTTTGCCGTTCAAAAAAAAAAAAAAAAAAAAACTTCTTCCATTTCCTAACGTGTAGTGGTAATCACCTGGGGAGGGCATAGCTCTCAACCCGGGTTCGATCCCTGCAAATCTGCAATCCCCCTTGTGGCCAATGGTTTTAATCGCAGGGCCGCATGCTTTAGCGGTCGGTTGCATTGCCAAGGGATTAGTCTGGGCCAAAGGCCCGGGAACCCTTTACGGAAAAAAAAAAAGAAAAAAAACAATTATTGTTTTATTTCGTTGAAAACAAATGGTTCATCATGAGGATTATTTAAAAAGATGTAGGAGGATATAATACACAAATCGCTTTTCTATTAATTTAATTAACAACCGACAAACAATAAGTAAAATAAATCCCTTTTTGGGTAGGAATGTAATAGATGAGTCATGAGAACTTTATTATATATTAATTCACGAGTTCCATATTTCAAAAAAAAAATCTAGAAAAAACTATGGATAAGAGATTATTAGCTGGCCGTTATAACTTATAATATTACCACCAAATTGGGGTTTTGGACGTCGTTTATGAACGTTAGGTTACAAGATCTAAGACCATCCACAGTCGTACATGTCATACCATCCAAGGGCGAATTTAGGCTTTATCTAGGTAGGTCTCGGGACCTACCTAATTTTTTCATTTATATTAGAAGTTGTATAGAAAAAAAATTGGGAGCTACCTTAAAAAATATAGAGCAATTACCTTAAAATTTTATTTCACAGCTTAAAAAGATAAAAGGCTTTCTGGTGTGTTGGAAAACACATACTATTCTGGTGTGTTGGAAAACACATACTTTAATGTTTGATTTTTAATTTTAATGATCCGACCTGACAAAAATATAGTTGACACTTTTATTTTTTTTTAGTTAAACTTAATTTGGGAACCATGTAATTTTGTGTTCTAGATTCACCATTGATACCACCTGTACAGGCTGCCACCTTAGCGTCACATCAGTTTTGTCATCACCTTATCACTACCTTACCATTTCATCCACAACCGTACATGTCATACCACTTGTATTATTTAAATAATATATATATATATATATTGTATGTATATACATGTGTGTGTGTTGAGAACGGTGAACTCTTACCGTTGAGTGGCCTTGCAGGTACCTTGCAGGTCCACCACGACGGTGTTACCGCCTGCAAGGCACCTGTACAAGTGTGGTTGCATGTCGGTCGCGGATGGCCTAATAATAGTGCAACAGGTGTAAAAGTGTCATAATTAGTTTATTTAATGATTTTAAAAGTCTTAACATGTTTTTAATTATAACTTTTAAAATAAAATGCCATACTAACTATTTTAAAAAAAGAAAATTATTTAAAAGATGTATTATAGAAATAAGAATGCTGTAAAAAGTTGTATTCATAAGACACCTCTTGATATGCCCATATTAAAAAACTAGTATAATAGATTATTATAAAAATAATTTAATTACAACATTTTGTTAAGACATCAAAAACGTTATACAATTTATTATAAAACTAACATCAAATTACTTGATATTATAAACTTAAGTTTGATATAATAATCTAGAGTAAATTACGATTTTCGTCCATGTGGTTTGACGGTTATAACTATTTTCGTCCATGTGGTTTAAAAATTGCTATTTTCGTCCCTATGGTTTCGATTTGTTTCTATTTTCGTCCATGCCTCTAACTCTGTTAACTTAAAGGGACTAAAATGTCAAAAAACTTTTTTTTTGAAAAATTACATATTCAATCCTTGTGGTTTGTAGAGTTATAAAATTTATCTTTAAATTTCAAAAAAATTAAAACTTATATATTCATTTGTTCTTTTTTTTCTTTATTGTATTTCTATATTATATGTTATATAAATTTTTTTAAAACTATATATATACACACACATATATATATGTGTGTGTTTTATTAATTTAAATTATTTTTTTTCTTTTTTTCCTTTTTATTATTCTTTATTATATTTCTATACTATATATAACATTATATATGTATCATTTTTTAATTTAAATATTAAATATAAAATTAATTAATAAAAAATAAAGTATAAATGGATATGTGGATTAGTGTGAGTAAAATATATTTTACAAAAACTACCGGTTGGTATAAAATAAAACTTTTTTTTCATGAGAAATATTTAACTTTTCAAATAATAATTTAAAATAAGTAAAAAAAAATATTAGTTCACTTAATTTAAATACGCTTTACTCATACTAATAAATAAAAATCTTTTTTTTTTAAATACATTTTACTTATAAATAAAAATTAATAGTTTTACTTGTTTTTATATAGTAATAAAGATCTCAAGTAAATCAATAAATAAATAAAACTATTAATTTGTACTCATTTTAAAATAATCATTTGAAAAGTTTAATATTAGTCATGAATAAAATTAGTTTTATTTTACACCAACTAGTTGTTTTTATTAAATATGCTTTACTCATACTAATCCGTATCCTCATTTATATTTTATTTTTTATTAATTGATATTGGTATTTAGTATTTAAATTAAAATGCATACATATATATAATGTTTTATATATAGTATAGAAATAAAAAAAGAGCAATAAAAACTAAAAAAAGAAAAAAATAATTTCAATTAAATATTCTTTAAAAAAATGTGTATAACATATAATATATAAATAGAATAAAGAAATAATAAAAAACTAAAAAAAGAAAAAAACCAATATATACGTTTTAAATTTTTTGAAATTTAAGGAGAAATTTTATAACTCTACAAACCACAAGGATCAAATATGTAACTTTTCAAAAAAAAGTTTTTATAACATTTTAGTACCTTTTGTTAATAGAGCTAGAGGCAGGGACAAAAACGGAAAAAAATTGAAACCACAGGGACGGAAATAGCAATTTTTAAACCACAGGGACAAAAATAGTTATAACCATCAAACCACAGGGACCAAAATAATAGTTTACTCAATAATCTATGATTCGGCCGTGGAAACTATAAACCACTGTTTTTCAGTTGCGCACTATCTGACAATTCTGGAGGAAAATTTGGGCTTGGTGGAATTTGTCATCTCAGCGACTGGAAAATACTGACGCGTTTAGGCCGAGTTCTCTCTTGTCTTACGGCCCTTCCTTCCCATGATCGGAATTTATTGCCACCTGTCTACGACTCTTTGGATGGTTTGGAGCTAGCGGAATCGAATCCTCTTTGCGGATACTTCAGAGATCGAGAGGATTAAGTCTGAGGACATATTTCCCAAAATCCAGAGATGCGTTGCGCTGTGGTTGAAGTTCAGAAAACCTTTTGAGAATTTGAATTTAGATGTGTGGTGTCAGAATCCGCTAGATGGCTTAGGGGCGCGGTGATTCGGGTGTTGTTTCCCCCTTTTTTTGGGCTATTCTTGTCCTGTTTGGTTTTCGTTGGGTCTCTCTCTCCGAGTCCCTTTTGTACTTTTCATCTTTTCTAATAAAGCTTTCTTCGGGTTGCTTGGAGGGATGATGGCCTAGTCGAAGCTCACTCCTTGGTTCCCTTTCTTGCCGTTAAAAAAAAAGTAATCTATGATATTTAAAACATTTTTGACATCATAGAACCAATTTTGTTAGAGTCTTAAAAGGTCTTACTTGGTAACATGATATCATTTAATTTCTCCTAAATGATGCAATGCTTCACTATCAGATTGATACCATTATGTGCATTCATCTAAAACATAACTCTTTATGTTAGGTCGGTTTTAACAAATTCTCTATAAAAGATAAAATGAGGATTTTGGGAAATTATTAAGTTTAACAGATTACTTAAACTTTCTTCAATTTGATAAAAGTAAGACTTTTTGTTGTTCGAGAAAGTAGAAGAGAAGATGCATTATTGACAACCGGCAACCCTACTCTATCCTATATGGAGCATGCGACCTACGAACCATATGCATTAATAATGCATTACATAACTGACTCATGCACTCAACAATTGAGGTTGTCGGAGATGCTTAAGCCTCTCTTTTATAGAATTTAAACTTAAATTTGTTGTGTATTTAAATATATTCATTCCCTAAAAAACCCAATTATGAAACAATGCTATAATTAAAGAGCAAATTGCTAAAAAAACATCTAAACAGTGGAGAAAATTATATACTCATTTTAGTGATGTTTTTATATGCTTTTGCATGGGGCTACTTATTCGAATGGCCTTTTAGAAATTGGATTAAAAAAGTTGTACACGTACTTTAAGATCTCATTATTTATCAGAGGACCACCAAGCTGTAAAGTAATGAATAAACTAGTATATGTTACAAGAAATCCACAATCCTGGAAAATGCATGATAAAGAACAAACTCGCTATGAAAAACATCCTAAATTAATTTCTTTTTTATTGAATGGTTATCTATGTTATTACGTTTTTATTATTAGACCATTCACATTGGGCATCGGCAAGGGGTCGGTATGGTAGGTTTGCCGATCGGTACCATCGGCAACGTTGCGGAGGCCGATCGGCATGGTTGGAAATCGGTGTGGCGTTGCCTAGAGGTTAGACCACCCCACCCCACCCCACCCCACCCTCCATCTCCTTTCTCTCTATCTCTCTCTGTTTTTTTTTTTTTAATTATTCAGATTGGTACAAATGTGGATGAATTGGTAAAGATTGGGTTGGTTTAGGTAAGATAGTGAAAATTTGATATGGCGCTGATGTGGCGAGTGACAATATTGGCAAGGAAGTCTACGAAGGTGGATGGTCTTATGGTTTCAGTTTTCCTACAATTTTAGTCCTCAAATCACACTTTGTTAAGTGAAGACTTATGTATACATAAAATAAATCGTCTATAGGTGATAGTAACTTGGATCGATAAATATACTTTTAAATTGCCTTTTTATTTAAGATGTAATGCAAGGAAATTTTGATAATTTATGAGTGCGCATAAGAAGTTATCCTGCTCTTTTAGACTATTTTTGGTAAAAATAAGCTAGTACATGTTTGGATGGAACAAACGTTATAAGCTAGCCTATTGAAACGCTAGTTGGAGTAGTGTTTCAGAAGCTTTTTGTAGCTTTTTTCAATTATACTCTTATTAATATTAATTGTTATATACAAGATACCATTTTTGATCATTTTACATACTTATAAGCTAGTTTTTGCCAAACTTAATATATTCATGAGCTAGCTTATTACTCTACAACTAGTTTATCAACGACCATCTAATTTGCCAAATACAACCATAGTGCGTGTAACGGACTTGTATATGCTTGCATGTAGTGGATCTTCGTAAGAACATAACTTAATTAATATCGGCTTATTATTTGAATTGAAATGATATTTTTTTTCGAGATTTAACACAAAATTGTTGTCTTTTTAATGCAACTTATATACACATGATCATATGATTTTATGAAAAAGTAAGTTAGAAAGAGAATTTAATTATTTAGTAAATAACTTAGGTCTTTAGGTACCGTTCCTTGGACAGCTAGTGTGTGGCCAACTCCCTCTACACGTACGTACTACCTCCAACTCCATTTATTATGCACGATGGTTGAAATTTAACGACATAATACATACACATGTATGGAAAGGTTCAAACGAGAAGCATGTCAATTTAAGAGAACGTAAGGAGCAATCTCAGCCATTCATTTCGTGGTTACGGTGGACGTGATCACGGAGGATTAACGTGATTCATGGGAGAGTAGAGATTATTAAAGGTGGAGACCGGTCAAACCCGTCTTTGTTAACCGGATGAGTGGCTGATTGCTTCTCACGTTTTTTTTAAATTGATATATTTCTCGTTTAAACCTCCGTCTACACATGTAACATATAGCATTCACTTAAATAAAATCATTTTTCTGTTATTGTTTAAAAGGGTATCTTTAATTAATTCTTCATGCTTAACTTCTTCTCTAACTCGTTAAATTGAAAATTTAATATATAAAAATTTTCCAACAATTGTTTACCTTTAGTTCTAAACTAAAAAACTTTAATTTGATTGTACGAACCGAGTTCTCCCTCAACTCTGAACTTTTCTGCTTGTTTTTTTCAAAGAATGCCTTGAACAATAGCAACCAGGATCGTGATGATAAACGAAGTCTATGAAATAGCAGGTGATCAGGGTGCTCGTTGAATAAGAACAGATCAACAAAAAAAGGAAGATTATTAAACATGGTCGTATTTAGTACTTGAATCATAAAAAATGCCATTATGAAAATGAAGACGAACAAAATTAGTCAACTAGGAAAGTTCAATCTTTAAATTAGAGACCTAAAGGGAAGGGATTACCAATTTGTTGCCTTCATTGGAAATTAATCAACGAATCAACAAATCTATTTGGAAAAAAAGGAATCACTACAAGAAAATGCACTTTTACCGGCGGGTTTCGGAAGTCCGTCAGTAAAAGTAAGTTTTACCGGCGATTTGGATGAATGCCCCCGGTAAAAGTTGGACTTTTTGCCGAAGGAAAATGTCGTCGGCAAAAATGCACTTTTGCCGACGAATTTCGTACAAGCCGTCGGTAAAAGTTATCTTTACCAACGAACTTCCCAAATCCGCCGGTAAAAGTATATTTCAAAATTTGGATGATATTTTCACCAACGAATTTGATTAACCTCCTCGGCAAAAGTTATTTTATTAAAATTAATATTTTTTTTACTTACACTTTTACCGACGGAGTTTTCAAACTCGCCGGCAAAAGTTATTTTATTAAAATCAATATATTTTTAATTACATTTTTACCAACGGATTTTCAAACTCGCCGGCAAAAGTTATTTGATTAAAATTAATATTTTTTTACTTACACTTTTACCGACGGAAATTTCAATCTCGTTGGCAAAAGTTATTTGATTAAAATTAGTATTTTTATTTACTTACATTTTTACCGATGGACTTTCCAAGCTGGCCAGTAAAAGTTATTTTATTAAATTAATATTTTTTTACTTACACTTTTACCGACGGACTTTTCAAACTCGCCGGCAAAAGTATATTTGTATTATTAATAAAAAGGTAACTTACATTTTTGTAAGCGGATTTCTTAGATCCACCGGCAATTGTATTATAATATCATTAATAGTTATGACTTATTTTTACTAAATTACTTCTCAAATCGATCTATTTGGGATTTAATCGATCTATTTGGGCTTTAATCGATCTAGTTGGGCTTTCATCGATCTATTTGGGCTTAAATCGATCTATTTGGGCTTTAATCGATCTAGTTGGGCTTTCATTGATATATTTCTCATGGATTGATCTAATTGGGCTTTAATCGATCTAGTTGAGATTTAATTGATATACTTGGCTTGGATCGATCTATTTGGGCTTTAATTGATATATTTGGCTTGGATCCATCTATTTGGACTTTAATCAATCTAGTTGGGCTTAAATTGATATATTTGGCTTGGATCCATCTATTTGGGCTTTAATCGACCCAGTTGTGCTTTAATCGATATATTTAGCTTTGGATCGATGTAGTTGGGCTTTAATCAATATATTTGGCTTGGATCGATCTAGTTAGGCTTTAATCAATCTATTTGGGCTTTCATCGATCTATTTGGACTTTCATCGATCTAGTTGGTCTTAAATCGATCTATTTGGGCTTTCATCGATCTAGTTGGGCTTTCATCGATCTATTTGGACTTTCATCGATCTATTTGGGCTTAAATCGATCTATTTGGGCTTAAATCGATCTATTTGGGCTTTCATCGATCTAGTTGGGCTTTCATCGATCTATTTGAGCTTTCATCGATCTAGTTGGGCTTTAATTGATATATTTGGCTTGGATCCATCTATTTGGGCTTTAATCACCCTAGTTGTGCTTTAATCGATATATATAGCTTTGGATCGATGTAGTTGGGCTTTAATCGATATATTTAGCTTGGATCGATCTAGTTGGGCTTTAATCAATCTAGTTGGGCTTTCATCGATCTATTTAGGCTTTCATTGATTTATTTGGGCTTTCATCGATCTATTTGGGCTTTCATCGATCTATTTGGGCTTTCATCGATCTAGTTGGGCTTTCATCGATCTATTTGGGCTTTCATCGATCTAGTTGGGATTTAATTGATATATTTGGCTTGGATTCATCTATTTGGGCTTTAATTGACCTAGTTGTGCTTTAATCGATATATTTAGCTTTGGATCGATGTAGTTGGGCTTTAATCGATATATTTGGCTTGGATCGATCTAGTTGGGCTTTAATCACTCTAGTTAGGCTTTCATCGATCTATTTGGGCTTTCATCGATCTATTTGGACTTTCATCGATCTATTTGGGCTTAAATCGATCTATTTGGGCTTAAATCAATCTAGTTGGGCTTTCATCGATCTATTTGGGATTTCATCGATCTAGTTGGGCTTTAATTGATATATTTCGCTTAGATGGATATAATTGGGCTTTAATCGATTTAGTTGGGATTTAATTGATATATCTAACTTGGATCGATCTAGTTTTACTTCAATTAATATATTTGATTTGGATCGATCTCTTTGGGCTTTAATTGGTATATTTGGCTTGGATCGATCTATTTGGGCTTTAGGGTTTTAATCGATATATTTGAGCTTGGATGAGTTGGATCGATCTATTTGGAACTTAATCGATATAGTTGGGCTATGATTGATATATTTGGGCTTAGATCGATCTATGTTGGCTTTAATCGATCTAGTTGGGATTTAACTGATGTATCTAGGCTTGAATTGATCTATTCGGGTTTTAATCGGTTTAGTTGTAATTTAATTGATACATCAGGCTTGAATCGATCTAGTTGGGCTTTAAGCAATATGCCGACAAAAGTATTTTGCTATAATTAATAAATTTTCTCTTAACTTTCTTCGACGAGTTTTTCCAAAGTCGCCAACATAAGTATTTTTATATTACTAGAAAAAAAAAAGTTCCTTTATACATTTTTTTAGCGATCTTTCTAAATCCACTTGTAATTCAGTAATTGTACTTTAGTTTCATTAATATTTTTATTTAAAAGACTTTATTTTTAAAATTATATCACTAAATTTAAATCCAAGAGATTTTATTGAAAAAATAATTAAAAATTTCCCACCCTTTTCTCCCTCCTTTTTTTCCCACGTTTTTGTTGAAATTCAAAATTACAAGCCCTAAAATTTCTCTTTATCTTTTTGACTCTTTTTTCTACTTTCAACAATAAAACCAAAAAACCATATCATTATATTTTTCATTTGCCTTCTTCACATTTCCAACTTCCCATTATTCTAAAACCAAAAACCATGAATCTAATGATGCTCCTTTTATCCTCAGTTTCATCCAGGTACTTTTCTAATCGTTTCACTTGGTTTGGTTTTTTGTTTTTCATTTCTTATATTTTGACTATTATTTTTTGTTCCAAACATAGACAAACCGTTGGTGTTGATTATATATTATTGTTTCCCTTTTGTGGTAGGTTTCGATTATCCAAATGCAAAGACACAAGAGATGAGAAACATGGAAGAGACATACAAGATATGAGAAATTGCTAGAGAAACAATACGTTTTAATGATTTTCTGATACAAAAGAAAAAGCGGGAGATACAAGAGAGAAGAAAAATGTTTTGATGGATTCAAGGTGTTTTATGTTGATCCGACATCATGTAAAAATTTGTTGTGTTCAACTCTACATACACATTTGCCTCCACCGTTGGTTACATTCAAGGTTAAGAATAGTCGTCAACTATCCAAGTCGGTCCATGAGAAGCCATGGTGCATGAACATTTACTAGTAGATTTTTGTTATTTATTTTGTTAAAATATATCTAAAAGATATATTGGTTTGGTTCATATTTGAAAGATATTTATGTAATGTATTTTGTTATTGATTTGTATATTTATGTTTTAAACTTGTTTAATTAATCAAAATAATAAAAAATAACATCAAAAGTAAAAATAAATCGATAGAAGTCGTTGTTTACCTTCTTATACAAGTTTTTTGTCATTGGATTTTAAACTAATAAAATTTGACCCAAAATATTCAAAACAATTTATATTGTCGGGTTTTAGCGTCGGTAAAGAGTTTGACCAAGAAATACAATTAACTTTTGCCGGCGAGTTTTTGTGTTGGGAAAAACTTGATCAGAACCATCAAATTTGACTTTTGCCAACGAGTTTTTGCCTTGGTATAAGGTTATACATAAAAATAAAAAAGATGTTTTGCCGACGGATTTTTAAGCCGATAAATGTTTGACCACAGAGTCAAAAAAAAACTTTTCCCGGCGGAAAAAATTGCGTCGGCAAAAGTATTTACTCGTCGGGAAAAATATTTTATACGGTTACTTGAAAGAGGTTTTTGCCGGCGACTTGAGTTTTTACCGACGGATATTTTTTGCCGGCAAAGATGTTTTTACCGGCGGCCCATGTTATTCGCCGGCAAAACACTTTGTACCGACCAACTTTTCACGGAAACTTTTGCCGACGGAAAAGTCTGACGGGAAAAGGTTTTGAGCTTTTGCCGGCAACTTTTACGACTTTTGCCGACGACATTTTCCTCCGGCAAAAGTAGCTTTTTTTGTAGTGAATTGAGCTAAGTTCTAAAACATTATAAGCTCATAAGGCTGCTCGCACCGGATACGTGGGTTCTCAGCGGGTAAACCCGCCCTACCCGCCGGCTTTGAATGGTTTGGGTGCGTGGGTATGTGAACCCGCCGGGTTGAAGGTCACACGGGTTGGGAGAGCCGTTGTCAAACGGCTCTCTCAACGTATATATTTTTTTTTAATTTTTTTTTCTTTTTTTTTCTTTTTCATTTAATACCTTCTATATATATATATATATATATATATATACCCTCTATACACAACATATACACATACCCAACCAAATATTATTACACAAATTTCTTCATCCTCCAACCATATTTCTTACACCACTACTCTCTTCTACATACATCCACAATGGCACAACCCGGTCATTGAACGATTCATCATCCACGGATACCGACGAAGACTGGGAACAAGATGCGCAAATCTTTGCGCATCTTGTCCAACAAGCAAACGCATCATCATCGATTCGTCGTTCGAAGGCCCCTAACATAGACAGGGGGCGGACTACTTTGACGATAACCCGACGTACTCGGAGAAGACGTTCAAGCGACGTTTTAGGATGTCGAGAAATCTATTCACACGAATAGTGTATGATTTATACACACGGTACCCATATTTCCAACAACAGTACGATGCTACGGGGTTGCCGGGTTTTTCCACACACCAAAAGTGTACGGCGGCAATTCGGCAACTGGCGTACGGAATAACCGGTGACGCATTTGATGATTACGTCCGCATGGGAGAGTCAACGGCACGCAAGTGTCTAAACCACTTCGTTGAGGGAATTATACAAATGTATGGAAAAGTATATTTACGCAAGCCGACTTACGAAGATATTCAGCAGTTGTACGCCGCGCACGATGACCGTCACGGATTTCCCAGCATGCTCGGTAGCCTTGACTGCATGCATTGGGAATGGGCGATGTGTCCGGTTGGATGGCAAGGTCAATACCATCGAGGCGATAAACCGCATCCGTCAATCATTTTAGAAGCGGCGGCCTCACAAGACGCATGGATTTGGCACGCATTCTTTGGTTGTCCCGGTGCCATGAACGACCTAAAGGTGCTCAATCATTCGCCCATCTTCGAAGATGTGTATAACGAAAGAGCACCCGACCGAAGTTTTCAAGTAAATGGGGTCACCTACAAGCACGATATTATCTCGGGGATGAGATATATCCGGAATGGGCTACTTTTGTCAAAGCGTTTTCCTATCCGGAAGACGATAAACGAATTAAGTTTAAGGGAGCGCAAGAATCAGCACGTAAAGATATCGAACGAGCTTTCGGCATTCTCCGAAAACGTTGGAATATAATCAAACAACCGTCTCGCATAATGGAGATACCTACGATGCGCAACATTATGTACGCGTGTATCATATTACACAATATGATATTCGAAAACAAAAACAATGCCATTTGTGTTGTCCCGAACGATATTCTGGATCCACCTAACCCGCAACTCACTGAGGAGCAACGTATGGTGAATATTTTCCAAGTGAGAAACTCAACTATTCACCATAATCTTCGGGTGGATTTAGTGGAACATATTTGGAACCTCGATATTGATTTTTAGTTTTTTTATTAATGTTATGTAATTTTTTTATTAATGTTATGTAATTTTTATTAATATTAGAATTTTCAAATTATTTTTAACAATATTATTTATTTAATTATGTTATTTAATTATATGAAATAAATGAAATAAATAAAATAAATTGAACAGTGAGTGGGTTGGGAGGGTTGGGTGTGTGGTGTAGAGGGTTATGGGAGGGTAAAGTAAGGGTTGACCAAAAGCTGATGTGGAAGCTGATGTGACATTCAAAAAGTGAGTGGGTTGAGTGGGTTGATTGGGTTGGGTGCGAGTAGCCTAATAGACTAAAATAAGATCTATGAGCTAAAAATCAATACATACATATTATAAAAATTGAGCTTCAATATTTTTGTGACATTTCAAATTCTCATATTGGTACATCTTCCAGTCCCGTCATACTAATATTCTAGCCGATCATCAGAAAGAAATTTTGCCACACAGTCCCCAACAACGTGTCTTTTACGAAAGAGGTACATATATGGATGAGAGTGGTTACTTTGTCATTATATGTATGTCAATATATGTATGTCGTCATATGATATTCAACCTGACATGTTGTGAACTTGTTTTAATTTAAAACCATATATATATAATATATATATATATATATATATATTATATAGAGTTGAGTTCCGGTGAGATTTTAGAGTTAACATCAGAAGCTTGAGAAATGATTATGAGTAGTTGGATGAAAAGTGAATGCACATTAGGATGAGATGCACCAAGTCAATCTTTTTTATAACGTAATTCATAGGAGGATATAGATTCACTTCTAATATATACGACATAATCGACATGTTACATATGTCTATGTAGAGGATAATCTTTTATAACCCAAGATTAATGTGAAATTATGCAACTTAATCCAATGAATCATGATTGAATATTTGTTCATTGACGTTAAATTTATAAGTTTCATATACCATATGATAAATGTGAATCTTTTGTCACTCCATTATTGTTTGAAAAATCTAGAAACCCAAACCAGAAATAACTATGGAACACATTAAAACAACAAATATGAAACACATTAAAACAACCGTCACAAACGAATTTGAAAACATTCAAAAAAGTTTATGGTTCGATTCGAATTATAGAATCCAGAAACCTAAACCAGAAAGAACATGTGTGAAACCCATTTTCACAACAAATACCTCATAAACGAATTTATGAAACATTTAAGAAAATTAACCTGTGTTTCGATGAAGATGTTCATGATGTTTGGTTGTTTTGCATAAAGACATGGTTGATGGGTTTAAGGAATTTAGTTACTCTAAACACAAAACTGAATATTAAAAAGAAATTGAAATGCTAATTTTTAATAAGAAAAACATATGATAGATACTTTCAGATTATGAATTTTTACTGTAAATTTGCGATATACAATTTGTGGGGGGCGGGCTTGTATTCTAGTAGAGAACCCTTTTGGTTGTCCTTGAAGTTCCTGAAATTACTATCATTCCATAATTTTTGGTATACAATTACTATGAATCCATAGCTCTTGTTCATTTTTGGTTGATTTTATAAAAATTTCTAAGTTGTAGTATTTGATATATATTGTTCTCTAATTTTTTCAAAGTTTTTAATTTTGTTTTCTTATACATAAAGAGGTATTCCCGAGGTGCTTTACAAATTAAAATTAACTAAAATTTTAGATAAAAATAATTAAATTAGTAACTAAAATCGAATTAAAAGAATAGAAACTAACTAAAAGTAAAAAGTTATAATTTTGAAAAGTTAATGAAAAATTCTATATGTTATTAAATATTATTTATAAAAAGAATTGATATAGAATAAAAAAGATAAAACAACAAAAAAGAGTTATTTACTTTTTATTGATTAAAAATGATTGTGTAGAAGACCAGGCCCGTATTTATCAACATTAGAAATTTAGTTTAAAAATATTTTAGGGTGCACTTTTAAAATCTAACGGGTGAACCTTTAGACCGTTTATATTTTTTTCTTTTGCAGTCATTAATTGAAAGGACATAACAAGGATTGGTTGTAAATAGGTCCACCCTGTTAAATAAAACTATATTTATTTTTGGTTGTTATTTAATGATATTTGATAGAAAGTACATAGAATCTTGATAATATCATATCATTAATGAACCTACTTGATCGATCATTATTTGGTGGTAGTTGGAACTAATTACTAATATTGTCGAATCAAAGAGTTTAGCCACAAAATCTACCTTAAAAACAAAACTGAGACGTGTCCTCTTAATTTCTATCAAAATCTTGATTCATCTTATAAATATATATATATGGAACTTTGCTGATAGTTCTTTCTAGAGGTATTAGTTATAATGTAGTGCACCCTCTTTTGTTTTTTCATATTTATATATCGCAAGAACACTTACATAAGGCCATTGGAGATAATTCTGACTCTTCTTTAAAGCCTTCGAACTTAGTCGAGGTGTGGACACCTAGGGGTGATAAAAAGAGGTACTCACGTAATGCCACGTAATATATAATGAATTCTAAAGCTGAAGACCCAACCCTCAGTCTGGTTACATATTTCGTTCTATTTCGTTGTTCTCAATTTTTCTTATATGGTTGTGTGCGTTTGTGAGAGTAATAGAGTCAGCAACGCTTAATGCTTATCATGTATTTGAATGTGTTTATCAATTGATTATCGATTAATTTTGTGGAGTTCAAATGTGACACTTTAAGAAATTATACATAATAGGTCATACACTTTTTAAAAGATTTTAAGAACATTCAATAAATGGAATATAATACATAAAGTACAGATATTAGTATGAATACATTCGAATGTTAATACATTCAAAATCGAAATTCGAAAAACCCTGTTTAATAGTAAAAGGATATACACGGTAATATGGGTATCAAGTTAAATCGAATTAGTTAAGGTCGTTGGTTAAGCATCTCACTCCAAAACAGGGAAACATAAGACTTCAACATTTTTAGTGATGGATGCTTTAACCATGTTTTTGCTCAAGTAAAACAGCGTATTCATATAAATGCTTGACACCTATGCTCTGCCATCTATTTAAAATTATTTTATAAAGATCGTGTTGGAAACATGAATTATGAAGCAGGAAATGGAAGGTGGTTTCGAGATGGCTTACCTAACCCATCTTCCTTCGCGGAATAATAACGTAATACGCATCTGTAGAAAATGTATTGGAGCTGCAAGAAAGAGGTAAAAGTAATGAGAATGGTCACGATGCTCGCTATGTTACAAATCATTTATTCGTTTAAAGTGTCTTTCTTTGTTTACTAACAAGATTGGACACGGTTCAGACATAGATTTTTGTTGAACGCGTTCACCTTTAAGATAGATTAAAGATCCGCAGAGTCATCCAGTGTGTTTTTACCAAATTCTACTATTTTGAAGGGTACTTTAAGTTTTTTTTTTCCAATTAATTTTGAGGATTTTTTTAAAGATTTTCTTTTATTGTTGATTTCAACAGATTTTTTGGAAGAATAGTCTCCATGAATATGTCGCATCTAGCCAGTGAAATGAAATTCGTGAAGCTGGGTTTATATAATTTGTTTAACAAAAACTTAATTATAAAAATAGTTAAAAGATTTAGAAAATAAGGTAAATATATGATGTTTAGCCGTTAGCATATTTAGTTCAAAAGTAGAACCTTAAATATTTGTATGCGTGAGAATATGTGAAACCTTCGAATGTAATCTTTAAAAGAGCATTTGAGGGTAAACTGAATGTTCCAATATATAATGAATATCTGGTCCAAATCTAGCTGATGCAGAATACTAACATTATGTTTGTTATAACAAACTCTAAAACTCAAATTTCAAATTTTTTATTGATAAAACTATATATATATATATATATTAATAATAATAATAATAATAATAATTAATAAGTTTCTTTTGAGTTTTCTTTGTGGGATTTTTTATAATATAGTAAAGAGAGAAAGAGACATGTATATAAATTTATTATATAATGCATGTACCACGTATGATATATATTATAATTTTTCATATAATATACATACAATGTATAATATCTCATGTGAGAGATTCACTAATCTCATTTACTTAATATTGTAGCTATAAAATAAATCTTTTAAAAGAAACAAACTGTATAAGTGAATGAGTTCATGAATACCATTTAAAAATGAGTTTGTAGGTTGCACAATTGTAACACTCAAACTTTCGAACTAATTCTAAAGAAAAAGTCTAATGAAGGACAAGGTTTGTCATATCTTGAAAGTGAGCTCCCGATTATGAAGTTACTAGTTGGTATTGGTAGTTACGGATACATAATTAGTGTTGGTCCAAAATAGTTAAATAATAGTAGAGGATTCAGCAAAAAATCAATAGAGAATTATATATGATTTTTATACGTGAATCTATGTTACTTCGTATATCGAAAAGGTTATTCGCGATCTCGTAAATTGTTAACGTTCTCATATGAATCTAAATCACGAATCAAATACAAACCATACAATTGTTGCAAACCTTATAAAACAATCAATAGGTATATTTTATAAAAATGATTAAGGTTCATTTATTATAATTTAATTATTTATGGAAAATGATTAGAGTTTATTAATTATGACCAACATTCTATAATAGGAAACAATTCATATATTTATAAGCCCATGAATACCATGAAGCGGGTAGTACGGGTAGGGGAGGTTGGTGGTACAGGATGGTTGGGTTGCGTTCAACGGGTATGGCCAAGGGTTCCTAAACCTGTTGTAACCTCTCTCTCTCTCTCTCTCTCTCTCTCTCTTCTCTCTCTCTCTCTCTCTCTCTCTCTCTCTCTCCTTCTCTCTCTTCTCCCTCCCCCTCCCCCTCCCCCTCTTTTCTCTTCACATTTATATTAAAAAACAATCACCGGGTATAAGGATTTGAAATGTTTGTGGTACTCCACTCGAGGGTTCAGATGGTATGAGATGTTGGTGGTACTTATGGCCTAAAACCCGATATACATTGAACGGCAAACAAACAGACACACATTCCTGGGGTATTCAGGATCCTAGGGCATCCGACTAATCCCCGTCGACCACGGCCCAGCCCAATTAAGGGTACCACTATGTGGCAGACCCATAATGTGGATATTGCTAGTTGCTACATGCTCACCGTGGGGTTCGAACCGGAATAATCAGGGATACCATCTACCCCCATAATGTTACCTCACCTGCAATCATTCATGACTGACAAAGAAGACACAAACTTACTCGATCATACGTTCGATGCTATCAGAAATCCTTGAGCAAAGAAGTGTTTGGAAGGATCAAGTCTTTATCGTTCTCTATTAAAAGATCCTACTACATGTTTGGCCTAGTGCTTGAATTATTCTAAAAAAGCCTCTTTTTATATATTGGGCTTAATTCGACCGAACCCAAACAAAGCACATTGGCTTACTCACTTTAAGATTTTTCATGAATCTCATCAATAAAAGAGATCAAATTCAGGCCATACTTTTACCACATTTTGACCATACGAGTATTATTGATATACGAGTCTTGCTTCCACATGTATGTATAATGCTTATATAAGATCTAATAATAATCTTATTACTTTGCTTTATATATTATATATATACAGTAAATTACATATTTGGTCCATGTGGTTTACACTTAATTGCACTATTAATCCCTACTTTAAAATAATTATGGATTTGGTCCCTATGGTTTACACTTATATAAGCTCGTTGGTTGAGCCATACAAGTTGTCGTGTACATAGTTGGTGCACACCGAGGTTCCTATGATGAGGACACAAAGGTGTGTGACTTTTTCTTTGCTTGAACCAATTTTTACGCTTGAAAATATTAGATCACGTTTGATATCAATCGTTATGTTGGTTATTTGTGTTTTTTAGTACATAACTTATAATATATTAATTATTTAGATTTAATTGCATTAAATAGCAATGATAATTAACTTAGTCATTGTATTTTAGAAAATTAAGGCATTATTTCTTCTTTTGATGTTTGAAGTCCACCATACATACAATTGATGGGTCCCAAGATTTCTCCTACCTTTGGTAGAGAAGATGGTTATCGTGATGATTGAGTTACAATAGTAAAGTTGTATAATGTTGTTCACATAACAAAGAGCATCAAAGACGTCGTTTTTGTGTCGGAGTTAGTGGTGACTTTATAAAGTGATGTAACCATTTATCATTTGGGTCTCGATTATCCGGATTTGTTCTAAAATGAAAAAAAAAACACAGAATTAAATTTTTCAATAATTTTTTTATTTTTTTTGAAATGGCAATCAACTTTATTAAAAGCTAGCAAGCAACTAGCAAAACTGAACACTACAACGAACTAAAACACTCAACAAGGAAAGCCTTCCACAACAATGGATCTCTAATGTTGTATTTACACCTAGCGAAGACCCAACTAAAAGATCGAATATCCACAATTTGATCCACTATGGAATCCTGTCCTGCGGATGGGCAATTGAAAATGCATATGTTTCTTAAACACCATATATAAAATATAACACCTAGTCGATGAAAAACAACGCTTCCAAAATTGTATTTACTGTTCCATGTTGGTTTGAAGATCTGATTCCTTCAACCATGTCTCCCATCGTCTTGTAAGTAGGGAAGGACCACCATCTCTCGAGAAACCGCCACACCTCGGAAGCCACATCACTGTTGAACAATAATGTCAAGAGGTTTCAATATCTAACCCACAAATCCTTGCCCTCATAACAAATTTCTTGTAAAGATACAAATCTAGCATAAAAAGCAAAGAAAATCCTTCCCCAACAAAATATACTCTATAAAAATGTTATGTTTTCTAAAGTAGGTATAAGTACATAGTTTTCCTAGATATAAGTACTTATTTTACAGAATTAGCCATTAAAAAACGAAAAGTAGATTCAAAAGTAGCCTTTTGGGTGTATCTTTTTCCTTAATGGAGCTACAATCATAAAAAGTGTTTTTAGTTTTCTTAAAGAGACTTTCTCAAACACTATAGTCTTCTGGTCATGGATTATCCCAATAATATGTTGTATTATTCAGATGCAATCATGAGAATGAGTGTTGTATTTTCAGATGCAATCATAATATGTCGTATTTTTTAGATAGCTTTAAGACAATAATTTCGACACCTTTTTATCTATTGAAGAAGGGACTAATACCTATTAATATTAATTGATCTATCAAAAGTGAAACTAATTAGTGTCATAATTAGAGTATGTGCTAAGAAGTCATCTGTGTTATTTTGGTAAAATGGACTTATGATTAGGGCCGCTCCTATGAACTTTGATTTTCGGTGCGAAACTGTTATAAAATGCCTTTATGCCTTTTTATGGTAAGGAAATAAAAACGATGAACGATACAAATTTTTTAATAGTTTAGAACTTCATCATCATGTCGATTTTTGTTAAAAAAAATATTACAAAGGAGGCACAAAAACTAGAGATATCCAAACAAATGTTAGTTTTTTTTTCTTATAGGTCATTTTTCAACAACAAAGTTTTTAGTTTTTAATTTTAGGCCACATTCCAAACAAGATACACAAGGCAAAACACAAACAAATAAAAATTAAAAGACCATAAACTCAAATAAGCATTTTCAAAGTTTTTACAAAACAATAAATCAATATATATTTCTGAAAACATAAGAATTAATGTGATTATAAGGAAAGAGATAGTTTCATTTTCAATGATATTGAAAAGGATTTATAAAACTTAAACTTAGTGATATTGAGGAAACTATTTTTCACCCCACTATTTATTACTTGAGCATAAATATTTCAAAAAAAATAAACAAATAATGCGCATATATATTATTTGCTGCTCTTTGAAATTTGTTGTTGATTTTAAAAAGAAAACTATTTTTCAACCCACTATCTTTCTTTAATTAGAGTGATAGTCGGCTACCTATTAATATGATATTTATTTTTGTTGGGTTTATTACTTATTTGGGTAACCAATTATACGATTTGTATTAATATTACCATCAAACTATTTTTTGTACTCGATATACCATTAAACTCTTTTTTTTGTACTAAAAATACCATTATGACAGGGAGTAGCAGGTAAACCACCACTAACCACCCCTCCACCACCACTAAGCCACCACACCAAACCACCACCACCATATCCTATCCAAACCAAACCACCACCACCACCACCGCCACCACACCAAACCACCACCACCACCAGTGATTTTCCGGCGAACAACACCACAACCACCACCACCGCCACACCAAACCACCACCACCAGTGATTTTCCGGCAAACAACACCACAACCACGATTTTCCGGCGAACAACACCACCAAAACGATTTCGTGCCTTCGAAGGCTTCGATGTAGGTCGCCTGGTTCGTCATGGCGGCGGAGAGCTCGGAGACGGCGATGGCGGAGCTCGTGGTTATGGTGTTGTTCGCCGGAAAATAACTAGTGGTGGTGGTGGTTTGGTGTGGTGGCTGTGGTGGTGGTTTGGTTTGGATAAGGTGGTGGTGGTGGTTTGGTGGTTTGGTTTGGATATGGTGGTGGTGGTTTGGTGTGGTGGCTGTGGTGGTTCAATGGTGGTGGAGGGGTGGTTAGTGGTGGTTTACCTGCTACTCCCGGTCACAATGGTATTTTTAGTATAAAAAAAAAGTTCAATGGTATATTGAGAACAAAAAATAGTTTGAAGGTAATATTAGTACAAATCGAATAGTTGGTTACCTGAATAAGTCATAAACCCTTTTTGTTGCCATGTGAATTGTGTTGCCAATGGCCACCGCAATCACGGCCATGGGCAAGGGCCGGCCTTGATATAACACCTAACTAAGTTTTGAGACGTTTCAAAATTTTAGTTATAAGATCATTTCGATGTTACTATAAAAAAGTGGTTGATTATCTACGTCTTTTTTAAGTGTGAAAAGCTATAATAAAACGTAGATATATTTGACATTACAATTTTCTATCAAATCTTTACATTGAAATTGCCAAAATTATAGTAAAAGCATATTTATTAGTATGGACAAATTATCTAAATTTTCACATTTCTAAGCATGGAAAATTTGAAAAATAATTCTAAGGTTACAAAAGTCCACGCTTTAAAGTGTGAACTTTTCTAATTACAAAAATTAAACATTTAAAAGCGTGTACTTTTGAAATCAAACATATTTATAAATGTAGAGTTTTTTCTTTTTCTAATAACCTCTATATAAAAACCACTGTTCTAAAAAACTCGCTTAGCGGCCGCCATGGCGCGCCATGGCTTCATGGCTTGGGTCTCACGCCACGTTAAGTCCGTGACACGCCATGGCCTACTGCGCAGTTCTTCTAATGCGAAATTTAATTTTTCTTTACATGTTTAAGGTTTTATTTGCTAGTTTTTAGTATACAACTTAATTCTAACTTATTTATTGCTATTAACTCATTAAATGACAGTACAAAACATAGTCTTATACATAATAATTTATATGAAGTAGAAATTTCACGTCTTAAAACCGCAATGGCTTCGCCATGGATCCTAAGGCTTGAGGCTTGGCCTCGCCGCCATGTCACGCCTTACGCCACTTAAAACCTTGATAAAAACCTATTTGCTACACAAAAAATTTCCACGCTTTTTATGATGAGTGGATAAATAACATATTTTTTGTAGTATGTGTTTTTTTAATAATAATGTTATTACTTATGATTGGTTGATTATGAAAACATTACTAGCGTCATATATAATAAAAACATTACTTTTTTATCTTTATCTTTAACATTTGCACCAATTGATGATAACAATAATAAAATTATTGAGATCTCATTTTTCAAAGGCGCGCAACAACGGCTATCCATTGTAATTATAATTGGTTGATTATGAAAAATAGATATATAAATATAATATGATGGTTAGATATTTTTATTGAATGATGTTATCGGCATTTATGTTTGTCTGTTATTTATTTAAACGATAACATAATCAGAATAAAAAAAAATACAAGAACAATTAAAAATCATATGAGCGTGGTTGAATCGACTCATCGAATAATTGTAGTGTAAAATCACATGCCTCGTTTTCTGTACTTGATCACTGCTGTCATTGAAACCTGACCCATATAACCCTACATGATATACCAATAACACATGAAATGTACATGCTTAAATAATATAAAAAAGTTGGCAAAATGAATCATCATACTTTATGTTTTTGTTTTGCATACATGTTGCTATCTAGAAAAGTATATATACCACTCTTATGATCCAACACATTCTACACATAAAAAGAGCCAACTATACATATGATCAGAACAATAATGGAATAAAAGATGGAAAACCAAATAAAAAGGGGTGCAAAAGCTGGTATGAATTGCTTTGAATGTGCTCAGCCACGTAGCAAACACAAATATATCTTTTTGAAATTTTTTTTGCATCGATCCATATTCCCATGTTCATCTGTTGAAAATTCAAAGAATTTAGGTTGATCCGATCTGATCCAATCTTTTAATTGATGACGGATTTTGTCACCCAAAATCCAGTCCGGTCAATTACTATTGAATGAATGGATTCAATCGGTTCCATTCATTGGATATTACCGTTGTATTGGATTGGATCAATTTGAAACCATTATGTATAAATACCAACTAATAGCAATATATCATAAAATTTTACTAAATAATATATAGTTATTAATTTAATCGTAGTTGGATAGATATTGAGATGTGTAATTGGATGTAGTTAGACGACAACTAGATTGAATCGAATTGGTTTATTGGAGTTTGGACAGTGTTGAGTCTGAAAAATACCACTGCTGAAGATACCACTGCTGATACAAACTGCTGGAAGGTTACCACTGCTAGCTTTGGAATTACTACTGCTGAAGAGCTGATCTGAAGATACCACTGCTAGTATGTGTGTTAACACTGAAGACTACTCGTTACCACTGCAAGTACAATAGTTATCACTGCTGTTACAAGTTACCACTGCTAGAACAGAATTACCACTGCTGTTGAAAATTACCACTGATTCTGTTTTACTACTGATGAAGAGATCAAGATAATGAAAGGATTCTGTTGGAGAAGATATGGGATAGATACGATTATTTTGGAGATTATCTAGAATAGATTTACTTTTCTTATTGTAATCTGTAACTTGTATAAATAGCTGGTAGGTTTTCATTGTTTAAGGTACAAGTTCATAAGTTTTTGTTTAGAATTAGAAGCCTCAATATCATTCTTGAATCTCTGCATAAGAGAAGTTGTGCACGTCTGTTTGAGCCTGTTCAAGCAGATTGGGGCTTTGGTTGTAATCATTAATCTTGTGATTCAATACACATTCTGTTGTTTTTCAATTCATTGTTTTAATTCAATCAAAGTGTTATTCCGCGAACTTCTTTGATTAAGTTTTCTGTTCTTGATATATTGATATATATTCGATCCTGTCAAGTGGTATCAGAGCTTGTTTGATACAGAAAACAAATAAACAATGGATACTCAGGAAACTATCTTGGTCTCAAAGGTCCCCATGCTCAAACCTAATGAGTTTGACATGTGGAAAATCAGGATTCGTCAATACATGCTTCTCACAGACTACGGAATGTGGGAGGTTGTAGAAAACGGACCTGGCACTGATGAAGGAACTGCTGAAGGAGGTGCAAGACCCCCTCCCAGATCTGATGCTGACAGAAAAAGAAGGCAAACTGAGATGAAAGCATTGAGTACTTTGTTGTTGGCTATTCCCAATGAATACCAACATCAATTCAGTACATACACTGATGCCAAATCTCTCTGGATTGCACTTGAAAAGAGGTTCTCAGGAACCAAAAGCACAAAGAGGAACCAGAAGGCCATCCTAAAGCAACAATATGAGAACTTCACATCCCTGAAGAATGAATCTATGACTCAAACCTTTGATAGATTCAACAAGCTTATTGGCGAACTTGCAACTGTAGATGTGAAGATAGACAAAGATGATGTGAATAGAAAGTTCCTCAGACCTCTTGGAGAGGAATAGACTATTTACACTGTTTCTTTCAGACAAGGAGATGATCTTGAAGACAAAGAACTTGAAGATCTATACAATGATCTAAGGATCTTTGAAGCAGAAGTGGAGAAAAAGAAAAGACCCATTGGATACTCTCACAATGCTGCACTACTTTCCTCTGAAAACCCTAGTTCTTTTAATACCACTACTTTTAATAATACCACTGCTACTTATAATACTGCTGCTAATGAAACTGTTTCTAATACATCTCAGGAAACCAATGAAGATACCATTCTGGAAGCTTTCTTAGCAAGTCATGTCAAATCATCATTGATCAATGATGATTTGGATCAAATCAATGCAGATGATCTTGAAGAGATGGATATCAAGTGGCAGATGGCTATTCTGACCCTGAGGATGAAAAGATTTATCAGAAGAACTGGGAGAAACAGCTTTGATGTCAAAAGAGGAGATAAGGCAGGTTTTGATAAGTCAAAGGTCAGATGCTACAAGTGCAATGAGCCAGGGCACTTTGCTAGAGAATGCAAAGGAGGAACCACAAACCATCAGATCACTGGAAGTGGTTCTTCACAAGCCTCTAGATTCAATAACAGGGGAAGCAACTCAAACCCTAGTTCATCACAAGCACTTGTTTCACAAGAAGGACAAGGATTTGATTGGAGTGACCATGCTGAAGAAGCAGTTCAGAACCAAGCACTCATGGCTGAGATCAAAGAAACTGAAATTCCCACTGAGGTATCTTCTAAACTTTGTTCTGATTCTTGTTTAGAAACTGTGAAAAAGTATAGGGATCACAATCAGACAATGAGTGATAGTATTAAGAAGATGGAGAGAGAAAGAAGAGAGTATGTTAAGATCATTGACAATCTGGAGGATCAAATAAAGGCCTACAAAGCCAATGAACTTCAGTTTGAATATGACCATAACTACTGGAAGTGGGAAAAGAAAGAGCTTGAGAGAAAATTATCAAAAGAAAAGGAGGAATTGGAGAGTGCTAGGAAAGAGTTGTCCAAAGCCAAAGAAGACCTATATAAATTTTCAAAGTCCTCTAAGGCTTTAGAGTCAATTATCAGAGCACAAGTGACTGATGACTTAAAAAGGGGAATAGGATACAATAATACCCCTCCTCCTTACAATCAGAATTACATTCCTCCCACAACTGACCTTCTTGAGAGTATAGACAGAGATGAGTTGAAAGAAGGTTTGGATAGAATAGATCCAGTTGACTCAGAGGAGGAATCTGATAAGAAAAGCACTTCTGAGACCATTTCTGATGAGAACCACCTTCTCACCAATGAGAAAGGTGGTATGCCTTTTGTTCCTAGCAAAAAGATAGAGACCACTAGGAAAGATAAAGGGAAATCTGTCAAGTCATCAGAAAAGAGTAAGAAGAAAAAGACTGAGACAACTAGAAAAGAGAGTAGGAAGGACCACTATACTCAAAGGACTGTAGTTGATCCTGGTACTTCCTCACAGTCTCAAAACAAAAATCATCCAAGAGGGAACAAAAGGAACTGGAATAACCATTGGGCACAATGTCATGGTGTTGATCTAAGCAAGATAAACAGACCAAAACCATGCTTTATCTGTTGTAAGACAAATCATCTAGCAAGAGACTGTTATTTCAATCCATTTAATCAAAGAAACAGTTTTCAAACTAGAAGATTTGTACCTACACACGAAAAGGTTGTTCCTAAACAAAACAGATCTAGTCAACCCAAAAGAAAAGTTCAAAAGAAAAAGGTTGAAAAGAAGTCTGTTAAGTTGGTTACTAAATGGGTACCAAAAGCTTCACTCAGTAATACTACTGCTTCTACAAGCAGTGGTAATAACAGTGTTGCTTCTGATAGCAGTAGTAACAGTTTTAATAGTGTGAAGGTTAACACTGCTGCTAGCAATAACAGCAGGGGTAACTCAAACACTGTTACCTCTAAAGTTAACACTGCTGCTAGCAATAACAGCAGTGGTAACTCAAACACTGTTACCACTGAAGGATCTTCATTGAGAAAACCCAATATGACCAAATATTCCAGTCATGAGATCCCAAATAAAGATTATCTTTTGAAGCTCAACAGATTGACAGAGCTCAATTATGTTAATGATAAAGAAGAACCCAATACCATATTGGCTTGGGTTCCCTCAAGACACTAACTGTTTTTTTGTATGTGCAGAGCAACCAAGGAAGAAGGAGCAGTCTGTGGCATGTGGATAGTGGTTGCTGTAGGCACATGACAGGTATCATGTCCTTACTTGAAGACTTTAAAAAGTTTGAAGGTGGACATGTTGCCTTTGGGGATAATCCAACCGGAGGTAAGATTAGTGGCAAAGGTAAGGTATCAAAAGGTAAGATGACCTTTGATGATGTATATTATGTGGAGCAGTTGAGATATAACTTGCTAAGTGTATCTCAAGTATGTGACCCAAGTTTGGTGTATTCTTCACTGATACTGAATGCCTCATACTTGCGCCTGGTTTCAAGATAGATGAGAGTCAAGTAATGCTTAGGACTCCTAGGAAAGATAATATTTACTGTTTGGACATTGAAGATGCTTCTTCTTTATCATCCTTAAACTGTTTATTATCAAAAGCATCTGTGAGTGAATCATCACTGTGGCATAGAAGGATGTGCCACATGAATTTTAAAAACATGAATTTACTTGTCAAAAACAACCTTGTAAGAGGTTTGCCTTCAAAAGAATTTTCATGTGATGATCATTGTGTAGCATGCCTCAAAGGTAAGCAACACAAAAACTCACACAAGTCCAAAGAAGTAAACACTATCTCATCACCTTTACAGTTAGTGCACATGGATCTTTTTGGTCCTACCAATGTGATGAGTATAGGCAAGAAATCCTATTGTCTTGTGATTGTTGATGATTATTCTAGGTTTACTTGGGTTTACTTTCTAAGAACAAAAGATGAGACAAGTGGACTGATCAAACCCTTTGTGACTAGAGTGGAAAACAAAACAAACCTCAGAGTAAAAGTCATTAGATCAGACAATGGCACTGAATTCAAAAATGCTGATCTGAACAGCTTTTGTGAGGAAAAAGGTATTGAGAGACAATACAGTGCTCCTAGAACTCCTCAACAGAATGGTGTTGCTGAGAGGAGAAACAGGACACTAATTGAGGCTGCAAGAACTATGTTGGCTGACTCTAAACTTCCAATCACTTTCTGGGCAGAAGCAGTTAACACTGCTTGTTATGTCCAAAACAGAGTTCTTATAGTCAAATCAAAAGGCAAGACACCCTATGAACTTTTTGAGAGAAAGAAACCCTATATAGGATTTTTAAAACCATTTGGGTGTCCTTGCACAATTCTTGATACCAAAACTCACTTAGGCAAATTTGAAAGCAAATCTGATGATGGATTTCTTGTAGGATACTCTTCTCAGAGCAAAGCACTTAGAGTTTTCAATAGCTCTACAAGGATCATAGAAGAAAGTGACAATGTCAAATGCAATGAGAACACTCCTAACATACCTGGAAGTGGTCCCAATTGGCTATTTGACATTGCTTCACTAACTAACTCTTTGAATATGAGTTATACAGTGAATACAGGTTCAAGTACAGATCAGATCCAGGAAACAAGTCCTCCATTTGCTGTGTTTCCTATGCCATTGCAAGAATCAAATGATAACTGTACCACTGCTGAGTCAACCTCAGAAGAGCCTAAAGAACCTGAGACTGCTGAGAAGAGTAATGATCAACCAATTGTGGAAACCTCTAAGACCACTGATGAAATTACTGTCTTAGAAGAGGGACCTCAATGGGATCAAGAACCAGAGGTGAATGATTCAAATCTAGGGGTGGATCTGCCTGAAGAACCCCTGCATCTTACAAGAACTCAAAGGATTCAAAGTCTATCAGATGGATGTTAAGAGTGCCTTTCTCTATGGTACTATAGATGAAGAGGTGTATGTCAGTCAACCACCAGGGTTTGAAGATCCCAAATACCTTGATAAAGTTTACAAGTTGAGGAAAGCACTGTATGGACTTCATCAAGCACCTAGGGCTTGGTATGATACCTTGTCATCCTACTTGTTGGAAAACAAGTTTGAAAGAGGTGTCATTGATAAGACCCTGTTCATCAAGAGAACAAAGACTGATATGCTTCTAGTACAGATCTATGTAGATGATATCATCTTTGGATCTACAAAGGATGATATGTGCAAGGAGTTTGAGGAACTGATGCATAAGAAATTCAAGATGAGTTCTATGGGAGAGCTAACTTTCTTTCTTGGTTTAAAGGTCAAGCAGAAGACTGATGGGATATTCATCAATCAGTCCAAATATGTTGCATCCATGCTTCAAAAGTTTGGAATGACTGATGCAAAGCCAGCAAGCACTCCAATGGAAACACACAAACACCTCACTGCTGATGCTGAGGGGAGGAAGTTGATGTTCATCATTACAGATCCATGATTGGATCATTAATGTATCTTACAGCTTCTAGACCTGATATTATGTTTGCTATTTGTGTTTGTGCTAGGTATCAGGTTAGGCCCAAGGAGTCTCATCTACAGGCAGTCAAAAGGATATTCAAATATCTTAAGGGCCAACCAAGATTGGGACTGTGGTATCCCAATGATTCCTCCTTTGACTTAGTGGCCTACACAGATAGTGATTATGGAGGAGCAAACCTGGATAGAAAGTCTACATCAGGAGGATGTCAATTTTTGGGAGGAAGATTGGTCTCATGGCAATGCAAGAAACAGACCACTGTTTCACAATCAACAACAGAGGCTGAATACATAGCTGCATCTCAGTGCTGTTCACAAGTTCTATGGATTCAGAATCAAATGCAAGACTATGGTCTTTCATTCTTGCAGACACCAATCTATATTGACAATACCAGTGCTATCAGCATTGTTAACAATCCAGTCAAACACTCCAAGACCAAACATATAGAGATCAAGTACCACTTTATCAGAGATTGTAATGAAAAGAAGTTAATTCAAGTTCTGAAAGTCCACACTGATGATCAATATGCAGACCTGTTCACAAAAGCTTTTGATGTAGGCAGGTTTACATTTTTGGTTACAGGTGTTGGAATGATGAACTCTGAATAAACTTTCTTCTTGTTACCCTTTTATTTGTACTCTCTCTGTATATTTTCTTCCTTTTCATTTTATTTTGTTCCTAAGTTGGTATTTAATGAGATTGTGCATATTGCAGAGTGCTAGGGTCAGTTAAGGAAGCAGGGTGAAGTTACCACTGCTCGTGTGCCATTACTATTGCTGCAGTATTGTTATCGCAACACTTAGTCTTTATCACTAAGTCTTTACCACTGCTCGTTTTGCACAATATCACTGCTAGCACAATCGCACTACTGCTAGCACAATCGCACTTTTCCACTGCTAGCACAATTGCACTTTACCACTTCCAGCACAATCGTACTTTACCACTGCTACCACATTCGCACATTACCACCGCTAGCACATTTTACCACTGCTTGATCTTTACCACCGTTGGGTACATAAGCGTGTTGTTACCACTGCTCGTGTAATTTATCACTGCTTTTAACCTCAACACGCGTATGGTACCAATGCTCGTGCATTTTACCACTGCTTTTAAGTTCGCACGCGTAATTACCACTGCTTGTCCATTTTACCCCTGCTTTTAATGAATACCATTGCTAGTGTTATTTACCACTGCTTTTGACTTAGACCACTGCGTGTGTTCGTTACCACTGCTTGTGGTAGTTACCCCTGCTCATGTGCTCAGTATAAAAGCCCTAACTTGACCGCCTTTTTCATAAACGGCTATTCTGTGCTATTGCTCTAAAAACGTTTGCGATTCTGATATTATTCTCTCTTTGTGTTCTTGCATATCACGTTCTTTCGATTCGAAGTACTGTTTGTATCTCTTATTTAGGGTTTTTCTTGATCGATTGACAATGGAGTCTCTATGTTTTGTTAAGGATCACAACAAAGTTGGCTATCTCACCAAAGATAGCAGTTCTGAAGGGTTTGAAGATATCATTGATTTCTTGTCTTCATCCAACATCGCGTATGCCGCAACCATCAATCCCACAATCTACATTCGGCATATGAACAATTTTTGGGCCAATACAGTGGTGGAGGAACTTGAAGGGGTCAAACAAATTCAGACCACTATCTGTGGTCAGTCTCTGATTGTTACTCCGGCAAAGATCAGACAACACCTACGTCTACAGGATGAGTCAGGTACAACTATGATCTCTACTTCCACCATCATGGAAGCTTTTATAAGAATGGGGTATACAGGCTCTCACACTTCTTTAAAATACCTTAAGGGTAAATTTTGCCCTCAGTGGAGGTTCTTTGTGCATACCTGATAACACCAAAATTATACATGTTTTGGTTGAGCGTAATCGTATGACTTTGCCCCATTTCTCACCCATTTCTGATCATTTCACTCACTAAATGAGCTTATTATTGTTTATGTAGGATTTGGAGGCCGTGGAACGGAAAAGTACGAAAAAAGGCGAGAAAACGTGAAAAATGCACAAAGTCAACACAGTGGCAATCTGGCATTCGCGAGTTCACAATCTGGCGCCGCCAGATTCGATAAAGATGAAGACCAAAGTTGACCTAAGTGTTTGGCGCCGCCAAACCTGCAGTCTGGCGATCGCCAGATGACCCCTGGACGTTTTCTTTTAAATACCAGCCTCCTCCTTCAGTTCAAAGCACGATTTTTGGTACGGGTTACGAGGCAGAAACGAGAGTGAAAGTCCGAGTGGTGCCGATACGCTGCGGGAGTCGATCTTCGATCATCCGTCGTTGTATTGTCGGTATCATGTCGATGTCTACTATTGCTTTTGTTTTCGTTATGCTTAGTGAGTAGTTTTTAGTAGTGGTACTTGTCATGGTCGATGAACCATTGTGGATGATGATTTGATACTTAATGTTTATTGGTTTGTTTTTGATTGATTGAATGTGTGTTATGGTTCCGTTCTGATTATTATTGTTTGGTTATTTGAACTCCTTTGGTTGGGTGTATCTGTTTGACTAAAGTAGATAGACTCCGATAGGATAATCAACCTACCTTAACCTACCCTTGACCAAGAGAGTTGTGTTAAGTGGTTACTTGGACCGAGAGTGACCTGGAGGTAGAAAACCATGCAATAGAGTTAGGATTGGATTTCTGGTACTAGGTTGTCTGACAAACGACCTAAGTATTAGACTAGGAGGACCAAGACCTAGTTTATAGACCATAATTACTACATGTTAGGGTGTCCCATACTTAAACTCCTACAATAATCAAAACAACCAAACCTTTGGCCTATTTAAATCATCCACTTGGGGATTCACTATACCATGATAAGTGCTGCTGTTTTCCTTCATATAAGTTCTTAATTAATCTTTTAATTGCTTTCTTAGTTATTAGCTAATTTAGTTGTCTTTTAGTATTAAAACCTTTTTTCATAAAAAACCCCCAAAAGCCTTAGGTTAATTAAACTGATCTAGACTTTAATCTACGATAACTTGACCGTTCCCAGTGGTAGATACGATATCTGGACTTTCCTACACTATATTACTCACGATCAGGTACGCTTGCCTGTATATGTGGTAAGACAGTGGCTAGGCATTAGAGGTTAAAACTTGTTACGTTTTTTATGTATGATAATTACCGTATCAATACCCTATTACACTGTTTTTCCAAGAAAACTACCAGTTTTGGTGAGTTTAGTAGTACCATTGCTTCTGCCTTGGTCTGCTTAGCCACTAACCAGGTGTTTAATTTTTCACAAATGATCTTTGATGATCTTGTCTACAATCTTGAAAACATCAACAATTCCAAAGTAAAATCTTTCTTCATGTTTCCAAGATTTGTACAAGAAGTGATAACCCAAGAATTGACGGATGTACCATGGATGGAGACACTTATCAGAGTCATGCTCTTGGTAATAAAGTGTTTTCTAACATGCAGAGACCTGCTACAGGCTCTAATGAGACATTCACCCCATTGTTCTCTACAATGATGAGGGTGAACCACCCACAAGGTGAGGCATCAGGCTTGCAGCCCTCACAATCAAGCATACCCACTGATGACATACCCCCACCTACCACTGATACAATTCCTCAGTCCCTTGATTCAACCCCCACCCCTACACTCAAAAGATACATAAGAAAGAACAGGGGAGCTCCTTCCTCCTCTGGTTCTAAACCCCAAGAGCCTATAAGCCATCAGTTGGAGCACTCTCCTTCTGAAAATATCCAAAGGGACACCCCTGGAGTGATGCCCCACTCAAGTATAAAGAAGGTGCCCTCTAAGGAGATGGAAGGGCATGTGGTTGGTGAGGCTCAAACTACTGATGTTGCACAAGGTGTGCATCAGGACAGTTTGAACATAACTAAGACCCCCACCACGGCAACTCCTATTGAGAAATCAAAGGGAGGTCCCAGGTGCCAAGAAACCAAGGGGGCATCTAGTGCTTCAGCAAGGCTGAAGACAAATGTCAAAAAGTCCAAAGATCCAGCAAGGGAAGTAAAAATTCCTAAATCTGGTGAGGACAGCTTTCACTCTCACGAATTGATGGACAAGTTCAAACTCATTGCTAATGATTTGCATGCTCATGATGTCAACTTTCAAAGGCATGATAATAAGCATGGTTCTCATGAAGCCAGATTGGATGATTTGGAGGAATTGGTGACTGCTCAGCATGATCTACTCAAGTCTCATGATGCTCAAATCCTAAAACAACGCAGGATTATTCAGTATTAGGGTGTTGCCATGGCCTCAATGAAAAGAACTATTTCAGCCCTACAGAAGAAATACTCCACTTTGGTTGCATTCACAAAGGGGGAGAGGAAATCAGATGTTAAGGGGGAGCCTAAGAAGACAACAAAGCCTGTTGAAGAAATTGAGGTTGTGAATGAACCTGCAGTTGAGATAGAAACTGAAGCTAAGGGGGAGGATCAGAAAGAAGTTGATACAGGGGCTGAAACAGAATTGGAGGTGAATGAAGATGAAGTTACAATTGCTGAGCTACTCTTGAAACTGCCTAAGGTTACTCCAACAACCAAGGGTGTAGTTATCAAAGAACCTGAATTGGTGGTGAAAAAGTCTGAGGTGGTTGATCCAAAAGACAAAGGCAAGAAGAAGATAGTTGAAGAGACTATGGATGAATCTGATGATGATGAGGAGATGGGATTCAAGCCAGTGGTGGATCCAGTAACTAAAAATATTCTCTCTCATGAACTGATTCAACAGATTGAAGAAGAAGAAGAGATGAAAAGAAAGCAGGAATTGGCAAGGATTGCTGAGAAAGACAGAATTGAGGCTGAAAAAATGCAAGAAGAGTGGAATAAAGAGGAACAGGTGGTTGAAAAGAAAAAGGCTGTGAAAAAGACTACAAAGAAAACAACTCCAAAGGATGTTAAAGAAAGGAGAAGGAGTATGGTGGGATATCTAGCCAGTGCACTTGGAAAACCTTTCAATATTTTGCCAAGTGGGAGCTAGAAAAGGTTGAAAACAAGTACAATGTCACAAGGGAGGCTATGCACTTGGAAGCCATGGAGGAACAGCATGTTGAAACTGAGGATGTGACATTGGTTCAAAGAAAGAGAAAGAGGGATCAGATTGAAGAACAGGTTACTACTGAAGGTAATCCTGAACATGATGTGGAAAAGACTGTGATTGATAAGGAAACTGTGGTTGATTCTGATCAACAAGTTGTTCAAGTAACTGAAAAGGTGATTGAGGAGGATGTGGAACAAGAAAAGGAAACTGAAAAGGAGAAAGATGATGGAAAGAAAGATGAGATTGCTGAGAAAACAGTTGACAAGGAGGTTGAAGTGACTGATCAGATAGAGGCACAACCATCAAAGGCAAAAAGAAAGAAGTCTATTGCCAAGAAGGGAAAGAAAGCAACTGAAGTTGAAGAAATCTCAGATATTTCCATGTGGATTTACTTTGAGAATGTTGATATTGCTGCTTTCAAAGTTTTCAGAAAATCTGGAAAGACTGAAATCTATGAAATTGTTCTTGGTATCTTCAAAAGGATGTCAAGAGTTGATTTGAAGAAAATGTATGAGATTGCTTGTACAAAAGAGATTGAAGATTTTGAAGAAGCAAGGATGTTAGTTGTGGAGTTGAAGGTCATGTTTGCTTTCTCAAAGACAAAGATTGAACTGAATGATAATGTGGAAGGAAAGGTTGTGTCATGGAGCACGTACAACAACAGAGTCTTCTCTGTTACTTTTGAACAAGGAAGAGTATGTTACTTTTTACTTGATAAGAGGTATGACTTTGAGCCAATCATGATCAGCAGCATTTTGGAGATAAAGGAAAAGAAGGGAAATCTCACCGATCTTGATATGGAGTTGGTGAATAAGTTGAAGGCACAGCTGATAGACATGAATGAGCATTACTTGGAGGATCAAATGATTGAACAGAGATCCAGAAAGGTAGCTGAATGGGGTATTGATCAAAATTTGAAGTATTTGGTCAAATTTGATGATGGATCTGAGCTATGTGAATCTGAGTGGATAAAGGTTTTGGAACAGGGTACAAGGGAAAACCTGAAGGAGATGTATGATTCAAGGTTCAGAGTGATTGATATTGCCATGGAAGAAAGTGCAAATACTGTGAAGGTTGAGAAAATGAAGGTTGCACTAGAATGCTTTTATTGGCTGTTTGAACCATTCAGACTCTTAGAAGTGTATAGCAAAAGGTGTGAAGTAGTCAAGGAATGGAGATGGTTTGAGAAAAGCAGGGTATATAGTCTTGTGGTGGATGATGGTGACAAAGAGTATTACATGGAAGAGTGTGATACTGATTTGATTGATGTTGGGAGGTTATAAGGAACGATGAATGCCAAGTTGACAACAAAAGGTGAACCCACAAAATCTGCAAGACTGCTGGTGGAGAAGATAAAGACCTACTTGAAAATCAGACTCACAAACTTAGCTCCTCATGTTTGAGAAGTTAAGTTAGGGGGAGATTGTTGAGTCTGAAAAATACCACTGCTGATACAAACTGCTGGAAGGTTACCACTGCTAGCTTTGGAATTACTACTGCTGAAGAGCTGATCTGAAGATACCACTGCTAGTATGTGTGTTAACACTGAAGACTACTCGTTACCACTGCCAGTACAATAGTTATCACTGCTGTTACAAATTACCACTGCTAGAACAGAATTACCACTGCTGTTGAAGATTACCACTGATTTTGTTTTACTACTGATGAAGAGATCAAGATAAGGAAAGGATTCTGTTGGAGAAGATATGGGATAGATACGATTATTTTGGAGATTATCTAGAATAGATTTACTTTCCTTATTGTAATCTGTAACTTGTATAAATAGCTGGTAGGTTTTCATTGTTTAAGGTACGAGTTCATAAGTTTTTGTTTAGAATTAGAAGCCTCAAGATCATTCTTGAATCCCTGCATAAGAGAAGTTGTGCACGTCTGTTTGAGCCTGTTCAAGCAGATTGGGGCTTTGGTTGTAATCATTAATCTTGTGATTCAATACACATTCTGCTGTTTTTCAATTCATTGTTTTAATTCAATCAAAGTGTTATTCCGCGAACTTCTTTGATTAAGTTTTCTGTTCTTGATATATTGATATATATTCGATCCTGTCAGACAGTCATTAAATAATCAATCGATTTAATTTGTAATTTTATATATAGTCCAATATAATTACAATTGGATATCTAATTATGATTATTGTAGGTTCTAATTGGAGTAGTCAATTTAAATTGGATTTGATGAGTTTTTCTATAATTCTATTAAGATAATAATTAAAGTTAATGCGATATTGTTTGGGTTTCTGATTAAACAAATAACCATATTGAAACATATATAGTCTTTTGATGTAGGGCCTTATAAGTATACTAACAATAGTAATATACGACATACATTATCGACATATAAAAACTTATATATACAAGTGTTATTCATATAAATTAACACAATAGTTCTTTTTTTTTAACGGCAATTTAACTCACCACACACGTTCCGAGGGTATCCGGATCCATACGGGCACCGACTAATCCCCCGCGCCCATGAGCCAACCCGAAGGCCAACCCATGGACTCGCCCCTGAACCGATCCGAAGACCTGTCAAGAGCTGGATACCGCAGAAGAGGTCTATAAAGCCTTTGGCCTTTTTTGCACCAAGCGGGGCTCGAACCGCGCCAACCTATCTTTCAAGGCAAGCGCACGGATGTTACCTACCACCGTAGGGCTAGACATTCGTTTTATCTGATTTTTTTAACAGCAAGCTAATAGCACCGAAGGGCACCCGATTAATCTTCATTGACCACAACCCAACCTAATTAAAGGTACCATGATGTGGCAGACCATGATTTGGATATCACCGCATGCTCAACAAGGTACGAACTTGGATAGTCAGAAATACCATCCACTGATCCTCTTAAGATGTCACCTACCATTAGGCTAGACATGCTTTAATATTTATCTAAGTAAACATATCAACAATATTGTTTTAGTAAGGTGACAAAATTACCCCAACCAAGTTCTTGGAATATACCATTTAATTCGAAAGAGAGAGTTCTTTGTCGGTCAAGTAGTATATATTTTTATTTTTCCTATTAAAAGAAAAAGACAAAAAAAAAAAAAAAAAAAAAAAAAAAAAAAAAAAGATTGATGGTGAAGCTAAATTATTGATGGTCACATACAACCCTTGTGTTTACAATGATTGCAACCCAGCTCCTTGGGTTTGTAACTTTGTATGCATTATTAAAAGTATAATATTGCATTCTAAAAAGTGTAGTGTGTAACACCCTATTTCAAGATTTTATGTTTCTTATTTTTCTATAAAGAAATCTCAAGATTTTATGTTGGTTACCATATTTCTTGGTTCTTAAATTCTTTGGACAATTGTTGGTGATTTCATTGATGGTGGTACTATGAAGAACGATTATTGGCTGAATTTCCCCTTTTTTTATAATTAAGGTGTACTATGAAGAACGATTATCGGCTGAATTTATTACTATTTAAGCAAAAGGATACATATATGACATAGTAAAATATATACCTTTAATGGTATCCTTTGAAGGGAAAATCTCATAGAATAGTAATCAAGTTTTAAGTTTGTTCTACTAAAGTCACTCATACTTTGAATTCACTCAACAATAGTAATCAAGTTTCAAAAGTGTTCCAATGTTATGTAATTTACCTACTACTACAAGTTACCAGGTTACCTCTTTTATTCTTAATTTAAATTCATTTAAAAACCTAATTAATTAATTTATAATCTAATTATTATCTCAAAATAAATTAGGCCATTAATTATTTAATTAACAATCTATTTATTTGAAATATAAGATATTTATAGACATGGCACGTGGGTTTAAATATTTGACTTTCATGAAAAAGTTAAAGATCCATCCTTAACCTGAATATTCAATGATATTATCATTAGGCCAAGATTACCATACACTTATCTGGTTTTGTGGTTTCACAGTTACGTCAGCTTTTCATTATCATACCCTTAAACAATCACCAACCTTTAAAATCCCGTAATACAACCTTTCATACCCTTTAATGAAACCTTTCATACCCGCCAATGAAACCAAGAGTGAAACCAATGGAAGTCGTACCATGGGAGGGTTGAGCCCGTTGAGTCTGCCAAGCCACCATGAAACCGATTGTGTGGGTACGCTTGGTCTTACTTGACTGGCCAAATAACTAAATATACCATTCTATAATAGTTGTTAATTTTTAGTATGTAACGAGAAAATGTACATCACGATAATTATAATTATTCCAAGAGTATAGTTAGAAGCAACACGACTTAATACGATGTAATTGCTTCTGTAATTGAGTTCACATTTGAACTTTCCTATATATATATATATATATATATATTATATTATTAGGTTCAAATGAGAAGTGATAAAAAACCATGAAGTAGAGAAGTGATCATAGCCTTCCATTTTTTGGAATAGGGAAGGGTATTTTGGTAATTATTCTAATTGTCCATGTATGAATCATTCATATTATTCATATATGAATCATTGTAGTGTAAAGATTCATATAATAATTCATATTTGAATCTTTGTTATATGAACCTTCTTTATATGAAGGTTTATATATGAAGTTTCATATATGAATCTTTGTGAATTGAAGATTTATATATGAATCTTTGTAATATTAAGTTTTGTTATATAAAGGTTGTTATATGAACATTCAGATATGAATTTCCATACTACAATGATTCATATATGAATAATTGGAATGATTCATATAAGAACAATTGGAATAATTACTAAAATACCCTTCCGCTATTCCACAAAACTTACGGTACTCCTTTAATAATCTGCTGCATCAATTAATTAATAACCCTTGATCAAATAAATGGAAGGCTATGATCACTTCTCTACTTCATAGTTTTTTTTATCATTTCTCATTTGAACCTCCCTCTCTCTCTCTCTCTCTCTCTCTATATATATATATATATATATATATAAACCAATATGGTAAACACAAATCATCACTACAAGAAAAATGACATTCAAAGAAGGTTTTCTTTTGTATTTAAAAGCTTAAAAAAAATTTAAAGGTTTTAGAGAAGCTTTTAATTCCGCCAACAACCTTCTCTATATAACGGTAGAAAAAGGTTTTAGGAAGGGTTTTAAGAGGGTTTTAGGGAGGAAAAACTTATATTTAGTTATACTTCTCACATTTGTCATGTAATTCCTTTTCTAAAAGTCACTTAATCCAATTATATTAAGGAATAAGCCAATTTATTCCTTTCTAAATTAACAACCATCAACATTAATTCATAAAGAAAACATGATCCAAACAAACGACTTAATCCACTTAGAATAGTTTGATAGCAACAAAAGCAGTCTTATAACAAGAGAAGTTGTTCCAATTAGGCCAATTTGGTTTATATTTTAATCACTAAGTAGTAAACAAACAAACATATATGATTGAGCAAACATGCATTAAAATACACAACGTCAAATTGATTGGTTTATTTAAGTCTTGAACTATACAAAGATCCCCAATATTCATGCTTTTAACGTTTCCATAAAAAGTAATCTTTTTATTTAGAAAAGAAAACTAGAATCATTGTGTCGAAGGCCTGCAACCTTCCCGTAGCGAAACTTGCATGTGATCTCTTTCATCAAACAAACCATCTTCATCAAAGTCGAGTCCCATGTCCGATTCAATCTCACCAAAGCCAAATCCCTTTGTTTCTGAACAATTAAACCTGAGGAGGTTTTGATAATCTTCTTTCGCATCGATATTCCATTCATTATTATTCTTCATATTTCCAATAACGTCAATTTGTTCTGTTGAATCTATAGCCTCGCTTAATAGAAAGTAGTTTATGTCTATCAATTCATCACCTTGGAGCCCTAATCCATCCCATCCCAACTTCTCACTAATATCATCAAAATCAAATCCCTTTGTTTCTAAACAACTAAATCTTTGGATGTTTTGATCATCTTCTCTCACATCTATGTCCCATTCACTATTATTCTTCATATTTTCAATACTGTCAATTTGTTCTGTTGAATCCGTAACATCGCTCTCTAAAAAGTAGTTTATGTCGATTAATTCATCATCTTGGATCCCAAATCCGTCCCATCCCAACCCCTCACTCATATCCTTGGTATCACAAACTAGCTTTTCTTTGATACTTTTTGTGACAGAAATTGAACAATCCCCCACATTATGATGAGCGATTTGATTGTCCACTGTTGTCGGTGGAGCTGATATATTGGTCGTAAATTGTGGGGTTAATTTACTATTCTTAACAACTTTGTTCTTGTTATACTTCTTTGCAATGCATCGGCTTACTCGACCAACTCTTGGTTTCTTTTGATTGACTAGCGTGGCTATATCGATTGATGCTTGTGTCTTGTCACTTTTGTTGGTTATAAAACGGTAAATTTGACGACTTAAATGAGAATTCCAATAATTCTTGATTTCGTTATCTGTTCGCCCCGGTAAATAACTTGCTATGGTAGACCACCTATAGAACAAGTTCAAGAAACCAATCTAGTAAAAATACAAATATGCACATGTACAATAAAAGTTTTGTATTACATGTGTATATAATATCAAAATAAATAAAGATATCATAGTGTGCTTTAGAAAGATTAATATAGAGATAAATGAACCCTAATTGGTTAGCTAATAGATTTCGCTTGAAATTCTTTCACCAAAATTCATATATAATGTTGGGATTCGCATTCTTATAAAAAAAATTGTTTTTGAACTTACTCCTATGTATGTGTGTGCAAAGAGCTCTTCATATAGTGTTTGTTGTTTTCACATTGATAACGAATTAAACTATATACAACCTCTTAAGCGTTTTTTAGTGCCAACCCAATTTTTTTATATATAGGGCCGCGTTCAAATGGAAACTCTTTCATTGCGAACGCCGAGAACAATCAAAAGTGCGTCACGTGTCATATTTAGTATTATGTTATGTGGCACGCTCTGGTTTGTCTTCACGTTCATAATGAAATTTTTGTTTGCAGCCGAACTTTCATCTCTCTCTCTCTCTCTCTCTCTCTTTATATATATATATATATATAGAGAGAGAGAGAGAGAGAGAGAATGAAAGTTCGGCTGCAAAAAAATTTTGTCGATGAGAACGCTAATTATATATATATATATATATATACGAGAACGCTAATTAACTATTTACGAGAACGTGATGAGTTTTGTCGATGTACAAAATCACATATGATTCACGTACAAAAATCATATATATTTAACGTACAAAATTATACATTATTAACGTAAAAAACCACATATGATTCACGTACAAAATGACATATAATTCAAGCGACTTTACCTGTGTCTTAAAGTCGTGTCTAAAGTTGCCAAAGTCTCGTTTTTTTGTTAGTAAAAAATCATGTGTGATTTTGTACACGGGCGAAGCTCCTCACACTCTCGTAAATACCTAGCGTTCTCGTTTTAACCTCTCTCTCTCTCTCTCTCTCTCTCTCTCTCTCTCTCTCTCTCTCATTTGACCGGAAAGTTCAAATGTGAACTCAATTTTGGTTGTGAACATGAGGACGAATCTCAGCCAATCATCCAGTCAATAAAGGCGGCTTTGACCGGGTCCCCCCCTTTAATAATTTCCACCCTCCCATGAATCGCGTCAATCCTCCGTGATCGCGTCCACCGTAACCGAAGATGTGTGGTTGACGTTCATCCTCACGTTTACAACCAAAATTGAGTTCACATTTGAACCTGACCCTATCTATATATATAGGCGTGGGATCATGTGAGAAGTTGAGGTAACGGTGAGAAGCATGAGAGGTGGATCTTAACCGTTGACCACTTTTAATCTCACTCCCTCCCATGAATTGCGTTTTAGAAGGAAATTAATCTGATGCAGCTTATCTGTGTGCATCTCATCCTAATGTGCGTAAATTAAATATAACATTTCTTACCCGAACCCAACTATTTATATATATATAATATATATAAAGAGAGAGAGGGAGAGAGAGGGAGGTTCAAGGAAAAACATCATAAAAACATAAACCATGGAATAGTCTCGTAGCTCTCCATCTGGACGGTATGCACTTCTGCATACCGGTAACCTAACCTCTTTTTGGGTTTTTATGCACAAATGCATTATGCAATATACACATTACAAAATTAGCCCTATGCACAAGTGCATACGGTCTAGAAGAAAGGCTACAAGGGTGTTTATCGATTTTCCGTTTATTTAAGGTTTTCCTTAAACCTGACCCGTATATATATATAGACATGCATACATACATACTTGGTCAATTAAGATTGAATGAACCAACCTGTTTCCAAAAGTTGTATGCAACTTGACGATCATTTCTTCTTCTTGTTGAGTGATATTTCCTCTCTTCAAGTCTTCTCTCAAGTAATTGATCCATCGCAGCCTACAACTTTTCCCACACCTCAACAATCCTTTCAAATGTTCCACCACCACACACATATAAATCCATTAATTAATGTATATAATATATCCATTATAGATTTAAAATTATAATATATCCACATCTGAACCTAACCCTATGTGAAATACATTATATATGTTAACTAAAGATGTATATATATACCTGCATTTTTGGGTAAGGATTTCCATGAACCTTCTCCATGAGCTTGAATGTATTTAATCAATGTTTCATCTTCTTGGGATGTCCATCTTCCTCTCTTAAGCCCTACCTTTTGGCAACAAGGCGCTCTTCCCATTGTCTACTGCTGCTGCTGCTATTCCAAGCAGACGATTAACAATGTATATACAGCTGGCCAGCTTGGTGCATTAAATTTATAAGATATAGAGAGAGAAGGCAGCTTAAAGTCATGTCAGAAGTATATTATGATGACATCTTTCAACACTAATAAATGAATTTTATAACGAGTTGTAAGATGTCGACCCCATGTAATGATTTTTTTCTACCTTTCTTTGATGTAACACTTAGGGTGCGTTTGATATGCAGGATTCCTTGGGAATCTGAAGGAATTGAAATCCAATTCCTAAGGATTCCTGCGTTTGGTAAGATTTAGAGAAGGGAATTGGAATTGGAGGAAGGAATTAAAATCCCTCATATGAAGGATTTTTGAAATCCTTGGGTACATGAAAGGATTTTAAAATCCCTTGACATGGGATTTGCCAAAATACCAGATTACCCTTAAATTAGATACCCAAACTTACTACTTTGCTTCAACCCATCGCCGATCGCCGTTACCGCTTCGACCCACCGCCGATCGCCGCCGATCGCCACCACCGCTTCGACCGACCGCCGCCACCCGCCGCCACCGCTTCGACCCACCGCCGACCGCCGCCACCCCTTCGACCCACCGCTACCGCTTCGACATAAGAACAAAAGGAGGGTAATTCTGTCAATTTGCATATCTAAATTCCAATTCCATCGGACATTTCTGCCAACTAAACAGATTATGGAATTGGATTATAATTCTATTTCCTGCCAACCAAACAGATTATGGAATTAGATTCCAATTCCTTCAGGATTCCAATTCCTTCAAAAAGATTCCAGCAAACCAAACGCGACCTTAATTAGAGCATTCACAACGTGGTTTTCCGGAGGTTTTTGAAAAGCAAAAACCTTTCTTTGAGGTTTTCACATAATGTGAAGGTTTTTGGTAACATTTTGCGTTATAGGTCTTAACTGCACGACCTGTTTTTTCATAAGTTTTTCGTATTTAATCACTTTAACACTATAAAAGTTTGGTATTAGTCGGATTTTTTTATTAATCACTTTTATTTTTTAATATATGTACAATTTTCATATTAAACTTTTTATTCTATATTAATAAAACTATTAAATTAATTATATATTTTATATATTAATGCAATAGTATTTATGAGTATAAATAAATATGTATTTATATTAATTTTAATATATTTATTTTTATATAAATAAAATATAAATGATATAAGGTTAACATTAAAAAGTTCGAAAAAACTTGAATGAGAAGTTTCACATAGTAGAGGTATCTAGAGGTTTTTAGATTGTTGAGTTGGCAATAATATGTAAAAAGAAAGCTGTGAAAAAAGCTTGCTGCAAAACCACAATACTGTGAATATTAATAAATGGATTATATTACGAAGTATTTGGTTTGCAGGATTTCTTGAAAACATAAAGGAATTGAAATTCAATTCTTAAGGATTTTTGTGTTTGGTTTATTTTAAGGGCAAATTGCCGAAAAATGTAACATAAATGTCCAAAAATTCCAATCAGCGTAACGTATATTTTTTTTTTGCCGAGAAAGGACTATACATTTGATTTTGTCAAAAAAAGGGGGAAGAGTAACCGGTAACTTGTACAACCGGGGTTATGTTCCCCATTTTTTGACAAAATCAAATGTATAGTCTTTTCTCGGCAAAAAAATGTACGTTCCTCTGATTGGATTTTTTAGACATTTACGTTACCTTTTTCGGCAATTTGCCCTAGATTCTATTAGTTTATTTTAAGGTTTCTTTGCTTATTGTTGGAATATAATAAAAATTAGTACCCTTTCAAGGTAATCATGTTTAAGGTGCTAATGGCGCATAACTTGGTTGGTAATGGGTGGGGTATAGTTTGTCCAAAATCGAATTCGGTCTCGGGTTCGAGCCCGAGGCACTCCCATAGCGACAATCGTCGAGGGGGGATGGGTTGGTGACGATGGTGGTGACGGTGGGTGGTGGTGGTGGCAGTAGGTGGCGGTCAACTCCGGTCAACGCCAATCAAAGGTGTGATGGTGCTGACTGGACTACCACTTGGACAGACACGTCAGCTGGTTACCTGTTTGCTAAGCAACCATCAAGTTAAATTATGTCACATTCCCTTTTTTTGACAAAAGCAAATGCATAGTCATTTCTCGGCAAAAAAAATGTACGTTCCCCTGATTGAATTTTTTTGACATTTATGTTACCTTTTTCGGCAATTTGATGGTGCTGACTGGATTGCCACTTGGACAGACACGTCAGCAGGTTCCCTGCTGACAAAGGAACCATCAAGTTAATCAGGTCACATTCCTTTTTTTTTGACAAAATCAAATGCATAGTCCTTTCTCGGCAAAAAAAAATGTACGTTCGATTTAGGGTGAGCATCGGAACCGGTTACCCGCCTTTAGAACCGGAACCGCCTTGGAACCGCCGGTTCCTAAAATACGGAACCGATCGGGACCGGTTCCGGTTCCGGTTCTTATTTTTTTGGACCGCTAATCGCCGGATACCCGCCGGAACCAGTTCAGTTATGTTTTAATAAAAATAATTTTATATGTTCCTTATCTTTAATTAAATAAAAATTGAAATTATTTTTTTGTTTTTTTACAAATGCATACTTACACATATAAACTTATGACCACTTTCTTCATTCAATTTATCTATCCTCTTTTTTCAATATTTTTTATATCATATTTATCATTTCAAGTTATGTTTTTTATTTTCTTTTCATTTCAAAAAATGTTTGTAATTCTTTATATAAATATTAGTTTTTAGTTTATCGGATAAATTTTCATCGTTTGTAGTATTTGTTTCGTTATGTTAGGACTATATAATAACTTATAATTACTTTTTATGCATAAAACGAAAAAATATATATAAAAGAATTTAGAAACCAGGTACCCGGTTTCGGAACCGGAACCGGCGGTTCCGGGACCGGTTCCCAAATATAAAGAACCGGTGCAACCGGTTCCGGTTCCTTCATCCTAGGAACCGCCGGTTCCGGTTCCATGAATTTTAGGCGGGTACCCGCTTTTGCTTACCCCTAGTTCCATTGATTGAATTTTTTTGACATTTATATTATTTTTTTTGGCAATTTACCCTTATTTTATTTAAGGTAATTGGAATATTGACAACGAGGAAATCTAAATTCTGTCAAAACATAACCATGTTAACCAATGGTTTTTAAGAGTAGTCATCCAATTTTATTTTGTTCTAAAGGGTTAATTTCATATATATCATTATTTATTTAATGAGAAATTATATTTGTGAATTCGACTTAATTAAGAAAGGTTATAATAGTATTTTGATTTTTATTATTACTAAGTCGGATTAAAAATACTTAAAATTAACAAAAATTATTATTTCAATAAATACGATAATTTCATATGTTATAAAATGGTATATCTAATATTTATAGATTAGGTCAGGTAATATAATATTTTCATTTTTAGTAAAGATATACGAAATTGATTTGGGTACGTAACCTATTTTATAAAAAGAACATATATAACCACAATACGTAAAGTATAACTGCAAATTACGATTTACTTTCCATTTGTCAAGACCTAAATGCACAACAAACCATCCTTAAACAAGTCTCATAATCTCAATTAAACCACAACTTACTTTTTTTATTTTGAATTTTTGATCTTGGCTAGAGGTGTAATCGAGTCGAGATGGCTCGCGAGTTACTCAGGATCAACTTGAAAAGTAACCAGAATTCGCTCGATGTGAATCGAGTCGAGCTCGAGCTACTCGAGTAGGGTTTCAAGCTAGTTCGAGTTACAAAATACTCAACTCGTCAGGTTCGCAAGCCTTATCGAGCTTGTAGTATATTACTCATTTTATCCTTTTATGCATAAACAAGTTATATTAGTATACAAAGTGAGAAAAAACTCATAAACCTATAAAAACTTGAATATTAGTTTTATGTTGCAATTGCTTTTTCTGTTCATGAAAGTAGGTCTTAATAATTAATACCTCACAATCACAAATGAGTCAAATGGAGCTTGGAAATGTCGATATATACCTGCTATGAGCTCGAACTTGAAATTATGGGCTAGACAAGTTTGGGTCGAGTTTCGAGCTTCGAGTTTAAAATTCGAGTCGAGCTCAAACCTAGTACAGTATCGGCTCTACTCGATTCGATGACACCTCTAATCTTGGTACCTCTCTCCCTGAACCCATATTTTGTCTTTTTGTATATTGGTAAACTTTTTTTTTTTTGGTATAAGAGCTATTTTATCAAAAGTTGACTTTAAAATGAAATGCCTTTTTTCAAAAAAATAATTAAGTTTTATATTTTTCACTTTTTTATAAATAAATATTGATATTGACATATTCTATTATATCAATATTTGTAACTACAAAATTTCAAAATTTTCATCAAGCTTTTCTAATATCTAATTCTTATTACCTTAGTTTTCTATTATTTCTTTCTTTTAGATTTATTTCTATAAATAATTACTAAAAAATGGCTTTGAAAAATTAACATTTCTTTAAAATATTAAAATTTGCTTGATGGGAGAGAGACTGCTGCTGATACGTGGCTTTCTTTTTCTACATGTGTCAATATTAAGGAATGTTTGCTATTTTCTAAGATGTTTATTCTTTATTACACGTGTCAATAAGTAATGTTTACGATGATGCGTGGCTTTCTTTTTCCAATTGATTTTTACAACCAATATCTTTAATTCAAAACAATAACTTAAAACATATGTATATATGGGTTCCTACAAAATACAAAAACGGAGATTTTAGGTAAATTTAGTCTCTAACGGTTTTTTGAAAACTTTTTTAGAAAATAAAGAACACAAAAGATAGAATTTATCTCCAAATTTGCAAATATCCTCAAAAGTAATCTTAGAAAAGAGAAATTATTTTTATTATTGCCGATTAAAAAAATGCATAGTTGTTGGATCTCAAACATGGTGTAATGATATTGATTATAACTCAATCTAACTCAAATAAACAATTAATAACCAGGAAGACTAAATAGATGAGTAGAATGAGTAGATGATCTACTAAACAGTTTATAATGGAATATATAAATTGTAGATATTTAGAAACATCAAGAACACACACTAACTACGTTTAATATGAAGAAGATGAAATGAGAGAATTGTTTCAAATGTATTTCTATTGAAACTTGACAATTACAAATTAGGAAGCACACAGATTACAAAGGGATACACGGCTATATACACTAATAAGAAATCTTAACTAACTCCTTAAGATCTTGACACGTGGCTCAATCCCAAACGTTGAAAGGAAGTCGGTGAAGTAAGAGCACGTGAAAAACACGTGTAAATAACCGTCATTTGAATCTGGTTGAAACAGATTTCTCACAGAGGTAGTATTCTACAAACCCTCTGTGAGACTTATCAGAGGCTCTGTTGCTCTTGGCTTGTATGCTCAGGTGACTTTTGTCACTGATCCTCTGTGAAGATTATCTTCTGTCAGATTAATCTTGCATCTTTTTCTATACTTCTATTATATGTACTTCTGGAGCTAACAATAGTCTTTGCAATAACAAAAAAAAAAAAATATATTATTTTTAAAGTTTTTTACTTTTTGATTCTCTAATTTAAACTTTTTTTTAGAAAAACTATTTAAAGATGTTCTAAGGCTGTGCGTACCCCTGCCGCCAGCATGCAGCGGGTTGCAGACGGCTTCAGCAGGTTAGCCCACCGGCTTCCTCACTTTGGGCGGGTATGGCGAAATCAACGGCTTCAGCGGGCTTTAGGCTTCAGCGGGTTGGGGAAGCCGTTCTTTTTATGTGTGTTGTGTGTGTGTTGTGTGTGAAAGGGTTGAGAGGGTTGGGGTACGGGTTGTAGAGCGTTGCAGAGGGTTATGAGAGGGTTGGAGAAAAACTGATGTGTCAGCTGACGTGGTTTGTTAGGTTGAAAGGATTGGGTTACTGATAATCTAAAGAGCCATATACTATCGAACTAGGTGCATAAAATGATAATATTATTTTAGTGATGTTATCAACTTTTTTTTTAAAGAATGATGTTATCAACTTATTCATAGCTATGGCCCCTATGGGGTTATCTTGCCTAATGATCTTTTTAGAGATTCGATTTAGAAATTAAAGTACGCTCCAATAATTATGGGAAAATCACAATCTTGTAAAATGAATGATAAAAAAGTTAAATTATAAAAAGCATTATTCCTTGTATTAATTTACAAAATAAATAAATAGTTAATAAATAATAAAATTACAATTTAACCCCTTAAACATATAATATCTACTTACTTTATACTTTTTAATTTTTTATATTTTTATATCAATTTACAATGTAAAAAAAATAGTAAATGAATAGTGAAGTTACAATTTAACCCCTTAGAATTACAATATTTACTTACCTTATAATTTTTAGTTTTCTATATTTTATTTGATGTTTTAGCCATATATCGTATATTCACAACATATGTTAAAAAAATATGTTTTAAATTTAACAAAGTACGTCATTATAATCGTGTGGTTGATACCTTCGAAATGAGCCTAATATTGAATATTTTTGATCTAATTATTTTATTATATACCATATATAGTACGCTTATATATGTATTCAAAAATAGTTGAGGGGCTAAAAACTTCATTTCATCAAAGTGTTCATAAAGGAAATGAATAGTTGAAATGAATTATTTTTTTCTTTTGATGTAACCTACCCAAAGAAAAGGAAAAGTGAAAGTATTTTTTTCCCTTCTTCATGGCAAGCTTTCAACAAAACAAGAAAAAGGAAAAGGAAGTCGCTTTTGTTTTTTATTTCTACAAATTGAAGAGCACAAACACACTCGACTTCGGGTGTGTGTGTGTGTGTGTGTGTGTGTTTTGTTTTTCTCTTTTAGTTGATTGCAAATGATACATAGAGAGATGAAGAAAGTATCGCTAAATACGTGACTGGTTTTGGGGTGTGCACCTGATAAATAGATTCTTGCTATTTGAATCTTCTTGATCATTAGAAGGTTTTCTAACCCTCATGCTTTCAATCATGTTTATCTTATTTGTTGATTGCATCTAATTGTTTACTATGAATCTCACTAAATTCGTAAAAGAGAGAAAGAGAGAGAGAGAGAGAGTTATGAGAGATAATTATCACACACTTTATAAAAAATGATGGAAACCATGTTCATGTGTCCCATAGTATATATGAAGGCATCGGATTGAAAGGAATTTGGTAAGGGCGTAAATATGTTTACATTCATTTCTTTCAGGGGTCTTGATCTTTTGGTAAGAAGCAAATATGTCTCCTACAAGCTGCAACCACTAATATTAGTTTGCTTAACTATTTTTGAAACTATGGTTGGCTAAAGAAAAGATGTACTTTTGGTCATTCTCAGAGGAATGACAAAATAAATCATGTAGTATTATGTACGTAATGTAGTCTTCAAATCATTTAGATTTTTGGTAAACTAAAATTGTCTACTTTGAAAAGCCACCTTATCTATAATATTATATGTAAATCGGATTACTAAGAATGTGATTGTTTGAATATCACGCGACACAATGCGTGGACTTGACACATCATGTTATAAATCAACTTTTAAAATCTATTTATTTTTATTGAATAGTTAATTTACTGAATTGATGATGAAATGAGTGGATATTTTTTACCCTTCCAATTATTATGGGCGTGTTTAGTTGTGGAAAAATTTTCCATGGAAAATGAAAATTTAGAAAACTTGTTTAGTTGATTCAATTTAGAAAATTTTTTCCAAGAAAACAAAATTTTCATTTTCAAAATTTACACTTGAATTAGAAAACTACTTTTTATAGTTTTCCAATTCTCATTTTCATTTTCCATTTTCATTTTCCATTTTCAATTGCCGTCCCCTTCTCGTCTCCGGCCACCGCCACCGCCGCCGGCCACTGCCACTACCGCCGCCGCCATCGCCGCTCGCCGCCACCGCCGTCGTCATGCTACCGTCGCCGCCATCGCCGCCTCAACCACCCTCTCACTACCGCCCCACCGCCGCCACCACCATCGCCACCGTCGCCACCGCCACCATTGCCGCCAGGGCCACCGCCACCAAGGCCCCCGAGGCCACCGCCATCGCCGCCGAGGCCACCGCCGTCGCCGCCGAGACCCCCGAGGCCACCGCCATCGCCGCCGAGGCCACCGCCACCACCGCCGCCTCCGCCTTGGCCACCGTCACCACCACCGTCGCCGTTGCAATATTTGGAAAAATGGAAAATGAAAAGTGATGAAAAATGCACAACTAAACGAGTTTTCTAATTTTTTAAAAATGGAAAATGAAAACTCAATGATTTCAAGTAAACAAGTTTCCAAAATTTTCCTAGAAAACTGAAAATGAAAAATCAACTCCATTTTCTGTTTTCATTTTCTTGGAAAACAAAAACAGTCTTCCACAACTAAACACAACCTATGTTTTTCGGTTTTTAAGAATGTATTTAACAAACTAACTAATAAATAAAGTGTATAAAATGATAAAAGAATATTTTGAATAAATAATTAATTATAAATAATTTATAATATAAATAAAATAAAATTTGCATTATGTAACTAAAATAAATTTTAAATAATATAATATTTTAGTTAATATAAAAAATAATAAGTAAACTAAATATTATAATACATTGATTGAAAATAAAAATTTAACTATTATATACATATATCTATTGTATAAATTTAAATTTTCTTAAAATAAATTTTAGAAAAAATCCGTATTAATTTATAATATATATTACTATTATAAATAATAAAAATAAAAAATAAAATTGATCAACTACACATGTTTTAAATAATTAATAGTTAAAAAAATACAATTAATAAATAGATTAAAAAATTTTATTAAGATATTTAAGCATATTTTAATTATCCATGAAAAAATATATGATTTTAAGTCCACGTAACCTACATAAACATTTTAAAAATTCTCATATTATTTGACAACAAAACATATTAAACAATAAGTGATATGATTAATAACATTTAAAAATAGTTAGTATATAATGTATGAATACATTAAATATTTGCTTTATAATTGATTTTAATTACGATAAATTAAAATTTATTAATATAAATAATAAATATAGTGTTTTAACCGAGTTCGAGCCTTTCCGTGCGCATGTCTGTGAATATTTAAGAGTTGTCATGTTTAGCTCTCAAAATTACCGGGAATTAGTCGGGCTTTGGCCCAGACACCCTTCCAAAAAAAATTAATTACTAAAAATTAACATTAATAAGAGGCATAGTTGATAAAAGTCATAAAAAGTTCCTTAAACACTGCTAAAAGTAATGTTTCAATAAATTAACATGTTAATGACTTCATCTAAACATTTACATAAATTAAAAGTTGTGTTTGGTGATTAGCTTTAACTTACAACTTGGATTGATAAATAAATTTATTGGAATTCAGATTTATTCAAGGGGTGTACAGGTTGAATAATTTCATAATTTATTAAATATGCATTAAGAAGTAGTTGTGTTCTTTTAATACAGTGGACTCATGAATCATGATGCAAGTCTACAGTAGACCTTCTAGCGAGACTACAACTTTTCATTAGTAACTTAAATTAAAATAATTATTTTTTCGAGATCCTGTCAAACAAGTACCAAAGAATCATTTTTTTCTTCTATTTTAATATACAAAAACGAACTTATATATAGAGAGAGAAGAGTTTTAATGAGAACCTAATTTTGGTTATAAATATGAGAACCATTTAAGTTAGTTTTCAATATTTAAAGGATCTAACTCCGTTAAATACAAAAATCAGGTGCGTTAAATGGACCTTAAATGGTCAAACTTGATTTTTTTTGTGCTAGGTCCGTTTTTAACGGACTTGTATGAGTATGAGGTGCTAAATAGCAGATAGCATGGTTAGGAGACCAATAAGGGTGGGGCTTTGAACACTAGCGCCAATTTCCAATATATATATATATATATATATAGGGGTGGGTTCAAATGTGAACCACTTTTTGGTTGTGAACGTGAGGACAACCGAGAACGCGACACGTGGCGGATGACTAGGCGCCACATTAGATCCACGGCGGATGACTAGGCGCAATTCATGGGAGGGCATTGAATTAAAGGAGGGGACCACACTCAAAGCCGCCACGTGTCGCGCTCTCGGTTGTCCTCACGTTCACAACCAAAAAGTGGTTCACATTTGAACTTTCCTCTATATATATATATATAGGGTTAGGTTCAAATGTGAACTTAATTTTGGTTGTAAACGTAAGAAACACTAAAATCGCACCACCTGACAATATTCAATATGAATATCATGCATTATTCAAAGTGAATACAAGTCCCTAAGCTTTATTCATTTTGAATAATGCATAATATTTATAGTGAATATTGACACTAGACGTGATTTTAATAGTTTTCACGTTTACAATAAAAAATGAGTTTATATAAATCTTCCTTTATATATAGCGGGATAAATGAATGATTTAAATAAAAGTTTATAGGAATTGTAACCTTTTATGGGTTGTATAATAACCGTAACCTATGTATATACTCTGAAAAGTAAGTCATAAAGGTAGGACCTCCTACTCACGGATGAAAATTTTAAGTGCTGAATAGTAACTTTGGGTACCAGTCCTTGGACATATTTATATGTAGACCATGTGGCCAAAACCTGGACACGTCCTCTCTATTTGTGATGCATTAATGGTGTGATTAAAAACAATATAATGTATACACACATGTATAAAAAATGCAAACTCAACAAAGATAAGAGAAGAGAAAATGGAATTTAGACGTTAAGTCGAATTCTTAAATATTTAAATTGCCTAAATTAAGAGGGAGAAGCAATAGGATCGGACTAAGGTTGTGTTTAGTAAAAATAAGCTAAGATTATAAAATAGTGCATCTAAATATGTACCAATAAGCTAGCTTATTGAAACACTAGTTACAGTAATGTTTCAGAAGTTTTTTATAGTTTTTTCCAATTATATTTTTATTAAAATTAGTTGTTATACCTCCAAAATACCATTTTTGGTAATTTATTTATAAACAAGCTTATCAGTTACTATCTAACTTATTATTTAACAGCTAATTTATCAGCTATCAACTAATTGGCTAAACAAAGCCTAAAAATCTCATGTTGATGCTACATCCTACCTACTAACATTATTGTCTATCAGAAATTTTACCATTCAAAACACAATCTCCAACAACGTCCTCTTTATGAAAAAGGTACATATAAGGATAACAGTGATTATTTTGTCGCTTGAATATACATGTGTTTCATATGATATTTAATTTTAGAGTAAACTTCAATTTTGGTCCCTAAAATTTAGTGATTTTCTTGAAAGTGGAACATAAACTTCAATTAGTCAAAATGTCGTCCCTTGTAAACATGTTCTTGTAGGAGGTAGGAGTTAATAGGAATTCCTTGCAAGTTATTGTGGCTACTAATTCGAACACGACAATGAATAGTTTAGATATGGTACCTAAAGCATGAGGAGACACTATGGCTATGTATGGCAAACTAGTTGATAAGCTAGCTAGTGGCAAATAAGCTAGCTTATGGGTATGCAAGAGTAGCTTATGGATATGTAAAATGACCAAAAGGGGTATCTTAGGGTATATAATAATTAATATTAATAAGGGTATAATTGAAAAAACCTACAAAAAGCTTCCAAAACGATACTCAAAGTAGCATTTCAATAAGCTAACTTATGACTCATCCAAACATGGACTAAAAAAGGTTTATTGGCAGGAACCTATGGGCCCATGGTAGTATGGTACACATATTGTTATACCTCATAAGCAAGCACCGATAAAGACATCATGTCCTTTCTTGGAATCGAACCCGGGTGGGCACACCCAGGGGCCAGGGCAAGGCATTTGCGGAAGGAGGTCAGGTGGCCACTAGGCCAAGGCCTAGTGGTTAACATGGACTAACTTATAAGCCAACTTATTTTTGCCAAAACATAGCCTACATATGCTTAGCACATGGAACCTAAAACTTGTTGCACACAATACCGTTTTTATTGGATTATAATAAGAGATAAATGTATCCTTAGTTGGTTTATGTTATTATTTTCATGTCGATTTCAATATTCTTTTAATTTTGAAGTTGTATGCCGACTAAGAAAAAAAAAGACGTGTTTTTTGTAACTTAGCGGTTGGCTAAGTTTTGTGATGTTATTTTTCAACTTTTCAGTTGTTCTAGAATATCAACTTTTCAGTTCTTTTTAAATTGTCAAGGATATAATCCAGGCAAAGTCCAGACGAAACTTTAAAAAAAAATTATTTCTTATGAATAGGAATATCATTATCAGTATTTTTTCTTGAGTTTCTTAAAAGACGACAAGAATTTAATTGGTAGGTAGCATTTTGGTGCAAACCTCATATCATTTTTTGAATACATTTTCTTGAGTTCTTTAAAAGAAGACAAATATCTAATTTTTTTTTTTTTGAAAGTGGAAGGAGAACACAAAGGAAGGAGTTTCGGTAATGCCATCACCCCACAAGCGAACTCAAAATATCTATTTGGTAGGTAGCATTTTGGAGCAATCCTTGTATGATTGGAGTACATTTTCTTGAGTTTCTTAAAAGAAGACAAGAATCTAATTGGTTGGTAGCATTTTGGTGCAAACCTCATCATTATTTGAATACACTTTCTTGAGTTCTTTAAAAGAACACAAAATATCTAATTGGTAGGTAGCATTTTGGTGCAAAGATTGGATCTTATATTGAAGTAGAAGCCTTAAGTGGTTGACCCTTTGTATTAAACCTCATGTTATGGACAAGAATCTAATTGGTGTGGATAGAAGCAACACAAAGGGGTGACAATGGCAGGATAAGTGGAATGGAAGGGAAAAGAAACCCTCTAAAAATGCATATGAAAAAGAAAAGAGAAGACAACTCTTATGGATGCATATGAAGATAAAAGGAAAAAAGATGCGATTATCTATAATTTTTTAAGGACATTTTTACACGGTTTTTACTTAGCAACGGTGTAAAAAGATTATAGTTTTTAAGGGATTCTATATAAAAACCTTGTAAAAAAGTCATCGCGCGGTTTTGGTTAAGAAACCATGTAAAACGTCTAGACCTTTTTACATGGTTTTTGTATACATGTCGCCATATACACAAGTATGTATGTGTGTATCTTATCAGTCGATACACTTGACACATAAACGAAATGATCAAAACAATAACACAATACAAACAAGAATCAAAGATGGACAACCAAATAAAATGGGGTACAAAAGCTTGTATGAATTGCTTTCAATGTGCTCAGCCACGTCAAAATCACCTGCAAAAAACAAATATATTTATTAACAATGTTTTTTTTTATTTTTGTTGCCAAATATGATGGCTTTTCTCGCATCCATCCATATTGCCATAAATTGCCTAGACAACAAAGCCATCGTTTTAACGTTCACCTCTATGTGGGCCATAGCTACAACCCGCTTTGATCGTTTCCTTCACGTCCTTTATGGTAGCATGATTGTAGAAAACAAAGTGTGAGAAAATATCATCGATGCAATTAAGCACGAGGTGGGTCTCCTTTAGGCATGGTCCGTTGCAGTATCCATCAGCGTATTCAAGTGGCACGTGTAGTTGACCGCTCTCCGTCAGCCTATAAGACTCTTCACAGCTGCTATAAATCTGCCATGGAAAGTATATGCTTGATTCAGGCTCTTCATCAGAATAGAATGCAATTATTGCTTTTGAAGTCCTACCTAACACCCTTTAAATTCCTAATTTTTACATGTCTTTTTCCAACAATAAAAACACCACCAACTTTTCCATAAAGATCAATTTAGTTATCAGTTATGCTATTACAACGGTCAAAATACAAAATAATAGTCAGGACTCAAATTTAAGCTAGCAGTTATCACGGTGGTATAGCGGTCCAAAAATAGCAATAATGTAATATTTCTTAGAATTATAATATATATATATATAGGGTTGTAATCAAATGAGAACTCGGTAGTTTGTGAGAACTGTGAGAACCAATATGGACCACTACATACATACATATACATATTGTGTGTGTGTGTGTGTGTGTTGTGCATGTGTGCATACATAACTTAACATAATATATGTATTCACTAAAATAAAATAAGGGCCCAAATCAAAATAAAAGCTTAAAAAAGGACAAAAATGTAAGCATTAGATCAAAAAGAGCCCAACCGAGAATATCGGTATTGTGGACCGTTATTAATATCAGTGAAATAGTGCTAAATTGCACCACTCTTGGTTTTAAAAAGCGGGATGCGCTCTGATGCGTTGAGTCCTGGGATCCGATGAGTGATGCGCTCGCATCACAAACCCAATGCACCCAATTTTCACAAAAAAAATATTTTTAAACTAATTTTATACCTTGTAAATACTTATATATCAAAAAATACTTCAATTAATACCAAAAGTAGTTTAACAGTAATTCATAAATGTTGAATAACATAATAGACAAGTACACTTAGAAAAATAAAAACAACCAAAAGACAAATCAAACAATAGCCCCCACTTCCCTTTCCCCCTACTAAGTTCTCCAAACTTTCATACTGCCAACATAGCCCAACTAAAAAAGTTAGTGTCAGATTGCCAACATAGCCCAACTAAAAGCAAGGCCCATTCCAGCAATTAGACTTAATAAACCAACATAGCCCAACTAAAAGACCCAAAAAAAGTGATGATATAGGGTCAGGACATTGATTTGAAATAACGGTTATCGCGATGATATAGTGGCAAAATAAAATATGCTCATCAAATATATACAAATATATATACAACTTAAAATATTGTATGCCTAATACATACAATTCAAACCACACAAACAACATAGCCTGGTACAGCCAACAGTCGAGACTGGAGTAGGAATCAATGGGCTAAGAGTCGAAAGTTGACAGTGAGTTTGAATCGAGAGTTTAGACTTTAGAGTCAAGACTAGAACTTTGAAGATGGAAACGATGAGGGTCATCGTTTCCATCTTCAAAGTTCTAGTCTTAGTTGTTTCTTTTCTTTCAATCAATTTGTTTAATATGGGCTTGTATATGGCCCTCATATAGCGTGGATAAAGCTTTGGTACGGTGGCTCCCTGTAATACCAGTAATAGCAAGAATTCTTTCCTTACCCTAGTTCACAAGTGAAAGACTTTCCATGAGATACCTAATTCGATTGCTAGGATTTGAATTTTTCATTTTCCCAAGATTTCTCGCTTAATATCGCATCCCCTTTGAGGGAATCCTTAGAGCTCAATCTATTCATAAGAAAATCTTTTGCAGGCCTTATTTTAACAAGCCCACACAAAAAGCCTAAGATTATTGTTTATCATTTAGTTCAACCAAAAAAAAAGTCCAAAACAATCTCCAAAAAGATTATCAGATTATTCATGAAAACTCCAAGAATTTATAAAATTTTGGAAAGTCTTAACGTCGTGAAGCATTTAGAACATAATTTCTCAAATACACATACCAACGTAATGAAAATTGAAAAGATCACTTACATGCTTATCGCTGAAACATTCAAGGGCCTTCACGATAACCTCATCAACTTCACCACCACGACCACGACCACCGTCTCTGGCACCACCACCTGGTTCAGGTATATATCCAAGCCCCGTTCCAGCAATTCCCGTTTCTGCTTTCCCTATAACAAATCACTTTTCATCAAACAAATTTTTCGATAAATTTCTTTAAAATCTCTTACTCGTTAAATCAAAGGGCACCTGATCTGAAGCAGAAAAGAATGATAAATAGCAGCATCAGAGCTAAAAGCCATTGCTTAACAAAAACTAAGGAAGCCATGTTAGTAACTCAACAGAGATGAACATATATAAGTAATGAATTACGTTTGCCATTTATTACATCATTGACGAACAGAAATTCATCTTGGCTGGTAAAACCAACCAAGACTGTTAACAAGAGTGTAAAAAAAGATTCAAAGAAAGTGTCGGAAAATAAATTTGGGAGAAATTTGATTGGTAAATGAGAAGAAACAAGAAAATCTTGGTTGAGTTAGGGATGACTAACAACAAAGAGCAGTTGAAGGAACTCACCAACCTTTCCTCATTAATCTTTTTTTGCCAAAATCAAACCTAATTTTTTTTTTCATCCATAACATAAGTTATAAGGATGGTTTAAAATTAGAACTTACTGGCAATACCATGTTAAACTTACATAAAAAGGTAACAATTATAAGGCATCATACGTCTAACTTGTTAGTTGTTACATATGTAACTTTGAACTTCAACAATGATCTATTTGACCAAAAGGTCAAATCTTACTTTCAGCGGTTTGATAAAGAAAGAATGCCACAATTAAATCATTATGCCTCTGTGCACAAAAGTAACGTTGCAACATGAATTAATAAACTTGTTTAGCTATCGATAAAATGTCCAAACTATTACTTAATGAGGCCAAAAATAAACAAAAAGTTGTGAACCAAAATCAAAGTTCAAAACACCAAATCATCAATACTAAAAGGCCACAAAATAAATTCCGATCGAATAACCAAAAAAATAAACAAAACACAGGAGTAGCAGCATGAACACAAAAGATTGTAATCCATGGATATGCGTATGCCTTGGAACAATTTGTAGTTTCGACCCAAGCATTTGACTATTTGTGAAATATCCAAAATACCCTTCAACAATATAACACAATCTTCTAGACCCAAAGCAAGCACATCAATCTTGTCTCATGACAACTCTAACTCTTACTTAAAAGCTTTCCAAAAAATGTAATCTTGCAACTTCCATGAGCATAATAACTTCCAACTGAAACCCAAAATCTAATATATACCGAATATAAACCATAGGTGTTAGACAGAAGGATAACACTCAAGTTTATCGATTAACATATAGCTAAAAAAATGCTACATACCTTGAGCTTGATGAACTGCAGAATGAAACTATCAATGTGGCTGCAAGTTAACTCCATTATCAGACGCAAAGATACAAACTTGAATCGATTGTAAAAGTTTCTTTATAAAATCGAGATGGGTTTCAACACGATTCCCTTCTCTTTATACTTCAAAAAGATATCGCGGGCCTCACTGAACCTAGCAGACCGAACTAAAGCATCGATAAACAAATTACACGTATAAGAATCAGGGCTACATTGATTAGCTTCCATCGACGAAAACAACTCTTTCGCTTCTTTATATCTCCCCAAATCACACAACATCTTAATGAAAGCACTATACGTAAAGTTATCCGGAGTCAAACCTAAAGTCAACATCGTCAAGAAAACCCTCTGTGCCTTCTCGACCTCCTTCATCCTACAAAAGTTCTGAATCAAAGCATTGAAAGAAAAAACATCGGGTTTCACCCCGTTCGCTTGCATCTTCTTCATCAAAGCCTTCGCTTTAGAAACATCGCCAATAACGCACAACGAACGGATCAAGATATTATACGTTACAGCATTCGGATGAACGCCCCAATCGATCATCTCGTTTAAACAGTCAAGAGCGTCGTCTATTTGATGGGTCCTACAAAGACCGTGGATTAATGAACTGAAAGTATAGGTGTCGGGTTTGAAACCATATTGTAGGAGCATCTTAAGAAGCTCTCGAGCTTCGCATATATCGCCAGCCTTGCAATGCCACGATAAGAGGGTGTTGAAAGTAACGAGATTTGGGGAAATACGACGTTGAAGCATATCAAGAAAAGTTCTCATCGCCCTATCGATCATACCTGTCTTGCAATAACTGTCGATAATCATGTTATACGAGATCACATTGGTTAATAGCCCGTTTTCAAGAACCTGATTTAGGTACCGGTTTCCCTCCAAGATTCTTTCGTTCTTGAATAAAGATTCGACCAGGAGAAGATACGTATTGAATCCGGGTATGACACCTTTTCCAATCACACTATCGACGATCTCACACGTTTCTGTGAGATCGGATCCCTTAAGCAAACAAGTTATAACTACGTTAAACGTCATAGTATCAGGAACATAACCTCGTTCGATGATTCTCTTCAAGAAAACAGACGTTTCTTTAGACAAAGAACGGCTCGAAAGACAATGCAAAACGGATTCACAAACCGCTACAGGCAAGTCGTGTTCTTTCTCCACGAAATCAGACAACAATCTAAAAGCTTCGAGTACAGGAGCATTACGAAATATCCCGTTAACCAACGATCTAAACGTGGCATCGTTAGGCCTCACATTACCCTCCTCCATCGTCTCCAAAACCTTAAACGCTTCCTCGATCCTTTTTGCATTACAATACCCATCAATGAGCATCGTATACGTAAACACGTTCGGCAAATACCCAATTTCTCGCATTTGTTTCACCAATCGCGAAGCTTCGTCCACAACCCCAGCTTTGCACACTCCATGGATGAGAAAGTTATATGTAAACCTATCCGGATCGCATCTGTCCGCCTTCATTTGTTGGAATTTCAAATAAGCCAAATCGAGTGCATTCGACTTCACCAATGCATCAATCACAGCATTATACAACCTAGTAGACGGAGTAAGACCCAAAACCGAAACCTGATCGAAAACCTGAACACAATACTTGGCTAAACCTAATCTTCCCCAACTGCTTAACAAGATACAAACTGAATCCTCAGTGACACAGCACCCAGAGCTCCTAACAAGCTCAATAAGCTCCTTAGACAGCAAAACCGGACCTTTTCGATAAAGGGTGTTCGCTAAAACACCCCGAACCGATTGATTCTTGGCAAATTGGGGATTAATATTAGAAACCCACAAATAAAAAATCAAACTTTGTAATGGGTTTTCTTGATTTTGCAAGACGCTCACAATACTCCTAGGGTTTAAGCTGATTTTATTGGATTTTAGCTCATTGTTTAGAAGAATATGCCAATCTTTTCTTGCAAGTATTTGAGAAATGTAAGTATGATCAATGGGTTTTAGTTGAGGGTTTTTAATTGAAGAAAACTTACCTCTTGTGGTGAAATCAGTGGTGGTGATTGAAGGGTTTTTGAGGTGGGATTGGGATGAAGAAGTGGATTGAATCCTTGGTTGATTTTGTATAATTTGACTGGGGATTATTTGTTCAGCCCTAGAAGCCAGAGCAGAAAGGCGTCTCATGTCCTCCGATGAACGCACCTCCGGTTTGGGGTTGCCAGGTTCAGAAGGGTAAAAAGATTCAGCCAAAACTAAACCGGACTCCCCGGTTTTTTACAATGGAGCGAACCGCCAAATGAATCCATATGAAAAAAACCGGTCCAGGTATACTTTTGATAAGTATTAACCAACTAAAATTCGTCCTATTTTAACTGACTTACTTTAATTTTGACTCTATCTTAATGGTAGTATTCACATAAAACTAAGTTGGATCTTTCTTGAAACATAACATAACCTAGAATTATATCTTCCTTATCTAAACGAAGCTGGTACATGTGTTCGGTAATTAAACCTTCATGAATCCATTTTTGTTCTTTCATTCTAGGTAAAACAACCCCCTTGAAGTATCAACTAGTCAAGGAGGAACCGTATTAGACAACCCACCCCTTCTCTTTTCTTTTTCACACAAATAAGAGGTTTCGTATTCAATTAAGATATTTACACTTGGTTTTTGTTGTCGTTATCTGATAAGATTTTGAGTTTGCGTCATATTCATTCAGTACAAGATCTTTTACCGACTTTTGAGTTCTTGCTCTTGATTTCCTTCAAGCATCATTTGGTTGTGTAGTGCATCTAGGGTTACATGCTGTGATCTTGATTTACACCGTGCATTGTTTTGTTGTACTGTACCACCCAAAAATGTAATATTGACTTGTGTACTCCGGATTTTGATTCCCCCATATCAAATAATCCTAAATCTTAGTCTTTCATGTATTTTTGTTGTACCTTGCATCCAAAATTGTAAGTTCCTGCCAAAGGCAAACTTAGGCTTTGTGTAGGTAGGTCCCGGGACCTACCTAATTTTTTCATTTATATTAGAAGATGTAGAGAAATTTTTCTGGGACCTACCTTAAAAAGTTTAGAGGAACTACCTTAAAATTTTATTTCACAGATTAAAGAAAACAAATGAACTTGTGGTCTAGTGGAAAATGCTTTCCATTGTATGTAGGAGGTTGCAGGTTCAAATCTTCCTATGCACATTATTATTTTTTGGCTTAAGCCCTATCAATTTTAAGTTTAGCCCAAATACTAAACAACGACTTTAACGTTTGATTTTTAATTTTAATGATCCGATCCGACAAAAATATAATTGACACTTTTATTTTTTCGGCTAAACTTAATTAGGGAACCACGTAGTTGTGTATTCTAGATTCGCCACTGGTTCCTGCCCTTGATTACGAATCTACATTGCTTTGTTGCCACCTATCAATTTTAAGTTTAGCCCAAATACTAAACAACGACTTTAACGTTTGATTTTTAATTTTAATGATCCGATCCGACAAAAATATAATTGACACTTTTATTTTTTCGGCTAAACTTAATTAGGGCACCACGTAGTTGTGTATTCTAGATTCGCCACTGGTTCCTGCCCTTGATTACGAATCTACATTGCTTTGTTGCCACCTTGAAAATGGCATCTTGGATCATGAAAGTCTTTAATCTTGATGTCCCCAGGTTAAAGAACCTTACATCTTGATGTTAATTCTTCAATGTTGCCCAACTATGCATGCCACATAATAAAATTAGGATCTTGATTTCTTTTGTGCATTGTTTGGTTGTACGATGCCACCCAAACATTATGTTGCATTATAAAGTTATAATCTTGATCACAATATGTTATCAGTTGTTGAATTCTTGTACCTAAATGCGTTAGGTTCTTTTGGAGATGGTCATGGGAGCCTACGTATTTGTGCTTCTTCTAATAGCTGGTACAATTCTATTCACTCTACCGAGTGCAAACACTTTTCCAAATTTCAACTTTATCAGTGTCGTGATGGTGTTTGGTGATCATGAATTCATTCCTAGGGAATTTTCAAGAAGCTACCTTTAGCATGAATCCTGATACAACACAGGTCAGATTCACATGTGAGTTGATCATTTTCATGTCTTCTATGGTGTGAATAAAACAATATTATGTTGCAACATAATGTAAAAACTTAATAATTTGTAAGCACTCCACATGATAGGGAAGGCAACAAAAAATCTGTCTAAGATATTCCACAATTTATTGGATGAAAATATTGTTGCTAAAGATGACTCATTCATTACTCTAATAGCTTTTGTTAATATGTAGAGATTTTCTTTATCTTGTTTATAAGCAAGTTTTATATTCCGATGTATTTTGCGAGCACACAACTAGTTTTTTTGGGCAAGATGATCTATTTATTTGGTTTTAAAAAAGTCCATAGATATTTTTGCTCAAATAAATTGTCTAGGTCCTTTTTTTTTTTGAACAGCAAGGCACGATTTTATTAAAAACTAGCGAGAAGCTAGAGCAAAACAAGAGTCCACGGCCATTACCGGGTTACACAACCAAATTTCCCAACTAAGAGACTTACCCCTTTTCGAACGACACCTCACCCAATTAAAAGCTACACTTTGAATGCACCTTACAATTTCCAAATCCTTGCTGATCACTCCATTGAACACCTTGCTGTTCCTCATATTCCAAATAGTGTTTAGAAAAGCCACTCCAATTACTTTGCAAATATCCTCATGTGAGACTTGCTTTCCAGCATCTCTAATACCTTCCCAGAAGTCATCAACAACCAGCGCATTTCTGGGCCACCAGTTAACCCAGTTTGCCAAGTGAGCACTGATCGTCTTAGCAGTCGAGCAGGAAAGCATCAAATGGTTAAGGCATTCCGGCTCGGTGTGACAAATCGGACAATCCATCGAAGGAATCTCCACTCCACGTTTCTGAAGATTGTCACGCGTTGGAAGTCGATTGGACAGCGTCCTCCACAAAAAGATGTTACATTTACTCGGAACCCACCTTATCCACTCCGTTTTTGCGTCCGCCATAGGAAGCATCACTCCATCAATCAACTTCCTCATCGATTTCACAGTGTATTCCTTGCTGGAATCCAGCTCCCAAATCCAACCCGAACCATCCTCCTTCGGTTTCCAAAAGTTGTTCATATTTATTCCCATATCCAAAAGCTCTTTTTCCACTCCAAGAATAGAATTCCAAACCCCACGATTATAATTTGATGCACTCCCGGATCGAGCTCTCCCGTAACAACATTTCACAACTTTGTTCCAAGTCGCGTTTGGTTCTGTCTTCTCCCGCCAACGCCATTTCAAAAGAAGCGCAAGGTTGAGGGCACGCAGGCTGCCAATGCCTAACCCTCCACTCTGCTTTTCACGCACCACTTTATCCCACGACGTCCAACAAATCTTCTTCGTTTCCGTCGTACCACCCCAAAGGAATTTGCGCCTCATGCCTTCAAGCTGTTTTAAGACAGACTTCGGTGCTTTGTACAAGGAGAACCAGTAAGTTCCAAGCGCTCCGAGAACCGATCTGCAAAGCCAATATCTACCACCAATTGACAGAGTATGAGCCTTCCAATCCGATAGTTTGGATTTGAAGTTCTCGACGAGGGGCTGCCAAAATTTGGCCAATTTCATATTTCCTCCAACTGGAAGACCTAAATAGCGAAACGGGATCGATTCGACTTTACAGTCTAATTTGTTGGCCATCCAAATCACTTCTTCCTTGCTAACCGACACACCCGAAAGACGACTTTTCCCCAGGTTAATCTTTAGACCCGAGCACACCTCAAAACACTTGAGAACCCTCAGCAAACACTTGTCTAGGGCCTTAAAACAATTGAAATGTCTATTTGATCTTTTAGGACATTTCCCTTTAATTAGAGCTTTTTTACCATAAAACTAATTTACCTTCGTTTAAAATCAAAAGGCCTATAAGGTTTTTCTAAACATTTTGCTAAGTTTAATGTGTCTATTTTCCTGATTACGAACCATTAAAGAAATTAGACATGTTAACTTAAAAATTTTGCATTATAGTTATTATACTTATTAGGGGTATCATTTTGTGTAGACACACCAACCAGTTTACCAAATATTTAAACTTAGTTGGAACTTGGTTGGTAGTATCACCAATTGTTTAAACTTGGTTGGTACGTGATATTAGAAGTCGTGTGCCATAGTAATATCATACGATACCGATTTAGTTTTTTAATAATTAATAATACATAGTATTTTAACTACCAAAGATGAACATGATATGGTATCGTGTCCATAATAATTTTTTTTTGAATGGAAATAAGTCCATAATAATTAGAATTAGAGCTATAAAAACTTTGAATTTCGTGTTACCTTTTGAGTACCCAAGGATTGATATAACTTATTGTCAATTTTAGCTCTAATGACTCTAGGACGACATTTTTCATTTCTAGAGAAATTTGTAATGAAAAAGTCTCCACTATGTGTACATGCAAATATGATGAATTGTTGACAGGATTTTATCTTATGAACAAGATAGTTTTTTGCAATGGACAAACTTGGAATTCTAGTTGATGATTTAAATAAATAAAAAAAGTATTAGCTATGACATTTTTCACAAGATATTGATGCAGATGTTTGGTCAAGAATCATATATACCAAAAACATGTAGCAAGTATCTAGTTCTTTTATATAATTGGAAGGCAAGAAATGAGGCGTTATTTAATGGATATCCCTTCAATCCTTTGCGAACGGCGAATGATATACAATCTTTTGTGTATTCTTGGGTCTGTAATAGAAGTAAGTTTGGGAGCTCTTTAAATTGGCACGATTGGTCTTATAATCCGAGGTCAACCAGATCTCTTTTCGTCGGGCTAGCGTCTTGCTAGTCTTGGCCTTTTCAATAATTCGCCGTTCAAAAAAATTGTGACATGAAATATTTCTTTAATTATGTAATTAATAATTGAGAATTGAGTTAAACACGATAATGAGTTGCAATGAAAGTGTAACATATTTTTTGGTGTCCCGTAATTGTGACAAGCTACTTGAATGCAAAATATACTTTCAAATTTGGCTTTCTACGTCACATAATGTTAATACAAAAAAAACTTTGGTGCATGACACAACAGAAAATGAACATATAATAAAAGGGACACATCTTTTCTATTATGGTTGAGTTGGTCCACAAGAACAGAGTAATTATTACCGTTTGACAGTTTGAGATCCAATTTTCAGAAATACATGTTGAATGTTTATATCAAAAATCAATAAACATATACTATACAACCTTAGTCTTCTGTTTTTACTTTTATGTGTTACTTTCATAGTACCATTTTTATTTCAACATCCATGGCTTAACAAGAGAAAGATTGTACATGGCATTCACAATATTTTGGCCAAATAGAATGTTTTTGTAGTTGAGAAAATATACAGCACTCGAATAATGTATGCTAACCTTTTTTTTCTAGCATTGAAATCGGCAAAACCGATTATCATATTGCATTAACATGTACTTCATGCATTAAAAATTGTATAGTGTATTGGAGTTGACTAGCCCAACTTTGTAAAAGAAATTTTATCCTTAACTCAAATCATCATAGGCTAGCGAGCAAGCCTCGAAATCCCTTTTTTGAAATTTGTACATTCTTACTCTGCCTGAAAAGATCAATAAAGAAAGCAACTTTTAGAAAACGTACATAAACAAATCAAGAATACCTATTTTCAAAAGTTAAAAATGATAGGTGGAGTAGTATTTTTGTATGATAGAAAACTCACATGATTGTCTCTGCCTGATACACAAGCAGGTCGTCTAGGAGGCAAACACTGACGAGGTGTTCTCTGCATTTAACACAATAATTTAAATCATATTAGCTTGTATATAGCAAGATACAAACATTTCTAACTGTAATTTGTCTTTCTTTCCAACGACTAATAGTATCATGAATTATATTATTTATTACATTAACTAAAGATTAACTAACATTTTTTTTAACAAAAAATACCTCTAATTTTGGTCGCAACGTCTCTATGGCTATTGTTGATTTCTCATTTATTCCTGCACCTTGCTGTTAATAAGACATAAAAAGATCCAATTAATTTGGAATAAGCTACTTATTGGGCCTAAAAAGCCCATCAACATGGACCCATTTGGCTCATTAATAAGCTAGCTAAAAAGGTACCTTGCATAAGGCCCAATCCGCTGAATCAAAAAAAGCACGTTCATGGTCCTGGTCCAATTAATAAAATAAAGATGTATTAGTAAATTAGTTAGAGAGGTAGAATGGTAGATTGGCAATTTTTCAAAATGAGATGGCTAAAATAGTAATTTTGCATGCCTTCGAGATTAAGGGTTTCTTCTTTGGTACTAGGCCTCCATATTTCTGTCCCGCCCCCTACAAAGAGATATAACAAAACAATCAACAACGGCAAGAAAGCAAAATACTGTCAAGAGATATCAACAATGCTTGGATCAAAAGAATATAAAATTAGCACAGTATAAGCTTTTAATATCTACGAAAAAATAGCTAGCAATAATAAACCATTATTGGTATAATTAATATCGTTGTACATTTGAGATTTTATTCATGACTTTTAAATCGGTAGTATGATATGTCCTATTTTGTTACATAATCAGTTAAAAAGTTTTCCTTTTAAAACATGTAATTTAACAATTACTACAAAATGTGTAACCAATATCTATATGCAACAAATACATCTCAACTTAGAGTTTATTAAACCAATATTTTGAAGTTTACTTGAAAAGATAAATATGATATTAATTCTTTTCTATCACATTTCTTTTTAGTTTGTAAGCAAGTGAATGGTATTCAATAACAAGTCATTTTCTTTGCAAGGGGCAATCCACATGATTCACTTGACATCCCAACAACATATGATGGATCTCAAACATGTAAAATTACTATATTACCCTCAAACTTAATTGTCCAAAATAAAAAGAAATCCCATAATTATGGACCACCTATATACTAATAATGTAGGCCACTTCCCACGTGATTAATTAGTTCTAGCTAGGACCCGTAGAGAAATATAATGCAATTTCCTTCCTATAAACATTTAGGTGTTTTATGTATATGATAGAGATATTTTGGTTAACTTAATTTATAAACTATATGCTATATTAATTTTTCTCGAAATAAATCGTTTTCAAAGCCGATTTCCAAGGATAACGTGACAAAATCAAAGATTCCTACAATATGTTTCTATAAAAAGCTGGAGATGATGCATAAATTTACATCGAATTAATAACATGTACATTTAATATGACATACCTCCGAGACCTAACATATATAAACGCAAACAAACGGTTAAACGATAGAATTATTAAAAAAAAAGTTCTAGAAACTAGCATCAAAAACATGATCATCCCATACAAAAGCTAACATTAGTTTTGACTTTTTATTGCATACATGTCAATTTTGAATTTCATTTAAAAAGTATTGACTTTATTTAGAAGAGAACGGGGTAGGTATGTCAAATGCCAATATATATATATATATATATATATATACATGTAGGGGTGGGTTCAAATGTGAACCACTTTTTGGTTGTGAACGTGAGGACAACCGAGAGCGCGACACGTGCCGGATGACTAGGCGCCACGTCATGTCCACGGCGGATGACTAGGCGCGATTCATGGGAGGGCATTGAATTAAAGAGGGGGACCACACTCAAAGTCGCCACGTGTCGCGCTCTCGGCTGTCCTCACGTTCACAACCAAAAAGTGGTTCACATTTGAACTTTCCTCTATATATATATATATATATATATTTATTAAGTTCACATTTGAACTTTCCTATATATATTAGTTTTAAATTTCAAGTATATTTAATATGTGTGTCATGTATCATGTGTTCTTTAGAACCACCAAGTATTTAAAAGATCTTATTACAATAAAATTAAGTGTTATAATCTAATGTATTTATTTCTTCCAAAAAAATTTTAGTTTAAGAATATGGGGTTTTTATTTGAATATATATGACTTTCAATATATATTAACCTTAATATATATATATATATATATATATATATATGAGGTCAAAAGATTTGAGAAAGTAACAAATCATGAAATATAAAGTTGAGAATTTGAAAGTTAACTAACAATATTACCTCATGTTCATGGCCATTTTTGGAGATAAATTCCTCCTTTGATCTCTCATAATCTGCCATTTTTTTCCTCTGGGTATCAACAAAACAAGCAAATTAACATTAAATAACTTGATAAAAACCACAATCACAAACATATATAATCATAAAGATGAGTTCTTTTCTTCGTAATTTACGTGTTTATGTCTCACCTCTTTCGCTAATTAAGAGAGGGAGAGGGAGAGAGAAAGAGAGATGGGTAAAATGTAGAAGAGGTATAAGAAGACTAAAATGGTTGAGAAGAAATCAAAACATTTGGGTTTATTTATAGCCTTAGGCCAAATAAAGGCATCTAGATCATGGTTCAAAACAGAATATACCAATATATATATATATATAGTTATATCTATATATATATATATATAGAGAGAGAGAGAGAGAGAGAGAGAGAGAGAGAGAGATTACGTACGTACCTTGAGAATAGAAGGAAAAAATGGAAGCAAAGAAAGCAAGATGGAGATAAAAGAGTAAGAATTAAAAAATGGGAGATAAAGAGAGGGGGTTGGGGGTTAGGAGGGAGGAGGGTTTGAGTGAGGAGGTGAGATATCTATCCATATTTATATTTTATATCTATCTATATATATACCGCTTGGTTTTCTATATATGCTAGAGATTTTAAATTTTATCCTAATCACAAAAGGTTAATATAATTTTAAGAAAAGAAAGATTTAATTATCTTTGGTAAACTATATGATAAGTTAACTCATAATTGATAAAAAGTTATTTAAAATAGTGTTTCAAAAATTAGCTTATATGATAATGTATTGATGAACTAGCTTGCTAAAGACAACCTTATTTGTAAACAAAATAAAGATTTTGAAGTTCCAAAAAAATAACACAAAAGGAATATTGATATGAGCGTCTCGTCTCGTTTTAAACATAATTTGGTTGACTCTAAATCTTATTATTATTTAGATATTTTGTTTTGAAACAAAATATCTAATTTGTTTATATGATTAAATATTTATTTTATATTTCATTATATTTATAGTTAGTCTCAAACATAAGTTTTAAGGAGTTACATATGTATGCAATAATAAGTTGTAAATTTGATTTAAAAAAATACACATCGGTATATTATATGAAAATATGTTTTTAAGAGTTTTTGATTAGACAAAGGTGAGGAATAGTTTAAGGATTTGTAGATATTTCAAAATTTGTGCTTTAGGGAGACGACGACAATGCATAAAAGAGAATAGAAGCCTGGGGTATGATTCGGGGTATGGTTTTCGAAAGATATTTCGACAAGGGGATTGGTCCTCATGGTATGTTTTTCGTGTCGGGTCCTTATGGTATTTCTATTGAGGATTTGGTCCTCATGGTCTTCGATTTGTTTTGGACATGGTCCTTTGACTAACGACTTCGTTAACTCCATTAAATCATCGACCATTTTAGCCTTTTGTCTATTGTTGTCTTTTTTTCCTGAAAAAAAATAAAAACAAATATTTATGAATGTAAACATACACACATACATATATAAAGTTCGGCTAAAAACTCATCTATAATTACGAACGTGAGGACAACCGAGAGTGTGACATGTGTCTCATTCGGTCTGACTAATGCAGGATTATTCAAATGCATTATTCATAATGAATAATGCATGAGCATCCGGTCCGAATAATCTTGTTTTATTTAGATTGGATGAGACACGTAACGCGCATTCGGCTATCCTTATCTTCACAATAAAAGATGAGTTTTCATTCGAACACCTCCCTTTACACACACACACACATACTCATAATCTTTTACAAGTCACGGCTAACGTAAAACCAATGCTAACTGTTAAATATTTGTATAGTTTAGGGACCCCTCTGTAATATTTCTGTCTATATATTGTGCTCAATACACGCAACCCTAATCACGGGTTTTCCACAATCTCACATGGTATCAGAGCCACCTACGATAAACCCTAATTTTTTTTTTGTGATATAAAGAGGGGCTGGATTGACAAACAGCCAAACACAGCCAAGCACGCAACAAAACAAAAGCAGATTGGTCTCTTTTCACAACAAAGAGCCAAACACAGCCGGCGTGTACGCGTATGGTGCAGATTCCGGCGAAGGTCAGGCGACAGGGGTGGAATCCGGCGAGCGTAGAATCCGGCGAGAGAAGACGGCGAGCAACAGATCCGGCGAGAGAGGACGGCGAGCAACTGAAGCAGATCCGAGATGCAGATCTGGCGAGTGTGAGTCCGACGAGATGCAAATCGAAAATAAATTTAACAAGGGTCGAAATAATGGGCGTTCTGCTTCCAAAGGGGGGGGGGTAATACTAATGTTTCTGCAAGCTCTCACTCTTTTGCAGGTAATCAGGGACACTCTCAGGCGTACTTCGGGAATTCTCCCACACCTGGCCATGCTCCGTCTGTTCAGCCAGGCCTCCTTGGTGCACCTCCTATGCCTTCGTTTGGGACGGGTTCTCCTCAACCGCCCCCTACGATGCTTAGTGCACATCAGCAACTCCTTGCTCATCCTTTCCATCAGCCGTCGGCGAACTCACATCAGCACTATTATGGGCTTCCTCAGTCCCCCACTCCGATGCCAGTCTCTCCTCAGTTTATGCAGCATGCACGGCCATCCACGCTTGTGCCACCACCTGCTCAGCCTCCGTTTGGCGGACCTCCGCCTCATCAGCCATCTTTTGGCGGACATGCTTCACAATACACTGATCTCTCTTCTGTTTTTCAGGCTATGTCTGTGCAGCCACCTCAGGACAACAACTTTTACATGGACACCGGTGCATCCAGGCACATGACCTTCAATCAAGGTACAATGCACTCTCTAACTCCTTGTAATTCTAGTTTCATTCAGGTTGGTAATGGTGATGTGGTTCCTGCTAGATATATTGGCCAATGTAAATTACCTTTTTCTCCTTGGCCTCTTATGCTGAAAAATGTCTTAGTATCTGATAAACTCATCAAAAACCTTATCTCTGTCCGACGTTTTACAATTGATAATTCTGTATCTGTTAAATTTGATCATTTTGGTTTTACTGTGAAGGATCTTAAAACAGGTTCGTTTCTTCAGCGTTGCGACAGTGATCACCATGATCTTTATCCTGTTCTTCCTCCTTCTCCTCAGTCTGCGGTTGCTTCGGCCAACGTTGCTGTCTCTTTTGACGTCTGGCATCGACGGCTAGGTCATCCGGGTGCTGCTGTTTTTCAGTTTCTTTTGTCTCGCAAGTTTATTACTTGCTCTAGTCAAAACTCTTCTTTATGTCATGCTTGTCAGTTAGGAAAACATTGTCGTTTACCTTTTTCTTTATCAGCTACTAAAACTTCTCGTGTGTTTGAACTTATTCACTCTGATCTATAGACTTCTCCTGTTACTAGCTTGAGTGGATTTAAATATTATGTTCTGTTTTTGGATGATTATTCTCATTTCTTATGGGTCTTTCCTTTACGTGCAAAATCAGAGGTTTTTTCTGTTTTTAAAACCTTTCGCGCCTATGTTCTAAATCAATTTAAAACGGACATTCAACTTTTCCAATGTGACAACGGTCGTGAGTTTAACAATCAACCTTTTTTGGATTTTTTCAAAACTCATGGCATCAAAATACGTTTTTCTTGTCCCTATACGTCTCAACAAAATGGAAAAGCTGAGCGCACCATCCGCACTATTAATAACACCTTACGCACGTCTCTCATCCAAGCCTCTCTCCCGCCCAAATTCTGGGTTGAGGCCCTCCTTTCTGCTGTTCACACCTTTAACCTGCTTCCGTCCACCACCATTCAGTACAAGACCCCTTTTGAGGTATTGTTTGGTTTCTTTCCTACCTATTCTCATTTGCGAGTATTTGGGTGTTTGTGTTATCCCAACACTTCGCCTACTAGTGCTCACAAGCTTGCCCCTCGATCCTCTGCCTGTGTCTACCTCGGTCCCAGCACGGATCATCGAGGGTATCGTTGCTTAGACCTCATCACGCAAAAGGTCATCATCTCTCGTCATGTCAACTTTGATGAAACCCACTTTCCGTTTCCTGACTTCCAACCTCATCCATCCTCTGAGGACTACGACGCGTTTGATGTTGATGATTCTCTCCCTTCCCTCTCTCCTATGGTCGATACTTCCTCTCCTCAGACCTCACCCACTGAGTCCTCTGGCACCACCTCTTCTCCTTCCGCTTCTTCTGCTGATCCTTCTCAGCCTCCTGCTCCGGCTGCTACCTCTGGTCATCCGATGACCACTCGTTCGCGCACAGGCTCTCTTAATCCAAAACAGATCTTCAATCTTTCGGTCACTAGTGACATCTCTCCCATTCCTCGGTCTACTGCTCAGGCCATGTGTGACCCTCATTGGCGGGCCGCCATGGATGCTGAAATGGCACCCATTCTTTCTAACTACACGTGGGATCTTGTTCCTAAACCCTCTGATGCTAACATTGTTGGCAATCGTTGGCTGTTTCGCCATAAGTTTGACAGCAATGGACGTCTTGAGCGTTACAAAGCCCGTCTCGTTGCTCAGGGCTTCTCTCAGCAACCCGGCCTGGACTTTGATGACACTTTCAGTCCCGTTGTCAAACCTGCCACTATTCGCACGGTTCTTAGCATCTCCATCTCTCGCAACTGGCCCATTCATCAGTTTGATGTTAAGAATGCCTTTCTTCATGGTGATCTCACTGAGACTGTTTACATGCGTCAGCCCCCTGGCTATGTAAACAATTCTTTTCCCGATCATGTCTGTCGCCTACGCAAGGCTCTTTATGGCCTTAAGCAGGCGCCCCGTGCGTGGTATCATCGTTTTGCTGTCTATGTCTCCTCTCTAGGTTTTCTTAGCAGTAAGACTGACACCTCTCTTTTCACGTATCATCGCGACTCTGATACTATCTACCTCCTTCTTTATGTCGATGACATTATTCTTAGTGCCTCCTCTCCTACTCTTATTTCCATGGTTATCTCTAAGTTATCCTCTGAGTTTCCCATGTCTGATTTGGGTCCGTTATCCTTCTTCTTAGGAATAGCTGCGTCTCGTAGCAGGTCCGGACTCTTTCTTTCTCAATCTGCCTTTGCTCAGGAGATTCTAGCACGAGCTGATATGGTCTCTTGCAATCCCTGCAGCACACCAGCTGACACTCGAACAAAGCTTGCTGTTGATGGTGAGCCTGTTCCGGATCCCACCTTATATCGAAGCCTTGCTGGTGCCCTACATTATCTGACCTTTACTCGTCCTGATATTGCCTATGCCGTCCAACAGGTCTGTCTCTTTATGCATGACCCGCGTCTCCCGCATCTCAATGCGCTTAAACGCATCTTACGGTATTTAAAGGGTACTTTATCTCATGGTCTTCATATTAAGGCGTCAGCTGTTGATCGCTTGGTTGCCTATTCGGATGCCGACTGGGCCGGGTGTCCTACTACACGTCGGTCCACTTCAGGGTTTTGTGTCTATCTGGGTGATAATCTCGTTTCTTGGTCCTCCAAACGACAACATGTCGTTTCTCGTTCTAGCGCCGAGGCCGAGTACCGGGGGATAGCCAATGTAGTTGCTGAAACTGCTTGGTTATGAAACCTCCTACTCGAGTTGTATTGTCCCCTTTCTCGTGCCACCGTTGTTTTCTGTGACAACGTCAGTGCCATGTATCTAGCATCTAACCCTGTTCTGCACCAGAAAACCAAGCATGTGGAAATAGATTTACATTTTGTTAGGGAGCGTGTTGCGATTGGTCATGTGCGTGTTTTGCATGTTCCATCCGCGTATCAGTATGCAGATATTTTTACGAAGGGTCTACCTACTAGTTTATTTCTTGATTTTAGAGATAGTTTGAACATACGTTTACCTCCCGATCAAACTACGGGGGTGTGTTAAATATTTGTATAGTTTAGGGACCCCTCTGTAATATTTCTGTCTATATATTGTGCTCAATACACGCAACCCTAATCACGGGTTTTCCACAATCTCACACTAACCCTATGAAATCCTATAAAACAGTATGAAACGTTTTCATATTTAATATGAAAAGTTAATGATTATGGAAATTTGAAATATATAAATAGTCAATGATTATGGAAACGTTTCATAAGATTTCATAGGGTTGCATCGATTTCACATTAGCTACAGGTTGTAAAGGATTATGACTCTATGTATGTATGTATACATAGAGAAAGGTTCAAATGAGAAGTGCTAAAGAAATGAAAAGTAGGAAAGTGATCTCCACCACTCATCCGATATAACGGTGGAATTTGACCGTTACGGTGGACGCGATCATGGAAGATTGGCACGATTCATGGAGGGTGGAGACGATTAAAGGAGGGTGACCCGGTCAAAACCGTCTTTTTTGATTGAATGGGTAACGGAGATCACTTCTCTACTCCTTACTTTTTAGTACTTCTTATGTGAACCTAATACTGTATGTGTGTGTGTGAGAGAGATATCAAAATAAGTAACATGAGATATTAATTTACGATTTAATTTATTAAAATTAAAAATTTAATATGTTTTTATTTTATTATTTTAAAAGTTATGGCTATTTATGTATGAAAACCTAGTTGAAGATTTAAAGAGATATATTCAATTTTAAGTTATAATGATGATATTATATATGAACTTTTCCTTCGATTAAAATCTAAATAGTTGATTTTAAGTCTTTAAAAGAAAATTCACTTTTACACACATGCATGAGTTTAAATATGAACTCATGAGTTCACTTATAAACATGTTGAATACCAATTTCACTTTTAAAAATACACATTAGTTCAACTATGAACTAAGTTCACTTATGAATTCATGAGTTCACTTAGAAACATGTTGAATACCTTAATTTATACGACTAACAATTCCATATTCATATGTTGATAAGATTATTGGAAGGAAATCTCAAAAATCCTTGTTTGTTGTATAATTTGTTGGTTGAAGTAAATCCCCCAAAATTCAAGTTTGTTCCAATCGGTTGCATAATCTAGAGATGCATACCCAATCTTGTGCAATCGTTGTTGCATAAATTGGAAATCTGCAAAACCTAGATCTGTGTGATATCTAGTGGGGATGAGGCTCCACGATGGAGAGATAAATGGACAGGGGAAAGAGAAATGGGGGAGAGATAAAGATACAAACTTCCATAGTTACATGTTTCGTGTCTATTCAACCCATTTATGCAACTCATTTCACATTGAACGGTTCACTTCATGAATTTGGTGCCATCAGAATCCAAACTAATTTTCTCCACTAGATCTCTTGGAAGTGCTAGGTTAAGTTGATAAGTTCCATCGAACATAAGGTTGAAGACAATAAAGGTGATTCCAATAGAAAATATGGAAAAAATAAATCAAAATTATTACATGTTGAAAACTGCCCATGATTATGTATAAGATAATAAGAAACAACTTTGAAGACATTCCACAATTAACTATAAGATATGCAATTAAGGAAACCATATACGATGTTCGTATTTCTTTTTCCAAAACTACCCTTCATTAGTGGGATGACACCAAATAAAATAGCGAAATTTGATTGGTCCATTTAAGTTAACAAAGTTAACACTAATATATTAAGTAACAGAAGAATGAATCTCTCCCTCTCTCTATGTGTGTGTATATGTGTGTGGATGTGGGGGTGATTTGGGTGGATTGAAATGTGTAGAAAAAAAACCTAGTGACATAACCTTTCCCTGGTGTGCAGAAAACATCATGTCATTTAACGGGAGAAAATAGATTGAAATAGCAATAAAGACAAACCAAATAAAAAATCTTACCTCTAACTCTATGTAATAAATGAACTGTATAGATGTAAACCAAACAAATTTATACACAATGAGAAAAGTTCTCATACATGATAGATACATATATGTATATATTGCATGTGTATTTACATTTTCCTAAGTAAGATCTATTAAACTGAAGAGTAATTATGGATTTGGTTCTCTTGATATGATGGTTTCCTCAACTCTAGCTGTTAATCTTTGTCTATTGTAGAAAATGGCATGCCTTTTGTTTTAATTTTGGTCATTGTTACTAGCTATGTTAACTTCTAGTTGTTTAGTGCCTCTATATTAGAATAACATGATCATTTTACCTTTAAAATGTGACATGATAATGACATGGATGCAAATGCACAACTAGTTGTAGAAGCATAATACCAAATGTAGTTTATTATCATCAAATTACTTTACAGAATGATAATATTTTAAACATTAACTAAATGAAAATCATTAATTTAAAATCAAAATCCAAATGAAATCTTCAAACTCTAAATGCAATTTAAACCTCTAAATTACTTAAATGTAATTAAAATGTACAACTACTAATTCTAGTTGAAGATATTTAACCAACAAAATGAGATAGAAAATAAAATGCTACTATGCTACTAAAACAAATATCATATTAATGTTATACATCAAAAGATGGTAATTTTTTTTTGAACGGCAACAATTTTATTAAACTCAAACCAACAAAAATACACAAACATGCTATCCAAAGTTGCAAGACGCAACCTTGAACAACACAAAACAACTTTATTACGCTACACCGAACCCAACGGCCACAAACACTGAAACTAGCAAACAACTCCTCGAACCTAACAAAAAAAAACAAATCCTACTCTACCTAAACGAACCACCTAACTAGCGAGTCACCGAAACCAACGAGCGCCTAACCAACAAGGCACCGAGCAACGAACAAGACGAACCAAGGGACCACAAACCACGAACCTAATCAAAAGATGGTAAATTAATAGCATTTTATTTTCTATCTCATTTTTGTCTTATGTTGTTCCACCTTTTTGATGGAGTAAGAAAAAAAAGTTTTGTCCCACTTTGTCCCTATTTCATGTTGCACCAAACGTTGGACACTGAATTGTTGTTCTATTCCATGTCGTGCCAAACGTTGGATAGTAATTTGTTTTTCCTGTTATGTCATATTCTGTTCCATGTACCATACGCAACCTATGCTAACTAAGTTTTCTAACTAGAGTTGGTTAGAAAGGACTAAAATTGAAATAAAATAGCAACCGCATTGACCAAAATTGTCATTAGTTTGAAAGATAGACCAATTTTGATAATGAATGACAACAAAAAAACCTAAAACATAATTACTCTTAATTGTATTATTATAATATTCAATATATTTAATAAAATATTAATTTTATTTTTTAAACATTTAATTTTAAGATCTCATATTGGTTTGCTATTGGTAAGAAATAATAAAATATTGTTTACTTCTTTTACATATAAAGTTTTAGCGATTTCTCTAAATTTAGAGATTTTTACCCTCTTTTTTTAGCATACGATATAACTTAGCTATTAGAGCAAAATGTTACCCAAAATCATTATTTTACAATTAAGCTAAAATAATGATTTTGGGTATCCTTTGAAAAAATATCAATCTTTTGTAGCCTATCGCGCCTTAAAGTTTCATTTGATTTCCGTTTTGTTTTGGCTTTAATATTTTCTTTTTGAAAAAAATAAGAGTAAACTACAAATTTCGTCCATGAGGTTTACACAAAACAACGAAACTCGTCCCTAAACTTTAAAAAGTACACTGAACGTCCCTGAAGTTCGTGTTTTGCTTTGGATTTGATCCCTGCTCACTAACTCCGTTAAAAACTCAGTTAAGTGAGGGGTGCTTTTGATGGAATGAAAGAAGAAGGGCCAAATGGTAAGTCTCTCTCTCTCTCTCTCTCTCTCTCTCTCTCTCTCTCATCTATCTATCTATCTATCTGTGATCTATCTATCTGTCTGTCTCTATATCTCTATCTCCATAGTACACAGCCACCAAGACACCACAACCACACCCACCACCAAGCCGTCGCCGCCACCACCACCACAGCTGCCACCACCAAACCACCACCACCAAGCCGCCGCCGCCACCACCACCACAACCACCACAACTTCCACCAAGCCACCACCACCCACCCACCCACCACCACAGCAATCTCACAAACACCACAACCACATCCAAGCCACCAGAGGGAACGAGAGAGAGAGAGAGAGGAGAAGAGAGAGAGAGAGAACTTATTCATCCAGGTTAACGAAGAGACAGAGGGAGAGAGATAAAAAAGAATGTTACAATTTGGTCCTTCTTTTTTCATTTAATCATAAACGCCCCCACTTAACTGAGTTTTTAACGGAGTTAGTGAGTAGGAACCAAATCCAAAGCAAAACACGAACTTTAGGGACGAGTTTAGTGTACTTTTTAAAGTTCAAGGACGAGTTTTGTTGTTTTGTGTAAACCTTAGGGACGAAATTTGTAGTTTACTCAAAAAATAAATAATACTCTATTAGTTATATAGAATATTTTAATAAAATATAACTATTTATTTATTCTTTAAAATGAAAAATATGTTGATAATAAAAATAATTTTTTAATTTTTTTAATTTTCACTTCTTCTTTGCTATAAAAAAATAGAGTAAATTACATATTTGGTCCCTGTGGTTTGGTGATTTTAACACTCTGGGTCCCTCGGTTGAAATAATTATGGGTTGGGTCCCTGTGGTATGCGTTTTATAACGCTTTGGGTCCCTCTGGTAAACGCCGTCCATTTTTACTCCGTTAGACCCATCATGTGCTATGCACATGATGGGCATTTTAGTCATTTTACGTTTTTTTAATTTTAAATTAAATCACAAGGACCATAAATGTAATTTACTCTATTTTGTATATTAAATATTAATAGAAAAAAAAAGATGTTGTTGACTTCATCACCTCCCAATCCCATATCCATGCCTCCTCCGCACCTACGTCTCTGGCAGTCATTTTCCGGTAGCATCTTTCCGGGAGCAACATCTCCTTGCCAGTCTCCACCACCGACGACCTCCAGATCGTAAGCCACCACACTGGAAAACGTTTTGATCTCCACAGATCCATCGCCACCATAGTTCCGATCGAGATCGAGCCACCACAAGTGCGAAAATCCTCCGTCTCCAGCGTTCAGCCATCGTCTCCAGTGTCCAGCCCACTCCCACGGCATCGAGCATATGCGTTCACACCACCACTGTAACCCTAAATCGAGCCCTAAATCCTAAATTGATGAACCCTAAACCAATTCCAGATCTGCAAAAACCTAAATTGATGAACCCTAAATTGATTCCAGATTAGTGGAAACCCAAAATTGATGAATGTGTTACGATAATTGTTAGGACCTCGAGATTTCGCACAACGGTGTTCGAAGTGGCTGAATTGGCGGGAATTTGCGTCGGGATCTGGGTAGGAGGTGGTGGTTTTATGCAAGCGGTGGTGGTGTTAATGGTGGATGTGATTCCGACTAACCAGAGCAGGGGAGTGATTCCGACTTCTGAATTGGGCTTAAATCTGTGATTTCGGTTTCTCTCCTGCAACTTTTCTGTCTTTCTCTTCTCTTTGCTGGTAATTGATTTTGAATTCTGTGTTATATACATACATATATATATATACTTGAATCTTACATTTGCTAGTAGTGAAGGTGAAATTAAGTTGTTGTTCATAAATTAGCTGGTTTTTTAAGTTCTGATAAGTACGTATCCCAATTCAGAAGTCGTATCAACTAAATGGTTGTGGGTGGTGCTGCATGGTGAATGTGAACGGTGAATAAATTATTCGTGGTTGTGGCCGGTAAGTAGGTGGTGGTGGTAGGTAAGTGGGTGGTGGTGATGGTGATGATGGTGTGGATAAAGTGGGTAGTGGTAGTGTTGGTGGTAGCTAAGTGGGTGGTGGTGGTGGTGGTGATGGTGATGGTAGTGATGGTGATGGTGATGATGGTGGTGGATAAAGTGGGTAGTGGTGCTATTGGTGGTAGGTAAGTGGGTGGTGGTGGATAAAGTGGGTAGTGGGTGGTGGTGATGGTGGTGGATAAAGTGGGTAGTGGTGGTGTTGGTAATTGGTAAGTGGTGTTGTTGTTGGTGGTGGGTGTTGGTTGGTATTGGTGGTGGTGGATGTGGGTGGCGTTGGTGGGTGGTCGTTGGTAGATGTGGGTATGGGTGTTTGGTGATGGTGGCAATTGGGGAAGATGAAGTTAATTGGGGATTTGGGGAAGATGAAGTGAATCACATATTCGGTCCCTGAAAATTAAATAACATCCTTGGTCCCTGTAATGTAAAATGACTAAAATGCCCATCATGTGACATGCACATAATGGGCTTAACGGCTCTTAGTTAAACGGCGTGACCCAGAGGGACCCAGATCGTTATAAAACGCATACCACAGGGACCCAATCCATAATTATTTTAATCGAGGGACCCAGAGTGTTAAAACCACCAAACCACATAGACCAAATATGTAATTTACTCAAAAAAATATGTTAAAAGATGCTCTTGATTGCTTCTAGATTTTTATGGCATCTCCATGACTCACAATTTCATTTTCCATCATAGTTATTTCGATTTTAATATTTTCGTGTTGCTTTTCAAAGAAGGAAGTGATCAAGAAATATTTTTACTTTATGCAACGCAAATATACTTAAATATTAATTTCCTAACATTAATTTAAGAAGTTAGGGACTCTATGGTTTGTAAGATTGTTTTCTTAAAGAATTTGGATTTCATGAATCAATTTTGATTCAAAGGAATCTAAATTGGGTTGGATTGAATTCCTTTTTACATGTTTGATTTGGTTTGTAGGATTTTAATATAATTTGAATTTCATTTTTTTTATAAATCATGTTTCGTTTATAGAATTTGCATTGAGATTTAGATTTCTTTTATAATTATTTATTTGTTTTATAAAGAACTTGGTTTTATTTTGTAAATTGTTTTTTCGTTATCAAATTTTCAATGTATATTATAATCATCGAAAAGTTTCACAATGTGAACCAAATATAATAAAAAAAAATACGTTGTGAAGCAGATACATATTAATCGATATATTAAGTAACTTATGGTAGTTAGCGTTGTAAGCGAATTGAGGAACATGAACAAAAGCTTGTTCGTGTTTGTTTTTTTAACTTAACCGAATAGACGAACGAATACGAACGAAATTTTTTATGTTCATGTTCATTCGTTAAAAAATGTGTTTGTTTGTTAAGATACAAAACGAACAAGAACGAATGGACATAAATGAAAGAAACACAAATGAACAAAAGGCAACTACTATTATTCAACATTCTGTTAACATAATAAAGTAAAAATCTGAGTAAACTTGGGAGGGATATAAAAGAAGTTCTTTTGTTAACCGAAAAATTTGTGTTTATTGTGTTAACCAATCTAAACCGCATATTATACATGATCAAGGATCATGATTAATTGTCTTTTTCTTTTAAATATTAATACCTACTAAAATTAAAAAAAAACGTTTTCCTGCTTTGTAATCGCCCAGTAAAACCAATCAAAAAGAATGCATTTGATTGGTTGATTTAAGTTCACACACTTAACACAAATTCATTGGTTAACAAAAGAACATCACTCTTACATACTAATGTCGCAATATAAAAAATATATTTATATATAAACAAGCATAAACGAACGTAGGGGCTTGCAACGCCAGTAAACCCTTTGTCAAACCTCGCAGTCTTGAGGTTGTGTGTTCCCGACATGAGAACCGATTGATGCATAGAAGGATTAATCTAAAGGGCCACTCACGACACGAGATTGTGGGCTTGCGCTTCGAGCTCGTGTGGATTATGGAAGATCTTTTATATTGCCTGATTATTCTCTAGTACTTTACTTAAACCACAACTTAAGAATTAAGGGCTAGAATCATTATAAATAAATGATATCTAACTTTTGATAATCATGTTAGAAAAGAAAAACAACTCTATAAACACTAGTTGTAGATCTCTCTTCAGTGTCCTGATCATATATTGTTCATTTGTCGGATTATCCTCATAATCTAAATTTCGTGTAACCCGAGCATAGTGTCAAATTATCATATTCCAAAAAATGATTTATGTGATCCGTCAAGAAGATTCAAGTATCCGAAGGTTTCAGAATCAGATTTCTACTTCCCATTCTAACAGTCTGAAATCTGAATCGATAAGTGTGTTTTGTTTTGAAACCGAATAAATGTTTGAATATGTATATTATATATTTTATTCCTATTTATTAGTGTTGTGGTGGAGTGGATAATGCTTGGGGTTCATAGCGCCTACTCAGGTTCGAATGCCTCCATGCACAACCTGTGAACATTTACAAAGGGGCATGCTTTAGCTCTGATCTTGCAGGGGATTAGTCGGACCACAGGCTCGGACACCCTTCCCAAAAAAATATAATTTATTCCTACAAAACTCAATCTAAATACGTCAATCGAAGTGAACATAGATGATCTAAGGACATAATGGAAACAAAAGAAGTATGCCGACAAATTTACGACACTTTGGAGTTTTTTTCATATCTCATACACCGAAACCTCGATTTAAATGAGTCAAGATATTCTAGAAATCAAACACACAAATCTACAATCTTCATGATTTGCCTTTTCGAAAATTCGAGCTGCATCTAGATTAAACCGACGTTGAAATCAAAAGATTGGTGCTAGATAGAAATAAGAGATAATTAAGTGCCTAAGTTATCACTTAATTTACTAAAGGACATTAAGGGTTTAAAGACTCTGAAAAGAAAAAAACGCTCTAAATTATTTTATATCTAACCGAATCAGACATAAGAAGGAATGTTGTTTGCACCCTTATGGATGTTAAAATCAGACCAATATAGTACTTTACGAATGTAAACAAGTTATAATATTGATGTATGTAAAAAAAATTAACATATAAAAATGTAATTAACAATTATAAGAATGCAATTAATCTTTTTTTTTTGGAAGGGTGTCCGGGCTAAAACCCGACTAATACGGAGTTAAAATAGTCCTACTTAAAATATCCCCAAGCATGCAGACGAAAAGACTCGAACTCGTTAAGACGCTATGAACCCCCAAGCAATAACCAATCCGTCACAATACTGGAAAACGAATGCAACTAATCTTTCCTTTTTAACATGATAATTTGAAACCTAAAAGGAAGTTAAGGTGGGATTTCAACATCCACAAGTCCCAAACGAAACATGTGCCGCATGATTTCACATGTTGTAGTCACCCACCCTACCGACACATCCTCATCTACCGTACACGTGTTTCTTCAAAAACCAAATACATCAATAATACGGTATCTTTATAAAAGTAACTAGAAAACCTTAAATTATTATTATTATTTTTTAAAGGCAAATAACTTACACACGTCTTAACACGAAGACGATGAGGTATTTCGAGATTCATACGGACACCCGATTAATCTTCTATGATCATGGACCGACCTGAAATCCAATTTATGGTTAGGGTATCGCTACATGCTCATCTCATGAATCGAACCTCAAATAGACAGGAATGTCATTCGTTATCCCTTCCAATAATGTTACCAAACACTATTGATTCATTTTAAGTAAAGAAATCTAAATTTTCAAAGCATGTAATTGGTGTGGAATTTTATAAGTTTAAAGTATAATATTTGATTCGTAAAGAAATCTAAATTTTTAAATATCTAATAAAATTAACAAGTTTCGATAGCCATCTAATATTATATATATATATATATTTAAACGTGTGCACATTTTAATACTATATATAAAGTTGAAAATTCAAACTTTAAGTTCTTAACAACAAAAAAGTATATGTAAAACGTTATAAACTTGCATTTTAAAATGTTTTAATAATATGAAAGAAATATTTTACAATATAATAAAATCATAGAGTATTAAGATTAGAAGCTTTTTCGTCTCTTTATTGGGTTTGATCCAACAAATATATCCGAGTAAACTGTTTTTAAATCAATGTGATTATTTGAAAATTGTTATTTTCTTTGTTGAACTTTGAAGTTATGGTTTTGGATTATATTGCTTGAAATTTATGTTCTTTTCTAAATTCATGATTTATAACGATTCTTGTTTTTAAATTCATATGATACAACAATGTTATTTTTGTTTTTTTTTATCCCTCATACTTAATGGTAAATCACTGACAAGTTAATCTCAATAAGAAAACAACAATTAAAAACTAGTGATATTATACATAATTTCAAAAAAATAAAACAAAGTTACCGTCTTTTATAAACTACTTAAATTAAATTGTAGCTTACCAAATAAACGGCTTGTTTTGTCTCATCCTTGATACTATGACCAATTATTGTATTTACCCATAACGGCTCTAACGTTAAATTTATTTATCTAGTCACCATACTTTGCATTTTTATTATTCACAACTCTACACGTCATCTTTTAATCTCAAAATTACTTTTTTAATAATTATATCTGTAATAAAATTTAACATAAGACCATTTTTGTAAATTTAACATAAATAAAATTAATTTTGTAGTTAAAGGAATTGGAACTACGCCAATAAAACTCGATTATATTGAATTTGGGAATATTTAAATTCAAGTTACACAATTACAACCCAACAACAATTAAGAGGTTGTACGTTTACGTATTTGCTTACTTTCAATTAATGATTTGGCAAAATGGAACATCAAAGACAAATAAAGGTGGGATGTATTTAGGCCGGCTACTTTAGATGAACTATTTTGTTAATTAAAAATTTGATTATTCACTAACAATTAATAATTGGTCACATTTGGTACAACTTTTTTCCCCATAACTATGGATATTAGTTTAATTGTACTGATTAAATCCTTTGGTGACCACAAATGGTTTAAAGTCTTAAACGGTGAACCTCCATGGCTACAAGGGTTTTAACAACAATGATTCAAACCCAATATAGATGAGATTTTGCACTACATCTCTTAAAGCTTAATCAATGTGACTCAACCCAAATGATTATATTTGTAAATTCATTAATAACTCAGATGACACCATAAAATGGCATAAAGGGAATTGTTAAAACAATTACTCAATTTAATGTATACGACTTAATCGAAAAAAGAGTAAACTTCACTTTTGGTCCCTAACGTTTGTCAATTTCAAAGAATATCGTAATGGAAACTTTGAAAATTTGAATTGGTCTTTCGCTTTTGTCATTTCATAACAGTTTTAGTCTCTCCTTTTAACACCCGTTAACGTTTTCTCTTTAGTCCAACTAAATTAAAAGTATTTTAGTTATTTGAAACAACTTTATGTTAAATGTATCAACATTTGGTTAAATGAGAGAAGTATTTTGGTCATTAGACTAAATATTTAAAATGATTAAAATACCTTTTCTTTTTTTGAACGGCATGTTGGTGCAACAGAGTATCATCGTGCCACCATGGCACCAAGTTACGACGACCTGAGTTTGAAACCTCTCCAAGGAGAATAACCACCCCCAGCCTAGCCATCCAGTTTCCATTTAAAGGGCTTCAAGGCATCAACTGGGATTCGAACCCAGACACTCGTTCAGGAAAAATCCCCCACAATGGACTCCATAGGAGTCAAACTCCTGACCTTCACTATATGAAAACTTTAACCCATGCATCAGACCAACTTAGTTGGCCAACATTTGCAAAAATATCCTTTATTTAGTTGGTCTTAAAGGAAAATTTTAACAATCATTAAGAGGAGGGACCAAAACCGTAATACAATGACAAATATGAGGGGTCAAATCTAGTCTTCAAAGTTTCAAGACCATATCTATTGAATTGACAAAGTTTAAGGACCAAAAATAAAGTTTACCCTTAAAAGGCTACCTAGAAGACCAACTTTCCTAGATAATAATAATATTATTAAATAATTATGAAGTTGTATTTTAGTTTGTAAATCCAGATGATATCTTTTAAACTTTAAAATGGACTAAAAACATCCTAACAAACACTTTGAGTTCAAAGAAAAATATTAAAATAAAAATAAAGCATAAAAAATTCCCAACGTTTGAATTTTATGAATAAAAATCGAATAATAACTATTGATGAATATTTGAAATTGCATGGAGGGAATATTGATAATCAGGATAAACATATACTTGTCACAAGAAACTCCAAATTAATATTTAAACCATATTAAATCAACACAGTTGATGACAAAGTCATTATCAATTTCTATTATTTTAGATAAATTAATATTCAAACTACTCATTAATTGGTTGATAAACTAAGAAGAAAACAAATATTCAATTCAAAATAATACAATTTTTTTTTCGAAAATATCTGATCTAGCCTTTTTACGAACAAATTACCTAGCAAGTTGCGATTTTTGGTTCTGCCCACAACCATGAAATGAATCATCTACTATCCGTACAAACACACATGTAAATAACATAATTCAGATTGATTGATTCTATCATCACTTTGTCGGGGTCCACCACCTACCACTCTATGGTTATTAAAAACTAAACAGATTAGTATTAATATAGTATCTTTTATATCATGTAACAAAAGTTGTAACATGTTTCACATGTAGAAAGAGATATACAAAAGCAAACTAAAAATACAAAAAACAAAATAATCAAGATAGAAAGAAAATTTTAAGTTTATTTTACATTTTTTTCTGTATATTTGTAGCATTAAAACTTACAATCATAAAGCACACAAATTAAAATAAGCACCTCATACTCTACAGGGTCTTAGTCCCTTGGCTATTTTGCTTTTCAAATAAAAAAAGAAAACTAAAATAACCTACTAAACACCCCATTTACAGTTGCTGTTTTAACTCAGGGGAGAAAGTAGGAGGGTAAGAATGCAACTTTCAATAGTAAAAGGGTTTAATTATGAAAAAAAAAAAACATTATCAATTCTTGATTTCTTCTAGTGTAGGTTTGATAGCTAAAGAATGCTTAAGTTCACCAATATGAAGAGTGTGTTCACCCATTGGAACCCTTCGGATCCCAAATTTGTCCACCACACTCAAGTGTTTGCACACATGAAGGTCGATTGCCACCCGTTGTACCCCACCGGCCGCCACGTGGACCTTCTGAAAGCCCACCAATTGCTTGTTTGTGGCCCATTTTCCTTCTGGCGGGGTCGAGAACACCATCACGGTGTGGGTCCCGTCTACGGTTCCCGTGTTCTTCACGTCGATGTCTAGACCCATGGCGAGGGTGGAGCATCTTGTGTGCGATACCCGAACCCCATTGGTTAGGGTCGTGGAGTTGTTATTCTCGAGATGGACTGATAGCATAGAAACAGATAATGATGTTGGGGCTTGAACAATGGAATGTTGGTAGGTTGTGTAACTTAGACCATGCCCAAATGGGTACACCACAGGCCCTTTGTAGAACCGGTAAGTCCGGCCCGGGTAGTTTTGGGCCGGGTTGGCCCGCATTGCCATGTTAGTCATTGGCACCCTAGCTAAATAACTTTGTGGGTACCATGTCATAGGCAGCTTTCCTCCTGCAAAGAATTCACAAAATATCTTTAGTATGCTTATTTAGGCCCATTGGACTATAAGACAGGCCCAGTGGTTACGTGAAGCCCATTGGGTTTTATGAAAGTTTTTTATTTGTATTAACCTGGATTGGTTGTTCCGAATAGCACATCGGCGATGGCGGTTCCACCGATTGGCCCGGGTACCCGGCCCAAATTATAGCCAAAATCCGAGGGTCGTTTTTGGCGAAAGTGATGTCAAGCGGGCCACCGGACATCAAGACGAGCACAACCGGGCCTCTTGAAGCCCTGGCAACTCTAGTTATAAGCTCTTGTTGGTGTCCGGGTAAGAGTACGTTCACCGGTCTCTTGCTTCGGCTTCAATTGATTGATCGAGGCCCATAACTAACACGGTTGCATCGGCTTGTCGGGCCGCTCCTTCGGCCGCCCAATTAATTGGTTCCCTCTACAACTAACATCACTACAACCGGCTTGATGAATCGTCTTAACGTATCTAGCTATGCCTTGTAACGGGGTAGTATACCCACACGCGATTCCTAAAATATCCCAAAAATAGACAACAAATTAGATAATTTATTTCGTTTTATACGAATAAACTTTTTTATAAATAATACTTACCGGCATAGTTGCCAATCATGGTGACGGTCACATCAGAATTGGGACCGATAACCGCAACGGTCCGATGTTTGAACGTTGACAATGGCGGGCCTCTTCCACGGTTATCGAGAAGAACGATGCCTTGGCGGGCTGCTTCTAACGCAAGCTGGTTACTTGACGCTAAACAAACATCCGGTACCCCTAAGTTCGCGTAAGGTTGTCTCGGCCCATCGAACATGCCTAGACGAAATTGAACCGTGAGCGTGTTGAACAAGGCCCCAGTCGACATCAGCCTCTTTCAATTTCCCTTGTTTTATCGCCCCCTCGGTATACACCGCCAAAGTTGGGCCACAATCCAAATCAAGACCTCCCGGATTACATAAAAGTCATATAAAACCGAACCCACAAAATAAAACATCGAACATGCTAAATAATTCGATCGTCGAACCTGCTTTGATGCTATCAGCGGCCGCATCTTCCGGTGTAGCCGTGTAGTGTTGATTGGTATACATAACCCCAACCGAATCACAATCCGACACGATGTATCTGTTTTCCAAGAAAATTATTACAAAAGAAAAAAAAATGAACCTTTTTTTTTGAAAAATCAACGGTTTAATTCGTACCCGTTAAGGCGCCAATCCCCACGAATCGTGCCTTTTAGGAGATCGGCATCCGCGCACGTTGGCTTGCCGTTGACTTGATTATACGAACACATTACACTAGCAACTTTACCTTCTAAAACACAAGCCTTGAAGGGAACATTATATGTGTCCTCCAAATCTTGTTTACTTACCTACATAAAAAATAAATAATCCACCATTAACCCTTTTTTTATTTCTTGAAATGACCCAAAAACAACATCCAATGGTTTAATATTGTACATTCAAGATGTGTTTGATATGGTACTTTTGCAAGAAAGTTTAGAGAAAGTTGTACTTTTTTGTTTTCATGTTTTAATGGCACTTTTTCTCTATGCTAGTTTAAAAAAGGTTAATGAGAGTTGTATTTTTGGCTTCAAACAGATAAGATGACGTGTTATGTAGCGAAAGTATTCCGATTTCTATGATGGGTAAAAATCAATTTTACGTTTCGGATTTGACATGTTAAATGATGCATTTCCCAACAACCGTGTCACCTTTTGGTACGCAAGAAGAAAGTTTCATTTTCAATTTCATCAGATGTTTTTAGGGACACACGCAACTTAACGTGACATAATCGGTATCATATGGTTGAGTTTGTAGCAATAATAAACCATTTGAAGTTTAGGAAAATGGCAATATTTTGTTTCAACAATGAGAACTCTGTTTTTTAAGGTAAAATTCATTTTGAACTAGGTTCCAAAACTATTGCCCTGTGAGTGTGTTGAAAGGGCATTTTCAGCAATCATACACCATCTTTTGTGATGAAGCTAACAAAATGTACCTTTTTATTTACAGATAATAAATGGTGCATTTTTTTAGGAAAGACTTCTTTCAATGACCAACTTTAGTTAAAAGTTAACACTTTTTTAATCAATGAACCAATGATAAGTCCTTTAGCAATTTCCTATTTTGTGACCTCACTTAGAAAGAAAAAAAGTTGCTTTTGTTTAAATATGTTAAATGGTATGCTTTAAGCATGGAGAGTAATATTTTTTTTTCTTTTACCATTACAAAGAACTGTTATTTTTTTCCCGATAAGTTAAATGGTATGTTTTAAGTACAGTATGTTCCTTTGTGACAAGTTTGGAGGGAAAATGTACTTTTGGTTCAAATGCCATAAATACATTATTCTTGTGATGAAAATGTACCTTTGCATTGAAGTGAAAGCGATCAACTCCATTCCAGTTATCAAGATCATAGGCGGTGTAGTGCTTGCAACAAGCAGCAACCTTCAATCTATCGCCCACATTGCCTTGAAGTCCTTTTACGTATCTAACAGCATATCGAGCAGCCAATGCAGGATCTTCTCCCGGTGTTTCTTGACCTCGACCCCATCTTGGATCACGAAAATATTCACATTTGGGCTCCAAAATGTGAGTCCTGCCTTTCCTCCATTGTACATTGCTCGTGCTTCATTCGATACCACCTAAAAAATTATTTCAATATGTCAACGCCTATCAAGCTATAAATTGTTACCCAGATTCATTATCACCTCAACAATGTGTCTATTACCCGAGTCATAGATGGGATTTAACGCTTGAATGCACATTGGGATGAAATGCAAGTACAATTCACGGGATGGATTTAAGATCAAAAGTGATCATGGACCGATCCATTCATACTTTTCTCACCTTAACTCGTCTTCTCACATGATCTTTTGCTTATATATGTAATGCATATATTAAGGGTGTTCATGTACAACACCTTAAATACAAACCATGTAACCAGTTAATACTTTAGATTAGAAAAATCCAAATTTGGTATTAAAACTTTGTATACGCTTAGGTTCATCTTAAACAAATGACTCAGTAGCATACGAAAAAGACAATTTATTACAATATTATAAAATGGATCTAACTACGACAAAACAAACCATAAAAAACCCAATTTCAACTAGAATTAATTATGCAATTAACTATGCAGTTGTACCATTCAATAACAACCATATTTATGCCTTTTCTTAATGTCAAAGTACAATGAATTAAAACATGATCATAATGTAATGGATGCTTAAATGTGACAACAATTGGACTATTTAAATAATTCAAATTAATTAAAGTTTAGGTATCTTTTTGAAAGATGGGTTATAAGTTAAATAATAGTAAAAGATACCCCACAAACTCAAATAGGTTAGGGGTGGAACCATGGAAGTAAATGGTCCATTGGGCATGTAGTATCAAAGGCATGGGCTCTAGATATGCCAAAAAGACCACTTGTTCTGAAAAGGGAACATGCCAGCTTGTACCACTAGCATTCTTCCAATTATCCCTTTTCCCTTATTTGTCTTTTAATGCATTAGATACTTGTACATTATGTAATCAAATTTGTAACAACAAGTAACAATAAACACAATTTTCAGTGGTCATGGTGTTATGTTTTGGATATTGTAATTGAATCGTTGTAACAGTTACAACAACGTGAGACGTCTTTTACGTCAATGTCTTATTAAAAAGTAGTTTTTCCTGGTAGGGAAGCCTACGCTACAGAGGAATATTGTGAGACGTCAGTATCTTGATTTTTGAGGAGCTAAAGACGTTATCGTATAAAAGGACGATTATACCCTTCGTGTGGTATAAATGGGTAAAACATGATAATATTTGCAAGGCTACCATTACTTATAGGTTAGAAAAACTAAACACTTTTTTTATTCTCTTGCGGTTGGTTATGCAAAAAATGCATGAATTGCCTGCTGATTTTGGCTGCGTACTACACAAATGTTGGGGCCAAAAGTGAAAATATGAAATGAAAAGGTTGGCTTGCGATTCTATAATGTCAAGTGAAAGAACACTACGACCCCTCCAAGTTTGCTAAATATGCAAAATAGCCCCCCTCTATAATTATGTCTTTCAAGTAACATGCAAATAAAAAACAATTTTTTTTTCTGTCAAAAACATGCACTGTTTTTTTTTTTTTTTTTGGCAGTAGAATTTGGTTATCTTGTGAGTGGCGCACAGTAGCACTAGCACGAAAATTCATGCAAACAATAGTTTAAATATTTTTTTATTAATCCAGAATAAATATATTATTTATAACTCCTATTTTTAAAACATAAAATTACTAAATATTTTGTGAAAAAAAAAATTCAGAAAAAACATCTCGAGAAGATGAAGTTTTAACTACATGCAACAAGGTGATCATGAATTTTTTTTAACCAATCACATAAATTGAACTAAATAATACATAATTCAATAAAGAATATTTTAATAATTTAAAAAAAAAAATGGGTATAATTTAATAATTAAATAAAAAGATACATGGTTGTGTGTGGGTCCATTTGACATTTTAATTTAGACAAGGGAGTGAAGTTAGAATGCGACTATAAGCTTTTTTGTTCGTTTTATCCAATTGTTGCTATCTCATGCATCTATACAACTAATATCAAGAATTAAATAAAATATATTAAATTTTGCGATCCATCCATATAGTAGATAATAACTTGAAGATATACACACGTATCTTTTTCCTCTTGCTTTACTTAAAAAGTTAGCGAATTTAGTAAAACGTCGCATTACCTGTCCAATCTCTTCCCATAAAGTATCATTAAATGTCGAAGCAGTCGTGATGACCTGAGGAAATTGCGTGGCACCAAGAAACGTCGGAAGAAACTTGGTACCAGGACCAACGTCCGAAACGCCATGTAACGCCTCAGACCACCATTCATACCCTTGGATTCCTAACCGTGGTATACCCGCTGCATTATTCACCAACAGTCTTACTTTTTCTGCCAAAGTTAGACGACCTAACAAGTCCCTAACCCTGTTACTGGTTGGCAGGTTAACCCTACAAAACGGGAAATTACTGGTACCCCGATTACTGGGGTCACAAGCAAATGGAGCTCTTGATTCTACTACGGTGGAGGAAATCAAGAATCCGGTGAGGAAGAGGAGGAGGAAGGCGGTCGAGGAGGGCGGAAGAATAGATTTGGTGTGAGTAGCTATTGGGACCATCTTGTGTGTGAAGATTAATTGGTTTTGAAGAATGAGAAAATGAAGGGTATTTATAGGGTGATATATGGAAGGTGGCGTAAAGATGGTGGGTTAGTTTTTGTGTTCATGATTGGATTTACACGTCCCCTTTATACGATGTTTCCCACTTGCTTTACCCTCTTAAAACACACACATAAAAAAAATCATAATTATGTTGTTTTTAATTTTTATTTTCTAGAGATCCAAAAAATAATATTTGAAGACAAAACCTTATTGTTTGTTTGTTACTATTATTGTTTATAACTTTATAGAATCATATTTAAGAAATTAATTTGATGTGTATATATACAATAGATACACACTCACATGTGTGGTGTATAATTGTATATAGATATATTTGAGAAAGAAAGAAAAAAAGTGTATTAATTTGGGGTCGAAATCATGAGAGAGAAAGAAGAAGAGGAAAGAGGACATTAGGTTAAAACGTCAATTATGGCCGATAACCAATAAAATAGGGTCCCAAATATGCAAAATATTCTCTATTAAAAACTACTTAAATTTCTTGTTCATTATGGAGGATTAATTAAAAGTAATTGATTTTTGAATTATACAAATTAATTTAGAGATTAATTTTTTTTTTGAAACAACAGTAAAATTGATACCAACCAAAGGGCCATGGGCCGAGTACAAACACGAAACCGAAACAAAACCGAACCAACTACAACAAGAGCGACCAATTTGGTGTCGGTTTCGCACTTACAATATGCGGATGACGCCATATTATTAATTAATACTCTAGAGCATATTTAAAGTCATGATCGTATAAACCACGATATTTGTAGGCATGAGTTTGCGAGATAGTGATATAAAGATGGACCAAAATAGTGTCAATATAAGGCTGCGTTTGGTATGCTGGAATGTTTTTGAAGGAATTGGAATCCTGAGGAATTTAGAATCCTGAAGGAATTGGAATCCAATTCCATAATCTGTTTGGTTGGCAGGAAATGACATTGGAATTCAATTCCATAATCTGTTTGGTTGGCAGAAATGTTCGATGGAATTGGAATTCAGAAATGCAAAATGACAGAATTACCCTCCTTTTGTTCTTATGTCGAAGCGGTAGCGGTGGGTCGAGGCGGTGGTGGCAGTTGGCGGCGGTCGTCGGTGGGTCGAGGCAGTGGCGGCGGTGGGTCGAGGCAGTGGCGGCGGTGGGTCGAGGCAGTGGCGGCGGGCGACGGTGGGTCGGCGACGTCCAGCGGTGGGTCGATGCGGCAGCGATCGGCGGCGGCGGGGGACGGTGGGTCGGCGACGGTCAGCGGAGGGTCGATGCGGCAGCGATCGGCGGCGGCCGGCGACGGTCAGCGGCGGGTCGATGCGGTCGGCGGTGGGTCGAAGCGGCGGCGGCGGTCGGCGGTGGGTCGAAGCGGCGGCGGCGGTCGGCGGTGGGTCGACGCGGCGGCGGCGGTCGGCGGTGGGTCGAAGCGGCGGCGGCGGTCGGCGGTGGGTCGACGCGGCGGCGGCGGTCGGCGATGAGTCGAAGCGGTGGTAGGCGCTGATGAATATCTAGGGTTAGAAAGATTAAATTAGATAAGGGGTAAAATGGTAAAAATCAAATTCCCATATCCATTAGATTTTAAAATCCCACACCCCCTTGAAGGATTTCACATTCCATCATATGAGGGATTTTAATTCCCACATTTAAATTCCAATTCCATACCTTATAACTTACCAAACATGGGATTTTGATGGAATTGGATTCCAATTCCATCAGAATCCTATGAAATCCTGCAAACCAAACATGCCCTAAGTATTTGATTGTAAGAGTGTACTATTTTTTATATGATAATTATTGAAACTGGGTTAGGTTTCGTTAAGAAGTTGAGTTAACGTGAGTAGCGTAAGAAGTGGTTAGCAAATGTTGAATGAATATTAGAATAAGATGCATTGATCAATCTCTCTATCAAGCACAGTTCATGCATCGACTTGAGATTAAACATAATCAAGGATTCAGATCTAATTCTCATGCTTCTCATGTTAACTAATCTTTCGAAATGTCTTTTGTCAATTGAAACTTTGAAAAGTACTTATTTAGATGTACGAAATTTGAAGTCCCAAATGTCAAAACTTCATAAAAACTCCTTAAAACAACGTATTGAAAATTTGGTAATGTTTAATGCGTCGTTGGCAAAATTGACTAATTAGTTATATGAATTTTCTTTTCTTTTTGTCTCTTTTCTTTGTTTTTTATTTTATTTATTGGACTTTTATTTTTTTATTCATTCAAAATAAATTACTTATTGTATAAGACGTGTAGTAATACCATTAAAGGATGGGGTTTCTGTAAGAATTGAAGTTAAAGTAACATGAGAAGTGATAATCACTAGTTGGATGCATATTAAGATGATAATGACCAAAATAAGATGCAACGAGATGAATAAGATCAGTTTTTTTCGAATACAATCATTTGCCTATCAATAGATTTATATATTATATACACACATACATGTATCATATATGTATGCGAATTTTAAATCTAACATTTTAAGGTTAAAATAAAACTAGCTAAAAAAGGACCTTTCTTTCAAAATCATCATTGAATTAAAAAAACACTTTATGATAATGAAATTGAGAGAAAGGTTTAAGTGAAAACAAGAAATGTTTTAAAAGCATATGTGATGTGAAATCTATTTGATCTAAATTCTAACATGATGTAGAAAACAACTTTATAAAACTAGTAAAGATATTCTTCTTCTATTATTTTAACAAAAAATACTTATATAATCAAAATTGAAGGCGAATAAATTATATCGAAAAAAAAAACTTTTATTATTTGTTATTTAACATTATTATACTTGTTAATCTGTTTATGGGTTTAACGTTTTTAATTGTTACCTTTTTAATTTAAACGTAGCTTTACTTTTTTTACATGACTGTCAGTTTAATAATATTTAGCTACCCATAATACTTTTTTCAAATTCATAAAAAATATTTGCTCATTTTGTAATAAAAATTTAAAAACTAAAATTACAAGTTTTAAGAGGGGTAAATATATAAAGTGACTCACGGATGAGGGAATCTTATGCTTTGACTAACCACCAAACCATGACAGAGAAAAAAGACATCTAATTTTATTTATATGTATTTAATCTAATTAATTACTAAAATGTATTATTCTCTTAAAAAAACTTTTATACCTATTTAGATGTCCATGTAAAATCGACTTTAATCGCGGTTCATTTCTATGGAATTATTGATTTTGTTGATAAATACACATATATTGTAATTTTTAAATTATTTATAACATATAGGATCGGTTCTAATGAGAAAGTAATTTATAGTGAGAATGGTAGAAGTGAATCTATATATTCTTGGATTAATCGTAATTGAATGTCAACATTAATGAAATGAATGGATTAATTCTATTCTAAAACACAATTCATGGGTGGTATTAATTTATAAGCTTAGTAAGCTAAAAGTTTGGATTGACCATAACTAGCTTATTGAAACGCTAGTTGAAGTAACGTAAAGAGCTTTTTGTAACTTTTTCTAATTATACTTTTATTAATATTAACTATTATACCTATAAATACCATTTTTAGTTCCATTTACATACTAATAAACTACTTTTTGTCCAAACATAGTTTTTATAAGCTAAATTATCAGCTTTCAGCTAGCTTATAGCTATTTGTCCAACAAGTCTAAAAGTGATTAAATGTCTAGATCTTTTCTTACACTTCTAAGTTAACTATTTTCTTTACATGATTCAGTCGCTGTAATTCAAACCCGTATATATAGATTTGAATTATGTTAATACAATTAAGTTTGGTAAGAATGGACAACACACTTCCCGGTCCTTGAATGAGTTTTTTTGTTTTTATCGGACAGCTAAAAAGACCCAATGGCATATTTATAAACTTATCTAACTTCACTGATATGGTTATAGCTTATAAGGGATACATGCTTGAGTTAGCATAAGAGCTCGTAAGACCAAGGAATTAGCCGCCTTCCGGATGAAGAGGGGGGCAAACTCCAATCCTCTCGCAACCTTCGGAGGGAGTCGGGGGAAGATGGGTGGATCCGTTTTAACTTTTTTCTCAATAACGGATATTAAATTCTTCTTAATTTCGAGAAATTTGTATTAACCCTCTAAAACTAACCATTTCCCTCAACTTAGCGAAATGTAAGGTTTAAAACACCCGTTATGATGGGGAAGGATGGTTACTAGATTCTCAATTCACTTCCAAGCAATAAGTAAAAGGCAAAATATGGATAATGGTCAAATAAGAAAATTACAAGGACGAAAAATGTAATTTATTCGTATTTTAATGTAGAAAGTCTACGGTAAAAATATATTAAAAAGAAAAAAAACTAAATTTACTTGGTCGCTCGTGATGTGTTTCCCGTGACCATATGTAAAAAGTAAAAGAAACTGAAACTGAACATTGTATTTATGCCTTTGGTTTACTTTTGTTGCCATCCAATGACAAAAATATCCTTTTTTTTTTTCTTTTTTCGTCCCAAAATTAAACCAAAAAATGAATGTTGTTTTATTTAATAATATTAGTGTCAATAATTCAATTTTTTTATTAAAATTCATATTTTATTTAGATTTAAGATTGTTCATCAGTACAAACACTAATGCTAAAATTAAATTCAGGTTTATAAATTATATGAGTTATTTTGGTATGACGGTGTCACTTTAGAACTGATATGGTTTGGTTTCTGTTAGAGTCCTACATCGTCTAGACTTGAACCAAATCTTCACTATATATGTTGGAACCCCCCTTCTCTCCTCAATGGCTCTTTTGGAGAATAACCCTGGGTGTTCCATCATATTTTACATGGTACATATTCTCAAGTTTCAAACTAGATTATAAGTAAGTACAAACTTGTTTTAGTTAATTAAAATATTAAAATAAAAATGTTTTATAAATGTTTAAGTAAGCAATTATAGAAACAACAAAGCAGTGGTTTAGTTCTAAGTTTGACTTTATCATCCTTGCTAAGGCAGACCTAAGAATTTTTTTGTACAATAGACACTATTAAAATAGATAAAAAAAATAGTACAAAAGAAACGGTTTTTATCTATGTGTCTTTATCTTTTTAGTAACATTCAATAACTGTCCGATGTGTTATTTGTCTAATTTCACTATATTGAAGTATTTTTAAAGCTTTTGGCTTGATTTTAAGAGATTTTTAAGTTTCTTTTATCGATTTTGAGAGACTTTTTTGGGTTTTTTTTGGTTGATTTCAATAGTTTTTTTATTACGAGGTACGATTGCATCTTTCTGAGCTTTTAAACATCACATGGTGGCACCTCTAAAATGATACGATTCCACATTTCATAACCGTAAATTTTTAACTTTTAACAAAGTGAAATATGATGGCACATCCACCATATGCCCTTCTATGGATCCGTCCATGCCTCTTAAACTAATGTTTATGTATTTGTATCAAATTATATATCACATTTTAAAATGGAAAAATGAATGTTTCCAATTTTTAAAATCTTGAAAGTATTGCAGCTTTGTAATTTAATGAAAAGAAAGTGCATATGTGATTTGTCTTTCATTACCATAATATAAAATGTATTTATTCAACCATGTATATATTTTTGTTTTGTTCCTTTGTAGCATTTATTTTGTTTGTTAAACTAAATTTATTCTTAATTAAAAATTATGATTGCACCATTTCAACTAGAATCAATTAACATGTGTACTACTATAATGTGCTATCAACTTTTTGAAAAACATAAAAAACTTTAGTTTTCAACGCTTATTTATTGAAAGGTTTCAACGTTTGTTAACATGGATTTAAATGTAAAATTCTCAAATGACTCTAAGAAGGTTTGATCATCTAAATTCAATAATAAATTGTGATTTTCTTTCATTGGACTAAGTTTTACCAACTATGTTGATCGTTTTTAAAGTTTTTTTTTTTTTTACCTTTTTACTTCTTGTTTTTGACTTTTAATACAAAATAAATAAATATAATAAATTTTTCGTTGCAAATTAAGTAACGTAAAACCCCATCGTTTTGGTCAACATTTGGGTTTGTTTATGTTTGGTACACATCTTTTAACTAACTTTTAAATGGCAGTGGACTTGACCATGATGTGATACAAGCGGATCATAAAACATGAATAGTAATATGATCCGAGTGGGAGCTCAAATTGAACAATATGCCAATAACGCCCTCCACTTTAGCACATGATGAAACCGTATGTCGTATAAAGCGAAGATACGGCAAAACGCACCAAAACGCCGTTATAACGCACCAAAACGCCGTTATAACGGCGCTTTGGTGCGTTATAACGGCGTTTTAGTGCTTTATAATGGTGTTTTGGTATAACGGCCCTTATAACGGCCTTTTGGGGATATGGTTGCAAAGTGGGGGTGGGGCTTTGGGTATACCGGTAAAGCTCCCTCTGAGTGGTACTCAAATTGTAACAATATTACAATGCCCTCATATTCTAACGACTTTGACGAAAAAGTGATGTTGTCAAGGTAAGCGAAGATGTCGGCAAAGGCAAAGAAAGTGATCATTCAATGAAAATGTCACAAGTTCAATGAGGTTGCGAAGATGAAGGAGAGGCAAAGGATGTGATCGATAAATGGAGTGTCAAGACTTATTGAGTTTTTTTTTTCATTTTCAATTTGTTTTTAAGTTATTATGACTTATAAAGATTAATTTGTTAAACCTTTCATTTTTTTTGTCAACTATATGTATATTATATTTGTATGCAACAAATAAACTTATATACCCTCCTTATTTTCGTTTTCATCCTCATAAGATGAGGCTGGCAATTTCATGACTGGTTGATTTTGGTTTCATTCTTGAGCGAAACCTTTTTAAATTTGATAGTTTTTCTTGTTTATTTTATTTCCTTTGTTTTAATTCTTATGAGAAGGCATTGACTAAGCAGAAAAGAAGTACAAGCATGACAATAAAACTTATACGACGCAATAACAAAATTTTAGAAAGAGTAATTTACTTTCTGGATACCTATGGTTTATGTGTTTTAACAGTCTAGGCATCTCAAATGGAATATTTATGGATTACATCCTCATGATTGGCATTTTATAATGTGTTAGGTCCCTAAAACCTAACTCCATCCAAAAACTCCTATTAAGTGAGTTAAATCATAGGGGTATTTTAGTCTTTTAATTTATTATTTATTTTTTTATTAGAATCACATGTACGATAAATGTACTCTACACTACCTTTTTATTAAAACAACATGTACTTTACTCTATGTTTCATTTTCGTCCCCACCTGAAAATATTTCATTATTGTCGTTGTCCACTCCGACGAAAGTCCACCAGCCCTTCCCCTTCCCCTCCTCCCCCACCTCCCTCCCCCCCCCTTCAGACGACCCTTCTCCATCTTTGATCTCCTATCAATCCATCTCTCGAACCCAATTTTTTAGTTCCATCACTCATCTCTCAAAACCTAGATCTAGCAAGTGACAAAGGGAATGATTTTCAATACCACTGCTTGTTCTTCCTCCTCTGGAATCTTGGCTCTACAACTTCTTCTATATCATTTCATTCTTCACGTTATTCAGAGTGAATAAAGCTTAGACGCCTTTATTCACTCTGAATAATGCATGATATTCAGAGTGAATATTGTCATGTGACGCCATTTTAGTGGTCCTCAGGTTCACAATGAAAAATGAGTTTTCATTTGAACTTTCATTTATTCATATGTGTGTGTGTGTACGTGTGTGTGTTTGTGCATTTATTTTCTAAACTTTATAAAGGTTGTAAACTTTATAAACCATTTTCAACCGTTCATCTAGTTTAACAAATATTTGACTTCATAAATATGTCTTTCAAATATAAAACATTTATATAATTAATTAATGAACTTTAATCATTTTCGGTAAAAGTTTCATTATCATATATGATTACATGCACAATATACAAGTTTAATCATTTGGATTTATTTAGATCTGTAAATTCATATTATTCAGTAAACTATCGTTGTTGAAATTTGTTTATAGTCTAAATTGTTTATTGTTAGTATATAATTTAAATAGAAATTAGTTCCTTAGCCCTTCGTTATGTTGTTAAAGACAAACAAGTGGATACTTGTGATCGATCACTAAGGCACCTTTGGTACACTAGACTGGATAAAATAGATAAGACAGAGAACAACATTCTATGTTTGGCAGGACTTTTATGTAGAATAGATAGGAACAAAGTGGAACAAAACTGGAACAGACTTGTTCCACCTCTACCATGGAACTAGGTGAAACAAACTCATGTTTTATCAATCTAACATCAAACTAAAACATAATTCTCTTCTAAAACATCAAATATGTCTTTCTACTTATATTTTATTCATTTTTAAATTTTATTTCTTTATACTTTTAAAACTTCTGCTTTACTGTTCTAAAAGTATTATTTTTATATTTTCGTACAATTATATATTTTGATTTGTTTATATAATTTATTTAATGTTAATAATAAAAAATATAGAAAAAATTTTAAAAGTTTTATTTTTGTGTCATTTTAATCATCTTGACAGAAACATTCTGATTTTATATTTTGATACATAAATATTCATTTATTACAAGTTAATCAATTACGTAATTAACCAAAATATATAAACAACTCATTATATTTCTGTTGTTCATTTTATTTGTTCCGTTCTGTCAAGTTATATTTTACCAAACGCTAAACAACTGTTATGTTCTCTCTTGTCCTATCATGTCCCGTTACCAAACATACCCTCATAGATCATATTCATATCTTTCATGTCGTTAGCCATCTTAAGACATCTTTGAGATTGAGAAGCCTACATGCAAATTGTTATCACAATACCATTTAGCATCGTAATCTAGGTGCTTCTAGATTATAGCCACTAGGGATTAATCAAGGCAGCATGTTTTAGCTGTCGGTGAACCTTGCTAGATTAGTTGGGACAAAGCCTCATATATCCTTATAAAAAACTATTTACCATCGTATTATAATAAGTACAAGAAATTATGATAATCTTACTATGATAATGATCGATGCTGACGTAATCATCATCTCATTCTCCTTATCTGTATTAATTTACCTATGACAAATTCAAGTTCATTTGATAAACTTTCAACAAGATCCCAAACACCTTCATGCAAATTATAACAGTTATAAGTTATTTCTTAGAGCATCCACAGTGGTGGAACCTCCAAGAACTTTACTTACCATATTTTTTCATGCTACATCATTGCCATCTCAACAAACGAATAACCTTCTTAAAACTCTACAATGGAGATTTTTACAAAAACCTCACTTCCTTTTTCTTATTTATAACATAATTTTTATTTATGTAAATTATTATATAATCGAAAAGGAAAGTATTACAAGAACCTGAGTTCTTGTTCAAACACCCGGGTTCCAATAAGAACGTGTGACTAGACAAGAACCTCTGATCCACAGTGGAGATTCTTGTAAAAACCCCAGCAAGAACCTCATGAAAAACCTCCATTATGGATGCTCTTAGACATATTCAAATCAATCCAGATCTTTTTGCACTTCAAAAAGACATAAAAAATTATACCGTATAACGATTGAATTGTCATCAAAACAATATACATTAACAACCATATTCCAAATTTGCATATACATATGACTAGTCTCCAATTATGTATCTTCATATCTACATATGAATAAAATCACACACGTCTTTCAGTGTTGTGGCGGATTGGTTATCGCTCGAGGGGTTCATAGCGCCCTAACCGAGTTCAAGCCTTCCCGTGCGCATGCCTGAGGACATTTAAGTTAGGCCATGTTTAGCCCCCAAAATTGCCGGGGATTAGTCGAGCTTTGGCCCGGACACCCTTCTAAAAAAAATAAAATCACACACACGCAAATAAGTTTATTTGCACCAAACATTCGTAGTTACAAGCGATAATTAAAGCGTTTCTTGAGCATCATTTATGGGAAAAAGTAAGACAAGTTGGGGAAACATACCAACGATGAGGCTAATCAAGAAAATGTCATTTAAGGGTAAAAAATATCATTAATCAAAATGAGACAAACTTAGTGATAAGGCCATCCACAGTGGTACCACCCATACCACCTGCATAGACTGCCACCTCAGCGCCACATCAGCTTTACCACTACCTTACCATTACCATACCATTCACCCACACCCGTACCACTCATACCAACTGTATAGTTTTTTTTAAATTAACAATTTAAATTAACAATTAACAATTCATTTTAAATTAACATTTAAATTAACAATTAAAATTAACAATTAACAATTAAAATTAAAAATAACAATTAAAATTAAAATTTTAAATTAAAATTAGAAATAACAATTAAAAAAATTACATTAAAATTTAAAATAAAAAACTATTCGAAAGGAGGCCAATCGTATAGTTCGCGCAACCGCGCCTTCTCTCGCAACGTGGTCTCCAAAAGGTGACCCGAGAGATGGTTGTGCGGTGATGTGTAGAAGTGTAAGTGTGACATCCTTTGTTTTTCTTTGAGTATATCGACAAGCCCGGTGATACCATGTGAGAGAGCGCCTACGTCGGTTGACATGCCCGTGTTGGTATCGTTTGTCGAAGACGAAGACCCCGCACGTCTCGCCGCGTTCCGACCCATTGGTCGTGGTAGTTCGGAATCGCCGAGGTGGGTGTAAGTACGAGCATCGGAATCGCCGGGGGAGTCCGTTGGGGTTTCGGACGTTTTCGACCGTTTGTTTGTAGGCGTGCGGATGTCCGATGGGTTCATCATTTCCACCGGGTTGTACTTCGGGCATTCGATGAGAACTTTGCAAGCGGCTTGGAAAGGGAATGTTCGATTGTACTCACGTCGGTATCGCTCGAGCGCTCGTTCCAATAAAATAACGTCGGATTCGCCGCTACCTCGGTGATTCAACACATTGTTGTAGATACAACCAAATTTCGAGACCCCCGATAGAAGCAATTTCACTTTGGTTTGCACGGCGTCGCTTGAGCGGACATTGGGGCCGTACCCCATGCGTTTGTCTAACGACATTTTAACGTGCTTCCAAAAATTGTCTACTTCAAAAATGGAAAAAATTAAAAAACATTAGCGAATACTTAAGTACGTTAAAAAAAACGGTTTTTTATTTACCTCCCGTTCGATAGTTACCTATGGTTGAATCTTCCGAGATTTCGGCCCACGATTTCGCCAACTCGACCTCCTCGTCACTCGTCCACGGTCTAGGAGGCGCTTTAGTTTTGGTCGGGTCCGCACTCGAGCTCGCTTCTACGTTCTTACCCTTCCCACGTTTTTTACCTTTGGGTTGTAGCGGCGGCGGCGGTGGCGGCGACTCCGGTTGGGTCTCGGGTACCTCCTCGTCATCTCCCCACGATTGCGGTGACAAGTCGGTTCCATCTCGTGGTTCCCACATTTGTGACGGCGTCGGTTGTTGGGTTTGCGTCGTCGGTTGTTGGGTTTGCGTCGTCGGTTGTTGGGGGTGCATGTGGTACGACATCATAGGGGTATTCGCCATCATATTCGCATACGCCCAATCGTTCGCCATCATAGGGGTTTGCGGCCAACCCGATGGAGGCAACCAACTTCCAAACCCCATTGCGGGCCGATAGACACCCGACGGTGGAGGCGTTTGGGATGCCGACGGTGGAGGCGTTTGGGATGCCGAGTTACGACGTCGGGAACCGGAAGGGGTACCGTGTGAATCCATGAAGAAGAGATGAAGAAGATATGAGTAAAGAGATGAGTAAAGAGATGAAATTGTTGAGGAAGAGATGAAGATGAGATGAGTGGTAATTTGTTGAATAGATAAATATGGTATATATATATATGTAAAAAGTAAAAAAAAAAAGTAAAAAAAAATATATATATATATATAGGGTTAATTACATGGGTATGTATTGAACTTGTCACGTTTTATCATTGTATGTACTCAAGTTATAAACTTATCATTGTATGTATCGAACTTGCTAGACTTGCCATTGTATGTATCCAACTTTATCAAAACCTATCATTGAATGTATTCTACTTTGTCACGAGAGTGTATCGAACTTGAGGTTTTGATAAAGTTGGATACATACAATGGCAATTTTAGAAAGTTCGATACATACAATGGTAAGTTTATAAGTTGAGTACATACAATGATAAAACGTGACAAGTTCGATACATACCAATGTAATTAACCCATATATATATATATATATCCGTTGAATAACGGTCGAAAAAGAAAAAAAATAAAAAAAAAACAATTCGGCAACGGCATGCTCTCACCGCTGCCCTCACATACCGCTCCCTCACCGGCATACCGCGACGGTGTTACCGCCGGTATGCCGGCTGTACCGCCGAGAAACCGTCCGCGCTGCGGATGGCCTAATAATCACAAATTATTTAATGATTAGAAAAACAGGACGAGCAGGGAAAACATGATTTAAAGCAAACAATTTAACCACTAATTATATTTTTTGGAAACGGCAACCACTAATTATATAGTTAGGCGAAACAAAATTTTGATCATAAAAAAGACCACATATTGGTTGATTGTTTAAATATTTAAAATACATATATGTATATACAGAAATTAATGGAAATCGATCGGTCTAACCAAGTCAGTTTATAACCACTTATCACAATAAATTGAGTTTATAGGATGTACAAAAAAAAAATAAAAATTATAATAAAGTGTTTTATAATAAACTGCTGACGGTATTCGCAGTTATAACTAGCGGTGGTAACCACTAAAACAAATACCAAATTAAGGTTATGGGGGATTGGGGGTTGATTGCTAATATTTTAGTTTTTGTCTCATTCTTGTCCCAAGTTGTTCCACTTATTTTGGTGGAACAAGAAAAAGCTTTTTTTATCCCATGTTATCCCACCTTGTCACATGTCGCACCAAACATGGGATTGTGAGTTATGTGTCTTCTTGTCTTGTCCTATTCCATGTACCAGAAGTAACCTAATGGGTCAAGATTGTGGGCGACTTGCTATGTGACTTATGGTGACTGGCAAAGTCGCTTACAGGGTTTGGGAGTCGGATAAGCCCAATTTTAACACTTTTTCATCATTTTCTGTTACACACTATCTTTTTTTTCAAAGGCTTTAACGTTAAAAGTTAGGAAATCTCTTAGAACAAGCTTCAAGAACCTCATCCAAGATCTAGACTCCTTCACCTTGATTCTACGGTTTTTGTTTGGTTTTGTTAGGTTTCCCATTATAACCTATAAAGGTAAGTTCAATCTACTTATATCCCATTATATACACGTTAAACATCCATTTATTGACATCTGTAAACTTGCTCATAGTTGTTCTACAAGCATGAATATATGCTAATTTTGGGATTTTTGAGGTAAATAATAAAATAGACCAGTAAATTAATGGTTTTAAATGATCAATACTATGGTATTAAATTCATCTTTTGAGTGTATTATTCATATCTAGACTAAATTGTAACACCCTAAAAATCAGGGCGAACAAAAACCTTCATTTTAAATAAAGATGGTATACAATGTACGCCAAAGCGTGAGCTCTTCCCAAAAACAGGGGTATAAGTAATGTACAATTAATTACAATGTTTGTAATCAAAGGAGAAATACAATAACCAAACTAGTCTAGTTATGTCTAAGAAGAAGACTACAAAAGGGTTATCGCTCTACGGTAAGTCTCGCGGCCATAGCAGACCGGTATCTCCAATATTCCCCCAAGCTCACTCTACACCCGAGGCCTACTTGGGGACAACGTCCCGAGTACCTGAGAAACACATCGACACCAAGCAAGTGTTAGGCTAAAGGAGCCTAGTGAGTTGTACAGTTAATATCATGCGCATAGGGTGTAAAAAGACATGCAAGATATACACGATTAGACTAACAATATAACTAGCATATTAAACCGGTTTATTATTATCTTCAGAAACAATGGGAGCGACCCATTTCCACCAACCAATGCCCCGACATTATCTAATTCCAAACACCTCGATGCCCTGGATTTAGCATGGCGACATCATCAGAGGCCAGCGCACTTCGGAGCCACCCGAAGGCCGGCGACATAGGTACAGACCCGCGACTGTTTGGTGTGGACACATTGCGTTGGTTCGTCCAGGTTATTATCATTTAGGATCGTGAGACGGAATTTAGCATCGCGTCACGTCCATATCATTTCCATATAAGACCTAGATACTGAATTTAGCATAGCATCTAGTCCATATCAATCACATACAAAACCTCGACACTGAATTTAGCATAGCATCATTACAGAGGTGTGTATCGAGGGTCTCAAGCCCTTTTCCATCGTTTAGTGTAAGCCACGTTTCGGATAGTCGTTCCGTTTTACAAAACTCAATGTCATGTATCATTTGGTGCTTTTCGTATAATTACATTTGTCATACAGCCCGTAGGTTTAGCACATAACGAAGTAGCATACGATAAATCTATCTCATGTAAGGAACAACACTATTCAAGTTATTCATACGAGCATAACACTTCATACATACCATGAATATCCTCAACTAGACATGATAAGTAATTTATACCACATTCACATTCAATCACAATGTCAAGCAAGACATAGAAATCATCAAAATGATGTGCTCTCAGTTTTAACAAAATGGTTTTAACAACTCACCTTAGGGTTTTGTGATAAAACCCCCAAATCCCAAGATTAGGTCAAATACCGAGCACAAACCTAAATCGAGTAAATCGAACCCTAGGTTAGTTCATAACCCTCATTATACGTATAAATCCGACCTACAAAGGTTTATTTGAAGCTTACCGAGTGAGATCCAAGCTAAAACCCTAGGATTTGAGCTCCCCTCTCTTCAAGCAACAATGGTGAAAAGTGGTGAGTGGAGAAGATGAAGTGGTGAAATGTGGTTTCCACCCGAGCTAGCTCCAAGTGTGGATTTGACCTCAAGATTTTGTAGGGTTTTGGATTTGGAGAAAGTAGAGAGAAAAATCAGGAGAAATGGTGGAGAAATGAAGGTGTTGTGAAGAAATGAAGTTTGGAAGGGTTTAAAACCCGTTTTCCCTTTTTGACAGCTACCTAGCGATCGCTAGCTGTGAGGGCTAGCGATCGCTAGCTCCCCTTTCTCCCCATCGCTAGCCTGATCGCGAATTAAAACAGCAGCCGTGAGGTTCATGCCTAGCGATCGCTAGGGTGATGGCTAGCGATCGCTAGCACCTGATCAATTTGGGTTCGTTTTGTTTCGGCCATAACTTCTTCGTTATAGCTCCGTTTTCGATTCCGAAAGAACCGTTGGACTCGTAATTGAATTTCCCAACATATTAGTCCATAAAATACATGATTTGATCTAAAGTTCTAAATTCCATATTTTACCAAAGAGTCGTTATTACACCGAAATTACGGGTGTTACAATCCTCCCCTCCTAATTAAAATTTCGTCCCCGAAATTTGTTACACCTACGCGAACATCCGCGGATATCTCCGCTTCATGTCTTCCTCGGCCTCCCACGTGACATTAGCACCTCGGTGGTGCTTCCATTGGACTTTGACCATCGTCACCTCTTTATGGCGTAGTTTCTTCGTTTTCCTCTCTAGGATGGCTTCCGGTTCTTCTATACATCGGTTACCGGTGTCGACTCGGATCTCCGATAACGGAATGACGCTTTCCTCCTCGGCTAGACACTTCCGCAAGTAACATACGTGAAAGGTGGGATGTATCCCATCCATTTCGGGTGGTAGTTCTAACCGATAGGCTTGTAGTCCAACCTTCTCCAAAATGGTAAACGGCCCTAGGAAGCGTGGGCTAAGTTTCCCCCGTTTCCCGAACCGTATGATTCCCTTCCAAGGGGACACTTTCAACATCACACGCTCCCCCACTTGGAATTCTACGGGTCGACGTTTCTTGTCGGCGTAGCTCTTTTGTCGGTCTTGGGCGGCTTTCAAGCGCTCGCGGATACCCTTTACTTTATCCGCCGTCTCTTGTATGATCTCGGGTCTCGCAAATTGCTTTTCACCCGCCTCCAACCAACACGTCGGTGTTCTACACTTCCGTCCGTATAGTGCCTCGAACGGTGCCATCCCAATGCTAGAGTGGAAGCTATTGTTGTATGCAAATTCCACTAGCGGTAGATGTGTATCCCAATTCCCACCAAAGTCAATCACGCACGACCGCAACATGTCTTCTAGTGTCTGTGTCGTTCGTTCGCTTTGTCCGTCGGTTTGAGGGTGGTAGGCGGTGCTTAACTTGAGTTTCGTACCCAAGCCTTCTTGCAATCCATGCCAAAACTGGGAAGTAAATCGGCTATCCCTATCCGAGACAATCGATAACGGTACACCGTGCCTCCTCACGATCTCTTTTATGTAGAGTTTGGCCAATTGGTCCATGGGTAGGGTTTCTCGCATCCCGAGGAAGTGAGCACTCTTCGTGAGTCGGTCCACGATCACCCAAATAGTGTCGTGACCCCTCAAGGTCCTCGGTAGCTTGGTCACGAAGTCCATGGTAATATGCTCCCACTTCCATTCCGGAATGTCTAGAGGTTGCAAACTACCATAAGGCTTTTGGTGTTCCGCCTTAACTTGAAGGCATGTGACACACTTCTCGACATAACTAGCCACGTCAAGTTTCATGACCGGCCACCAATAGTTCATCTTCAAGTCTCGGTACATTTTGGTGCTCCCAGGATGTATGGAATACTTGGACTTGTGGGCATCATCCAAGAGCAATTCCCGGTTGCCACCAAGCTTCGGCACCCAAACTCGGCCTTGAAACAGTTTAAGTTCGCGGCTATCTTCGGTCAACAACTCTTTTTGCTTCACCATCACTTCATCCTTGAGGTTTTCTTCTCGAAGGGCTTCCGCTTGACTCGCCTTGATCCTTTCCATCAAGCTAGACACTACACTAATCCGATTAAGGGTCACACCGACGCTATCACCGTAGTTCTTACGGCTCAAGGCGTCGGCGACTACGTTCGCCTTACCGGGGTGGTACAATAAATCACAATCATAGTCCTTTAGTAGCTCGAGCCATCTCCTTTGTCGCATGTTGAGCTCCTTTTGGTCGAAAATATGTTGGAGACTTTTGTGATCGGTGTATAGTGTACACTTGGTCCCGTAAAGGTAGTGTCACCACAATTTTAAAGCAAATACCACCGCCGCTAGTTCCAAATCGTGCACCGGGTAATTCCTCTCATGATCCTTCAACTGTCGAGAGGCGTAGGAGATCACCTTGCCTCGTTGCATGAGCACGCACCCGAGTCCCATCTTGGACGCGTCGCTATAGACCACGAAGTCTTCCGTCCCGTCCGGTAATGACAAAATCGGCGCTTGGCATAACTTCTTCTTGAGTGTCTGGAAGGCCTCTTCCTGCTTGTCGGTCCATAGAAACTTGGCGTTCTTCTTCGTTAGCACCGTGAGCGACGAAGCAATCTTCGAGAAGTCTTGGATAAACCTCCGGTAGTAACCCGCTAAGCCTAAGAAGCTTCTTATTTCTGACGGGTTCGTTGGCGACTTCCAACTCATCAGGGCCTCGATTTTCGCCGGATCCACTTTGATTCCGTCTCGCGACACCACATGGCCTAGAAATTGTACCTCGTGGAGCCAAAATTCGCACTTGGAGAATTTGGCGTACAATTTCTCGTTTCTAAGCACGCTCAACACCTCTCGTAAGTGTCGTTCATGTTCGGCCTCATCTTTGGAGTAGACTAAGATATCGTCTATAAAGACTATAACCGACTTATCTAAGAACGGTCTACACACTCGGTTCATCAAGTCCATGAATACCGCCGGTGTATTGGTTAAACCGAACGGCATCACCAAGAATTCGTAGTGCCCGTATCTCGTTCGGAACGCGGTCTTTGGTACGTCGTCCTCTTTCACTCTCACTTGGTGATACCCGGATCGTAGGTCGATCTTTGAGAAGCACCCGGCACCTTGTAGTTGATCGAAGAGGTCGTCGATCCGAGGTAAGGGGTATTTGTTCTTTACCGTCCTCTTGTTTAGTTCACGATAGTCGATACACATTCTCATGGAGCCGTCCTCTTGATATGTGATCTATATCTGGTTAAATCCCAAACTTGATGTGATGTTATAACCCTTATGCATGAGGGTTATAAATATTGCGCAATTAAGTAAGTCATGTAGATTTCTATTTTGTAATACTAGTAAATGAACGCTAAAGGCTGAATGGGAACCTTAAGGTACGAGTTAACTAAGAAATGGGCAGACATGAAGGTTTGTCACCTTGAGGTGAAACTCTTAAGAGTAGACACTTATGTAACATCAATTGTAGGTATATACTAGAGTTTTAGAATTTGAGGTGTAATCTCGAACAACATTGAATTACTTCTATCTAAAATTGAATCAGAGGTTGTTAATTGTTATCCTATTGTTTTCCTATTACATGTGTAGACTTTATATTTAATATGAAAATAACATGTTCTAAAATGAGTTTGGTAGTGGATTTGAAATCTTGGTCATCTAGTTATATTTTTGGATAATTTTAAGGGAGTTACATTTAGAATTTTTTTTATTCAATTTAACATAAGATTATGGGTTTTAAATCATTGTTATTTTTTAGAAGAAAATACCCCTCCAAATTTCCGTGGTTATTTTTTAGAAGAAAAAAGGAATATTATATATATTTGAAAATAGAAAATTTGTAAGTAATATTGATTTGTACACGTTGCTTTGACGTTTGTATTATCAAAATTTAAGATATTTTTAAGAAGTAAACCTAAATACTTAACAATATAATACAGTATCATTATATAATTTCCCTTTTCTGTACATTTTCAGATAATTATATAAGGTTTGAATATCAAATCATGCAATAATTAAATATTCTTATCATAATAATAAAAAATTCCTAATTTTTTGTATTCCATATCTAACAGCCTATCAAACATTATTTATTTTTTTCTTTTTGTAATTTAAAGCAGTCTTTTTCTTATAAATATGTAATAAATTCAATAAACTTTTAGTTGTTGAAAATTCTTAGTTTACTTTGTGATAAGTGAGAGATAATTCTATTGTAGTCCAGTAATATTAAAAGTCTCTTTTGAATGAAATAGTTCTCATATAATTTTTTCCATTGGTAGTATAACTTTGATTACAAACTTACCAATCTTTTATTAGCTCCTAGTTATTGTCTTATTACTCCTTAATATGGAATGACAAGGACCATAAGAAGACAAACACTTAAACATATAAAACATAAGATCCTGACCCCATATATAGTTGTTGACAAAATTTGAAGAAAAAGGTTATTTTACTTAAATATAGAGTATATGGAATTTTCTTGGTTTAGTTTCTTACAAAACATTTATTTAAATAAAATCTTCTTGGTATGTAAAAAATATTTCGTTTTGGTCCATGTGAATAACGGAGGTTAAATTTAATTGGGATAGTTCTCCAAAATGTATACTATACCCGAAATGTTATTGTACGTATCCACCTATCAGAAATGTTTTTTGATGTATCAAACTTTACTTTTTTTGTTATTGTGTGTATTGTGACCTGCACAACCGGTTACCAGCCGGTTACCGGGAGTTAGTGACGACGGCGGGAGGTTCTTGGCGGTGGGGATGGTGGTTCTAGGTGGCTGTAGGTCGATGGCGATGGTGTTGGTGACGATTCAATGGTGATGGTGATGACGATGACGATGATGATGGTGCTGGTGGTGGTGATGGCGACGGTGGAGGTGTGAATGAAAGGGATAAGAAGCAGGTAGAAATTTGGGAGGTTTTTCTGGGTTCTTGAAATTAGATTTGATTCGGTTTTTTAGGGCGGCTGTGTGGGTGATGGTGGAGGTGGAAGTGAGTAATGGTGGAGGTGGGTGATGGTAGAGGTGGTTCTCGGCGGTAGTTCTCGGTGGCGACGATGGTTCCCGGCGGCAGCAGTGGCGGAGGTGACCTGCAGTGGTGGAGGTGGGTGGCGGTGGAGGTGGATGACGGTGGGTGATGGTGGAGGTGGGTGGCGGTGGGTGATGGTGGAGGTCGTTGGTGGAGGTGGGTGATGATGGAGGTGGGTGTGGCGGTGGTTCTCGGCGGCTTGGTGGTTCCCGGTGGCGGCAACGATGGAGGTGACCTGCTCAACAGACAACAGGTGTGACAAGTTATCTGATACACACAATAACAAAAAAAGTAAAGTTTGATACATCAAAAAACATTTTTGATAAGTGGATACACACAATAACATTTCGGGTATAGCTTGATACATTTTGGAGAACTATCCCCAATTTCATTTGTTGACTTCCCCATATGTCTTGTATATGAGGTAAAATAGTAATTTCATCTCTGAAGTATAAGATGAGAACGACATTAGTGAAATAATTCTTTTAATTCCTCTCATATTTTAGAGATAAAATAACTATTTTATTCTTTGTATGACGCACATGAGGGAGTAAATGGATGGAATTTAACTTCGAAGAGACCAACAAAACTAAACATTTTTTCATTCCATGGGTATTTTCTTTCAATAAACGTTTTGTAGGGAACCAAACACCACGATAAACAACAAACTATAAAGACCAAAATTGTAGTTTACTCTTGAATATATCATAGTAAATGAAAATGATAAAAGGAAATGAAAATATAAGAACGACAAAAACCAAAACAAAAATTATAACAATATGTATATTAAGGGGGAAAAACTTATATTTAACCTCAACTTCCCCCATCAATCGCGTTTTAGAAGAAAATTAATCTGATGCACATTATCTTGGTGCATCTCATCATAATATACATTCACTTCAACAATTTGATAATCATTTCTTAAATTAACTTCAATTTACATCATTTTTTGATTAAATTCTTGGGACCATCTCATCCGATGATTGAAAAAATCTTATTACCAAGTACTAAAAAAGAAGTATTCTTGTTGAACCTATCGATAAAGATTCTTCTCATAAACTTATGTTAAATATCGAACTGTTACCGAGTTTGGAGGAATACGTAACAGATTGTTTGTTTAGGATAATGTTGTGGGTCCAGTGGGCCCACTTCTAGAAACAAAGAAAAATGGGCCTTCTATTGTATAAATTATTAAAATTTTACTTTTTTTGCTATTCCCAGATTAGGTTTTATTAAGTAGCGTCCCTACCTACCTATTTGGGTTTGGTCTTTCATAGAGGAGACGGATCATTATTTATATTAGGCAGCTCTTGACCTCTTAGACGGGAATTCGGCCAAAATAGTTCAAATACATTGAGGAATTGGCTATCTAGTTATTTCTATTCCGTTTTTATTAAAATAGCCATCCACGAATTTGGACTAATTTTATAAGAAATTTTCAATACATGGGGTCAATCTGTGATATTCAAATCCGTGATCAAGGATTTGGACATGTGTCGTTACCTGATTGAGTATAATTCAAAAATAGGTCAAAGGTGTCAAAATCATGGATTCGTGACTCGTGATATAGCTAAAATCATGGGTTCGTGACTCAAGGATAATCCTCGAGTCCGTGATATCACGGATTGACCCCCAGATGTTGAAATTTCTTACAAAAATGGTCTAAATCTGGGATCGCGGATTTGTTATCACGGAGTTGATGGCTATTTTCGTAAAAGCGGGAGAAAAATGGCTAGGAGGTCAATTTCAACATGTATTTAGACCATTTTGGCCAAATTCCTCTCTTAAACTTTGAACTTCACATCAACGTCAAATCAGCTTTATCTACAAGCCTTCATCAAGCCTTAAATAGAAGTACCACTACCCACAAGGCCAAATACCCAATATATATATGTATAATATTTCAAGAGAGAAGAAGGAGGGAGAGAAGAGAGAGAGAGAGAGAGAGAGAGAGAGTGAGAACATGCAGGTAGTTGAGACGTTGCAAGCCCTAGCCGAAAACCAAGCTCGAAGCCCTCTTGAGGCGTACTTCAGCCTGCCGATACCCACAGGAGCCCAAAGACAAATATGCGCGTTCTCGAGTTATTTTAGCGAAGGAAAGGAAAGGGTTTGAAAGGAAAACTAGGATTTGTGTTCTCGAGTTTCATTTAAAGAAGGAAAGGAAAGGAAATGGAGGGGTTTAAAGGGGGAGTTTAGGCTTATTTTGACTTAAAACTTACCCTCCCACTTTTGGGATGATTTGGAAGGAAAGGAAAGGGTACCCCTCCCCTTCTCTTCCCTTCCCTTTCCTTCCTTATTAAACTCGAGAACCCCTTAGTGGTGAAGCTCTAAAGCCTTCAATATTCTTTTCTTGTTATATCATATTATATAAGAACCTTAAAAGATTTTCATAAATTAAGGGTTCTAAAAATACTTTACTTTCGATTTTTTTATGTATAAAACGCAACTTATTTATAAATTATTTTTATTATATATATTTATATCTGTTAAAAATGATTAAAAAACTGAAAGATGGTCTTTTTTAACGGTAACAAAATTTCGTTTATAGGATATCTAAAATAATTAAGTATTCTATAATAAAAAAAAAAACGTTTTATTTAAAAATGTTACAATAAATTTATACAATGTCGATGAGCATTATGACAAGTTTTTTACGACAATATCAAAATAATTTTTTGTATTAATTTTATAGGTCGTTTTTATAAGTGTCTATAAGCTCATATTTTAATTTTACACTTGTGTTTATAAGATATTTTTTTCAAAAATTGTGTTATAAAATAGTTAATAAAATGTTCTATTTGAAAATTGTTGTAATGATCTTGTTATGATCCTTAAAATGTACTATAAATTTTTGTAACATTTTTAAATATGACTCATTTTTGTTTGATCTTATAAATATAGTCTACTAAAACCTTTATTTATTTTAGACATACTGTAAATTCAGTTTCGTTACAGTGTAATTTTAAAAATTTTAAATGAGTTTTGCAAATATAAATTTACGATTTATACAATAGTTTTAATATATTCAAAAAATAATTTGAAATAATGAGATAATTAAGAACTAAAACTTATTGAAAAATACAAAAAATGTGTATATAACATTTAATTGAAACCAAAAAATAATAATAAACATATTGTATAATAATTTATTTATATTTTTAATTTTAAATTATATGTTTTGTAGATTTTCTAAAACAAAATAAAGTGATAAAAAACCAATAGAAAATAATTCAGACAATAATAATAATAAAAAGAAATGTAGACAAAAATTAAAAGTCTTGTTCTATAATTTGGATTCTTATTAGAAGTTTAGAACATGTAACTAAATATTAAGTAAAGGCTTTTATAATTAGAACATGTAACTAGATAAAACCTCTATCCTATAGTGAAGGCTATTATAAAAACCGCAACAGGAACCACGCGGACCTCAACAAGAAATTCTTTTATGGATGCTCTAATATATGTATTTGTAATTTTCTCAATAAGTTTTTATAACTATGGACTAACTTAATATAGAAGAACTTAAATTAGACTAACAAGACTAACATACGTTATGATAAAGTCAATACAATTCATACTCAAATAATCAAATTTATTATAATCAATATGTATCAAGAATCAAAACAAGTTATTCGTTAACCATTTATATCCTTGTTTAGTCTAATATGATAACTAATTATTGGTTTCATATTGAATGAACTCTACACCAAATAAAAGCTAGCAAATCGTCACAATGATTGATAGTTTATAAGTTTGTTGAACCAGAAATAAAGGTTAACTATTAAATCCCATTTTAATTTAATTAATTGAACCATGACCAAAACAACATAACCTACTATTTGGAGGGTAAAAGAAATCCCATTTTAATTTAATTAACTGAACCATGACCAAAATAACATAATCTACTATTTGGAGGGTAAAAGGTAATGTAAACACTATATGTAGATATGGTCCTAAATCTATATCTAACGGGTCGATTTGGTTATTTGTTATCTAACTATGTCAAAATCATTATGAGTATTAATTGACAAAACAATAATTCAATAGATGAATGAATGCAACACCAATAACTAATTGATTAGATATAAGAACTTCCAACATCACTTTTCTTTAAAGCATTATCTAACAAACTTTTTGTCAATTTGTTATCAAATTAGAAAATATATGATTATGATATGATACATATCATCATGACATGTTGATCATAGTTTGCTACGAAACTTTTAATGCCTATTTACGTTTTCTAAAAAGCAAAATCGATTTAAAGATTTTGAGCAGTAGTTATTTCACTTAAATGTGTTTGTGATTTTTATAATTAAATTACACAATGAGCAGATGTTGACTACATGCTATAACAAAGTCAAAATACGATCTCAATAACGCATTGCATTATGGGTTTTCACTTAACCAAAACGAATACATGACATGATTTCGATATAGAGGCTTTTAACCAAGTTTATGCATAAATGTACAAATAATTATTTTTGTTTTTTGTTTTATAAAACGATAAAATCAATTTGGAATTTTCAAACTTCCATGCTCACAAGTTGGACTTACGACCACTAGAAACAAAAAAAAAAGAATAAAAAATGAAAAACATTGTACATCTTATTACAAAGGAAAAAATAATGTATTTTTTTTTGGATAATCGATTAACATATAATAGATAAGCTTTTGAGATAAAATCAAAATCCAGAAAGTATCTTGAATTATAAAATACATGGATTGACATCTATAGCAACTTCAATCCTTAGTATTCGAAAAGCAATCTTATCATAAAAAAAGTTAATATGTTTATTTAATAGTTAATAAACTTTACATGTTTGTTTAATTTATTTACAAAATCTAAGTAACCAAACAAACCGTGGCAATCATATCCAAAATAACTAAATTTAGGTATCTAACCCCAAAGTGACTCGATAGTTATCGAGTTATAAAATCTTCTAAACTTAGGTATTTAATTAGAATTGGGTTAGAGCCATTTAAACCCAACCAACACGATAAACCTTGTGTTTTTTATGTCATTGATTTAATATGACAGTTAAGTTCTTAGTTAATATATATACACATTAAGAGAAAGATTCAAATGAGAAGTGTTAAAAAAATACGAAGTAGAGAAGTGATATTCAGTCTCCACCACTCATCCGGTCAATATAGGTGGCTTTGACCGGTTACGGTGGATGCGATCACGGGGGATTGACACGATTCATTTTTTTTTTTTTGGGGGGGGGGGGAGGGGAGGGGTTAGAGATTATTAAGGGTGCGTTTGGTACGCAGATGGGACAGGACAGGACAGGTGTCCAGCATTTGGTAAGACATTATTAGACTGGACAGGACAGAACATAACCGGTTAAAATGACCAATTTACCCTTCCTCACAAAATCGATCACCAGCAAAATCATAAACCTCAAAAAACAAAATATGAACCACATGAACCAAAATCATCAACCCCAGGAACCAAATTCGCGAAAAAAACCAAGCAAAACCATTAACCAAATCGATCACAAAATCCTAAAATTGATAAACACAAACAAAAATCAATACCAAAATCGAATATCACCAACAAAAATCGATTATCAGATTCACAATCACAAAATCGATTATTAGATTCACAAACCAAAATTGATTTTCGACAACAGCGGCGAGAGAAGACGACGGCGGCGGCAAGGTCCAGGGGAGAAGTCGACCGCGGCGGCGAGGTCCGGGGGAGAGGTCGACCGCGGCGGCGAGGTCCGGGGGTGAGGTCGACGGCAGCGGTGAGGTCCAGGGGAGAGGTCGACGACGGCGGGGAGGTCCAGGGGAGAGGTCGATGGCGGCGGCGAGGTCCAGGGGAGAGGTCGACGGCGGCGGTGAGGTCCAGGGGTGAGGGAGGTGGTCACCGACGAGAGGCGAGGTCCACAGGGTGAGGTCGCAGATCGAGAGGGTGAGGTTGATAGAGAGAGAGAGAGAGAGCAGATGGGGGGTATTTTGGGAAGAAAATCCTTGTGCAGGTTAGTTCCATGGGGTATACATGGGACACACTTGTCCCATGACTTGTTCAAGTGAGTTCCACTTAGTCCAACTTTAGGGAGTGCCAAACATGGGACATGACTGTCCTGTCCTGTCCTGTCCCACCCTGTCCAGTGCACCAAACGCACCCTAAAGGATGGACTCAGTCAAAACCATCTTTATTAACTGGATAAGTGATGGAGATCAATTTTCTACTTCTCATTTTTTTAACACTTTTCATTTGAACCTAATACTATACATTAAATCATGTAACTATATTTATTCATGGCCGGTCAAAAAAAACTATATTTATTCATGATTATATCATAATTTCAATCATAAATTTACTTTCTTCCTTACATGCATCTTAAACATTCTTTTTAAGTTTTTTAGCTTTATTTATGTGTTCTTATTTTGATAAAACGATATATCAATGTTTCAATCAGACTAATCTATGTGTTCTTATTTTGATAAAACGGCATATCAATGTTTCAATCAGACTAATCTAATTCAAACTGTATAATACTCAACCCACGTGTAACAAACAATTTAACAAATAAACTATTATGAAATTAAACTTAAAATTTCTAAATCATTAAACTTGGTGTTGATCCCTTTTTCTAAAACTAATTGGATAATTTAATTTAATAAATTACTAAAATAATTGATGATTATATTAAATGATTTTTTGTTACTTGTAGGCATTGCCAACTAAAAGCATCGTCATTTTCTAAAACCAAACTTTTCTTCCAAATTACGAGAAATAAATGTACGAGTGCATGGTTGGAAGTTGATTATGACGTTTGTGTTATTCATATTTACACGTCACTTTAAATTCTAAAAACGTACAGCAACCATTGATTTAAGATATAATTTAATAAACGAAGTTATTATTACTTCAAATAATTGTAATATGTTTTTAAAGTAAATGACAAAATGAGTCCCCGTGATATACAGAGGTTTGCAAAATTGGTCCCAAAACTTCATTTATTACATAGGTTACATAGATTACCTGGTGGTATGAACCTTTTTCACATATTCGGCACTCACACAACATGGCCGTCAACATCCTCACTTAACCTTGGAACACTTGTCTTTTAGTTATTTTTTCTTCTTATACTTTTTTCTTTTGTCTTTTTCAGTAATTTGTTCAAATGCCAATATTGGGAAGAATGTGTACAGTTCCATGTTTTTCTGCTAAAACTTTATTCATATTTTTGTTGGTAAAGGCCGGCTTTGATGATGTAGTTGACGTACGCATAGGCATGAGCTTGTAGCCTAAAGGATACTTTAACACTAAGTACTAAGTAAATATTTAGGATCATGGTTTGTTTGGATTTTAATTTGATTGATGCTTGTTAAGCTTTGTTTTCAACCTTTTGTGTTTTAACATGTGACTCTTATCAACTTGTTAGTAGTGATTAGATGAATTATGGTGCTGGTTAGAGAGATTACGATGCATGGTTAACAAAAAAACTATGAAGATGTTTGAACTAATAATGGTTTTAAGATGCCAACCAATTTGCAAATTCGATAAGTTGTTCTAGAAAGTCCTGCATCAATTCTCCTATCAAGTTTTACATCCCGTTACATGTACATAACAAATTTTAAGTAATAAATGAAGTGTAAGGATGAATTTTGTAAAAGTCCTCATACCACAAGGACCAATTTCTATAATTTACTCTATCTTTTAAGTTTTAAACATACTCTTTTTTTATAAATTTTGATCAATTTCATAGATTATCAATGCAAAATATAAAGTAGATTTAAAAGCGTACCGAACGCATATAACATCATTTAACGAACAATCACTAGCAACATAATATAACATCATTTAACAAAAACATCACGAGCAACATTAGTCTATTGGCCCACAAATTTAAATTGTAATATAATTCAAGTTAAATATAAAGTTTTTTTTTCTATAAAATAAGAACTACATTGTTGAAAAAACATGTATTTTAGAGTTGTGGGGTTGTTTAATGTGTATTTATACTCGATCCTGACATTTTGTAAAGTATTTGACACATAAACAAGATTGTGTATAGTTGTATCTAATGACATGTAAATTTTGTTTTGATATAAATTATATATTTACATTTACCCTAGGTTCGAATGCCCTCGTGCGCAACTTGTGGCCAGGCTTAGTCTCAGAAGGCCGAATTTTCAATTTCTGTTCTATATTGCCAAGGATGTAGCCTAGGCAAAGCCTAAATGAACCTTTTCAAAAAAAATTATATATATACAAATACAATTGTCTTTACAGAAGATGATACATGACTATTTACCAAGTGGCATAATCATTTGATAACCATAAATATACTTTTAAAACAACATGAATCAACTATTCACAACGAAATTTTGTAACAAATATTCATAATGAATAATATGAATAAAGAAAAAGGCAAAATGTTATAAGTAGCAATATAGTTTCCAAAAAAATTTATTATACTATCGCCCTTTTGTTCAATCTCTTTCTAGTATTAGAGTTTAAATCATATTTTACTAACGCATTTTATATAAGCAATGGATAGTTGGTTACCTTTTGAACCCGTCATCCTACCATTTGTATTGCTTACTCAGCATACTTAAGATGAAATGGATGCCACATATACTTTACTTATGCCGTATTAACGGAACAAGTGGTAAAAGTAAGTTGTTATTTGTAATATTTTGTTTTAATGAATAATACATGATATTTATGATGAACAATATTTACCGCTATATAGGTATATTCATCATGAATAATTCATAAATAGATGTTTCTCTGGATTTTTAAAAATATTTCCGATTTCCCTTACCAAATTCACGTGTATACAACCAAGATTTCGTACTACGTTTTAGGAGTTATTATTCATACGCCTTTCTTCCTTACATACCACCTTATTTTTTCATTTGCATACCTCCAATAGTAAACGACTAATTTAAAATCTTCTTAAAATAAATCGAATAAAGGATAAAACTTTTTTTGTACATCAACACTTGAATTACCTCAAATTAAAATCTATGGTTAACATCAATAATGTATAAACCATGTTTTACATCAAGACTAAGTCTAATTCTGGTATTACTAATACCCAAGAAAAGTTGTTAACTCTGTTGAGTCTGAAGATACCACTGCTGATACTACTGCTGGAAGGTTACCACTGCTAGCTTTGGAGTTACTACCGCTGATGGTTTATCTGAAGATTACCACTGCTAGTATGTGTGTTAACACTGAAGAACAACTTACCCCTGCCAGTATAAGTGTTACCACTGCTAATACAAGTTACCACTGCTAGAACAGAATTACCACTGCTGGTTGAAGATTACTACTGATTCTGTTTTACCACTGCTGAGAAGATCAAGATAAGGAAAAGATTCTGTTGGAGAAGATATGGGATAGATACGATTATCTAGGAGATTATCTAGAGTAGATTTACTTTCCTTATTGTAATCTTGTAACTTGTATAAATAGCTGATAGGTTTTCAATGTTTAGAATACAAGTCATTAAGCTTTTGTTTAGAATTATTTAAGCCTCAAGATTGTATTTGAATCCCTGCAATTGAGAAGAGTTGCACGTCTGGTTTGAGCCTGTTCAAATCAGATTGGGGATTTGGTTGTAATCATTAAGCTTGTGATTAATACACATTCTGTTTTTCAATTCATTGTTAAGTCAATCAAAGTGTTATTCCGCAAACTTCTTTGATTTAGTTTTCTGTTCTTGATAATTTCGATCCTGTCAAGTGGTATCAGAGCTAGTTTAATTCAGAAAACAAATTAACAATGGATACTCAGGAAACTGTTTTGGTCTCTAAAGTTCCCATGCTCAAACCCAATGAGTTTGACATGTGGAAAATCAGGATCCGTCAATACATGCTTCTCACAGACTATGGAATGTGGGAGGTTGTTGAAAACGGACCTGGTACTGATAAAGGAGCTGCTGAAGGAGCTGCAAGACCCCCTCCCAGGACTGATGCAGATAGGAAAAGAAGGCAAACAGAGATGAAAGCTTTGAGTACTTTGTTGTTGGCTATTCCCAATGAATACCAACATCAATTCAGTACATACACAGATGCCAAATCTCTCTAGACTGCTCTGGAGAAGAGGTTCTCAGGAACCAAAAGCACAAAGAGGAACCAGAAGGCCATTCTGAAGCAACAATATGAGAACTTCACATCCCTGAAGAATGAATCTATGACACAAACCTTTGATAGATTCAACAAGCTGATTGGAGAACTTGCAACTGTAGATGTGAAGATGGATAAAGATGATGTGAATAGAAAATTCCTTAGATCTCTTGGAGAGGAATGGACTATTTACACTGTCTCACTCAGACAAGGAGATGGTTTAGAAGACAAAGAACTTGAAGATCTATACAATGATCTAAGGATCTTTGAAGCAGAAGTGGAGAAGAAGAAAAGACCCATTGGATACTCTCACAATACTGCTCTTCTTTCTTCTGAAAACCCTAGTTCTTTCAATACTATTGTTTTTACTAATACCACTGCTACTTATAATACTACTGCTAATGAAACTGTTTCTAATGTAAATTCATGTACATCTCAGGAAATCAATGATGATACAATTCTGGAAGCTTTCTTAGCAAGTCATGTCAAATCATCATTGATCAATGATGATTTGGATCAAATCAATGCAGATGATCTTGAAGAGATGGATATCAAGTGGCAGATGGCTATGTTTACTCTGAGGATGAAGAGATTTATCAGAAGAACTGGGAGAAACAACTTTGATGTCAAAAGAGGAGATAAAGCTGGATTTGATAGATCAAAGGTCAGATGTTACAAGTGCAATGAACCAGGGCACTTTGCCAGAGAATGCAAGGGAGGATCCACAAATCATCAGAACTCTGGAAGTGGTTCTTCATAAGCATCTAGATTCAATAACAGGGGAACCAACTCAAACCCTAGTTCATCACAAGCACTTGTTTCACAAGAGGGACAAGGTTTTGATTGGAGTGATCATGCAGAGGAAGCAGTTCAAAATCAAGCACTCATGGCTGAAATCAAAGAGACTGAAATCCCAACTGAGGTATCTTCTAAACTCTGTTCTGATTCTTGTTTAGAAACTGTGAAAAAGTACAGGGATCACAATCAGACCATGAGTGATAGTATTAAGAAGATGGAGAGAGATAGGAGAGAGTATGTTAAGATCATTGACAATCTGGAGGATCAAATTAAGGGCTATAAAGCCAATGAACTTCAGTTTGAATATGATCATAACTACTGGAAGTGGGAAAAGAAAGAATATGAGAGAAAATTGTCCAAGGTCAGGGAAGAGTTAGACTGGGCTAAGAGAGAATTAACTAATGCCAAAGAAGACCTAGACAAATTTTCAAAGTCCTATAAGGCTTTAGAGTCCATTATAAAAGCTCAAGTCACTGATGACTTGAAGAAGGGAATAGGATATAACAATACCCCTCCTCCCTATAACCAAAATTACATTCCTCCCACCACTGATCTGCTTGATAGGATGGATATAGGAGAATTGAAGGAAGGTCTAGACAGAGTAGATCCAGTGGATACTGAGGAGGAATCTGATGAGAAAAGTACAACTGAGACCAATCCTGATGACAACCACATTCTCACTAATGAGAAGGGTGGTATGCCATTTGTTCCTAGCAAACAGATACAGACCTCTAGGAAAAACAAGGGAAAAGAAGTGATTTCCACAAATCAGGATAAAGGAAAGAAAGTTGAGACAACTAGAAAAGAGAGTAGGAAGGACCACTATACTCAGAGGACTGTAGTTGATCATGGTACTTCCTCACAGTCTCAAAACAAAAATCATCCTAGAGGGAACAAAAGGAACTGGAATAACCATTGGGCACAATGTCATGGTGTTGATCTAAGCAAGATAAACAGACCAAAACCATGCTTTATCTGTTGTAAGACTAATCATCTAGCAAGAGACTGTTATTTCAATCCGATTAATGAAAGAAACAGTTTTCAAACTAGAAGATTTGTCCCCACACACAAAAGAGTTGTTCCTAAACAAAACAGGTCTAGTCAACCTAAAAGAAAAGTCCAAAAGAAAAAGGTTGAAAAGAAGACTGTTAAGTTGGTTACTAAATGGGTACCAAAAGCTTCACTAAGCAATACTACTGCTTCAACAAGCAGTGGTAATGACAGTGTCGCTTCTGATAGCAGTGGTAAAAGTTACAAAGAGATAAAAGTTAACACTGCTGCTAGTAATAACAGCAGTGGTAACTCAAACACTGTTTCCACTGCTAGACCTTCAATAAGAAAACCCATTATAACCAAATATTCCAGTCATGAGATCCCAACCAAAGATTATCTTTTGAAGCTCAACAGATTGACAGAGGTCAATTATGTTAATGATAAAGGAGAACCCAAGACCATATTGGCTTGGGTTCCCTCAAGACACTAACTGTTTCATTATATGTGCAGGGCAACCAAGGAAGGAGGAGCAGTCTTTGGCATGTGGATAGTGGTTGCTCTAGGCACATGACAGGTATCATGTCCTTACTTGAAGACTTTAAAAAGTTTGAAGGTGGACATGTTGCCTTTGGGGATAATCCTACTGGAGGTAAGATAAGTGGCAAAGGTAAGGTATCAAAAGGTAAGATGACTTTTGATGATGTTTATTATGTGGAGCAGTTGAGATACAACTTGCTAAGTGTATCTCAAGTATGTGACAAGAAGTTTGGTGTATTTTTCACTGATACTGAATGCCTCATACTTGCTCCTGGTTTCAAGATAGATGAGAGTCAAGTAATGCTTAGGACTCCTAGGAAAGATAATGTTTACTGTTTGGACATTGAAGATGCTTCTTCTTTATCATCCTTAAACTGTTTATTTTCAAAAGCATATGTGAGTGAATCATCACTGTGGCATAGGAGGATGTGCCACATGAACTTTAAAAACATGAACTTACTTGTCAAAAACAACCTTGTAAGAGGTTTGCCTGCAAAGGAATTTTCATGTGATGATCATTGTGTAGCATGCCTTAAAGGTAAGCAACACAAATCTTCTCACAAGTCCAAAGAAGTAAACACTATCTCATCACCTTTACAATTATTGCACATGGATCTTTTTGGTCCTACCAATGTGATGAGTATAGGCAAGAAATCCTATTGTCTTGTGATAGTTGATGATTATTCTAGGTTTACTTGGGTTTACTTTCTAAGAACAAAGGATGAGACAAGTGGACTGATAAAACCCTTTGTGACTAGAATGGAAAACAAGACAAACCTTAGAGTAAAAGTCATTAGATCAGACAATGGCACTGAGTTCAAGAATGCTGATCTGAACAGCTTCTGTGAGGAAAAAGGTATTGAGAGACAATACAGTGCTCCTAGAACTCCTCAACAAAATGGTGTTGCTGAGAGAAGGAATAGGACACTAATTGAGGCTGCAAGAACTATGTTAGCTGATTCTAAACTTCCTATCACTTTCTGGGCAGAAGCAGTTAACACTGCTTGCTATGTCCAAAACAGAGTTCTTATAGTCAAATCAAAAGGTAAGACACCCTATGAACTTTTTGAGAAAAAGAAACCCTATATAGAATTTTTAAAACCATTTGGGTGTCCTTGCACAATTCTAGATACCAAAACTCACCTAGGCAAGTGTAACACCCCAAAAATTGGAGTCAACAAAAACCTTCATTTAACGAAAGGTGGTATACAAAATGTAACGCCGTGGCGTGAGCTCTTCCCAAAACGGGGTATAAGTAATGTATAATTACAACGTTTGTAATCAAATAAAGAAGTACAATAACCAATTAGTCTAAATCCTATTAGGAAAAGACTACAAAAGGGTTATTGATCTATGGTCATTCTCACGGTCAAGAAAGCTGGTCTCTACACGTCCCCCAATGCTCACTCTACTCCCGAAGCCTACTTGGGAGCGGCGTCCCTAGTACCTGAGAGACACATCGACACCAAGCAAGTGTTAGGCTAAAGGATCCTAGTGAGTTGTATAAATGACACTATGCAAATAAAATACGTCAAGGCATGCAAATAAGCAATATCATACAAACAGCGGAAGTAGCATGTTAAACCGATTTATTATTATCTTCGGAAACAATGGGAGCGACCCATTTCCACCAACCAATGCCCCGACATTCACTAATTCCAAACACCTCGATGTCCCGAATTTAGCATGGCAACATCATCCGAGGCCCGCGCACCAAGGAGCAACCCGAGGGCCGACGACATAGGGGCATTCCTATTTCAGAACCTCCCAAGACTGTTTGGTGTGGACACATTGCGTTGGTTCGTCCAGGTTATTATCACATAAGACCGTGACACTGAATTTAGCATAACATCACGTCCATATCATTCGCATACAAGACTTAGATACTGAATTTAGCATAGCATCTTGTCCATATCATATACATACAAAACCTCGATACTGGATTTAGCATAGCATCATTAACAGAGGTATGTATCGAGGGTCTCAATCCCATCTGACAGGATCTATATATCAATATCAAGATCAGAATACTTAATCAAAGAAGTTTGCGGAATAACACTTTGATTATAAACAGAACAATGAATTTGAACAAACTGTATATATTGATATCAATAGCTTAATGATTACAACTACAAGCCTCAATCTGTTTGAACAGGCTCAAACAGACGTGCAATACTTCTCTATTGCAGGGATTTCAAGAACAATCTTGAGGCTCTTAATTCTAACACAAAAGCTATCAAAAAACTCGTATCTAATAAAGAAAACCTATCAGCTATATATACGACTTAACAGATTACAATAAGGAAACTAGATTTACAAGATAATCTCTAAAATATCTCCAAGCATATCGTATCTTGTCTATATCTTCAAGTCATCACAATCCTTTCCTTATCTTCTTCTGATAGCAGTGGTAAAAACAAAAACAGTGTTAACCGTACACCAGCAGTGTTAATCACAGAACCAGCAATAGTAATCTTCACAAGCAGTAGTAATCTGTAACAGCAGTGGTAACTTTGATCTTTATTCATTCATCACATACTGGCAGTGGTAACCTTCAATCTTCATCAGCAGTAGTAACACTCCAAAGCCAGCAGTGGTAATCAGCAGTATTAACCTTTATGAAAGCAGTGGTAATGTATCAGACTCAACAATCTCCCCCTAAACTTAACTTCTCAGCATGAGGAGCTAAGTTTCTGAGTCTTCTCTTCAAATAGGTTTCAATCCTTTTCTTCAACAATCTTGCAGCTCTTGTAGGTTCACCTCTTATCAGTTTCACATTCTTCTAGATAATACTCTATTTCTTCATCATTGATGCTCAGACTGTAGACTCTGCACTTTTCAAACCACCTCCATACCTTCACATTTTCACATGTTGAGCTCTTTACACCTAGAAGTCTGAATGGTTCAAATAACCAAAACAAACATTCTAGTGCAAACTTCCTCTTCTTGGCTTGATCAGGATTATCTCTGTCGTTCACAGCTACTTTGATCACAGTGCATCTGTATTCATACATCTCTTTCAAATTCTCCCTTGTGCATTCATCCAAGATATTTTCCCATTCAGCATCACAAAAGTCTGATCCATCATCAAACTGGATAACATATCTCAAACTTTGATCAACTCCCCAACCAACAACTTTCTTCTGCTTTAGCTCTATCACTTCTTCATCAAAATAATGAGCATTCAGCTCTAGCAACTGTTCTCTCAGCCTTCCAATCAACTCCTTATCAAATTCAGACAGATTCTCTGACTTCTTCTTCACTTCCAGCATACTTCCCATCATGATTGGCTCAAAATCATATCTTTTATCCATTAGAAAGAAACTCATTCTTCCTTTCTCAAAAGTCACTGAAAACACCCTATTTTCATAGGTGTTCCAGGAAATAACCTTTCCTTCACCAATGCTGTCAGTCTGATCTCTTTTTCCTTTCTTCTTCAGCTCTGCTTTTGTTTGTGAGAAAGCAAACATAATCTTCAAGTCTTCTACAAGTAGCCTTGCTTCCTCAAAATCTTCAATCTCTTTAGTGCAAGCTATCTCATACATCTTCTTCAGATCACTTTTGGACAGCTTTCTGAAGATCCCAATCTCATTTGCAAACACTTCATTAGTCCCATCACTTCTGAATATCCTGAAATAATCTATCTGATTATTATCAAAGTATATCCACATAGAGATGTTTGAGGGTTCCTCCACTTCTTTACTCATCTTCGGCTTTTTAGCAACAGACTTCTTCCTTATTGCTTTTGATGATTGTGCCTCTTTCTGCTTAGGCACTTCAACTTCTTTCCCAACAGTTTTCTCAGCCACCTCATCTTTCTTTACAGGTTCTTCCTTCTTCTCAATAACTTGAACACTTTGCTGCTCAGAAACAGCCACAAGTTCCTTATCCTGTTCAGGCTTACCTTCAGTAGTAACCTGTTCTTCAATCTGATTTCTCTTCCTTTTTCTTTGAACCAATGCCACCTCTTCAGTTTCAACCTGTTGTTCCTCCATTGCTTCCAAATGCATTGCCTCTCTGGTGACATTGTACTTGTTCTCAATCTCTTCAAGAGTCCATCTGGAAAAGAACTGAAATGGCTTTCCAAGAGCACTAGATAAGTACCTCACCATGATCCTTCTCCTTTCAGTCTCTTCTTTTGAAATTGACTTCTTCTGAGTCTTTTTCACAGGCTTCTTCTTATCAGCTTTCTTCTTTCTTTCATCTATCTCCTTGTTTACTCTTTCTTGTTCTTCCTGACTTAACTTTCTGGCTAGAGCCTCTGAAGCCTCATATTCCCTAATCTTCCTCTTTGCCTCATCAATTTCAGAATCAGAATCAGAACCTGTTTCTTCAATCATCTTCTCTTTTCCTTTGCTTTTTGAATCAACAGAAAGATCAATCTGTTTCACAACCTCTGGTTCTTTAAAGACTATACCCTTGGTAGGTTTGACTACTTCAGGCATCTTCACTAGCAGCTCAGCAATGGTTAGATCATCTTCATTGATCTCTGTATCAGCTCTTTGCAATTCTTGTTCAACAATATCAACTACAGGTTCATCTGCAACCTGAGTTTCTTCATTCACTTCCAAAACAGTCTCAGCCTTTGTACCAGTCTCTATTTGTTCCTCCCCCTTGGCTTCAGTTTCCATCTCAACATCTGGTTCATTCACAACTTCTGTTTCATGCACAGACTCCCCCTTAAATCCAAATCTTCTCTCCCCCTTTGTGAATGCAACCAAGGTATTGTATCTCCTCCTGAGAGCTCTAACAGTGCCCTTTAGTGAAGCAATTGTGGCACCCTGAGCTTGAATGACCTTGGCTTGCTTCACCAATTGTGCTTCATGCAGCTTGAGCATATCATGCTGTGCAGTTGCCAACTCCTCCAAAGTATCAAGTCTTGCTGCATGAGAGCCATGTTTCTCATCATGGACAAAGAAGTTCTTCTCAAAAGCCTTCAAGTCTTTGGCAATGGTACGAAAGTTGTCCATCAATTCCTGTTGTGAAAATCTGCTCTCACCAGGTTTAGAAGTGTTAACCTCCATTACTGGATCTTTGAGCTTTTTGAGTTTAGTCTTCAGCCTTGCTGAAGCACTAGAAGCCCCCTTGGTTTCTTGGCATCTGGGTCCTCCCTGTGATTTCTCACTAGGAGTTGCCGTGGTGGGGGTCTTACTTATGTTCAAACTGACCTGATGCACACCTTGTGCAACATCAGTAGTTTGAGCCTCACCAACCACATGCCCATCCTTCTCCTTAGAGGGCACCTTCTTTATACTTGAGTGGGGATGCACTCCAGGGGTATCCCTTTGGATAGAATCAGAAGGAGAGTGCTCCAACTGTTGTATGATCTCGGGTCCCGCGAATTGCTTTTCACCCGCTTCCAACCAACACGTCGGCGTTCTACACTTCCGTCCGTACAATGCTTCGAACGGTGCCATTCCAATGCTAGAGTGAAAGCTATTGTTGTACGCAAACTCTACTAAAGGTAGGTGTGTATCCCAACTCCCACCAAAGTCGATCACGCACGATCGTAACATGTCCTCTAACGTCTGTATCGTCCGTTCGCTTTGCCCGTCGGTTTGAGGGTGGTAAGCGGTGCTCAACTTGAGTTTCCTACCCAAGCCTTCTTGCAATCCATGCCAAAACTGGGAAGTGAATCGGCTATCCCTATCCGAAACAATCGATAACGGTACTCCGTGCCTTCTCACGACTTCTTTTATGTAGAGTTTGGCCAATTGGTCCATGGGTAGGGTCTCACGCATCTCGAGAAAGTAAGCACTCTTCGTGAGTCGGTCCACGACCACCCAAATGGTGTCGTGACCCCTTAAGGTTCTCGGTAGTTTGGTCACGAAGTCCATGGTGATATGCTCCCATTTCCATTCCGGAATATCCAAAGGTTGCAAACTCCCATAGGGCTTTTGGTGCTCCGCCTTAACTTGGAGACATGTGACACACTTTTCGACGTAACTAGCCACGTCGAGTTTCATGACCGGCCACCAATAGTTCATTTTCAAGTCTCGGTACATTTTGGTGCTCTCGGGATGTATGGAATACTTGGACTTGTGGGCATCGTCCAAGAGTAATTCCCGGTTGCCGCCAAGCTTCGGTACCCAGATTCGGCCTTGAAACAGTTTAAGTCCGCGGCTATCTTCGGTCAATAATTCTTTTTTCTTCACCATCACCTCATTCTTGAGGTTTTCTTCTCGAAGAGCTTCCGTTTGACTCGCCTTGATCCTTTCCATCAAGCTCGACACCACACTAATCCGATTAAGGGTCACACCAACACTATCACCGTAGTTCTTACGGCTCAAGGCGTCGGCGACCACGTTCGCCTTACCGGGGTGGTACAATAAGTCGCAATCATAGTCCTTTAGTAGTTCGAGCCATCTCCTTTGCCGCATATTGAGCTCCTTTTGGTCGAAAATGTGTTGGAGACTCTTGTGATCGGTGAATAGCGTACACTTGGTCCCGTAAAGGTAGTGCCGCCACAACTTCAAAGCAAACACCACCGCCGCTAACTCCAAATCGTGCACCGGATAATTTCTCTCGTGATCCTTCAATTGGCGAGAGGCATAGGAAATCACTTTGCCTCTTTGAAAAATAGTGCAACAGGGTATGCACAGGCGAAAGTGCTAGCAGTGTTAATGGGCGAATGACTAGTAGGGATGGCAATGGGACGGGTTTGGGACGGGTATTAGTAATCCCAGTCCCATACCCTATTATGAAACCATGTCCCATACCCTGTCCCGTCCCGTCGGGTATCCCATTAGCAAATAACCATCGGGGTCGCGGGTATTCCCACCGGTATTCGGGGATCCCGTTTATATTTTTAGTCGACTAAAATTACTAAGCAAAATTTCATTTATTAGAATTATATGTGAAGCACGTCAAAAAATGAGTTGAATTCCTTTTAAAGATCGAGTTTGCAAAAACTTGAAACTACAAATCAAGTTGTAGTCACGCCTTTTGACTTTCCAAAACTTTTTGAATCATGTTAATCGGAGCATAGACGAGTGAGATACGCTCAAAATGCCAATGTCGTGCTAAAGCTGTCAAATTGCACAACTTAAATATATATATTTTCTATATTAATAAAATCAATCCATCATTTCTATTGTTTTATATATTAATAAATTGTAATATATATTATATTAATAATAAAATTAGTGAATTATTAAATATATGGTTCGGGGTCGGGTAAATGGGAACGGGTATGGGATCGGGTAAATGGGCGGGTATTGATTAAAACCATAACCGTCCCAATCCCGCGAAATTTTTTTGAAAAAATCTCATACCCGGTCCCATAACCATTTACCCGGCCCAATCCCGTCCCAAAAGTTTTGGGTTCGGGGATTCCCATCGGGTTCGGGTATTTCTGCCATCCCTAATGACTAGCAGTGTTAATGGCTTGTCAACACCACTCATTGCACTGCAGAGATCGATATATCAGCAAATAAAAATCCATCTGTCATAAGAGCAAACTAGTCAGCAAAAAGAAAAAGAAAAATATACAGAGAAAGTACAAGACAAATTGTAACAAGAAGAAGGGTTATTCAGAGATCATCATGCCAACACTTGTGATCAAGAATATGAACCTGCCTACATCAAAGGCTTTTGTGAAAAGGTCTGCATATTGATCATCAGTGTGGACTTTCAGAACCTGAATTAGCGTCTTTTCATTACAATCCCTGATAAGATGGTACTTAATCTCTATATGCTTGGTCTTGGAATGTTTGACAGGATTATTCACAATGCTGATAGCACTGTTGTTGTCAATATATATAGGTGTCTGCAAGAAAGAAAGACCATAGTCCTGCATCTGATTCTGAATCCATAAGACTTGTGAGCAGCATTGAGAAGCAGCTATGTATTCAGCCTCAGTTGTTGATTGTGAAACAGTGGTCTGTTTCTTGCATTGCCAAGAAACCAATCTTCCTCCTAAGAACTGACATCCTCCTGATGTTGATTTCCTATCCAGGTTTGCTCCTCCATAATCACTATCTGTGTAGGCCACCAAGTCAAAAGAATTGTCATATGGATACCAAAGTCCCAATTTAGGTTGACCCTTGAGATATTTGAATATCCTCTTGACAGCATGTAAGTGTGACTCCTTTGGCCTAACCTGAAACCTAGCACACACACAAACAGCAAACATAATATCAGGTCTAGAAGCTGTAAGATACATCAATGATCCAATCATGGATCTATACTGATGAACATCAACTTCCTCCCCCTCAACATCAGCAGTGAGGTGTTTGTGAGTCTCCATTGGTGTGCTTGCTGGTTTTGCATCATTCATTCCAAACTTTTGAAGCATAGTAGCAACATATTTGGATTGATTGATGAATATACCATCTTTCTTCTGCTTGACCTGCAAACCAAGAAAAAAAGTTAGTTCTCCCATAGAACTCATCTTAAACTTCTTGTGCATTAGTTCTTCAAACTCCTTGCACATGTCTGCCTTTGTAGAACCAAAGATGATATCATCTACATAGATCTGTACTAACAGCATATCAGTCTTTGTTCTTTTGATGAATAGAGTCTTGTCAATGACACCCCTCTCAAATTTGTTTTCCAACAAATAAGAGGACAAGGTATCATACCAAGCCCTAGGTGCTTGATGAAGGCCATACAGTGCCTTCCTCAACTTACAAACCCTGTCAGGATATTTAGGGTCTTCAAACCCTGGTGGTTGACAGACATAAACTTCCTCATCAATAGTGCCATACAAAAATGCACTTTTCACATCCATCTGATAGACTTTGAATCCTTTGTAAGATGCAAAAGCCAAGAATAGCCGGATGGCTTCAATTCTAGCTACTGGTGCAAATACATCATCATAGTCTATTCCTTCTTCCCGAGTATATCCCTGTGCCACTAGTCTGGCCTTGTTTTTGATCACAATTCCTCTCTCATCTGTCTTGTTTCTGAAGATCCATTTAGTGCCAATTACCCTGTGTCCTTTTGGGAGATCCACCAAATCCCAAACATGTTGTAGGACAAACTATAGTAATTCTTCTTGCATAGCTTCTATCCAGCTTGGATCCTTCATGGCATCTGACACTTTCTTTGGTTCATTCTGGGAAAGAAAGCATGACAACATCCCAGTCTGAGCATTCACATATCCTGCTTCTCTGCTTTGCTTCCTTGTAATCATAGGAGAGGCCACATCTCCAATCACTTGAGAAGCAGGGTGATTCTTTTGAGTTCTTGTCAGGTGTAGGGGTTCTTCAGATAGAATTTCCCCTAAATTTGAATCATCAGGATCAGATTCTGAGGGATCTGGTTGAGTGATTTCACTTGTATCTCCAGTCTCATTTTCCACATTGCTTTCAAGCTGTGGAGTCTCTTCAGTCTCTTTATCTTCTTCTTGGTGCTCTGAAGCATCCTCTTGCACTTCAGTCTCTGAGTCTTTCTCTTCTGAACTGATGGTGGATTGAGGGAACAGAACAAAAGGTGTGTCTGTCTCCTTCTCTTTGATAATAGTACCTGTATCAACTGCATTGCTCATGTTCAAAGAGTTAGTGAGTGAATCAATGTCAAATAACCAATCTGGACCAGTCCCATGCACATTGGGAGTGTGTTCATTGAATTTGACATTGTCACTTTCCTCAATTGTTCTAGAAACAGTATTAAAGACTCTAACTGCTTTGCTTTGTATTGAGTATCCTACAAAGAAACCATCATCAGCTTTGCTGTCAAACTTCCCTAGATGAGTTTTAGTATTTAAGATAGAACAAGGACACCCAAAAGGTACAAAGAAACCTATAAAAGGCTTTTTGTTTTTGAAAAGTTCATAAGGTGTTTTTCCTTTGGACTTGACTACATGAACCCTGTTTTGCACATAGCAGGCAGTGTTAACTGCTTCTGCCCAAAAAGTGATTGGTAGTTTGGAATCTGCTAACATGGTTCTTGCAGCCTCAATCAGTGTCCTATTTCTCCTCTCAGCAACTCCATTCTGTTGAGGAGTTCTAGGAGCACTGAATTGTCTTTCAATACCTTTGTCCTCACAAAAGGAGTTCAGATCAGCATTTTTGAACTCAGTTCCATTGTCTGATCTAATGACTTTCACTCTAAGGTTCACCTGATTCTCAACTCTCTTCACAAAGGGTTTGATCAGTCCACTTGTCTCATCCTTTGTTCTAAGAAAGAAAACCCAAGTAAACCTAGAATAATCATCAATTATCACAAGACAGTATGATTTCTTGCCTATACTCATTACATTGGTAGGTCCAAATAAATCCATGTGCAACAGTTGAAGAGGAGCAGAGATAGTGTTTATTGTCTTTGATTTATGAGAAGCCTTGTGTTGCTTACCTTTAAGGCAGGCTACACAATTATCATCAAGTGTGAACTCTTTTGAAGGAAGACCTCTGACCAATTGATTTTTGACAAGTAAGTTCATGGTCTTAATGTTCATATGACCCATCCTTCTATGCCAGAGAGAGGATTCAGTCATTGAAGCTTTTGAAAACAGACAGTTCACTACTTCTGATGGCATACCATTTAAGTCCAGACAATAAACATTATCTTTTCTAGGTGTTCTCAATAAAATAAAGCTCTCATCAACTACAAACTTTGGAGAAAGAATCATGCACTCTGTATCACTGAACAGAGTGAAAAACTTTTTATCACACACCTGAGACACACTCATCAGGTTGTATCTGAGTTGATCCACATAGTATACTTCTTCTAAGATTAACTTACCTCCTGTAACCTTACCTTTCCCTGAAACCTTACCTCCTTTTGGATTATCTCCAAAGGCAACATATCCTCCATTGAATGTAGTGAAATCTTCAAGAAAGGATCTATTGCCTGTCATGTGCCTAGAGCAACCACTGTCCACATGCCATAAGTTCTCATTCCTGTCTGGGTTGCCCTGCACGTAAAAGAAAAAGGTTAGTGTCTTGAGGGAACCCAAGCCAATATGGTCTTGGGTTCTCCCTTTTCATTAACATAATTGACCTCTGTCAATCTGTTAAGCTTTAAAAGATAATCCTTGTTAGGAATCTCATGACTTGAGTACTTAGTTACAATGGGTTGTCTCAGTGAAGAACTTGTAGTGGTAACATTGTTTGAGTTACCACTGCTGCTATTGCTGGCAGCAGTGTTAACCTCTATATCTTTTTGATTGTTACCACTGCTTTCAGAAGCAACACTCTCATTACCACTGCTTGTGGAAGCAGTAGTATTGCTTAGTGAGGCTTTTGGTACCCATTTAGTAACTATTTTCACAGTCTTCTTTTCAACCTTTTTCTTTTGAACATTGACTTTCTTTTTAGGTTGATTTTTTCTTTTCTGAGCCATTTGCATTTTAACAAAAGGTTTTGGATCAGACCATCTGCTATTATACTCTGTCCTTCTAGTTTGGAAGTGTTTTTGATTTTGAAAATTGACCCTTTGATTTTGAAAAGTCATTCTTTGATTAAAAGGGTTATAGTAGCAGTCCTTAGCCAGATGGTTGAGATTACAGCATATAAAGCAGGGTTTTGGTTTGTTAATCTTATTCAGATCAACACCATGAGTTTGAGCCCACTGGTTGTTCCAATTCCTTTTGTTTCCTCTGGGTTTGTTACTTGTTTGAGACTGTTTAGAAGTACCAGGATCACTGTCATTCTTATGAGTGGGTTTACCACCATTCAAAGGTTGTGATGGTGCAGGTTCCTGGTCAACTATCTTCTCTTTCCCTTTCCTAGAGGCTGTAGCATTCTTACTGGGCACAAAGGGCATCCCACCCTTTTCATTGGTGAGGATTTGATTTTCCTCAGGGACAGTCTCTTGGGATTTGTTTTCAGTCTTTCCCTTTTGATCTTCCTCATCATCACTACTCAAGGGATCTACATCACACACTCCTTCTTTCAATTCCTCTCTGTTTAGTCTATCTAGGATATCTGTGGTAGGAGGAATGTATGTTTGATTGCGGGGTGGAGGAGTATTGTGATATCCTATTCTTCTTTTGAGTTCATCATGAACTTGAGCCCTTAGAATCTCTTCCAAGGCTTTAGAGGACTTAGAGAATTTCTCAAGATCTTCCTTAGCCTTTTCTAATTCCTTCTTAACAGATTCCAATTCCTCATCAGACTTTACTAGTTTCTTCTCAAACTCCTTTTTCTCCCACTTCCAGTAATTGTAGTCATATTCAAACTGGAGTTCATTCTCTTTATAGGACTTGATTTGGTCCTCCAGATTCTCAATGACTATCCTATACTCTCTTCTATCAACTTCAATGGTCTTGATGGTATCACTCATAGTCTAATTATGATCCCTATACTTCTTAACAATTTCAACACAAGAATCAGAACATAATTTAGAGGATACCTCTGCTGGAAGTTCAGGTTCAGTGATTTTGGCCATCAAAGCATGATTCTGGATGGCTTCTTCAGCTTGATCACTCCAGTCAAATCCCATGCCTTCCTGTGACACCAAGGCTTGGGAGGAGTTGGAATTATTGGAATTGTTGCCTCTGTTGGGTCTTGGAGCATATGCTTGACCTCCATTGTTGGCTTGTTAATGAGTGCCACTCCCTTTGCATTCTCTGGCAAAGTGACCAGGCTCATTGCACTTGTAGCATCTCACCTTCGATTTGTCAAAGCCAGCAAGGTCTCCTCTTTTTGCATCAAAGTTGTTCCTGCCAGTCCTTCTAATAAACCTCTTCATCCTCATGGTTAACATGGCCATCTGCCACTTGATGTCCATCTCCTCCAAATCATCAGCATTGATTTGTTCAAGATCATCATTGATCAGAGGAGATCTTACATGATTGGCAAGGAATGCTTCCAAGACTGCATCTCCACTAGCATCCTGTGACAAAGAAGGTTTATCATTAGTATTATCATGATTATTACTAGCAGGATTAATGTTAGCAGTACTAGCAGTATTAATATTTGAAGAAGGATTTTCTGAAGAATAGAGAGCAATAGTATGTGTATATCCAGTTGGTCTTCTTTTGGCCTCCACTTCAGCTTCAAAAATCCTGAGATCATTGTACAGATCTTCAAGCTCCTTGTCTTCCAAGTCATCTCCTTGTCTGAATGACACAGTATACATAGTCCATTCCTCACTCAGAGATCTGAGGAATTTTCTATTGACTTCATCCTTCTCCATCTTCACATCTACATTGGCAAGCTCTCCAATTAGTTTGTTGAACCTGTCAAAAGTTTGAGTCATGGACTCATTCTTTGTAGAAGTAAAGTTTTCATATTGCTGCTTCAACAGGGCCTTTTGATTTCTCTTGGAACTTTTGGTTCCAGAAAATCTCTTCTCCAGGGCATTCCACAGTGATTTAGCATCTGGACAGGTACAAAACTGGTGTTGGTATTCATTGGGAATAGCCAACAACAGTGTGCTTAATGCTTTCATCTCTGTCTGTTTCCTCTTTTTGTCAGCATCAGACTTTGGGGGTGCTCCAGCAACAGCAGGTTCAGGGACACTAGGTCCATGTTCAACTACCTCCCATAAGGCATAATCAGTAAGAAGCATGTATTGCTTAATTCTGATTTTCCACATCTCAAATTCATTGGGTTTGAGCATGGGGACTTTGGACACAAGAACAGAATCCTGGGAATCCATTGATCAAATAGTATTCTGAACACAAGCTCTGATACCACTTGACAGGATCTATATATCAATATCAAGATCAGAATACTTAATCAAAGAAGTTTGCGGAATAACACTTTGATTATAAACAGAACAATGAATTTGAACAAACTGTATATATTGATATCAATAGCTTAATGATTACAACTACAAGCCTCAATCTGTTTGAACAGGCTCAAACAGACGTGCAATACTTCTCTATTGCAGGGATTTCAAGAACAATCTTGAGGCTCTTAATTCTAACACAAAAGCTATCAAAAAACTCGTATCTAATAAAGAAAACCTATCAGCTATATATACGACTTAACAGATTACAATAAGGAAACTAGATTTACAAGATAATCTCTAAAATATCTCCAAGCATATCGTATCTTGTCTATATCTTCAAGTCATCACAATCCTTTCCTTATCTTCTTCTGATAGCAGTGGTAAAAACAAAAACAGTGTTAACCGTACACCAGCAGTGTTAATCACAGAACCAGCAATAGTAATCTTCACAAGCAGTAGTAATCTGTAACAGCAGTGGTAACTTTGATCTTTATTCATTCATCACATACTGGCAGTGGTAACCTTCAATCTTCATCAGCAGTAGTAACACTCCAAAGCCAGCAGTGGTAATCAGCAGTATTAACCTTTATGAAAGCAGTGGTAATGTATCAGACTCAACAATCTCCCCCTAAACTTAACTTCTCAGCATGAGGAGCTAAGTTTCTGAGTCTTCTCTTCAAATAGGTTTCAATCCTTTTCTTCAACAATCTTGCAGCTCTTGTAGGTTCACCTCTTATCAGTTTCACATTCTTCTAGATAATACTCTATTTCTTCATCATTGATGCTCAGACTGTAGACTCTGCACTTTTCAAACCACCTCCATACCTTCACATTTTCACATGTTGAGCTCTTTACACCTAGAAGTCTGAATGGTTCAAATAACCAAAACAAACATTCTAGTGCAAACTTCCTCTTCTTGGCTTGATCAGGATTATCTCTGTCGTTCACAGCTACTTTGATCACAGTGCATCTGTATTCATACATCTCTTTCAAGTTCTCCCTTGTGCATTCATCCAAGATATTTTCCCATTCAGCATCACAAAAGTCTGATCCATCATCAAACTGGATAACATATCTCAAACTTTGATCAACTCCCCAACCAACAACTTTCTTCTGCTTTAGCTCTATCACTTCTTCATCAAAATAATGAGCATTCAGCTCTAGCAACTGTTCTCTCAGCCTTCCAATCAACTCCTTATCAAATTCAGACAGATTCTCTGACTTCTTCTTCACTTCCAGCATACTTCCCATCATGATTGGCTCAAAATCATATCTTTTATCCATTAGAAAGAAACTCATTCTTCCTTTCTCAAAAGTCACTGAAAACACCCTATTTTCATAGGTGTTCCAGGAAATAACCTTTCCTTCACCAATGCTGTCAGTCTGATCTCTTTTTCCTTTCTTCTTCAGCTCTGCTTTTGTTTGTGAGAAAGCAAACATAATCTTCAAGTCTTCTACAAGTAGCCTTGCTTCCTCAAAATCTTCAATCTCTTTAGTGCAAGCTATCTCATACATCTTCTTCAGATCACTTTTGGACAGCTTTCTGAAGATCCCAATCTCATTTGCAAACACTTCATTAGTCCCATCACTTCTGAATATCTTGAAATAATCTATCTGATTATTATCAAAGTATATCCACATAGAGATGTTTGAGGGTTCCTCCACTTCTTTACTCATCTTCGGCTTTTTAGCAACAGACTTCTTCCTTATTGCTTTTGATGATTGTGCCTCTTTCTGCTTAGGCACTTCAACTTCTTTCCCAACAGTTTTCTCAGCCACCTCATCTTTCTTTACAGGTTCTTCCTTCTTCTCAATAACTTGAACACTTTGCTGCTCAGAAACAGCCACAAGTTCCTTATCCTGTTCAGGCTTACCTTCAGTAGTAACCTGTTCTTCAATCTGATTTCTCTTCCTTTTTCTTTGAACCAATGCCACCTCTTCAGTTTCAACCTGTTGTTCCTCCATTGCTTCCAAATGCATTGCCTCTCTGGTGACATTGTACTTGTTCTCAATCTCTTCAAGAGTCCATCTGGAAAAGAACTGAAATGGCTTTCCAAGAGCACTAGATAAGTACCTCACCATGATCCTTCTCCTTTCAGTCTCTTCTTTTGAAATTGACTTCTTCTGAGTCTTTTTCACAGGCTTCTTCTTATCAGCTTTCTTCTTTCTTTCATCTATCTCCTTGTTTACTCTTTCTTGTTCTTCCTGACTTAACTTTCTGGCTAGAGCCTCTGAAGCCTCATATTCCCTAATCTTCCTCTTTGCCTCATCAATTTCAGAATCAGAATCAGAACCTGTTTCTTCAATCATCTTCTCTTTTCCTTTGCTTTTTGAATCAACAGAAAGATCAATCTGTTTCACAACCTCTGGTTCTTTAAAGACTATACCCTTGGTAGGTTTGACTACTTCAGGCATCTTCACTAGCAGCTCAGCAATGGTTAGATCATCTTCATTGATCTCTGTATCAGCTCTTTGCAATTCTTGTTCAACAATATCAACTACAGGTTCATCTGCAACCTGAGTTTCTTCATTCACTTCCAAAACAGTCTCAGCCTTTGTACCAGTCTCTATTTGTTCCTCCCCCTTGGCTTCAGTTTCCATCTCAACATCTGGTTCATTCACAACTTCTGTTTCATGCACAGACTCCCCCTTAAATCCAAATCTTCTCTCCCCCTTTGTGAATGCAACCAAGGTATTGTATCTCCTCCTGAGAGCTCTAACAGTGCCCTTTAGTGAAGCAATTGTGGCACCCTGAGCTTGAATGACCTTGGCTTGCTTCACCAATTGTGCTTCATGCAGCTTGAGCATATCATGCTGTGCAGTTGCCAACTCCTCCAAAGTATCAAGTCTTGCTGCATGAGAGCCATGTTTCTCATCATGGACAAAGAAGTTCTTCTCAAAAGCCTTCAAGTCTTTGGCAATGGTACGAAAGTTGTCCATCAATTCCTGTTGTGAAAATCTGCTCTCACCAGGTTTAGAAGTGTTAACCTCCATTACTGGATCTTTGAGCTTTTTGAGTTTAGTCTTCAGCCTTGCTGAAGCACTAGAAGCCCCCTTGGTTTCTTGGCATCTGGGTCCTCCCTGTGATTTCTCACTAGGAGTTGCCGTGGTGGGGGTCTTACTTATGTTCAAACTGACCTGATGCACACCTTGTGCAACATCAGTAGTTTGAGCCTCACCAACCACATGCCCATCCTTCTCCTTAGAGGGCACCTTCTTTATACTTGAGTGGGGATGCACTCCAGGGGTATCCCTTTGGATAGAATCAGAAGGAGAGTGCTCCAACTGTTGTATGATCTCGGGTCCCGCGAATTGCTTTTCACCCGCTTCCAACCAACACGTCGGCGTTCTACACTTCCGTCCGTACAATGCTTCGAACGGTGCCATTCCAATGCTAGAGTGAAAGCTATTGTTGTACGCAAACTCTACTAAAGGTAGGTGTGTATCCCAACTCCCACCAAAGTCGATCACGCACGATCGTAACATGTCCTCTAACGTCTGTATCGTCCGTTCGCTTTGCCCGTCGGTTTGAGGGTGGTAAGCGGTGCTCAACTTGAGTTTCCTACCCAAGCCTTCTTGCAATCCATGCCAAAACTGGGAAGTGAATCGGCTATCCCTATCCGAAACAATCGATAACGGTACTCCGTGCCTTCTCACGACTTCTTTTATGTAGAGTTTGGCCAATTGGTCCATGGGTAGGGTCTCACGCATCTCGAGAAAGTAAGCACTCTTCGTGAGTCGGTCCACGACCACCCAAATGGTGTCGTGACCCCTTAAGGTTCTCGGTAGTTTGGTCACGAAGTCCATGGTGATATGCTCCCATTTCCATTCCGGAATATCCAAAGGTTGCAAACTCCCATAGGGCTTTTGGTGCTCCGCCTTAACTTGGAGACATGTGACACACTTTTCGACGTAACTAGCCACGTCGAGTTTCATGACCGGCCACCAATAGTTCATTTTCAAGTCTCGGTACATTTTGGTGCTCTCGGGATGTATGGAATACTTGGACTTGTGGGCATCGTCCAAGAGTAATTCCCGGTTGCCGCCAAGCTTCGGTACCCAGATTCGGCCTTGAAACAGTTTAAGTCCGCGGCTATCTTCGGTCAATAATTCTTTTTTCTTCACCATCACCTCATTCTTGAGGTTTTCTTCTCGAAGAGCTTCCGTTTGACTCGCCTTGATCCTTTCCATCAAGCTCGACACCACACTAATCCGATTAAGGGTCACACCAACACTATCACCGTAGTTCTTACGGCTCAAGGCGTCGGCGACCACGTTCGCCTTACCGGGGTGGTACAATAAGTCGCAATCATAGTCCTTTAGTAGTTCGAGCCATCTCCTTTGCCGCATATTGAGCTCCTTTTGGTCGAAAATGTGTTGGAGACTCTTGTGATCGGTGAATAGCGTACACTTGGTCCCGTAAAGGTAGTGCCGCCACAACTTCAAAGCAAACACCACCGCCGCTAACTCCAAATCGTGCACCGGATAATTTCTCTCGTGATCCTTCAATTGGCGAGAGGCATAGGAAATCACTTTGCCTCTTTGAAAAATAGTGCAACAGGGTATGCACAGGCGAAAGTGCTAGCAGTGTTAATGGGCGAATGACTAGTAGGGATGGCAATGGGACGGGTTTGGGACGGGTATTAGTAATCCCAGTCCCATACCCTATTATGAAACCATGTCCCATACCCTGTCCCGTCCCGTCGGGTATCCCATTAGCAAATAACCATCGGGGTCGCGGGTATTCCCACCGGTATTCGGGGATCCCGTTTATATTTTTAGTCGACTAAAATTACTAAGCAAAATTTCATTTATTAGAATTATATGTGAAGCACGTCAAAAAATGAGTTGAATTCCTTTTAAAGATCGAGTTTGCAAAAACTTGAAACTACAAATCAAGTTGTAGTCACGCCTTTTGACTTTCCAAAACTTTTTGAATCATGTTAATCGGAGCATAGACGAGTGAGATACGCTCAAAATGCCAATGTCGTGCTAAAGCTGTCAAATTGCACAACTTAAATATATATTTTCTATATTAATAAAATCAATCCATCATTTCTATTGTTTTATATATTAATAAATTGTAATATATATTATATTAATAATAAAATTAGTGAATTATTAAATATATGGTTCGGGGTCGGGTAAATGGGAACGGGTATGGGATCGGGTAAATGGGCGGGTATTGATTAAAACCATAACCGTCCCAATCCCGCGAAATTTTTTTGAAAAAATCTCATACCCGGTCCCATAACCATTTACCCGGCCCAATCCCGTCCCAAAAGTTTTGGGTTCGGGGATTCCCATCGGGTTCGGGTATTTCTGCCATCCCTAATGACTAGCAGTGTTAATGGCTTGTCAACACCACTCATTGCACTGCAGAGATCGATATATCAGCAAATAAAAATCCATCTGTCATAAGAGCAAACTAGTCAGCAAAAAAAAAAAGAAAAATATACAGAGAAAGTACAAGACAAATTGTAACAAGAAGAAGGGTTATTCAGAGATCATCATGCCAACACTTGTGATCAAGAATATGAACCTGCCTACATCAAAGGCTTTTGTGAAAAGGTCTGCATATTGATCATCAGTGTGGACTTTCAGAACCTGAATTAGCGTCTTTTCATTACAATCCCTGATAAGATGGTACTTAATCTCTATATGCTTGGTCTTGGAATGTTTGACAGGATTATTCACAATGCTGATAGCACTGTTGTTGTCAATATATATAGGTGTCTGCAAGAAAGAAAGACCATAGTCCTGCATCTGATTCTGAATCCATAAGACTTGTGAGCAGCATTGAGAAGCAGCTATGTATTCAGCCTCAGTTGTTGATTGTGAAACAGTGGTCTGTTTCTTGCATTGCCAAGAAACCAATCTTCCTCCTAAGAACTGACATCCTCCTGATGTTGATTTCCTATCCAGGTTTGCTCCTCCATAATCACTATCTGTGTAGGCCACCAAGTCAAAAGAATTGTCATATGGATACCAAAGTCCCAATTTAGGTTGACCCTTGAGATATTTGAATATCCTCTTGACAGCATGTAAGTGTGACTCCTTTGGCCTAACCTGAAACCTAGCACACACACAAACAGCAAACATAATATCAGGTCTAGAAGCTGTAAGATACATCAATGATCCAATCATGGATCTATACTGATGAACATCAACTTCCTCCCCCTCAACATCAGCAGTGAGGTGTTTGTGAGTCTCCATTGGTGTGCTTGCTGGTTTTGCATCATTCATTCCAAACTTTTGAAGCATAGTAGCAACATATTTGGATTGATTGATGAATATACCATCTTTCTTCTGCTTGACCTGCAAACCAAGAAAAAAAGTTAGTTCTCCCATAGAACTCATCTTAAACTTCTTGTGCATTAGTTCTTCAAACTCCTTGCACATGTCTGCCTTTGTAGAACCAAAGATGATATCATCTACATAGAACTTGGCGTACAACTTCTCGTCTCTAAGCACGTTCAACACCTCTCGTAAGTGTCGCTCATGTTCGGCCTCATCTTTGAAGTAGACTAAGATATCGTCGATAAAGACTATAACCGACTTATCTAAGAACGGTCTACACACTCGGTTCATCAAGTCCATGAATACCGCCGGTACGTTGGTTAAACCGAACGGCATCACCAAGAACTCGTAGTGCCCGTATCTCGTCCGGAAAGCGGTCTTTGGTACGTCGTCCTCTTTCACTCTCACTTGGTGATACCCGGATCGTAGGTCGATCTTTGAGAAGCACCCGGCACCTTGTAGTTGATCGAAGAGGTCGTCGATCCAAGGCAAGGGGTATTTGTTCTTTACCGTCCTCTTGTTTAGTTCACGATAATCGATGCACATTCTCATGGAGCCGTCCTTCTTTTTGACGAAAAGAACCGGCGCTCCCCATGGTGACGAACTCGGTTGAATAAACCCCTTCTCGGAGAGTTCTTGCAATTGCGTCATCATCTCCTTCATCTCGGTCGGAGCCAATCGGTATGGAGCGCGCGCTATCGGAGCCGCTCCCGGCATAAGGTCAATATGAAACTCCACCTGTCGTTCCGGTGGTAATCCGGGCAAATCTTCCGGAAAGACGTCCGGAAATTCCCGCACCACGTCCACGTCGGCGATCTCTTTCTTTTCTAAATTCGTATCAATAACGTAAGCCAGATAGGAGGTGCATCCCTTGGCTAGGCACTTTCTTGCCTTAACCATCGAGATGGTCGTGTAGGTGCCCTTCTTTTTATCCCCGTACACGGTAATCAATTTTCCGCTAGGCGCCGGTAACGTGACCATCTTCTTGCCGCAACCTATGTTGGCGTCGTGTGCGCGCAACCAATCGATCCCTAGCACTACGTCGAAACTACCGATATTCATGGGTATGAGATTCGCAGAGAAAGGTTCTCCATCTAACTCTATTGTGCACCCCTCAAAGCAATCTCGAACGGTCACAAGAAATCTGCCCGCTACTTCTACTACTAACGCATCAGATAAGGGGGTGGTAGGCATAGTGAATTTCCTAGCTAGAGTATCATGCACAAAGGAGCGTTCGGCACCCGTATCAAAAAGAACAAGTGCAGGTATGGAGTTAACGAGAAACGTACCCGATACAAGATCGGATGTCTCTCTCGCCTCCGTAGCCGTCATCTGAAAGGCTCGGCTAGTCACCTTCGGCGGGACCTCACCTCTTGCAACGGACCCGCTCGAACCCCCGGTAGCCGCCTTCTTGAACTTTGGACAAGCATCCCGATAATGCCCCGGCTCCTTGCAATCGTAGCACACCGCCACCCGGGCCACACAATCTCGGGCCATATGGCCCTTCCTCCCGCACTTCCCACAAGTAGTGGGGTTCTCCGGAAAATCACGGCGGCACGGTCCATGATGCTTACTCCGGCATTTACTACACCACTTTGCCTCTACTCGGTTTCCGCCCCGCCTCCCGTCTTGGAACGTCTTGCTCGGTCGGGCCGACGCGGCGGCCTCCTCAAACTTCCTCTTTTGCCCGGCTTGGTAACCTTCTACCCGGGCTTGGGTGATGTCGTCCTCGATCCTCAACGACTCCTCAATCGCCTCATGCAAGGTGGTGACCCTTGCAATCCTCACCGCCGATCTTATCTCGGCCGGTAACCCACGAGAATAAGCTTTGATTTTTGACTTCTCATCGGGAGCCAAGTGCTCCACCATCCCTAGTTTCTCCAAAAAGTCCTTTGCATAAAAGGAGATGGGATTGTTGCCTTTCTTCATCCCTCGGAATTCATCCTCGATCTTGTCAAGGGCTCGCTCGCTACAATATTTTTCGAGCATTTTCTTTTTGAATTCGGCCCAAGAGAGCCTAGCATACACCTTCGGCGTGAGGGAAGAGCGGGTCAAGTTCCACCATGTGAGGGCCTCGCCCTTAAGAAGGTGGGATGCGAACTTGACTCGTTGAGAAGAGTCGCACTCGCTTGCCTCGAAGACCATCTCCATCTCGCGGAGCCAATACAAGCACACGACCGGGTCGCTACACCCACGGAACTCTGGTGGTTTACATCCCAAGAAATTCTTGTAGGAGCACCCCTTAGCTTTCGCCTTCTCCTTTGCCTTATCTCCGGTAATTCGGGTCTCCTCGGTGACCACCACCACTTCCGCATCACCCGACGCCGTAGCGGCGTTCTCTCCCACCGTCTCATGACAACGGTTGCTAGTGTCTCGGTCCTCCAACATTTTCATGAAGGACTCTTGTTGTTTGCTCATGGCCTCGTTCACGGCCTTCATGACGTTATCAAACATCCTCATCTCTGGAGTCACTTCGGTCAGCAATGGATTTGGGTCCTCGAGGTTGACCCTTGGCACGTGCTCCGGTCCCCCACCTAGGACTTGGAGCCTCGGTGGGCTCTCAACCGTCTCGACCCGTACACGTTGGTCGGCGGTTGAAGCGGTTTGGTCGGGTGGTCCTCTCGCGGCGCCCGTTTGACTACGGGTGTTCGCCATACAAATCTGTCATACACAAATGCACGAGAATAGGATAAGAATAGACTATTTTACGAACTTCAACATTTATCATCCTCATAATAACAGTTACTCAAACACTCGCGTATAACGTATCCATAGATCAGTAGCTAGGTGATTTATGAACTAATCATACATAAGCATTCTCGTTACCATCATCCCAATTTTGAATAAACGCGAATTCGTAACCCTATCACTCTCCCCACCTAAGACTTTACCCAAGGTAGGTGACATGTCTAGTAGTGCACTAAGTTTAAGTCTAGGTATTCTATAGTCAACACCTAGTTCGCTTAAACTAAACCTCTGATACCAACTTGTAACACCCCAAAAATTGGAGTCAACAAAAACCTTCATTTAACGAAAGGTGGTATACAAAATGTAACGCCGTGGCGTGAGCTCTTCCCAAAACGGGGTATAAGTAATGTATAATTACAACGTTTGTAATCAAATAAAGAAGTACAATAACCAATTAGTCTAAATCCTATTAGGAAAAGACTACAAAAGGGTTATTGATCTATGGTCATTCTCACGGTCAAGAAAGCCGGTCTCTACACGTCCCCCAATGCTCACTCTACTCCCGAAGCCTACTTGGGAGCGGCGTCCCTAGTACCTGAGAGACACATCGACACCAAGCAAGTGTTAGGCTAAAGGATCCTAGTGAGTTGTATAAATGACACTATGCAAATAAAATACGTCAAGGCATGCAAATAAGCAATATCATACAAACAGCGGAAGTAGCATGTTAAACCGATTTATTATTATCTTCGGAAACAATGGGAGCGACCCATTTCCACCAACCAATGCCCCGACATTCACTAATTCTAAACACCTCGATGTCCCGAATTTAGCATGGCAACATCATCCGAGGCCCGCGCACCAAGGAGCAACCCGAGGGCCGACGACATAGGGGCATTCCTATTTCAGAACCTCCCAAGACTGTTTGGTGTGGACACATTGCGTTGGTTCATCCAGGTTATTATCACATAAGACCGTGACACTGAATTTAGCATAACATCACGTCCATATCATTCGCATACAAGACTTAGATACTGAATTTAGCATAACATCTTGTCCATATCATATACATACAAAACCTCGATACTGGATTTAGCATAGCATCATTAACAGAGGTATGTACCGAGGGTCTCAAGCCCATCACATCATTCCATGGCATATTTCAATACACATGTTTATCATGCATTCATTCATCACATAGCCATAAGTATATGATTCATGCAAGGTAGTACACAACACACTATTTCATGTATACGATTATCCAAGCATGGTATATAAATCAATCAAGGTGATGTGCTCTCAGTTTTAACAAAAAGGGTTTAGCAACTCACCTTGGTCTAATTCACAATCAAATGTGGATTAGATAGCTAGATACGTCACAAGATAGCACCTACACAATAATACCATGGTATGCATAAGTAAGACTCTCAAAAACGACTCTTACGGTTCACAACCGAAACACTAGCCTAGAGCTAGGCTAGACTATCTCAATGACTCCCAAAATCCACCAAACATTATCTAATATAACCCTTAAGGAAAGCCCGAAGCCAAAACCCAAAAAGAATCAGAAACGAAAATGTTCGTCGCGCGAACAGAGAGTTGCGCAACCTAGCCGCGCGACCTCAGGTCGCGGGCTTAGGTCGCGGGGTTTACTCAGACCTGCACAAAACAGTCCCGCGAGCTATCTTTCCAAAACCCACCAAAACTCATCCAAAACACGATTTTGACTCCTAGAACACTCTACAAATGTTTATGAACGATCCCACGACAACATAACATGATAAACTAACAACCAACCTCGAAAATACCGATAAACATCAAGATCTATGGTTTTTCCCACTTATAAACCCTAGCTTATCAAAACTCTAAATCTCGATTAAACCACGAAATTAACACGAAGTAAACCATACCTTTCGTTAGGAACTTGATCCTAGTACACTTCGCGGTTTCGATTTCACTTCCTACGTTCGATTCCACCTCCGGATCTCGAAATATCTTCAAAACTCCCCTTTCTCTCTTTTCTCTCCTTTCTCTCTTTTCCTCTATTCTATCACAAACATACCCACAAAATGAAAGGGGATGAGGGGCTTTCACTAGTTAGTGAACTAGATTCACTACACCCCCTCATTTCTCGGGTATTTACCCGTTTGCCCCGAAACTGATAAGTTAGCTTCTCGACCCGACTTATGAACGTATTTACAAGCTAATGGTTAACTTTAGAAAGTAAGGCGTTATATTAAATCAGATTTCTATTATTTATTTTTTTATCAGATAAGTTCGAGTTTACAAAATTCCGGGTGTTACAGCAAGTTTGACAGCAAATCTAATGATGGATTTCTTGTAGGATATTCTTCTCAAAGCAAAGCTCTTAGAGTATTTAATAACTCTACCAGAATCATAGAAGAAAGTGACAATGTCAAATGCAATGAGAACACTCCTAACATATCTGGAAGTGGTCCAAACTGGTTGTTTGACATTGATTCACTAACTAACTCTTTGAATATGAGCAGTGCAGTAATTACAGGTGCAAGTACAGAGCAAAACCAAGAAGCTAGTCCTCCATTTGTTGTGTTTCCCATGCCATTGGAAGAATCAAATGATGCTTGTACCACTGCTGAGTCAACTTCAGAAGAATCACAAGAACCTGAGACTGCTGAGAAGAGTGATGATCAACCATCTGGGGAAACTTCTCTCTCTGAGAACATTGAAGGAATACATGCTTCAGATGAGGGACCTCAATGGGATCAAGAACCAGAAGTGAATGATTCAAATCTAGGGGTGGACTTGCCTGAAGAACCCCTGCATCTTACAAGAACTCAGAAGAATCATCCACCTACTCTGGTAATAAGAGACATTCAGTCTCCTATGATAACAAGGAAGCAAAGCAAATCCCTTTCCAATCCACACTTGAGTATGATATCGGTTTTTTTATCTCAGACAGAACCAAAAAAGGCACATGATGCAATGAAGGACCCAAGTTGGATAGAGGCTATGCAAGAAGAAATGTTGCAATTTGTCTTGCAGCATGTGTGGGATCTGGTAGATCTCCCAAGAGGACATAGAGTCATTGGCACTAAGTGGGTCTTCAGGAACAAGACTGATGAAAGAGGGATTATTATTAAGAACAAAGCCAGATTAGTAGCACAAGGGTATACTCAAGAGGAAGGAATAGACTATGATGATGTATTTGCTCCAGTTGCCAAAATTGAAGCCATCAGGCTATTCTTGGCCTTTGCATCTTACAAGGGATTCAAAGTCTATCAGATGGATGTCAAGAGTGCCTTTCTCTATGGCACTATAGATGAAGAGGTGTATGTCAGTCAACCACCAGGGTTTGAAGATCCTAAATACCCTGACAAAGTGTATAAGTTGAGAAAAGCACTGTATGGTCTTCATCAAGCACCTAGGGCTTGGTATGATACCTTGTCCTCCTATTTATTGGAAAACAAGTTTGAGAGGGGTGTCATTGATAAAACCTTGTTCATCAAGAGAACAAAGACTGATATGCTTCTAGTACAGATCTATGTAGATGATATCATCTTTGGATCTACAAGGGATGATATGTGCAAGGAGTTTGAGGAGCTGATGCATAAGAAGTTTAAGATGAGTTCTATGGGAGAACTCACTTTCTTTCTTGGTTTACAGGTCAAGCAGAAGACTGATGGTATCTTTATCAACCAGTCTAAATATGTGGCATCTATGCTTCAAAAGTTTGGGATGAATGATGCAAAGCCAGCTAGCACTCCTATGGAAACACACAAGCACCTCACTGCTGATGTTGAGGGGGAGGAAGTTGATGTTCACCATTACAGATGCATGATTGGATCATTAATGTATGTTACAGCTTCAAGACCTGATATTATGTTTGTTGTTTGTGTTTGTGCCAGGTATCAGGTTAGGCCAAAGGAGTCTCATCTACAAGCAGTCAAAAGGATATTCAAATATCTCAAGGGTCAACCAAGGTTGGGACTTTGGTATCCCAATGACTCTTCTTTGACCTAGTGGCTTATACTGATAGTGATTATGGAGGAGCAAATTTGGATAGAAAGTCTACATCAGGAGGATGTCAGTTCTTGGGAGGAAGATTGGTCTCATGGCAGTGCAAGAAACAGACCACTGTTTCACAATCAACAACAGAGGCTGAATACATAGCTGCATCTCAGTGCTGTTCACAAGTTCTATGGATTCAGAATCAAATGCAAGACTATGGTCTTTCATTCTTGCAGACTCCAATCTATATTGACAATAACAGTGCTATCAGCATTGTTAACAATCCTGTCAAACACTCCAAGACCAAACATATAGAAATCAAGTACCACTTTATCCGAGACTGTAATGAAAAGAAGTTAATTCAAGTTCTGAAAGTCCATACTGATGATCAATATGCAGACCTGTTCACCAAAGCCTTTGATGTAGGCAGGTTTACATTTTTGGTTACAGGTGTAGGAATGATGAACTCTGAATAACCCTCTTCTTGTTACATTTATTTTGTACTATGTCTGTATTATGTCTTTCTTTCTTATTTGTTTTCTATTATTTGGTAGGTATTTAATAAGTTTGTGAATATTGCAGATAGTTGGTGGAATCATTGGATTAGTCAAAAGACGCAGGGTGAAGTTACCACTGCTTATTTGAAGTTACTCTTGCTAGCAGTATCACTATCGCAAAGCATAGTTTCTATCACTAAGTCTTTACCACTGCTCGTTTCGCACATTACCACCGCTAGCACATTCGCACATTATCACCGCTAGCACATTCGCACATTACCACCGCTAGCACATTCGCACATTTACCACTGCTTGATCTTTACCACCGCTGGTTACATAAGCGTGTTTTTACCACTACGCGTGTACTTTACCACTGCTTTTAACTTAGCACGCGTACGGTACCACTGCTAGTGTATTTTACCACTGCACGTGCATTTTACCACTGCTTTTAACTTAACACGCGTACATTCCCACTGCTCTTGTATTTTTGCCACTGCTCTTGCAATTACCATTGCTAGTGTTAGTTATTTTTGGTTACCACTGCTTTACTCTTAGATGCACAATACCACTGCTCATGATACGAGTATAAAAGCCCTAAACTGACCGCCTCTAAAAACGTTTGCGATTCTGACACTTTTCTCACTCTGTGTTCTTGCAAATCAATCTTCTTTCGATTCGACTACTGATTATACATCTATTTTAGGGTTTTTCTTGATCGATCGATAATGGATTCTCTATGTTTTGTTAAGGATCACAACAAAGTCGGCTATCTCACCAAAGATAGCAGTTCTGAAGGGTTTGAAGATATTCTTGATTTTTTGGCTTCATCCACTATAGCGTATGCCGCAACCATCAATCCAACAATCTACATTCGGCATATGAACGATTTTTGGGCCAATGCGGTGATTGAGGAATTTGAAGGGGTCAAACAAATCCAGACCACCATATGTGGTCATTCATTGACTGTTAATCCCGCAAAGATCAGACAACACTTACGTCTAAATGATGAGTCAGGTACAACTATGCTCTCTCCTTCCACCATTATGTAAGCTTTTCTAAGAATGGGGTATACAGGCTCTCACACTTCTTTAAAATACCTTAAGGGTAAATTTTGCCCTCAGTGGAGGTTCTTTGTGCATACCCTATTACATTGTTTTTCAAAGAAGACTACAAGTTTTGGTGAGTTTAGTAGTACCATTGCATCTGCTTTGGTTTGTCTAGCCACTAACCAGATTTTCAATTTCTCACAAATGATCTTTGATGATCTTGTCTACAATCTTGAAAACATGAATAATTCCAAAGTAAAATCTTTTTTTCATGTTTCCAAGATTTGTACAAGAAGTGATAACCTAGGAATTGACGGATGTACCCATGGATGGGGACACTTATCAGAGCTCTGCTCTTGGTAATAAAGTGTTTTCTAACATGTAGAGACCTGCTCCAGGCTCAAATGACACCTTCACCCCATTGTTCTCTACAATGATGAGGGTGAACCACCCACAAGGTGAGGCATCAGGCTTGCAGCCCTCACAATCAAGCATCCCCACTGATGACCTACCCACACCTTCCACTCATAATGTTCCTCAGTCCCTTGATTCAACCCCCACCCCTACACTCAAAAGGTACATAAGAAAGCACAGGGGAGCTCCTTCCTCCTCTGGTTCTAAACCCCAAGAGCCTATAAGCCCTCAGTTGGAGCACTCTCCTTCTGATATTTTCCAAAGGGATACCCTTGGAGTGATGCCCCACTCAAGTGTAAAGAAGGTGCCCTCTCAGGAGAAGGATGGGCATGTGGTTGGTGAGGCTCAAACTACTGATGTTGCACAAGGTGTGCATCAGGACAGTTTGAACATAACTAAGACACCCACCACGGCAACTCCTATTGAGCAATCAAAGGGAGGTCCCAGGTGCCAAGAAACCAAGGGGGCAGCAAGTGCTTCAGCTAGGCTGAAGGCTTCTGCTAAAAAGCTCAAAGATCTAGTAATGGAGGTAAAAACTCCTAAATCTGGTAAGGGCAGATATAACTATGAGGATTTGATGGCAGATTTCAAAACCATTGCTGATGATCTGAGGGCTCATGATGAAAACTTCAACAAGCATGATCAACAACATTCCTCTCATGAAGACAGGTTGGATACTTTGGAAGATTTGGTCACTACATAGCATAAATTGCTCAATCTCCATGAGGCTCAGATTATCAAACAGTCCAAGTTTATTCAAGCTCAAGGTGCTGCTATGGCTTCAATGAAAAGACAAATTTCAGCTCTTCAGAAGAGATACTCCACTTTGGTCTCATTCACAAAGGGGGAGAGGAGATCAAAGGTTAAGGGGGAGTACAAGAAGAAGGAAAAGACTGTTAAAGACAGGGAGTACAAGAAGAAGGAAAAGACTGTTGAAGACACTGAGGTTGTGAATGAACCTGCAGTTGATGCTGTTAATGATGAATTTGTGGTTAAAAAGGGTGCTGAAGCTAAGGGGGAGGATGACAAGGTGATAGAGACTGATGATGTGAAAGAAACAAGTCTAGAAGTGAATGATGATAAGGAAACAATAGCACGGCTACTTTTGAAACTTCCTAAGGTAATTCCAGCCAAAGGAGTTGTCATTAGTGAGCCTGTAGAGACTGATACTTTGAAGAAGAAATCTGAGGAGGTTGATCCAAAAGACAAAGGAAAGAAGATAGTAGAAGAGGCTGAGTATGAATCTGATGATGATGAGGAGATGGGTTTTAAGCTAGTGCTAGACTCTGTTACTGAAAATATACTCTCTGATGCTTTGATTCAACAAATTCAAGAGGAAGATGAGAAGAGAAGAAAAGAGGAATTGGTTGCAATAGCCGAAGAAGACAGGTTGGCAGCTGAAAAACTTCAAGAACAACTTGATCAAGAAGAACCAGTGGTGATCAAGAAAAAGCCTCTGAAGAAAACCACAAAGAAAGCAACTTCAAAAGATGTTAAAGAGAAGAGGAGGAGTATGGTGAGGTATCTGGCTAGTGCTCTTGGAAAGCCAGTTCAGTACTTTGCCAAATGGGAACTAGAGGAAGTTGAAAGTCAATACAACCATACAAGAGAGGTGATGCACTTAGAAGCATTGGAGGAGCAGCAAGTTGAGACACAAGATGTGTCTTTGGTGCAAAGAAAGAGGAAGAGAGATCAAATGAAAGATCAGATTACCACTGATGAAGGTAATGCTGATATTACCACTGCTGTTGCTGATAAGAGTGCATTAGAGTTACCAGGGAATGAAGAGTTTGAAAAGAAGAAAGAGGATGACCATACAATTGAGAAGGTTGAGAAGGTAATTGAAACTGCTGAACAGGTAGTTGAAAAGGAGGTTGAAGTTGCTGGATCACCTAAACCAAAAAGGAAGAAATCAATAGCCAAGAAGGGAAGGAAGGAAATGGAGATTGAAGAAACTTCAGATATTACAATGTGGATCTACTTTGAGAATGTAGATGCCTCTGCTTTTAAAGTCTTCAGAAGATCTGGCAAAATTGAAATCTATGCAAGCATTCTTGGGATTTTCAGAAGAATGTCCAGGACTGATCTGAAAAAGATGTATGAGATTGGATGCACAAAAGAGATGGAAGATTTTGAGGAAGCCAGACTGCTAGTTGAAGAGTTGAAGGTCATGTTTGCTTTTTCAAAAACAAAAGCTGAGCTGAATGATAATGTTGAAGGCAAAGTTGTGTTTTGGAGCACCTTCAATAACAGGGTGTTCACAGTCACATTTGAACAAGGAAGAGTATGCTACTTTTTAATGGACAAGAGATATGATTTTGATCCAATCATGATCAATAGCATTCTAAAGACAAAGGAGATGAAGGGTGAGCTATCTGATCTTGATGTGGAATTGGTGAATAAGTTGAAGGAACAGATGATGGAAATGAATGAACGTTATCTGGAGAGTCAAATGATTGAACAGAAATCCAGAAAGGTAGCTGAATGGGGTATTGATCAAAATTTGAAGTATTTGGTCAAGTTTGATGATGAATCTGAGCTATGTGAACCTGAGTGGATAAAGATTTTGGAAGAATGTACAAGGATTAATCTGAAGGAGATGTATGACTCAAGGTTCAGAGTGATTGATGTTGCCATGGAAGAAAGTGCAAATTCTGTGAAGATTGAGAAGATGAAAGCTGCACTAGAATGCTTTTACTGGCTGTTTGAACCTTTCAAACTCTTAGCAGTGTCTAGTAAGAGTTGTGAAGCAGTGAAGGAGTGGAGATGGTTTGAAAGATGCAAAATTTACAGTCTTAATGTCAATGATGATGACAAAGAATATTACTTGGAGGAAAGTGATACTGATTTGTTTGATATTCAAAGACTTCAAGGTATGGTGAATGCTAAGCTGACAACAAAAGGAGAGCCTACCAAATCTGCAAGGTTGCTGGTAAAGAAGATAAAGACATATTTGAACATCAGACTCAAGAACTTAGCTCCTCATGTTTGAGAAGATAAGTTAGGGCGAGATTGTTGAGTCTGAAGATACCACTGCTGATACTACTGCTGGAAGGTTACCACTGCTAGCTTTGGAGTTACTACCGCTGATGGTTTATCTGAAGATTACCACTGCTAGTATGTGTGTTAACACTGAAGAACAACTTACCCCTGCCAGTATAAGTGTTACCACTGCTAATACAAGTTACCACTGCTAGAACAGAATTACCACTGCTGGTTGAAGATTACTACTGATTCTGTTTTACCACTGCTGAGAAGATCAAGATAAGGAAAGGATTCTGTTGGAGAAGATATGGGATAGATACGATTATCTTGGAGATTATCTAGAGTAGATTTACTTTCCTTATTGTAATCTTGTAACTTGTATAAATAGCTGATAGGTTTTCAATGTTTAGAATACAAGTCATTAAGCTTTTGTTTAGAATTATTTAAGCCTCAAGATTGTTTTTGAATCCCTGCAATTGAGAAGAGTTGCACGTCTGGTTTGAGCCTGTTCAAATCAGATTGGGGCTTTGGTTGTAATCATTAAGCTTGTGATTAATACACATTCTGTTTTTCAATTCATTGTTAAGTCAATCAAAGTGTTATTCCGCAAACTTCTTTGATTTAGTTTTCTGTTCTTGATAATTTCGATCCTGTCAAACTCCAAAGCGCAAAAGACATCAACGAATAGCTAAGTCGTTCATGTGTCTCTAACTAGTACGTACCTCATCACAATGTCGCTAGTATCATATCCCAACAAAGACCTAATGCACATGCCGACAAATAAAAATGGTTAGACTTAACCGTTAATGAGTTCAAAAGTTTACGTCATTTATATAAAATGGTAAACTGAGAGAATGTTAATTAAATTATGATTTCCAAAATGAAATATAATAAATTATGAATGTAACACCTTTTCCAAATCACCATTCCATGAGAAAATATAAGTAACCAAAACTCCTGTCATGAGACCCGAAAGCCAATGCTCACATAACCAAGAATAAAAGTATAAAGATGAAAATGAAAAACATAGGTTTAATTAAACCATTTTGTATGAAAGGGTTGTTATTACCCTTGGGAGGGTGTAAAACAACGGAATTTGATGGGGGATACCCGATTTTCAAGGAGTGTAGCGGAAGTGCGGAACACAAAAGTAGGCTACCTTTCGTGTTTGAGCTCACTATACTAGGATCAATGTCACAAACTCTAAAGGCTCATACTAAGATATGGGAAAGGGCACCCAATGATCCTACTCATGCTCATTCACTATGATTACATTTACAATCAATGACTAGCATATGGCCACACATAACTGTGCCAAGAAGCCTTGTCTACGGCCCAATGTCTCAACTAGCTACAAATGAGAGTTAACCAAACAGAATGATCTCTTATAGTCTTATGCTATAGATACACTGTATTACATTCTAAACTACATGATTCCAAAATGAATGACCAAAGCACTCAAACATGTAGTTCTCCAATAAGATGCAATAACTGCAAATCATATATTACTACTCTACTTATGCCTATGAACCCTAATCGTATTACTAGAACGGACAATTTCCTCAAGACCCAACACGGTTAAAACTGAGACAAAAACTCAACACCTAGATTTGACTACCCAATTAGTCAAAATAAGCAATAAAATGCATTTAAACCATGTTTATGCAAACACATGCTCGAAAGATATGATTAACTCAAAAACTCAACTTTGGTTGGGACAAATTATTCTCCAAATGAAATCATATCATTTATATTTTGAAAGCGTCCCATAACAACAATATGCATGTTTTCAACTCATTTATGAAACCAAATATATTAAAATGCATTAACATCAGATAATCTTCATTTGTACAATAAATTACTAAAAAAAACACATTCTTGAAGTTTATTCACCAAAATACTAAAATCCCCAAATGTAGCCATGTTACAAACTTTATTAACCTAAATTTAACAAATATTCAATTTTGTTAAATACTCAACACATTTGATAAATATCAACTAAAACATGCTAATGCCTCAAAATACACATTTTTGGCATGTAAAACGTTTTCACAAAGCAACTTGAACTCACCTTGTAGGTTAGGTTAAACCTAGGTTACAAATCCAACTCTAACTATCAAAATGGTGAAGGATTTACATCTACCAACATCAAAGTCAACCTAGAAATGTACCAAAAGTAACCGCAATCTCATATTCATAACAAATCTTAGTCAGATCTCCTAATCATCAAAAATATCCAAAATAGGTCAAAACTTCTAAACATAGATGATACCTCAAAATAAATGTTTTAAAAGGTTCAAATGAAAGGTTTTAACAATGATAACAATTTAGAAATGGTCAGGATGACTTACAAACGATTTTTTGAGAAAATCCCCAAGTATAATCAACAACGGTGAATAATTGACGAAGAAGACGAAGATATGGAAGTTCCACCTACAAAATTTGAAGATCTAGATTCCAACGTTCTAAATGCACATGAAGATTTGATTTGGTGAAACGATAGGGTTTCAACAACGTGGAGGGGAGAGGAGGAGAGGAGAGAAAATCAAGTTAAGTTTGTGTTTTGGTAAAGCGAGAGAGATAGAGAAGTTTTAAGGCAAAAAGCACTACAAATCTCGTTAGACATCAAGGGGACGTTTGCTTTAGCTTCCATGCGAAAGTCCACTTTAGCTTTACCGAAACCCTCAATTCTCTGGAGCTTCTAGGGAAGCATGTGGACTTTCGAGTCAATGCAGACGTCTACTTTAAGTCCTATGTGGATGTCCACAATCGCTCCTTTTTTAGGGGTGTTATAATAGGAGATATGAATATAATACATCATTTTTTTGTATTTACACACATATACTACTTAATTACTTATGTATATGACAACAAAAATACATAAATATATATAGGGTTGTGTTTTACTGAGAAGTTGAGGTTAACGTAAGAATGGTTATCAATCATTGGATGGATGCACTTCAAGATGAAATGTACCGATATAAAATACATCGAGGTGCATTAGATTTGTTCTCTCTTAAAGTCCATTTCGTGGAAGAACATAAGATTAAAATTGTGATCCACAATTTATCTCTATTTCTCACGTTTTTCGTGTTAAGCTCAACCTTTCAAACGATCATTCGCGTATATATACACACGTGTGTGTAGTATATAATTAAGTGTGTATATATTACTTAATTATTTATCTATATGACAACCAAATTACACCTCTCTCTCTCTCTCTATATATATATATATATATATATATATATATATAATTCCAACTCATAATGAATAAAAATATACACATGCCAAGTTGCAACCAACCAAAATTCTTGTTTTTATCATGAATACCAAGATCTTTCCTTTCTGTTGGGGTGGGGTGGTGGTGGGGTGGGGGTGGGGTGGGGTAGGGGGGTAAACTGGTAAGAGGTCTGTGTTGTAGCTAAGGTCAAATAAAAAGGGCCTTACTTTAGATAGTATGGAGGTGGGCCAAATGGCTTAACTGGATCATTAACTAAATGGGCCCACAAGTGTTATTTCTTGAAAACGAAGTTTATGGGTCCTTTGTTTCCTCATGTAATTACGTTACTTAACTAGTAACTACTGCTTAATCCAAAAAGCTACGTAACTGAATGACAATAAGTCATTTGGATAAGCCACTTCATCCAAATATATTACGGATAAGGCTTCACATACGAATAAACTCAATTATTAATGTAGTATCAAAATCCAACTAAAACTCATGCTTTGATTGGTTATCGAATTATCTTCATAGTATCATAAAATATTATTTAATTTGTATTTTCAATTTTTTAGTTTATTTATTATTTCATGTGTTTATTCATTAAAACTTTATATACAAATTCAATTAATTAATTCTAATAGTCAAAACATAATAAAATAAAAAATTACATTAAAATTTACTAATTATATTATATTATAAATGGAAGGAAAATGGTCCAAAATGTTTATTTATTCCGTAGCTACAAAACTATCTAGAGTTTATAAAACATATAGCTATGAAGTAGCTTATTGAAAGTGGATTGTTATTTTTAACTCAAGTACTATGATGAAAGTTAACTAGATTGAAAATCTAGATATATTTTTAATATGAAAGTTGCATTTTTTAGCTTAATTTTATGTATGGTTCTTGTATTCATGGGATATCATAATCTTGAAAACCAACCAATAATATGATGTTCGCTATATCTATCTTGATTTTTGAAATTGAGTTATTCAATATTTTCATCATAACATGCATGGTTATTCTTACTAATTCTCTTATAAATGATTTGTCTTTTGAGTTTGTTAAATATAATTTTTGGATTTAATTTTATAACAACTTACAAAAAATACCAACTACTAATGGATAAGTTGTTCTGCTAGAACAAGAAATGTTATGGATTTGAATACTCTGCCATTTAGCGAATCTTTTAAAAAATTAAACATATTGATCTTGAGTTTATACATCCGATATGGGATCTAAAAACAAATAAAATATAAAACTGACATCCTACGATGGAGAATAAAACTGATCATAGAACAAGATCATTCGTTTAAGTTTTTCGGCTTTAGATTCGAGATGCTTTGCACCGCATCGGGTGCTGTACGTATCTAGTAATATTATAAAGCATTTTTTACGCACTATATGTTCATTTTTGTCTAGGGTGAGTACAATTTCTTAACTAACTGATAAACATAATCATATATAAGATAAACATCTTATTTTAAATATAAATAATCTAAAACATAATTAGAATAATTATGGATTCTAATACAATACTTAAATATTATCTTTTAGAAAAGTATTGTACTACAAATTTAAAACAAATTACTTAGTTATTAACCCTAAATTAAATTTTAATAAAATTAAAAAAAAACAACAATTATTAATTATCAATTTGGTACTAATATAATTCCCATTTTTCTTACAGGGTCTTCAAGTATATAATTTACTCAAACATAAAGGTATTGTTGTAAAAATGTATTGTAAAATTATCAAACATAAAATAAAATAAAAATACTAAAATTGAGATGCATTGTTTTATATCAGGGAATTGCACTTCTAATAATGTTTAATATATGATTATTAAACTTGAAACAAATTATCATCTTTTTCAATCTCAATTTAAATTATTGTAAAGCTTAGAATTAAATAATTTATATTGCACTAAAAATTAATAGTTTTCAATTTAATATCGACATCAATACATTATTATTATTATTATTATTTTAGACGAACAAACTTATTAACATTGTTGTCTTTGTAATGGATGAGATGTCTTATCAATTTGCATCTTTCATTCGAGAATCAAATAGGATAAGTACATTGGAAATGAAAGAGATGTTAATGGTTTTGCTTACAATCAAACAAACTTAAGTTAATGTTATGTTTTAGGCATTCATGATATGTGTTAATACTGACAAAGTATTACATGATTTATATATGTTATAAGTTTCTTTTTGAAATAAATATGAATTATAACCATTTAGGTTTCAATATACGATAAGGCACGTATTTGTAGAATACATGTAATCTTATTAAAAAAATTGAATGGTGTAAGAAAGAAAACAGTTAAACTTTAAAAGATGAAAGGTTGTCACCTACATTTCATAAAAGCTTTATACTTCCGCAAGTAGGCCCGACTATTAACGGTCACAAATTTGGAGTTGATTAGGACATATCTGCATAAGAATTAGGACCATAAAAGATATGTAAAATCTACTCAATCCCATATGCCAAAAGCAACAAATTAAAGTTATTGATAAGATGTTCAAGTCATCCAATTAATAAAACTAGTAAAAGGATCATTTTTAATCATAAAATGTTTGAATACGTGTTTGGAAACGATTATTGCAAGACAAAATCAGTAATGAAATAACTATTTAACTAACATAGGTGATAGTTTGGTAACTATATGTTGCAACAACTAAATATGTGGTCCTTCTATATTTTGACCTTAAAAGTTATAATATCAAACTGAGAATTAGTTTTACTAAACATTACAAAATGAAAGTCATGATAATCAATTTTAGGAGTGTACAGAAAGTCAACTGATCCAATTACAACCGACCAATCCAACTACAACCGATTGAAAATGATTGGATATCCATATGTAATTGGATCCTCGGATGGCGAAATTTAACATCCAACGCGATCGGTTCGGTTCTTAGATGGCAGTTCAGAAACCGATAGGAATCGATCCAATTCACCATCCAATAAAAAACTGGCCGACGATCCAATACCCATTCAGTTATCATCCGATGTTTATCCATCCAATACCCATCTAGTTACCATTCGATATGCATTCATCCAATACCCATCAAGTTACCATTTAATTGTCATCTAATAAAATATAAATAATTAATATAAAATATAATATAATATCTAAGTAAAAAATTAAACATTAAAATTAGAAAACAATTAAGGCATATTTAAAAAACTTATATAACTTTTTTTTAGAACCACTTATCCATTAATCCTTATTTTGCATGATCCAATTAATATTGGTTGGATCCAATTTCAGTAATGTTGGTTGAATCCAATTGATATCTAATAAAAAAATCCAATAAATGGAACGAAACGGATCTAATCATCCATTGGATTGGAAAAATCCAACATCCAATAGACAATTTGATTGATTCGGTCGGAGAAATCCAACATCCTATGGATTATTGGTTGGTTTCATTTACATCCATTAAGTGTCAATCGATGCACAATGTACACAATCAATTTTGCGTGGCATTCCTTCTCCAAATAAAACGGCCTAAATCAATTTAAGAAAAGACAATTTTCCACATTCCAAATGGTTAGGCACATGTATTTTTTTAATCACAAGATATTTAAAAACATCCTTTATAAAATATACTTTGCTACTCTACAAATAATTCTAGACAAATGATTATTAGAAGTTACCAAATATATATGAGACACTTTAGTTTTTACGATAATTTTTTATATAAGTAAGGAAAGTTCGAGTTTGACAGTTGTATTGTGGGAATTACATTTTATTTATGGGTAGCGGCTTCTAGCAAGCAAAAGGTTCTAAAACTAGTCAGCTAATAAACGTTGCATGATTTGCCTATGCTCTTGTAGGCAAGATACGCTGATGCAACGGACGAGTAATGGGATTTCAGTCATAATGATGTATATTTTCATGTAGGATGAAGAGTAATAAAGTTATATTAACAACATATGTATCTAAAACTCTTTTTATCTCCAACAAGAGGAAATATAAGCATGCATACTCTCAGAATATACTAACAAATCCAAAACCCTATTTTGAAGTATGTCCGATATCATATTATTACTATATAATGAAACTGAAAGTTTAATCTTTTGCTTAGACATTTAAAATTATAGTTTGATTTCTTTATGAACAAATAAATAACTAAAAAATAATAAAATAATAAACTAAGGATATTTTTTTAATGAATACGAGCATTCTTATCCAAGAATATTTGAAATAAACCAACCAAAGATTATCCAATATTTATGGATTCGCACGTAAGGTTGGCAATTTTCATTCGTCTTATCCTTTGCCACATTTATATTATTTTATTGTTCGAAATTATTGAAATATATGCTATTTCATTTTAGGATTAGAACAATTTAAATTTTAGAATATTTTAGTTGTTTTATTACACTATCATAACTCATAAATGTCTAAATCAATTTACGTGCACTCATTGCATCTCTAATTAAATACTAAAATTAAATTAACTTTAGAGATACGTCAAGTGGCTCTAAAGAGATATACAAAGGTGATTTTTAGAAAGCAAATCTAAATTCTTACCAAATATAAAGCTATTTTATAGGATTAAGATTATAGTTGCTTCCTAACGTTTAGATAAATAAAACCTCCATTTAATACTTATTCAATGTAAATTTTAATTTAATTCGTTTATCAATATCATTTACTTTATTAATTGAGCAAGAACTGAAAAACTTACCTGGGAAGAGCTAAGACGAGTTATTGATCAAATGGGTGTTTTTAAAAAAACATATTTACCAAATGGGGGTTTAATGGACTTTTAATGCTTTTTTCCTACTTTTCTTTACTATTATATTTTTTTTTTGCTGATTTTTTTAATGTTTTTTAAAGATCATATAAATAAAAAACTTATGTATGGTTAAGTAAAAGAATATATAAAACAATAAAACAATAATACGGTTATGAAAAAAATCATATAGAAACATATCCGTCCGAAAACCCGAACATTAGAAATGGTATAAAAATGGTGAGGAGTTTGGGTTCAGTTTGGGTTGGCATTTTCAGAACCAAACTCGTCGAAAAACCCAAACATTTTAAATATGTTTTTATTAATGTGAGTATTAATATATACTATTAATATGTTTCGAAAAATATATATTGAAAAAAAATCTGGAGTACGGTTAAGTTTTTATTGAAAAAACAACAATCATATAAAAACAACAATAAAACTCAAGTATGATTAATGTTTTTATTGAAAAAAAAACATATAAAAACAATATAAAACAATAATGTTTAGTATGGTAAAAAAAGCGGCAGTAAAAAAACATTAAGAAAAAAAATAGGTTAAGTACGATTAATGTTTATTAAAAATCACAACAATAAAAAAGCTAGTAAAAAACATTAAAAATCAGCAGTTAAAAAACCAATAGGAATAGTAAAAAAAAATCAATAAAACACTAAAAAATCATATAAAAACAATAAAAAAACATTAAAAAAATCAAATAAAAACAACAATAAAGTTTAAGTACGGTTAATTTTTTTACTATTTTTTATTGATTTACCATTAATGTTTTTATATGAATTTTTTTACATTTTAAATATGTTTTTATTTTTCAAAACATGTTAATACTCACATCAATAAAAACATATTTAAAATTTCGAGTTTTCGGAAGGGTTTGATTCTGAAAATGACAACCCAAACCGAATCCAAACTCTACGCCATTTTTTCGGTTTCAATTAAATCAGGTTTTCAGGTCTTGGTTTTAAAGTTTAAGTTTGATTCAGGTTTCAAACGGGTAGTTTGGGTTGGACGGGTTTTGCTCACCCCTACATGCCACCACCATATGTATGTATGTATGTATTCATATTTATTAGCGAATTAAATAAAATTAATTTATGTTGTGATTGTCATATAATATATAATAAAAAGGTAGTAAAAAACAACAATATAAAAGTTAGTAAAAAATCATTAAAAAATCAGCAGTAAAAAAATACTAAAAGGAAGTAGTAAAAAGGCATTAAAACCTCATTACATAGAAAACTACACCTAAATGGTAAATATATTTAAAACTACACCTATTTGGTAAATATGTTTTTCAAAAACACCTTTTTGGTCAATAACTCGAGCGGAGACAATGAGCAAAAAACCGAGACTCTTACCATGGTAAGTGTAGGGGATGAATCTTGCCCAATAAATGCTTGCCAACAATCCACTTTCAAAACACAATAAGATAGTTGAATATCAATCTTTTACTAGATGCTTAACCGATAAAAATTTTGGTAAATGACCCCTTAATAAAATGTCATAGTATGAGCTAGCAATAATTTTTATTGTAATATGAAGCTAATTTGTAGACACTTGAACAACCATGCTATTAAGGCTTGTCACATTGTGTAAGTATCATGAACTGGATATTGGAACATGTTGCTTTCCATATTATATAAGGTGAATTGATTCTTTTTCATGTTTATGAAAAACAAAATTGAGATAAGACTTGTGATTGACATATTTGTTGCACTAGGAGATTCAGTCGCTTATCCAATTACTCCATATTATATAATGATGTTAGGATAATCTTATATCATGTTTGCTTAAGAAACTGAAACACTATACAATATTTTGTACATTTTACTTGATTGTTGTAAGTCAAAGAAACAATAAAGTGACTGAACCAACCAGTCCATCTTTCACATTTTGTCTATAGTGGTAGATAAGGAACGTAAAGGCAATATGCGGCTATGCGTACATTCTATCACAACTACGTTTTATATATAGACTATTTATGAACATATTTTATGGATTAAGACAAGCTTGACAATAACACAATATTTTATTAGACATACACAACCTTGTTCTATTAGAATGATGTGGCTTTGGAATATGTTTGTACTAAAAACCGATCACGCTACTATCATACACCTACCTGCTAGCTTGTTCTAGGGCGTGACCACCACTTGTTAACATGACTTATCTTATGACCAAGTTCAACTAAAAGGCCAAGTATATGCAACAAACGTCAATTCATATTCAAAGTTGGACTAGAGTTGATTTGCTTAAGAGTTGTTAAGTCTGATACAAAATGGACCCTAACATACTGACAAATTGAATTACGTAAATAAACAAACTAAATCAAATAAATTAGAACATTACATCAATAAATTTATGCTTGCTACTTGACTAGGTCATCTTCTTTCCCTTGCCTTTGACGACTATTTTTCTATTGATACATACATCACTCGTCAACAATTATGATATGATACAAGGATTAACTGTGATACCATTTCTATAGTAAAGCCTAAGCAACATATTGGCTCGATAATTTCAAATCCAACCTAAAACAAAAGTTGAAGTTATTTGTAGTCCACAACTTGAGGCTTATAAAAAACTTACAAATCCAATTTTATATCAATATGTGACAAGTTGTTACATATAGTATGCCACTATCTAACACACTAATATAACATAATACAAATGTTTTTATTGAAGCCATATTTTACTACATGAGCGGTGATGTCATTATTTTTGGAAACAATTGTCTGTTGCATTATGGTACTTTAAATATTGTTACAAAATAATAACATGAATAATCCTAACTAGCTCCATATGAAACCTGTCTATCTCAAAGGCTATTAATGTGATAGAACATCATTTTGGTTCACTCAATACCTAGGGGCTAGAAGGGAGCTCGAGATCAAATCAAGGACCTTTCTTCTATTCCCCACTTATTTACCAACAACGCTATACATCAAAGGTTGTCAGAAAATAATGGTTGTTATAGCAAAACGAAAGAAAATCAATTATGCATATTGTTTCTAAGATGGAAAAAACCACATATTTTGAATAATAAAAGTCAATTAACCTTTTAAACTATCAAGTGTGTGTATTTTATTTTCCTGTAGAAACACAAGAAGTAATAGAGCGATAAATCACACAATTTTAATTAGAGATGGACAAGTGTCTACAACTGGTGCAAAAATCATGTATTGTTTATTAACTATTAAGTACTTGTACTTGATACCAACTTAATCCGTATCAAATCCAAGTTCTATAAAACTGATCATCATATTAATGATCAAGTTTTGAATTTCCATCTAATATATGTGATGTGATGATGTTTATGGGTTTCTGATCACGAAGAATAAAACTTACAAAACTAACTGGGCTATTGGCCCATTTAATAACTTAATGAAGCCCAATACATGAGGGCAAATCCGTAAATTTCAATACAAACTAGGGTTTCACAAAAGGAGTTGTGGCACATAAAAAGACCCATTTCTGGTGAAAAAGCCCTAACCACTCCACCGAGCAGCCGCCGAACAGGTTTGATCCTTTGAAATTTGTTTTCGATTGATTGTTTTTTTGGATTGGATTCCAAATTTTGTTATGTTAAATGTGTAGTTGTTTGTTTTTTTGTTTAAAAAAAAGGTGATTGGTTTTGTTTGATTTGTAGATTTGTGAAATCCGAGGTCGGAGATGGCGAAGTCGAAGAATCACACGGCGCACAACCAGTCGCACAAGGCCCACAGGAACGGCATCAAGAAGCCCAGGAAGCATAGACACACTTCCACCAAAGGGGTCAGTTTTCACTTTCTCTTTTCTTTCTTTTATCACTATTTATTTATTATGTCTTAATTAGGTATACATTTTGCCATAGATATATGTATAAATTAACAAAACTGATAGATTAATTGAATGGTGGAAAAAGTTGAGCTAAATTGCAATATCATACTTATTTGCACCATAGATGTCATTTAGGGAGACATCCATGATACTTAATCATTCAGAGGGTTTTGGAACCATTAAGAGGCAGTTAATTCTTCTGCCAAACAGGATTTACCTCTTAACCATTCAGAGGTTGCCTCTTAATGGAACTGTTAAGAGGTAAACAAACACCACCTTAGATTTTTTTGTAACTTGATTATGTTCTTTTTTTGGTTGAATATTGTATGTAAATAGACAAAGGAGTATTATTGTATAGTATCACTCTTTTTTCTAAGATAACTATGAGTGTTTATGGATCTTGCGTTATTGTGCTTTTTGGTCACTGTAGATTAGAACTATAAATATGTCATTTTTCGTTAGGGTTTAGTTTCTGAAAATGAATTCAAGTTGTAAACTTTTACTATCGTGTGTATTGAACTTAAAAATCTATCATTTAGTATAATAATAAAACCTACCAAATAATGTACAAATTTACTTTTTCATCTGGTAGCCGGTATTTTTAATGGGTTTGAATTGAACTCAATAAAACAGAAATTCCTTACCGGGTTTTCTGTTCATGAAAAGCCCAGCTCCAAACTCATTAAAAATTACCGGCTACCGGATGAAGGCAAATTTGTACATTGTGGGTTTTAGAACCCTGGTACAATAAATGGTAGATTTTTAAGTTCAGTATCATACGATAGCAAAATGTGACAACTTGGATACATTTTGAGGAACTAAACCCTTCTCTTTTATTAGTATCTATAAATGTAGAAGAGCAACCATCATTATAATGATATTTAGCAGCATATAAAGCATCCCTAATTTGTAACACCAACTTCAAGAATCTAGAAAAATGATGCTTTCAAAATCATTGTTTTGTGGGTAAGAATGGAGTGAATTGATTGTGACTTCTGGTTTTGAATGCAGATGGATCCCAAGTTTTTGAGGAACCAGAGGTATGCAAGGAAGCACAATAAGCAGAGTGGTGAATCTGCTACTGAAGAATAGATGGTTTGTTGTTTTTAGTAATTGGATTCTGTTTTTGGTTATATGACTCTGTTTCTCTACTTTTGATTCTATATGAATTTATAAGATTTCTACTGGAGTTCTTCTTACTATGGATTACATGAATAGTTGATGATGCTAAATCTTCTAGTGAATTTGGAAAATCATGTTGTATTCTGGGTGTTGTTTCTTTGCTCATATTTGTTTTTTAAACACTTCTGTTAAATTGGCATAAAGTCATATTCTTAACATGAGACTGTATGCATAACCAAGCATATCATATGGGTAAGGTGGAACAAGATTAGGTTGTTTTGCCCTATTGGAAATGGGATAATTTGATGAAGTAAATTGGTTGACCCATTTTTGTTACACTTATATCAAACCATATATAGATAGGCAACTATTTTCGTAGAGACCGGTAAATCCGTTAACCATTCTTTGGAAATCAGCAAAAATCCGTTAACCATTCTTTGGAAATCAGCAAATGTAACCGGTCTGTAAGGATTGGTTGTCATTTTATCATTGAGAAGTTATGAATTCCATTCCATGCTATTTTCTCAATGGATAAAACTCCTCATGTTCCTTACTTGATTTACTCAGATGTATATAAACCTCCGTCAATCACCATCGACCATTGTTGACCACCACTGATTTGAACAACCGTTAACCACCATTGTTCAGAACCATTGCCCTTTTGAATCACCATTGCGGACTACCTATATGATCATATGGACCCCTGTCGACCTCCATTGTTTTGAACCACCACCGACGACTACCAATATGAACCACCACCAATATCATTGTTCAACACAAGAACCATCGTTGACCACCATTGTTTCGAACCACCGACCATCATCTATCAACAACTGTTCACCGCCATTGTTCTAAATCACCAGCAACCGCCATCGTTTTAAGACATCGATGACCACCATTGCTACACCCATCAATTCTAACCGCAATAGTTAGGATTTTGGTTTAAAAATTTTCAAAAAGGATATTTTGGTAATTTAGTAATATTTCAATTAATCTCCAAAGTTACGTCATGAAAATCAAACAAACCGATTTCATTTTAATGTTTGTTAATGAAACATGTGGTTAAATCTGATAACATCTTGTTTTAGTTTGTTCAAAGTCAAATTGTTTTACCAATTTTTATTTCATACAAAAATATTTCATGAACCAAAAGCCAATAAATTAGTATACCAAGTTAGAAATAACTATGATTCGAGTTAAATGAGCTACTTGAGCTCGGGTTGATCTTGACACAAAATAGAACTCAATTGACTTAACAGAAGAAACCTTGTACAAAAGTCTTTCACTCAACTTGTTCGAAAACTTGATTAAATTTTTTGAGTCGAACCAAACCAAGCTATTTGAATGTACATCTTTTTCGAGCCAAGCATTTTCTATTATTTACAAATCGTAGAATAAAAATATAAAACTTATTGAGTTTGAGCCAATTAACGAGATAACCAACCCCAGCTCAAGCCTATAAACCAACTCTAAGTTCAATAATTTAAAAGGTATTTAAGTTCAAATTTAGAGGCGGTTTACTAAACATTTACCCGGGTTAGTGTTTACTGGTATCATTATTATCTTACGATGATTGTCAATTAAGCATGAAAACCATCGAGAATCATCTTAACTGATAAAAGCCATAATAAGAACCAAGAGAAAATGGCTTTTACTCAAAATATCAAGAATGATAACACTTACCAAGAATCAATTTTGATAACCAAAATTGTTAAACAAAAAAGGTAAGTAAATGCAACTCATTTCCGGCTTAAACATGATATTATTTCTTTTTTAGCTTAACTCGACTCCTTAGGCTATCTGTAGTAAGGGATTGGCTGCAGCGAGCTTGGCATGGCGAGATGCCAGGGTTAGACGGGCTCCGGTATGCCTTTCAGCGGGCTGCGGGCTGTGGTTAGATCGGTTTGCCCACGCTGATCTCTTCCCTCACTCCTCTCTCACATTCTCTTTTTTATTTATTGTATTGGGTTTTTGGTTTGGAAGGGTTAAGTTAGGATACTAAACAAAGAGGGTTTGAAAAGATTATTGTGGATTTATGAAAAAGCTGATGTGGCACAAATATGCAATAAAGCTCACACCTCACAGGGCTGGAAGGGTTCTGCTACGCTGCTCCTACTTTTACCATTATGGCAATTACTTTTTCATTTTAGAGTTTATGACATACTGCCACGTGTGAGTTGGATCCGCTTAATCGGCAACATCATCGGCTTATGTCTCCTCACGTATGGACACGTATGCAGTTACAATATGACACCTGTCATCTCCCTTCTTCCTCTTCGCCATATTCACAAAAAGCTCTAGCTCTGGAACTACCTTTCTCTTTCTCTCACTAAAAATACACACAGAACACGCACTACACACAGTGGTTGGTTAAACATAAACAATGGGACACAATTTGGAGACACGATCGTTGCTGGATGAATTCCGAAGCTTCGATAAGAATGGCGGTATCTTCGATTTAGGTCATCCTCTTCTCAATCGTATGGCCGAAAGCTTCGTTAAGGCCGCCGGTGTACGTCGTCTTTAATCTCTCTTCTCTTACACACAAATTAATATATCTTAATATCTGATTGAGATTAATTGATTAATTAACTGGATGGATTTATGCAGATTGGAGCAGTTCAGGCAGTTTCACGGGAGGCATATTTCACCGCTTTCGAAGGTTGGTCTCGATCGGATTAGTTGACATTTATGATAAAACCGTTTTCCTAGTAGTCTTGGACAATGACTATTTTTATGTTAATATTATCTAATAAGGGGAAGTTTCAAACGAGAAACATGTCAATTTAAGTAAAAATAGGAGCAATTTCAACCACTCATCTCACGGTTACGGTGGACTTGATGACGGAGGATTTACGCAATTTATGGGAGGGTAGAGATTATTAAGGGGGACCGGTCAAAGCCGCCTTTGTTGACCAAGATGACTGATTGAGATTGCTTCTCGTGTTTTTTTAAAAGTTAAAAAGTTATATTTCTCGTAGGAACCTCCCCTTATATACTATATCAATTAGTTTCATCGTTAGAAAATCAGATAATAATCCTTTAATATATAGATTGATATCATTTGAAAAAGAACGTTAACAATTCAGAATAACATTCGGTATACTCTCTATGCTTTTAAAGAGAGCTTTTGGTTTGTTCTTAAAACTTTTAGGCGTTCTATAATATACACTTTTAGAGTAACAGTTAGTATTTTATTATGAAGCTTAGATATTTTAGTCGTTCTGCAAAACCAATTTAGTACTAATATATTAAGGTTTTTTTTTTAATTAAATAGTCTTAGACTTTAATACTAGCTAAAAAAACTCACAAGAACAATAATCAATACTATAAAGTAAACATCCAATTAAATTTTTTATATTATCTTAGTCAATGTAGTTAATTAATACATGTTTTGACGTTTAATATAATAGGAAATTACTTTTAGGATCCTATTGTATACTAAAAAAAGTTGTCTTCTATTTACAATATTTTTTATTAATACTATATACTAAAGTCTAAAAAATTTGGCTGTGGGCCCCGAGTGTCGCACGGCCAAGCTGTTATTTCGATCAATTTTGATTTTTATGGTAATTAAGGAATTGATTCCTCTAAAATTTGAAATTGGACATGAATGCATGTCTTACTTGCTTTGATTTGGAAAGTAACTTGGAAATCACTTTGTAAACTGGTGCAGGTGGAGATTCGACGGCCACCCGACCAGACATCCCTAGTGACTGGAAAAAACACAATCGCTTTTCCGAACTTAGAGGTATTTACATCTCATACCTATTTTTTTTTTCTTAATATGTTACTTTATTTTATAAAGATGATATGAATTAAGACGATGAATGTGTTGCTAATTCGGGGTCCATTTGTGCAGGCGAAACAAACAAAAAGTCTGTTGAAGCCTTGGTATGTTTGTAGTTGCTAAACATTTGAGAATGATTTAAAAAAAAGATATTTTTTTTAATTGTGTTGGTTTAGTAATGGATGTAGAATTGAAAAGTGAAGTTTGTAATTTGTTGATTTAATAATCAGGTGAAAGGCACTGGGAAAGAATCTCTACAATGGGGTAATTAATTGAACACATGTACACATGTTGTATGCTATGAAATATATATGAATCATATATAACTGTGCTATGTGCTATGATGTTTAATTTGTTACTTCAGGTTTGGCTGCCGGGATGTATTCAGGTGTTACGTACGGTTTAAAAGAGGCACGCGGAGTTCATGATTGGGTAATTGCTCAAAACCACCTTCTTTATATGTATTTTGCAATGAAGGATATCTTGAAAAAAATGTAGTTGAGCTCTTGTATTTGTTGGAAGCAGAAAAACAGTGCAGTGGCGGGAGCAATCACGGGTGCGGCTTTAGCCCTCACGTTCGATGATTCTTCTCATGAGCAAATTGTGCATGGTGCCATTACAGGTGCCGCTATATCTACCGCTGCTAATCTTCTTACTGGGATATTCTAAGCTAGATTTAATTATTCATATATAATGAACGAATATACTTTTGGATATCCAAATGAAATGTACGAATATCTGCATCATTTGGTTAAGCTTAGATCTACATGCATGTTTCCTATGCCTTTCATCTCTAGTTCTATTGCACGTGTATTGTCATGCGACTCGTCAAAGTATATGCTTATATTAGCTTGTATGTATGATATATACAAGTGAAATGCGTACATTAGAGCCAAGTAGAAGTCGGTCCAATGGGACCCGGGGTTAGAGTGTCTCCGCCAGAACACACTTTTTGGTAGAGCCATGTAGAAGGGTGTTGGTAAATGAACTTTGTTAAATGGTTCACATTAGGTGGAGTTTGATGTTGACATATTGATTGATGATTGGTAAGCTAGTTGTTGGCTCGTAAATTAGTTGTGTTTGTTGAAGTTGATTAATGGCAAGCTAGGTGATAATTAATGCATTCCAAGATAGATATTTGTTTAAAAAGATGTAAAAATAAAATAATATTCAGGTCGTTATTAATATGTCAAAAATATGTATTTCTGTCGACGAATTGCTCATGGAGTTCGTGTTTGTTGCAATTGAGTCTGTCATCCTTGCATGATTCGTGCGGTTCTTCTTATCTGTTGACGAATTTCTTGGATGATGTTGCTTATTTGTTTAAACCTTGGTTTTAAACCTTTGCTCATTAGTTGCCTCTGATAGATAGATTACAATTGGTTGTCCATTTGTTGAATATCTATCCAGAATTATTTAAAGATAAAACTGTTTTAACATTGGAAAAATAACACATTTTAAGCTAAGAGCATCTTCAATGGTAAACCTTTTTATATATGTTTACCTTTTATTATTTGGAAAAGTTTTTCAAAAGAGTTACTAGCATTGGAATCCAAGGGATGCTTGGTGAATCCTTCAAATTACTTTAAAATTTTTCATTATTTTATACGATAATCCATGGAATTTATTGGAATCTTTCATGTTTTCGGTTTTTTAATTATTAAATATCAAATTATATTATTATATATGATTAAAAATAATATTTTCGGTTTTTTATTTATTAAATATCAAATTATATTATTATTATTATATATGATTAAAAATAATATAATTTAAAACTGTTCGGTTTGGTTCGGCTTTTGGGAAAACCGAGTGTAACACCCCAAAAATTGGAGTCAACAAAAACCTTCATTTAACGAAAGGTGGTATACAAAATGTAACGCCAAGGCGTGAGCTCTTCCTAAAACGGGGTATAAATAATGTATAATTACAACGTTTGTAATCGAATAAAGAAGTACAATAACCAATTAGTCTAAATCCTATTAGGAAAAGACTACAAAAGGGTTATTGATCTATGGTCATTCTCACGGTCAAGAAAGCCGGTCTCTCCACGTCCCCCAATGCTCACTCTACTCCCGAAGCCTACTTGGGAGCGGCGTCCCTAGTACCTGAGAGACACATCGACACCAAGCAAGTGTTAGGCTAAAGGAGCCTAGTGAGTTGTATAAATGACACTTTGCAAATAAGATATGTTAAGGCATGCAAATATACTATATCATACAAACAACGAAAGTAGCATGTTAAACCGGTTTATTATTATCTTCGGAAACAATGGGAGCGACCCATTTCCACCAACCAATGCCCCTACATTCGTTGCTTCCCAATACCTCGATGCCATTTCAACTATGACACCTTCCGAGGCCCGCGCATCTCGGAGCCACCCGAGAACCGGCGACATAGGTCCGTCCCTATTTCAGGACCTCCCAAGACTATTAGGTGTGGACACATTGCGTTGGATCGTCCATGTTATTTACATTTTATCAACCTCAATGCCATTTCTATCATGACACCTTCGGAGGCATGTGTGTACTGTCTAGAAAGACTCATACGTTAATCTCAACCTATCGTAGACGTTAATCGAGGGTCTCAAGCCCTTCACATCATCCCATGGCATAGTTCAATACATACAATTATCATGCATACGTTCATCATATGACCATAAGAATATAACTCGTGCGAGGTAGCATACAGCAAACAATTCCATGTACACATTCATTCAAACAAGGTATATAGATCAATTAAGGTGATGCGCTCTCAGTTTTAACAAAAAGGGTTTAGCAACTCACCTTGGTCTAATTCACAATCAAATGTGGATTAGATAGCTAGATACGTCACAAGATAGCACCTACACAAACATATCATGTATGCATAAGTAAAACTTTCAAAAATGACTCTTACGGTTCATAACCGAAACACTAGTCTAGAGCTAGGCTAGACTATCTCAATGGCCTCCAAATTCTACCAAACATTATCTAATATAACCCTTAAGGAAAGCCCAAAGCCAAAACCCAAAAAGAATCGGAAACGAAAAATGTTCGTCGCGCGAACAGAGAGTTGCGCGATCTAGCCGCGCGACCTCAGGTTGCGGGCTGTTATAAATTTGGATGAAACGGAGCAATTAGATTAACCGAGCTTGTGTGTTAATTTATCCGGATCCGGGTTCCATTAAATCTTCATGCTAGTTTCAATTAGGTTTTCAAGAGCTTGTTTGAAGCCAATTGTTTACTAAGGTTTGATAGGAGAGCTTATTCCTTTCAAATATTATGTATGTTGGAATTGTTTGTTAGAGCTTATTAACAAATAGAACCGGGTTAATCGAAGTAGTACGATTCTTATCTACATCATCAATGATAACACCTTTTGAATAGAGTTGTATTTGCAATCCGAGGTCGAGTTTCTTTTTATTATAATTATTTATAGTTAGTTTTTATCGCATGTTTAGCTTAGTTAAATTAAATCAAACAACCCCCCCCATCTTTTTATAAAGCGTAAACACTTGACGACGGTCACATCCAATCCCTGTGGATTCGACCCGACTTACCGCTTTTACAATTTTGGTTGTAATTAGCCAGTAGTTGGAACTTTTATTATTTGACGGTTTCGACGCCCGTCAAATTTTTGGCGCCGCTGCCGGGGAAAAAGTTGCGAAAATTTTACCCCTAAAAATGCGTCTATATGCCCAAATCATGCAAATCACCCCACCCCACACTTAGTTCATACATTGTCCTCAATGTGTGCAATATAATTAGGACACGTGGAAGCATTAAAGCAAAGGGGGAAACAGTAAACTCCCTTAATTGACGAGTGTTCCTCCAATGTATGAGCTAGCGAGGTGAGTGTATCCAATTAAGCTCCATTTTGAGGGTTAGAAGTCCTGAAAAATATAGAAGAGAGATTAGACAATGATAGGGATAACTACAAAAGGAAATAACTAAAACAAGTGCAGAAATTTTGAAACCCATGGGTTGCCTCCCATGTAGCGCCTTTCTTTTACGTCTTTGGCTAGACACTTTCCATGCACTCTATCCGGTATCCAATAGATCGATGCCCCATACATGCTTCTTCTCTACATATTGGGGCGCCTTGAAGTCCATCCGGATTTCAAGTGTGGAGTCTTTGCTTTTTGGTTCTAGCACTCTTTGTAAGTCGGCAAGGACCTCATCACCCGGGATCACCTTCTTACAATTAACCATCGGCTCTTCAAGCTTCGTGAAGGTATCCCATATATCTACAAGCTCCTCCTCCACCTTGATTTTATCAACTAACGGTGTAAGAAAAGGAGAAGGCACCACCATTGGCTTTTGTTCTACAACATCCTCTCCCTTGTTACCCGAATCAGAATAAGAGGTAGTTACTTCCTCATCCTCTTCATCTATGGCAGCTTGCAATTTCAACTCATTGACCGATCTTGCCTCTTCTTCCTTAGCTTCCCACCGACTTTGAGAAGATATGTACTCGTTGATCTGGTTTGTCATGATCTGAATTTGAGCCTCTGTCTCCTCTAGAAACTTGGACATTTCTTGCTGAAATGAAAACAAAGTCGTATTAAGAGCTATTAGTTGGACCATCGTTTCAAGAGACATACCTGAATTCTCAGAATTAGGGCTTGTGGTCGGTGTTGTCGCTTCATAGCTAGAGAATGGATCAACTTGCCATCCGTACCCGTACTCGCTAGGATATCGATTGTCTTGCCATCGTGGATGGTAAGTTGTCGAGTATGAGCCAAAAGAATCTTGTCTCGGGTAAGGAAATCCTCTGTAAGTGTAGGTCTGCTCGGTGTTGTAATGGAAAGTTGGGAGTGGGTCTATTGGTAGGCATGTTGAGCACATATCCCAAACGTTTCCACCGACGACGTCTTTCTACTAGCTATCTCTTTCACAAGATTGGTTAAATCGGAAATTTGTGACTCAATGGAAGAGAGACGTACCTCAATTGGATCGTGTCCAACGGTGGTGTATCGTGACCCGTAATCATATGGATAATATGCCATAATAAATATAAGAAACTCTTAAAAACCACTTGGCGTTAGGTACACGATTAGCTTACAATAAAAACTAAAAATTAAAAAGACTAAAAAGAAAAATAAAGCAATAAATAAAGCGCAAAAACTAACACAATCAACGTTGCCAATCCCCGGCAACGGCGCAAAAAATTTGACGGGCGTCGAAACCGTCAAATAATAAAAGTTCCAACTACTGGCTAATTACAACCAAAATTGTAAAAGCGGTAAGTCGGGTCGAATCCACAGGGATTGGATGTGACCGTCGTCAAGTGTTTACGCTTTATAAAAAGGTGGGGGGGGGGTTGTTTGATTTAATTTAACTAAGCTAAACATGCGATAAAAACTAACTATAAATAATTATAATAAAAAGAAACTCGACCTCGGATTGCAAATACAACTCTATTCAAAAGGTGTTATCATTGATGATGTAGATAAAAATCGTACTACTTTCGATTAACCCGGTTCTATTTGTTAATAAGCTCTAACAAACAATTCCAACATACATAATATTTGAAAGGAATAAGCTCTCCTATCAAACCTTAGTAAACAATTGGCTTCAAACAAGCTCTTGAAAACCTAATTGAAACTAGCATGAAGATTTAATGGAACCCGGATCCGGATAAATTAACACACAAGCTCGGTTAATCTAATTGCTCCGTTTCACCCAAATTCATAACAAAATATAGGTATCTTTTGCAAAACCTAATTTGTTATTTGTCACCAACATTAGTTTACTAAACAATTACGGATTTATAAAACTAAATTGACTATAATCGATTTCCACATAATTGATCAGAGAACATGAAAATCAATTCTATGAACTAAAAAACTTGGAAATTGGATGAATAATCAAAGTAAGATGGAATTACATCATCTCAAACAACTAATTGAAATAGAAATTTGCAATTGCTAGATAATCCAAAGTCGAATTAGAAAAAGAATTAGCCACACATGGCTAATTGAAAACAAAAACTAAGAAATTGAAAATAGAAATTAACCTAACCTAATTGATGAAATTGATGAACTCCCTACATTGCTTCTCTTCTCTTGGAACTGATTTCGTCTCCTCCAAGTCGTTCTCCAAAATCGCCCCCCTTCTCAATAGCAGTTCTAGGCCCTCTTTTATACCCTCAATTGATAACTGCCCTAAAAAAACGTGGGTTGAATTTAAGAAGTGAACTCTGCATCTGACGAGACTTGATTCGAGGGTTGAACCCTCGGAACAACCCACGTGAACTTGATTTTCAGAACGAGACTTGAGACGTGGGTTGAACCCTCGGAACTTATGTGAGCCTGATTTTTGAGGTGAATACAGCAGGTGACGAGGCTTGATCCGAGACTTGATCCGAGACTTGAAGCCACGAAATCTGAAAAATATGCTCCATTGAGTTAAAATCTACCCTTTTGGCACCTATCAAACACCAATCAATAACTAAGTTAATGAGGTTTCATTAGCTATAAAAACATTACAAAATGCACTCAATTCATTATAAAAGTATTTTTAAATATAAGCTAATCAAAACACCCCACACTTAAATCATTGTCCGTCCTCGGCAATGACTAAATTAGCATGTAGCGACCAAAATGAGTCAAATGAGCCTATCAACACACATAGCACATCATGAACTTGAGATTTGCAACATAGCGTCAACTAGTGAGCACACACATGATCAATTAGACACAAGCTAATCATGAGAACAACTCACAAATGGGAATATCAAACAAAACACTATATTCACTCTTGGGTTAAAGTGTATCGCTGAAAACCGCCACTACTCTAGCATGCACCTTCCATAGGCTTGAAAAATCTCTCACTCTCCACTACTTAGATTAAAACATGCATATAAATCAAAAGGACTTTCGGGTGTAATGAGTATTCGGCTTTGGGTAAGGTTAGGATATGTTTGGGAAAAAGTGGCTAAGGACCGTACACCAAATGGAGAAAAACCGATTATTCAACTATGGAAATTTCATTCCACAAAGGGATTTTCATACTATCTTATAAAGCACATTTCCCTTGGATGATAGGTACAAAGATAGAACGCATATATTCAACTTTATCATCGTTTCCGTCGTCTTTATTTATTTTTGACGACATGTTCTTTCTATCTCACACACTTTTTTTTTTCATTTTTTTTAATTCTTGTCCAACACATAGATTTAACTTTTCGAGCACAAACGATGTCGGGACCACTCCATTGGTGTTTGGTCGGGTGGGTCGTGTTTGGATGGGTTTAGGATGAGGTGACGAAATGATAGGCTAAGGCTCAAAGTGGTTAGCAAAAGGATAATTGTTCATAAAGGGTAGGCTTAAGGCTAATGGGTTAACCGAACAATAAGCAAACGATGGCCTTAATCATGTTTATTTGCATGCAAAAAAAATCAATGTAGTCTTAAGAAGAGATGATCCAAGTTCTAGAAGTGCAAAGCTAGACAAGACATAACCACACAAGAATGAAAATGAGACTAATATCAAGTGTTTAGTCTATAAGGCTCAAAGTCTCACGGTGTTTAGGCTTTGTTCAAGAGATTAGCAAGGATCAAAATTGACCGGTACACACCTACTAATCAACTTTATGTGCTATCATCAAGCTCATTCATGCTATATATGCATCAAAAACTCATCATCATCGACAAATTTAAGCTCATAAACATGCTAACGTACCACCTAAGACGAACAACAACTCGCATTTAAGCACAAATTCGCAAAAAGTTGCGAAAATTTTACCCCTAAAAATGCGTCTATATGCCCAAATCATGCAAATCACCCCACCCCACACTTAGTTCATACATTGTCCTCAATGTGTGCAATATAATTAGGACTGACAGGATCTAAATATCAATATCAAGATCAGAATACTTAATCACAGAAGTTTGCGGAATAACACTTTGATTATGAACAGAACAATGAATTGAACAAACTGTATATATTGATATCAATAGCTTAATGATTACAACGACAAGCCCCAATCTGTTTGAACAGGCTCAAACATACGTGCAACACTTCTCTGTTGCAGGGATTTCAAGGATAATCTTGAGGCTCTTAATTCTAACACCAAAGCTATCAAAAACTCGTATCTAATAAAGAAAACCTATCAGCTATATATACGACTTAACAGATTACAATAAGGAAACTAGATTTACAAGATAATCTCTAAAATATCTCCAAGCATATCGTATCTTGTCTATATCTTCAAGTCATCACAATCCTTTCCTTATCTTCTTGTGATAGCAGTGGTAAAAACAAAAACAGTGTTAACTGTACACCAGCAGTGTTAATCACAGAACCAGCAATAGTAATCTTCACAAGCAGTAGTAATCTGTAACAACAGTGGTAACTTTGATCTTTATTCATTCATCACATACTAGCAGTGGTAACCTTCAATCTTCATCAGCAGTAGTAACACTCCAAAGCCAGCAGTGGTAATCAGCAGTATTAACCTTTATGAAAGCAGTGGTAATGTATCAGACTCAACAATCTCCCCCTAAACTTAACTTCTCAGCATGAGGAGCTAAGTTTCTGAGTCTTCTCTTCAAATAGGTTTCAATCCTTTTCTTCAACAATCTTGCAGCTCTTGTAGGTTCACCTCTTGTACTCAGATTCACCTTCATCATACCTTGCAACCTTTGAATATCTAGAGCATCAGTTTCACATTCTTCAAGATAATACTCTATTTCTTCATCATTGATGCTCAGACTGTAGACTCTGCACTTTTCAAACCACCTCCATACCTTCACATTTTCACATGTTGAGCTCTTTACACCTAGAAGTCTGAATGGTTCAAATAACCAAAACAAACATTCTAGTGCAAACTTCCTCTTCTTGGCTTGATCAGGATTATCTCTGTCATTCACAGCTACTTTGATCACAGTGCATCTGTATTTATACATCTCTTTCAAATTCTCCCTTGTGCATTCATCCAAGATATTTTCCCATTCAGCATCACAAAAGTCTGATCCATCATCAAACTGGACAACATATCTCAGATTTTGATCAACTCCCCAACCAACAACTTTCTTCTGCTTTAGCTCTATCACTTCTTCATCAAAATAATGAGCATTCAGCTCTAGCAACTGTTCTCTCAGCCTTCCAATCAACTCCTTATCAAATTCAGACAGATTCTCTGACTTCTTCTTCACTTCCAGCATACTTCCCATCATGATTGGCTCAAAATCATATCTTTTATCCATTAGAAAGAAACTCATTCTTCCTTTCTCAAAAGTCACTGAAAACACCCTATTTTCATAGGTGTTCCTGGAAATAACCTTTCCTTCACCAATGCTGTCAGTCTGATCTCTTTTTCCTTTCTTCTTCAGCTCTGCTTTTGTTTGTGAGAAATCAAACATAATCTTCAAGTCTTCTACAAGTAGCCTTGCTTCCTCAAAATCTTCAATCTCTTTAGTGCAAGCTATCTCATACATCTTCTTCAGATCACTTTTGGACAGCTTTCTGAAGATCCCAATCTCATTTGCAAACACTTCATTAGTCCCATCACTTCTGAATATCTTGAAATAATCTATCTGATTATTATCAAAGTATATCCACATAGAGATGTTTGAAGGTTCCTCCACTTCTTTACTCATCTTCGGCTTTTTAGCAACAGACTTCTTCCTTATTGCTTTTGATGATTGTGCCTCTTTCTGCTTAGGCACTTCAACCTCTTTCTCAACAATTTTCTCAGCCACCTCATCTTTCTTTACAGGTTCTTCCTTCTTCTTAATAACTTGAACACTTTGCTGCTCAGAAACAGCCACAAGTTCCTTATCCTGTTCAGGCTTACCTTCAGTAGTAACCTGTTCTTCAATCAGATTTCTCTTCCTTTTTCTTTGAACCAATGCCACCTCTTCAGTTTCAACCTGTTGTTCCTCCATTGCTTCCAAATGCATTGCCTCTCTGGTGACATTGTAATTGTTCTCAATCTCTTCAAGAGTCCATCTGGAAAAGAACTGAAATGGCTTTCCAAGAGCAGTAGATAAATATGTCACCATTGTCCTTCTCTTTTCAGTCTCTTCTTTTGAAATTGACTTCTTCTGAGTCTTTTTCACAGGCTTCTTCTTATCAGCTTTCTTCTTTCTTTCATCTATCTCCTTGTTTACTCTTTCTTGTTCTTCCTGACTTAACTTTCTGGCTAGAGCCTCTGAAGCCTCATATTCCCTAATCTTCCTCTTTGCCTCATCAATTTCAGAATCAGAATCAGAACCTGTTTCTTCAATCATCTTCTCTTTTCCTTTGCTTTTTGAATCAACAGAAAGATCAATCTGTTTCACAACCTCTGGTTCTTTAAAGACTATACCCTTGGTAGGTTTGACTACTTCAGGCATCTTCACTAGCAGCTCAACAATGGTTAGATCATCTTCATTGATCTCTGTATCAGCTCTTTGCAATTCTGGTTCAACAATATCAACTACAGGTTCATCTGCAACCTGAGTTTCTTCATTCACTTCCAAAACAGTCTCAGCCTTTGTACCAGTCTCTATTTGTTCCTCCCCCTTGGCTTCAGTTTCCATCTCAACATCTGGTTCATTCACAACTTCTGTTTCATGCACAGACTCCCCTTTAAATCCAGATCTTCTCTCCCCCTTTGTGAATGCAACCAAGGTATTGTATCTCCTCCTGAGAGCTCTAACAGTGCCCTTCATTGAAGCAATTGTGGCACCCTGAGCTTGAATGACCTTGGCTTGCTTCACCAATTGTGCTTCATGCAGCTTGAGCATATCATGCTGTGCAGTTGCCAACTCCTCCAAAGTATCAAGTCTTGCTGCATGAGAGCCATGTTTCTCATCATGGATATAGAAGTTCTTCTCAAAAGCCTTCAAGTCTTTGGCAATGGTACGAAAGTTTTCCATCAATTCCTGTTGTGAAAATCTGCTCTCACCAGGTTTAGAAGTGTTAACCTCCATTACTGGATCTTTGAGCTTTTTGACTTTAGTCTTCAGCCTTGCTGAAGCACTAGAAGCCCCCTTGGTTTCTTGGCACCTGGGTCCTCCCTGTGATTTCTCACTAGGAGTTGCCGTGGTGGGGGTCTTACTTATGTTCAAACTGTCCTGATGCACACCTTGTGCAACATCAGTAGTTTGAGCCTCACCAACCACATGCCCATCCTTCTCCTTAGAGGGCACCTTCTTTATACTTGAGTGGGGATGCACTCCACGGGTATCCCTTTGGGTAGAATCAGAAGGAGAGTGCTCCAACTGTTGGCTTATAGGCTTTTGGGGTTTAGAACCAGAGGAGGAAGGAGCTCCTCTGTTCTTCCTTTGATATTTTTGAAGTGTGGGGTTGGGGGATTTGTCAAGGGACTGAGAGATTGTATCAGTGATAGGTGTGGGTAGGTCATCAGAGGGAATGCTTGGTTGTGTAGGCTGCAAGCCTGATGCCTCACCTTGTGGGTGGTTCACTCTCATCATTGTAGAGAACAATGGAGTGAATTGGTCATTTGAGCCTTCTGCAGGTCTCTTCATATTGGAAAACAACTTATGACCAAGAGCAGAGCTCTTATAGATGTTTCCAGGAGTTGGTACAGCCGTCAATTCTTTGGTTATCACTTCTTGGACAAATCTTGGGAACATGAAAAATGTTTTAACCTTAGAATTTGGAATGTTCGCAAGATTGTACACAAGATCATCAAAAATCATTTGTGAAAAGTTAAACACCTGTTTTGTGGCTAGACAGACCAAGGCAGATGCCATAGTGCTGCTAAACTCACCAAAACTAGTGGATTTCTTTGAAAAACAGTGCAACAGGGTATGCACAAAGAATCTCCATTGAGGGCAAAACTGACTCTTAAGGTATTTCAAAGAGGTTTGAGAGCCTGTATATCCCATTTTTAAAAAGTTTTCCATGATGGTTCGAGTAGAGAGCATAGAGATACCTCCTTCATCATTGAGTTGCAGATGATGTCTGATCTTGGCAGGGGTAAGTGTGAGAGACAGACCACAGATAGTGGTTTGAATGCTTTTGACCCCATCTACTTCCTGTACAATCGCATTCGACCAGAAGTCTTGCATATGTTGAATGTAGACTTTAGGATTGATGGTCGCAGCATATGCAATGTAAGATGATGCCAAGAAATCGACTATATCTTCGAATCCTTCAGAATCCCCACCCTTGGACAGATATCCAACCTTGTTATGATCTTTGACAAAAGTCAATGAAGCCATTAGCAATCGATGAAGAAAACCTAAACAGATGATGAAATCAGTTCGTAAATCACGAATACAAGAACACAATCAATCGAAGAATTGCAAACGTTTTTGAGAGCAAAAGTGTAGAATAGCCGTTAATGAAAAAGGCGGTCAAGTTAGGGCTTATATACTACACTTTAGAGCAGAGGTAACTACCATTAGCAGTGTTAACGAACACAAAGTGGGCTAGGTCAAATAAGCAGTGTTAATGAACACTAGCAGTGGTATTCGTTAAACTAAATTAAAAGCAGTGGTAAAATGTACCCGCAGTGGTAATGACACGCATCGGATTAAAAGCAGTGGTAAACACATGAACTAGTCAAAAGCAGTGGTAATTACAACTGCTTTAGTTAAAAGCAGTGGTAAAACCTTAGGCATTATTCAGAATAACTAGCAGTGTTAAAGGGCGAATGTGAGCAGTGGTAAAGCACAAATACATAAGCAGTGGTAATATGCAAATGTGAGAGCAGTGGTAGTGTGTGATGGTGCTAGCAGGGGTAAAAGGCGAAAGAAGAGCAGTGTTAACAGGCGAAAGAGCTAGCAGTGTTAATGGGCGAATGACTAGCATTGTTAACAGGCAAAAGTGCTAGCAGTGTTAATGGGCGAATGACTAGCAGTGTTAACAGGCGAAAATGCTAGCAGTGTTAATGGGCGAATGACTAGCAGTGTTAACAGGCGAAAATGCTAGCAGTGTTAATAACTTGGCAACATCACTCATTTCACTGCAGAGACTGCTGCACAGAGATCGAAATATCAGCAAAATAAACCTCCATCTGTCATAAGAGCAAATTAGTCAGCAAAAAGAAAAAGAAAAGTATACAGAGAAAGTACAAGACAAATTGTAACAAGAAGAAGGGTTATTCAGAGATCATCATGCCAACACTTGTGATCAAGAATATGAACCTGCCTACATCAAAGGCTTTTGTAAAAAGGTCTGCATATTGATCATCAGTGTGGACTTTCAGAACCTGAATTAGCTTCTTTTCATTACAATCTCTGATAAGATGGTACTTAATCTCTATATGCTTGGTCTTGGAATGTTTGACAGGATTATTCACAATGCTAATAGCACTGTTGTTGTCAATATATATAGGTGTCTGCAAGAAAGAAAGACCATAGTCCTGCATCTGATTTTGAATCCATAAGACTTGTGAGCAGCATTGAGAAGCAGCTATGTATTCAGCCTCAGTTGTTGATTGTGAAACAGTGGTCTGTTTCTTGCATTGCCAAGAAACCAATCTTCCTCCTAAGAACTGACATCCCCCTGATGTTGATTTCCTATCCAGGTTTGCTCCTCCATAATCACTATCTGTATAGGCCACCAAGTCAAAAGAATTGTCATATGGATACCAAAGTCCCAATTTAGGTTGACCCTTGAGATATTTGAATATCCTCTTGACAGCATGTAAATGTGACACCTTTGGCCTAACCTGAAACCTAGCACACACACAAACAGCAAACATAATATCAGGTCTAGAAGCTGTAAGATACATCAATGATCCAATCATGGATCTATACTGATGAACATCAACTTCCTCCCCCTCAACATCAGCAGTGAGGTGTTTGTGAGTTTCCATTGGTGTGCTTGCTGGTTTTGCATCATTCATTCCAAACTTTTGAAGCATAGTAGCAACATATTTGGATTGATTGATGAATATACCATCTTTCTTCTGCTTGACCTGCAAACCAAGAAAGAAAGTTAGTTCTCCCATAGAACTCATCTTAAACTTCTTATGCATTAGTTCTTCAAACTCCTTGCACATGTCTGTCTTTGTAGAGCCAAAGATGATATCATCCACATAGATCTGCACTAACAGCATATCAGTCTTTGTTCTTTTGATGAATAGAGTCTTGTCAATGACACCCCTCTCAAATTTGTTTTCCAACAAATAAGAGGACAAGGTATCATACCAAGCCCTAGGTGCTTGATGAAGGCCATACAGTGCCTTCCTCAACTTACAAACCCTGTCAGGATATTTAGGGTCTTCAAACCCTGGTGGTTGACAGACATAAACTTCCTCGTCAATAGTGCCATACAAAAATGCACTTTTCACATCCATCTGATAGACTTTGAATCCTTTGTAAGATGCAAAAGCCAAGAATAGCCGGATGGCTTCAATTCTAGCTACTGGTGCAAATACATCATCATAGTCTATTCCTTCTTCCTGAGTATATCCCTGTGCCACTAGTCTGGCCTTGTTTTTTATCACAATTCCTCTCTCATCTGTCTTGTTTCTGAAGATCCATTTAGTGCCAATTACCCTGTGTCCTTTTGGGAGATCCACCAAATCCCAAACATGTTGCAGGACAAACTGTAGTAATTCTTCTTGCATAGCTTCTATCCAGCTTGGATCCTTCATGGCATCTGACACTTTCTTTGGTTCATTCTGGGAAAGAAAGCATGACAACATCCTAGTCTGAGCATTCACATATCCTGCTTCTCTGCTTTGCTTCCTTGTAATCATTGGAGAGGCCACATCTCCAATTACTTGAGAGGCAGGGTGATTCTTTTGAGTCCTAGTCAGATGTAGGGGTTCTTCAGATAGGCTTTCCCCTAAATTTGAATCATCTGGATCAGATTATAAGGGAACTGGTTGAGTGATTTCTCTTGTATCTCCAAGCTCATTTTCCACATTGCTTTCAAGCTGTGGAGTCTCTTCAGTCTCCTTGTCTCCTTCTTGGTGCTCTGAAGCATCCTTTTGTACCTCAGTCTCTGATTCTTTCTCTTCTGAACTGATGGTGGATGGAGGAAACAGAACAAAAGTTGTGTCTGTCTCCTTCTCTTTGATAGTAGGACCTGTGTCAACTGCATTGCTCATGTTCAAAGAGTTAGTGAGTGAATCAATGTCAAATAGCCAGTCTGGACCAGTCCCATGCACATTGGGAGTGTGTTCATTGAATTTGACATTGTCACTTTCCTCAATTGTTCTAGAAACAGTATTAAAGACTCTAACTGCTTTGCTTTGTATTGAGTATCCCACAAAGAAACCATCATCAGCTTTGCTGTCAAACTTCCCTAGATGAGTTTTAGTATTTAAGATAGAACAAGGACACCCAAAAGGTACAAAGAAACCTATAAAAGGCTTTTTGTTTTTGAAAAGTTCATAAGGTGTTTTTCCCTTGGACTTGACTACATGAACCCTGTTTTGCACATAGCAGGCAGTGTTAACTGCTTCTGCCCAAAAAGTGATTGGTAGTTTGGAATCTGCTAACATGGTTCTTGCAGCCTCAATCAGTGTCCTATTTCTCCTCTCAGCAACTCCATTCTGTTGAGGAGTTCTAGGAGCACTGAATTGTCTTTCAATACCTTTGTCCTCACAAAAGGAATTCAAATCAGCATTTTTGAACTCAGTCCCATTGTCTGATCTAATGACTTTCACTCTAAGGTTCACTTGATTCTCAACTCTCTTTACAAAGGGTTTGATCAGTCCACTTGTCTCATCCTTTGTTCTAAGAAAGAAAACCCAAGTAAACCTAGAATAATCATCAATTATCACAAGACAGTATGATTTCTTGCCTATACTCATTACATTGGTAGGTCCAAATAAATCCATGTGCAACAGTTGAAGAGGAGCAGAGATAGTGTTTATTGTCTTTGATTTATGAGAAGCCTTGTGTTGCTTACCTTTAAGGCAGGCTACACAATTATCATCAAGTATGAACTCTTTTGGGGGAAGACCTCTGACCAACTTATTTTTGACAAGTAAGTTCATGGTCTTAATGTTCATATGACCCATCCTCCTATGCCAGAGAGAGGATTCAGTCATTGAAGCTTTTGAAAATAGACAGTTCACAGTTTCTGATGGCATACTATTTAAGTCCAGACAATAAACATTATCCTTTCTAGGCGTTCTTAATAAAATAAAGCTCTCATCAACTATAAACTTTGGAGAAAGAATCATGCACTCTGTATCACTGAACAGAGTGAAAAACTTTTTATCACACACCTGAGACACACTCATCAGGTTGTATCTGAGTTGATCCACATAGTATACATCTTCTAAGGTTAACTTACCTCCTGTAACCTTACCTTTCCCTGAAACCTTACCTCCTTTTGGATTATCTCCAAAGGCAACATATCCTCCATTGAATGTAGTGAAGTTTTCAAGAAAGGATCTATTGCCTGTCATGTGCCTAGAGCAACCACTGTCCACATGCCATAAGTTCTCATTCCTGTCTGGGTTGCCCTGCACATAAAAGAAAAAGGTTAGTGTCTTGAGGGAACCCAAGCCAATATGGTCTTGGGTTCTCCCTTTTCATTAACATAATTGACCTCTGTCAATCTGTTAAGCTTTAAAAGATAATCCTTGTTAGGAATCTCATGACTTGAGTACTTAGTTACAATGGGTTGTCTCAGTGAAGAACTTGTAGTGGTAACATTGTTTGAGTTACCACTGCTGCTATTGCTGGCAGCAGTGTTAACCTCTATATCTTTTTGATTGTTACCACTGCTTTCAGAAGAAACACTCTCATTACCACTGCTTGTGGAAGCAGTAGTATTGCTTAGTGAGGCTTTTGGTACCCATTTAGTAACTATTTTCACAGTCTTCTTTTCAACCTTTTTCTTTTGAACATTGACTTTCTTTTTAGGTTGATTTTTTCTTTTCTGAGCCATTTGCATTTTAACAAAAGGTTTTGGATCAGACCATCTGCTATTATACTCTGTCCTTCTAGTTTGGAACTGTTTTTGATTTTGAAAATTGACCCTTTGATTTTGAAAAGTCATTCTTTGATTAAAAGGGTTATAGTAGCAGTCCTTAGCCAGATGGTTGAGATTACAGCATATAAAGCAGGGTTTTGGTTTGTTAATCTTATTCAGATCAACACCATGAGTTTGAGCCCACTGGTTGTTCCAATTCCTTTTGTTTCCTCTGGGTTTGTTATTTGTTTGAGACTGTTTAGAAGTACCAGGATCACTGTCATTCTTATGAGTGGGTTTACCACCATTCAAAGGTTGTGATGGTGCAGGTTCCTGGTCAGCTATCTTCTCTTTCCCTTTCCTAGAGGCTACAGCATTCTTACTGGGCACAAAGGGCATCCCACCCTTTTCATTGGTGAGGATTTGATTTTCCTCAGGGACAGTCTCTTGGGATTTGTTTTCAGTCTTTCCCTTTTGATCTTCCTCATCATCACTACTCAAGGGATCTACATCACACACTCCTTCTTTCAATTCCTCTCTGTTTAGTCTATCTAGGATATCTGTGGTAGGAGGAATGTATGTATGATTGCGGGGTAGAGGAGTATTGTGATATCCTATTCCTCTTTTGAGTTCATCATGAACTTGAGCCCTTAGAATCTCTTCCAAGGATTTAGAGGACTTAGAGAATTTCTCAAGATCTTCCTTAGCCTTTTCTAATTCCTTCTTAACAGATTCCAATTCCTCATCAGACTTTACTAGTTTCTTCTCAAACTCCTTTTTCTCCCACTTCCAGTAATTGTAGTCATATTCAAACTGGAGTTCATTCTCTTTATAGGACTTGATTTGGTCCTCCAGATTCTCAATGACTATCCTATACTCTCTTCTATCAACTTCCATGGTCTTGATGGTATCACTCATAGTCTGATTATGTTCCCTATACTTCTTAATAATTTCAACACAAGAATCAGAACATAATTTAGAGGATACCTCTGCTGGAAGTTCAGGTTCAGTGATTTTGGCCATCAAAGCATGATTCTGGATGGCTTCTTCAGCTTGATCACTCCAGTCAAATCCCATGCCTTCTTGTGATACCAAGGCTTGAGAAGAGTTGGAATTGGTGCCTCTGTTGGGTCTTGGAGCATATGCTTGTCCTCCATTGTTGGCTTGTTGATGAGTGCCACTCCCTTTGCACTCTCTGGCAAAGTGGCCAGGCTCATTGCACTTGTAGCATCTCACCTTTGATTTGTCAAAGCCAGCAAGGTCTCCTCTTTTGGCATCAAAGTTGTTCCTTCCAGTTCTCCTTATAAACCTCTTCATCCTCATGGTTAACATTGCCATCTGCCACTTGATGTCCATCTCCTCCAAATCATCAGCATTGATTTGTTCAAGATCATCATTGATCAGAGGAGATCTTACATGATTGGCAAGGAATGCTTCCAAGACTGCATCCCCATTAGTATCCTGTGACACAGATGACTTATCATTAGTACTATCATGGTTATTATTAGCAGGATTAATGTTAGCAGTACTAGCAGTATTAATATTTGAAGAAGGATTTTCTGAAGAATAGAGAGCAATAGTATGTGAATATCCAGTTGGTCTTCTTTTGGCCTCCACTTCAGCTTCAAAAATCCTGAGATCATTGTACAGATCTTCAAGCTCCTTGTCTTCCAAGTCATCTCCTTGTCTGAATGACACAGTATACATAGTCCATTCCTCACTCAGAGATCTGAGGAATTTTCTATTGACTTCATCCTTCTCCATCTTCACATCTACATTGGCAAGCTCTCCAATTAGTTTGTTGAACCTGTCAAAAGTTTGAGTCATGGACTCATTCTTTGTAGAAGTAAAGTTTTCATATTGCTGCTTCAACAGGGCCTTTTGATTTCTCTTGGAACTTTTGGTTCCAGAAAATCTCTTCTCCAGGGCATTCCACAGTGATTTAGCATCTGGACAGGTACAAAACTGGTGTTGGTATTCATTGGGAATAGCCAACAGCAGAGTGCTTAAGGCTTTCATCTCAGTCTGCTTCCTCTTTTTGTCTGCATCAGATTTTGGGGGTGCTCCAGCAACAGCAGGTTCAGGGACACTGGGTCCATGTTCAACTACCTCCCATAAGGCATAATCAGTAAGAAGCATGTATTGCTTGATTCTGATTTTCCACATCTCAAACTCATTGGGTTTGAGCATGGGGACTTTGGACACAAGAACAGAATCCTGGGAATCCATTGATCAAATAGTATTCTGAACACAAGCTCTGATACCACTTGACAGGATCTAAATATCAATATCAAGATCAGAATACTTAATCAAAGAAGTTTGCGGAATAACACTTTGATTATGAACAGAACAATGAATTGAACAAACTGTATATATTGATATCAATAGCTTAATGATTACAACGACAAGCCCCAATATGTTTGAACAGGCTCAAACAGACGTGCAACACTTCTCTGTTGCAGGGATTTCAAGGATAATCTTGAGGCTCTTAATTCTAACACCAAAGCTATCAAAAACTCGTATCTAATAAAGAAAACCTATCAGCTATATATACGACTTAACGGATTACAATAAGGAAACTAGATTTACAAGATAATCTCTAAAATATCTCCAAGCATATCGTATCTTGTCTATATCTTCAAGTCATCACAATCCTTTCCTTATCTTCTTTTGATAGCAGTGGTAAAAACAAAAACAGTGTTAACTGTACACCAGCAGTGTTAATCACAGAACCAGCAATAGTAATCTTCACAAGCAGTAGTAATCTGTAACAGCAGTGGTAACTTTGATCTTTATTCATTCATCACATACTAGCAGTGGTAACCTTCAATCTTCATCAGCAGTAGTAACACTCCAAAGCCAGCAGTGGTAATCAGCAGTATTAACCTTTATGAAAGCAGTGGTAATGTATCAGACTCAACAAGGACACTTGGAAGCATTAAAGCAAAGGGGGAAACAGTAAACTCCCTTAATTGACGAGTGTTCCTCCAATGTATGAGCTAGCGAGGTGAGTGTATCCAATTAAGCTCCATTTTGAGGGTTAGAAGTCCTGAAAAATATAGAAGAGAGATTAGACAATGATAGGGATAACTACAAAAGGAAATAACTAAAACAAGTGCAGAAATTTTGAAACCCATGGGTTGCCTCCCATGTAGCGCCTTTCTTTTACGTCTTTGGCTAGACACTTTCCATGCACTCTATCCGGTATCCAATAGATCGATGCCCCATACATGCTTCTTCTCTACATATTGGGGCGCCTTGAAGTCCATCCGGATTTCAAGTGTGGAGTCTTTGCTTTTTGGTTCTAGCACTCTTTGTAAGTCGGCAAAGACCTCATCACCCGGGACCACCTTCTTACAATCAACCATCGGCTCTTCAAGCTTCGTGAAGGTATCCCATATATCTACAAGCTCCTCCTCCACCTTGATTTTATCAACTAACGGTGTAAGAAAAGGAGAAGGCACCACCATTGGCTTTTGTTCTACAACATCCTCTCCCTTGTTACCCGAATCAGAATAAGAGGTAGTTACTTCCTCATCCTCTTCATCTATGGCAGCTTGCAATTTCAACTCATTGACCGATCTTGCCTCTTCTTCCTTAGCTTCCCACCGACTTTGAGAAGATATGTACTCGTTGATCTGGTTTGTCATGATCTGAATTTGAGCCTCTGTCTCCTCTTGAAACTTGGACATTTCTTGCTGAAATGAAAACAAAGTCGTATTAAGAGCTATTAGTTGGACCATCGTTTCAAGAGACATACCTGAATTCTCAGAATTAGGGCTTGTGGTCGGTGTTGTCGCTTCATAGCTAGAGAATGGATCAACTTGCCATCCGTACCCGTACTCGCTAGGATATCGATTGTCTTGCCATCGTAGATGGTAAGTTGTCGAGTATGAGCCAAAAGAATCTTGTCTCGGGTAAGGATATCCTCTGTAAGTGTAGGTCTGCTCGGTGTTGTAATGGAAAGTTGGGAGTGGGTCTATTGGATAGGCATGTTGAGCACATATCCCAAACGTTTCCACCGACGACGTCTTTCTACTAGCTATCTCTTTCACAAGATTGGTTAAATCGGAAATTTGTGACTCAATGGAAGAGAGACGTACCTCAATTGGATCGTGTCCAACGGTGGTGTATCGTGACCCGTAATCATATGGATAATATGCCATAATAAATATAAGAAACACTTAAAAACCACTTGGCGTTAGGTACACGATTAGCTTACAATAAAAACTAAAAATTAAAAAGACTAAAAAGAAAAATAAAGCAATAAATAAAGCGCAAAAACTAACACAATCAACGTTGCCAATCCCCGGCAACGGCGCCAAAAATTTGACGGGCGTCGAAACCGTCAAATAATAAAAGTTCCAACTACTGGCTAATTACAACCAAAATTGTAAAAGCTGTAAGTCGGGTCGAATCCACAGGGATTGGATGTGACCGTCGTCAAGTGTTTACGCTTTATAAAAAGGTGGGGGGGGGGGGGGTTGTTTGATTTAATTTAACTAAGCTAAACATGCGATAAAAACTAACTATAAATAATTATAATAAAAAGAAACTCGACCTCGGATTGCAAATACAACTCTATTCAAAAGGTGTTATCATGATGATGTAGATAAAAATCGTACTACTTCGATTAACCCGGTTCTATTTGTTAATAAGCTCTAACAAACAATTCCAACATACATAATATTTGAAAGGAATAAGCTCTCCTATCAAACCTTAGTAAACAATTGGCTTCAAACAAGCTCTTGAAAACCTAATTGAAACTAGCATGAAGATTTAATGGAACCCGGATCCGGATAAATTAACACACAAGCTCGGTTAATCTAATTGCTCCGTTTCACCCAAATTCATAACAAAATATAGGTATCTTTTACAAAACCTAATTTGTTATTTGTCACCAACATTAGTTTACTAAACAATTACGGATTTATAAAACTAAATTGACTATAATCGATTTCCGCATAATTGATCAGAGAACATGAAAATCAATTCTATGAACTAAAAAACTTGGAAATTGGATGAATAATCAAAGTAAGATGGAATTACATCATCTCAAACAACTAATTGAAATAGAAACTTGCAATTGCTAGATAATCCAAAGTCGAATTAGAAAAAGAATTAGCCACACATGGCTAATTGAAAACAAAAACTAAGAAATTGAAAATAGAAATTAACCTAACCTAATTGATGAAATTGATGAACTCCCTACATTGCTTCTCTTCTCTTGGAACTGATTTCGTCTCCTCCAAGTCGTTCTCCAAAATCGTCCCCCTTCTCAATAGCAGTTCTAGGCCCTCTTTTATACCCTCAATTGATAACTGCCCTAAAAAAACGTGGGTTGAATTTAAGAAGTGAACTCTGCATCTGACGAGACTTGATTCGAGGGTTGAACCCTCGGAACAACCCACGTGAACTTGATTTTCAGAACGAGACTTGAGACGTGGGTTGAACCCTCGGAACTTATGTGAGCCTGATTTTTGAGGTGAATACAGCAGGTGACGAGGCTTGATCCGAGACTTGATCCGAGACTTGAAGCCACGAAATCTGAAAAATATGCTCCATTGAGTTAAAATCTACCATTTTGGCACCTATCAAACACCAATCAATAACTAAGTTAATGAGGTTTCATTAGCTATAAAAACATTACAAAATGCACTCAGTTCATTATAAAAGTATGTTTAAATATAAGCTAATCACGGGCTCAGGTCGCTTAGACCTGCACAAAAACAGTCCCGCGAGCTATCTTTCCAAAACCCACCAAAACTCATCCAAAACACGATTTTGACTCCTAAAACACCCTACGAATGTTTATGAACGATCTCACGACAACATCACATGATAAACTAACAACCAAACTCGAAAAATACCGATAAACATCAAGATCTATGGTTTTTCCCCAATTATAAACCCTAGCTTATCAAGGCTCTAAATCTCGACTAAACCACGAAATTAACATGAAGTAAACCATACCTTTCGTTAGGAATACGATCCCAACTACACTTCACGATTCGGTTTCACCTCTAGTGCTCGATCTATCTCTTGGTTCCCAAATCTCCTTCAAACCCTCTTTTCTCTCTTTTCTCCCTTTTCTCTCTTCAAACACAACACACACACAAAATGAAAGGGGATGAGGGGTTTTCACTAGTTAGTGAACTAGATTCACTACACCCCCTCATCTCTCGGGTATCTACCCTATTTGCCCCGAACTGATAAGTTAGATTCCCGACCCGACTTATGAACTTAAATGCGAGTTAATAATTAACTTCGGGGAAATAAGGCGTTATATTTAATCGAGTTTCTATTATTTATTTTTATCAGATAATGCGAGTCTACAAAATTCCGGGTGTTACACCGAGTATGTTTGGTTCGTCTTTTTTGGTTAAGATGGAAACGAAAACCGAAATCGAACCATTTTCGGTTCGGTTTTATCGGTCGAGATGGAATCCAAAACCGAATCAAATTGTTTTCGGTTTTTGGTTTGGGTTGGTTTTTCCGGTCAAGATGGAAAACCATGAGTTAGTTTCTCGTTTTTTTTTTGCTCACATTACCTTTTACAATTCATTCCAATTTCAAGTCCATCCAACCAAAGATGACCAAAATGCGTGGTCAAATTCTATTTCAGTTTCCGCAAAGTCAAATACAAATTCCATCTAATTCCATTTGGCCAACCAAACGCTCTCAAAAAGTTTTATAAGAAAAGGTTGAAAAAGCATGACCCTTATTGAGACTGTTCTCTATATTCGAGTTTTATTCGAGTTTTTTCATATTTTCTCCTAGGTAATTGATGAAAAAGTTTCTTGAAAGATTTTTACATTGTAGAAGGTTTGGAAATATATATTTTTGTTGATAGAAAATGAAAAAAAAGATGACACGCAAAACCAAAAAGTCCTAAGCTAATATTGAAATTTAATTGCCAATAACGTGTAATTCAGTTAGTAATGGGTGGGATGATAAGTTTACAACTGTTAGAGTCCCACATCGGCTAGACTTGGACCAAATCTTCACTATATATGTTGGAACCCCCATTCTCTCCTCAAGGGATCTTTTGGAGATTAATCCTGGGGTTCTACATATTCTAACATGGTATTAGAGCCAAGGTCTACCACTCTAGGGACTAACATGCCGCCTCTCTCATGGCCCTCTCCTGGTCCTCTTGTGACCCTTCTAGGCTCTCTATCTAGCCTCTGTTGGAGGGGGCGTGTTAGAGTCCCACATCGGCTAGACTTGGACCAAATCTTCACTATATATGTTGGAACCCCCCTTCTCTGCTCAAGGGCTCTTTTGAACTTTAATTTCAACTTCAATCTCATAGAGCATGGAAGACTCAACTATACGTAATTTGAGGCCATAGGGAGACATATTCTAACAACAACAACTATTGAATTTCAATTACAACTTTAATTTCAACTTCAATCTCATAGAGCATGGAAGACTCAACTATACTAATCCTGGGGTTCCACATATTCTAACAACAACAACTATTGAATTTCAATTACAACTTTAATTTCAACTTCAATCTCATAGAGCATGGAAGACTCAACTATACGTAATTTGAGGCCATAGAGAGTTGCATAGAGAGTTGCCTTGGCATGGCCACATGGGGAGGGTTGAGTCCCACAAAAATTAATTCTGTTTGGCTTTCTAAACATTTTTGTGACACTTTCACGATGTCTATCTTCCTAATACCAAGTTTTAAACTTATCAAGCGTTTATCGTGAAGATTTTCCTAACTTGCTAGTTAAGATCCTTTCTCTTTATTATGCTAAAATAAGTTATATCGATTATTGCTTACCGGATATAAACATTTAACTAAACAACTTATTACTATTATTCTTTAGAGATTCAAGAAAGTTATGTGAGAATTGCTATAATAAAGTAAAATATGTAAAAAGATATAACTATCTTTTTTTTGGAAGGGTGTCCGGGCCAAAGCCCAACTAATCCCCGACAATTTTGGGAGCTAAACATGGCCCCACTTAAATGTCTCCAGATATGCGCACGGAAAGGCTCGAACTCGGTTATGGCGCTATGAACCCTCCGAGCGATAACCAATCCGCCACAACACTGGAAGGCAAGATATAACTAAGTTGGTTAGACCATTTTAAACAAATTGCTCAAAAAGTTTGCAAAATAGAGAATCATAATTAGTTTTAAAAAAATTGTATTCAACTCCAATAAATTATCTATTTTAAAGATTACATGATTAATTATATTATTAAAATATTATATACATTCAGCAAAATATCATTGTCCTTCATAAACATTCATTTTAAGATTATCTATTAACAGAATGTCATAAAAATTACTTATATCTTATGATAATCATTTTTAAAGAGATCACTAAATTTGAAAAACGAACAATTCCTGATACTTTATATTACGAAAAACTTGTTAAAGCAAAAAAAATAATAAAAAATCTTCATTTTAAAGAATCTGTTGAAGATGACGTTACATTCCTACGTTCTCAAAGCTTGAAGATAAATGATAAACGGTAAGTTGGTACAATTATATAACTTAGGAACCCAGTTAAGCTATTTACATGCATAACGTTCACAGTTGAAAACCAAAATTGTTTCTCGAAAACGATAATTCTCAGATTTTGGAGACTCAAATTGTCATATCCTAAAGGATTTGGTAGCTAAATAGTCAAAATATAAAAACTTAGGACTCAAATTCTTAAATCTTAAAACATTTGGGAGCTAATCGTCAAAATGTAAAAAGCTTGGATTCAAAACGTGAAACCCCAGGATTTCGCCAATTGACTCATTTGCCCTCAACGGATCGTCTCTGCCTCCGGCGACCTCAACCTCCGGCGACCTCATCCTCCGCCGGCGAACTCCGGCCACCTTTTCCGGTTAGAGACAGCTAAAGTGTTCTCCGGTAAGTTTCTAGGTTATCTATGGGTTTCAATACAAGTTTTTGCTTCTAAGAATTCGTTTAATTAATCTGATTGTTCTTGTGTTTTAGGCTAAAATCCTTGATTGATGAATGAATTTTGTTTATTATGTTCTATAGATGTTTATTTCACAAAGGATTAGGATATGTTGTTGAATTGAATCTCTAATTTATGTAGTTAAAACTAGGGCTCCTATTAGGGTTTTATGGTTCATGGATGCCAAAATTGTGATTCATATTATGTATTATGAAATCTATCATTTGATGTTGTTGTTGGTTAGTAATTTGTTCAATTCCTATACTTAAGTTTGATTTCATTTGGATTTGGAGTCAGATTTGAGTGTTTGGCATAAAGTTGTATTTGTGGTTGAGAAAGAAGAAAAAATCACCCTGCAAGTGAGCTAGATGATGATCCATAGGCTATGTCCTGGTGTGATAAACCTTCGTTCGAAGGCTTTGCCTTAATCATCCGGCGGTCTCCAATTCGTTCACTTGCTAGGTCTAGTTCAAGCTCAATGCAGTTTCATCTATGTTTTTCCCTGTTTCAAGTTATGGTTAATATAGAATGATATAAGATAAGGATGTTATGCAAACGTCTTTGTGTGTCATTGATGAAATACCTAGAAACTTCTGGTAGCTTTGCTGTTTTCCTTAATTCCTACATTCACAGTTCTGTATCATGACTGTCCTACATCAGGTGATCAGGGGGAAGCTTAGGAGCTTCCAGATCACATCAATATTGTTAACTTCATTTGTTAGAATTATAATCAAATAACTTTTCAATTTGTTCTTCATGCATATGTATTATTTTATAAAAACTCAAGTAGCTCCCCTCATCCCTCAAAATGTGCAGCCCTTTTCTTTCTGGGATTTAAATTTAATGACCGTTTGCTACGTCTCTTTCTTTCTGTTAAGTTTACAGCTTAACACCCTGTATTTATCAGTACTAATAAAAGTCATGTTACTGTTTTGGGGTCCAAAGGTATCTTCATTTTGACATTTAATAAGTGTATGTTAGATTAGAGATTTGGCAAACAGAAAATAAAATCTGTGTGGCTGCGTGGGTAAGATATTGGTAAGCAATGTCCTTCTGATGTTGAACAAAATGCATCAATCAATGAAGTTGGTATTAGTTTCTATCTAGTGTAATAAAGGAACTTTTTCTCAATTAGTGTAACAAATGTTTAATCCATCCTCTTTTGTATCCATTTTTTCCTATAAACGTGTTGTCAACCTACTTCACATTGGTTGATTTTGATGTGTCATTTTTCCACGTAATCAAGAGTTACAATATAACTTCATAACTTGACATCCATTATATCATCGTTAGTAACAAGATCTACTGGTTACTGTTCATCTGGGTACAAAATAGAAAGAATTGAACGTTTGTTAAAGTAGTTAAGAAAACAAAAGTCATGTTTACGCAAAATAGGAATCAAGGCAAACTTGGTTGCATTTTGATGTTTTTTTCAATGAAGTAGTATCACTAACAAGTCGTATTTCACTTCTAGTTAAACTAAGGCCTCATGGTCATGACATAATCTTATGCCTTCTCATTTTATGTTTTAAGGTTTATCCTTTAAGGTGCATCTTTTGAGGTTTAATCTTTTGTCATCAGTTTATCACCACTTACATCTACAGAATTGCCATATATATGGTTGTGGTATAGCATAGTGATGGCAAAATTTCTAATTTTTGAGTTAATTTTCTGCCACAAATCTTAAAGTTTTAGTGATATACGTAGGATTTTTATAGTATTCTTGTTCTGAATGATGTATTCTTTTTCTGTGTTTAGGGAAGTTGAATCGGTTCAGAACCTTGGGACTGGTTCTCTCTTGACCATGTCTGAAAAAATGAAGGCTGCAGCCTTATCAGCGGCTACTAAAGGGCTTAGTCGTGTTCAAGCTGAACGTGCAGCAGCAAATGCATCACGAAACGTAAATGCATACGGGCAGAAGGAAGAAGGACCAAGTAGGTGGCAAGAAAAGAAAGAATTAAAGACACAAATGTATCTGAAAAGTACGGAAAAACAAGCAACTTTGAACGAAAAGAGATGTCAGAAGTGTCGCAAGAGTGGACACTGGACGTACGAGTGTCAGAAGCAGGCACCTCCGGAAAATCCCAAACTGGATATCAGGACGCTGATGTCCCAGGATCTGAATGACGTAGACGTGAAGAAAGAGGAGAAAGCGGAAAGGGGTTCAAAGAAGGAGAAGCATAGTAAACGAAAGAACAAGAAAAGGAAGCATAGGTCGAGATCGAGTTCAGAGTCGTCCGAATCGGAGTCGGATCGTGAAGATGGGGGAAGCCGAAGGAAGAAGAAAAAACATAGCCGAAGGTCTAATAGAGGTCGGTGAGTTGGAGCGGGAATTTGTTTTACTTGGGACATCTTTAACTGTACTGCAAATTTCTGATTCATCCAAGCAACGGGTAAAAAAATGGCAAATGCTAGAGAGAAGGGATAGAAACGACATAGTTGAGACTCGAGAGTGTACCGTTTTAGTTGTGTTGTAACATGAAAGTTGAAAGCTCCTTGCTCTTTAGGTACAATATGATTTTCTAAATTTACATTCCCTAACCTTTGAAATAGATGGTCATAATTGAATTATATCGATCTTTAACCGGAGATCAACACTAATAAGATGCACCAGATAAGTTTTTTCCATATTTGTTCCAAAATAATGTCAATAGACTATGGATTAATATAGAGGTTGTTTAGTTTTGTTCTAACTAAATCATGTAGGTGTCTATCCATAGTCTATTGACATTATTTTGTAATGAATACTTGTGGATCAAATGTAGGGTGATAAAGTAGTATGCTCATTTCTTTCTCCCTACATATAGATTGATACAACAATGAATATTTTTATTTAGAGTAAAAAAAATCAATGTTTTTTTTTGTTGGTAAGCATGGGTTTCCGGGCTAGCTTACGTGTACCGGCTAATCCTTTCGAACGATCATAAATGGTCTGGAGTCATCGCAGGTGAACCTCCATTGTGATAAAGGCTTTGGAAGTGTTTGGATTTGAACATGTGGAGAATGAGATTCTCCACTACATCTTTAAGGCTTTATCAGTGCGTCACAACCCAAGTGGTTTCGAAATCATACCTAGATGGATACATATTCCAACACAACTACACATGATGTACATGTAATCATAAATATTATGATATGTTTTTATTTCAAAATAAATATAATTTTTGTTTGAAAATAGAGTTTGATTACTAATATGTATTTAGGATATCATTCAATAATACCAACTAGGAAACAATTAAGATCAATTTAAACTTCGCTAAGAAAAGTATTTAAATAATGATATCTAGGAAATATGCATCTTGTTTAATACATGTAACTATCGAACTAATCATTATAAGGCCATCCACAGCGAAGATCGGTACGTCATCGGTATGGGTGTTTTGCTTATCGGTACCATCGGCAACACCGTCGAGGCCGATCGGCAAGGGGGTGAATCGGTGTGTCCTTGCCGACGCCTTAGACCACCCCACCCCACCCTTTCTCTCTATCTCTCTCTTTTTTTTCCTTTTTTATTTATTTATTTACATTGGCAAGGGAATCTACCAATGTGGATGAATCAGTAAAGAATGAGTTGGTTTGGGTAAGATAGTGGAAAACTGATGTAGCGTTGATGTGACGATTGACAGGAGAGTGTACGGATATGGATAGTCTTAAATAATGGGTCAAATATTAATACCAACACATATTGAATGCAAATCTTGTGATACAATTTTACCAAAAGCTTTTGATTTTAGTCCAAGTTTACATAAGATGCTCTGCCAAAGAATATAAAACACATGTTTACCAATGTTTTCTCTTTTATTTTGCCACCATTAGCAAGTCACCTGTTATTCTTTTCTTATTTTTTTATCAATACTCTTTCTAACCTTATAAATACTATAATGTATGGTTTTATTTAATATTTTAAAACACCCGATTAGCTATTAGTCAAATATCTAAAATACAAGTTTTTCAGCCGGTACGATCTACGACATATGATTCTAGGCAACCTCTCGAAGCAAAGTCGTTCGAATTTGTTTTGATCAACTTTTGCAATGCAGGTTTGTTCTTATTCGACATTAGTTATAATTTCAAACGCATTTGTCTAAGCCATAACTTGTTTTTTTTTTCTTTTTAACGAAAATATCTTTGAAGATGGAGTCGGATCTTCATGGATCACAAAATCAAGTTTTTAAGGCGAATGCGTTAGAGCATGTGAGCCTTGTTTCATCCATCAACAAGAACATATCAAAAGCATGCGATTTTGGTCGTATATGTAAGGTTTCTGAGAGATTCTATATGGAAAATGAAGATAAGTATTTTCCCACAATGGTCTCTATTGGCCCGTTTCATCGTGGGGAAGAGAAGTTAAAAGCCATGGAAGAGCGAAAATGGCAGTATCTTAACACGCTTTTGTCACGTGCACTCAATGTAGAAGCACGCATAGGGAAGTGCGTCGAGGTATTGAAAGTATTGGAAGATAGAGCTCGAAAATGCTACGTGGAAGAAATTTGTATGGGGAGTGATGAGTTTGTGGAAATGATGTTGCTTGATGGTTGTTTCATTATCGAGCTCTTTTACAAGGCGTGTTGTAAAGGAATAAGACGAAGAGGGGATCCGTTTCTAGCAACATACCATGTGTTCTTTCGGTTGAGACATGATCTGATTTTGCTTGAAAATCAAATCCCTTTTTTTGTTCTTCAACATCTATTCGACCTTGTGCCCGTACCTAAACAATGTGGTGATTACACATTGATTGAACTCGCCTTTCGTTTTTTCAAAAAAACAATTCACGAGGACCCATATGATCTTCAAGAGAGATTTGGTCAAGAAATCCACCATTTGCTTGATCTAATCCATCAATCTTTCATACCCAAAACACATCATCCCCAACTACAGTCAAAACAACCTCATTTACAAATGAATATCTCAACCGCAGCCGGGTTTCACAAAACAGGAACCAGGATCAAGCGAGCCAAATCTCGAAGTGTCTTAGAAGTCAAATTCTACAAGGGGGCATTGAGAATTCCGCCTTTGATATATCATGATCTCACGGAAACCGTCTTTAGAAATTTCATTGCAATGGAGAACTCTTGTTATGATGGCAAAAAGTACATAACATCTTATGCCTTTCTCATGAAAAGCTTAATCCAATCAAATGACGACGCCAAATATCTCCGCAAGAAGAGGATTCTTGACAAAGACGAAGAGTTTGTTACATTGTTCAACGAAATATCGGTTGAATTAGACGTACAAAACTTTTACTACGGAGATTTGTGTGAAGAAATCAACAATTCCGCAAAGGTAAGCAAAGTTGTTTGGTTTGGAAGAAAAGCTAGAAAGCATGTCATGCGATGCCTACGTGCGCTATAAACTTCTATCAATGAATTTTATTATAATTAAAATGGTATGGTTTTAGACCATCAATACAATGGTAATGTTGATCATATTGGTAACTTTTATTTACAATAATTTGGATTGTGTTTTTGATCTTTTCTATTATTGTAAGTGTTATTAAAGTTTGAAATCTCACAAAATTTTGATTTTTTTTCTTATTTGAAGATAAGTTTATATAGAATACGTTCCATTTTTTTTTTGTCATACAGTTATATAGTATTTTTCATAATCTTCTAAAACACGATCATTCATGTGAGATCAACCAAGCCGTTTTCGTGAGTACCATAAGATCACATTTTTACACTTAAAATTTCGCAATGTATTTGTTGGAAGGGTTTTTCGTCGGTCTGTAATATATTATATAAAATATAGCTCTTAATTATGGCATAGACAAAAAAATGTAAAAAAAAAAACAAAATACTCAATTTAACCGTGTTAACAGATTTTAATTGATTCTTTTAGTAACAAGGATTCAATTAGTAAGAAAATGTAAACAATTGGTCTCTTCATTATATTTATTTTGATGCTACGACCATTGTAAGTATCCGTAATTTACTCTTTAATATATCATTATTATTATTATTATTTTTTTTGATAAGGTTCACCTGGATTTGCCCAGACTACATCCTTGGTAATTTTTACTAAAGCTAAAGCATATTATTACCGAAAGGTTTTATTGATACACAAATGTCTAAAATACCCTTTTGATTAGATTTCGGACCCTATTGGGTCAATATGAACAGAGATCAAGGCCCAAATTATACAAGCCCATAAGATTATAGACATATCATGGGCTTTGAGAATTGGTCCCAGGCCCAAGTTTAAAAATGGTACTTCTCTAAAACAACATAATGACATGTAATTTAAAGTTTCTTACATGTAAAATATCATCTTATCCACTAAAATTTATCGTAGAAATATCATCTTTGTTCATATAAAATCAAACCACAATTTCTTTAAAATAAATAATAATCAAACCACAGTCGAATCAGTTAAAACAGTTTAAGCCATTTAAAATTTGGTTGTACCAAAATAATTTTGCTCTAAATCATACAATTTTAGTTCAATCGAACCAAATCAACCAAACAATCAATTTATCATTTAATTTAGTTTTATCGTTAAACATAACGAAATAAATTTAGTTTGATCTAGCCATTAAATAGATAAGCAACTTTTACATGATAGATTATATAATACATTCAAATAAGTTTGAATTGGTTCACTCCTTTTTTGGAACAACAGATAACACACATACGTCTCTCGTCTGACACAAATAGTTCATTCAAAAATTATAATTTCACATATTTAACTTATAAACAAAAAAAAATAGTTTTATTGTAAAATTTCATATTTGAGCAATGGGTATTGGGTATTGGGTATTAGGAGCTTTGTAAAATTTACATGATAAAGAGCATGAACTCAAACTGTGAAGATTAGTGGAAATTCTCCAAATTAGTCCATTAAAAAACTATTGGCTTTTAAAACTAAATGAAAATTATAGATATTTTATATTTTAACAAACAAGTTTTTATTATATTTCTAGATATTAATCCGCCTTTTTTTTTCAAATATAAAACTAAATTATATGGGCAAATTTCTCAAATCAAATTCTGCAATAATTTTTGTTTTCTTCTTCTTATTGCAATTCGGCTCTATTTCTTCTTCTTATGAATTGCCTCTTTTGGCCGGCTTATCTGCTAATTAAACATATTATTTAACGTATATAAATAATCACTTGATAGTAACACTCCAATTTTTTAGAATATTAAATACTTTAAAAAAGATTTTTATGAAATTGTGAAGAAAAAATATGAGTATTTTTGGAAGAAAATGATAATCATCTGAATATGAGAAATAAAATTCTAAATCTAACTGCTTGAATTGATCAAACATGCCTTTATAACATATAAAACGTTTCTTGGATGCAATATAACAGGTTTTAAAATGATATACTTTTTCTTTGTCAACTATGAATGTATGTTTCAATCTACATGTATCTCTAGTAATCCCAAGGGTCTTAGCAAATAACCACGATAAGTCCACAATAGATTTACAGGACTCAAACTAGTGACCTTTGTATAATGGTTTAGAGATCGCCAGCTTCAAGGAAAGATAACAATTCATTTCGATATTGGGCACCTTGTGGGAAATGAAATCCTGAAGCAAGTCATTGTGTAAACCATTTGCCTCTCAGATTATACTTTTTTGATAGGGCGGTATGGCCGGCTCAAAGATTATCGATTATAATTAAGGTTATCTAAATAGAAAATGTTGATGTGGCTGTTAAATATTCCATTGGTACATCGATGCCATTGATTTAAAATAACTTTCGCATAAATTACAATCAAGAGTTGCAATCATGGATACAATCAAAGAGTCGATGAAATACAAGCTTGTCTTGCTCAGGAGACAAATGAATTCAAAACCGTCCACAAGAAATTCTCCAAGATAAAAGTAACAATCACATCAGTATAATATTTAGAACTGTGTTTCTAAAGGCCGACATGTTTGTTCTATTCACCGATTTTGTCATTAGTTTTTTGTTTTTAATTTAATTTGTTTTTATGTATTATATATTGTTTAGTGGACATATCAATCTCAATACATGTAAGCTTTTTCGTAAGCTTTATCTAACATATCCTTAAACCATGTGATTGCTATTAATTTATTTTAAGTAATATAGTTTAGCCTTCCCTTAATCCCTTTAAAATTTAACCACCAATCAATAATCATAAACATATATAGCATTTTTGTATAAAAATCACCAACTTAGTGGGAACAATTTCTTATGTCTGGGTTGTTCTTGATAATCGAAATGTGGGTTAATAGTATATTAAATCATAATCCAACTATATAAATATATGCTATTGAGGAGTTGTTTAACCGCTATTTCAATTAAGGGGTTGCTATTTCCACTTCCCTCACTCATATAAAAATACTGGGTCCCATCTCTGGGTCCTACATATGCATTCGCATCACCAACTATATGAAGTGTTTTTGCGCTTTCTAAAAAATGGAAACGGACAACATAAAGGTTGACTGATAAATTTGTTGACAACTTCGTCTGACATTTCCTCTTCACAACCAGAGCCATGTTCCTTCATCTTGCGACTCTTGACCTTTCGTGCCACTTCATTTTCCCGACATGGCTTCATGACTTCACAAGTCGCATGTGATGTGGCATACTAAGAGTTGTGACATTCTTCCTTAATTTGACTATTCTTGGTCGTTTTAAAAGCCTTTTTCATGATTCTTTTTTGCATAACAATACTTATAACATGTATATTTATTAGTAAAGACAATCGAACATGAATTTAACATGTACACCTTATTGCACACCATAAATGATTCTTCAGTCGCGGTCTTATTACAATAATTCAGGAGTCTTCTTATTTATTCTCAACCCAATTACCATTCTAATCAATAAAGCAACTAGAGATGAAAATTTTACCCGTTGGGACGGGTACCCATCGGTACCGACCCTAACGGGGTGGGGATTCCCTAGTTTGTCGGGTAATGGGACGGGGATTTATTTTCATACTAGTATCGGGTTCGGGGCGGGAGTGGGGATGACATTACGTGCCCCTAACCCGACCTCGATTAAGCTTTTTATTTTATTTAATATATATAATATGGTATGTATAAATAAATATACATGTATAGGATTAGGTTCAAATGTGAACTCAATTTTGGTTGTGAACGTGAGGATGAATCTCAGCCACACGTCTTCGGTTATGGTGGATGCGATCATGGAGGATTGACGCGATTCATGCGAGGGTGGAGATTATTAAAGGAGGGGACCCAGTCAAAACCGTCTTTATTGACCGGATGAGTGGCTGAGATTTGTCCTCATGTTCACAACCAAAATTGAGTTCACATCTGAACTTTACTCTACATGTATATATTTATTATTACATGATAACTATATATATTTTTCGATATTGTGATAATTTGATATAACTTTAATACTAAAAAAAACATTGTTTTTATTGTTTTTTTTTACTAAACGGGTACCCAATGGGTTCCCCAAACCCGCAAGGGATTTGGCGAGGCGGGGCCGGGGATGGGGGATGCATTACCCGTTCAATATCCACCCCATTTCCATCCCTAGAAGCAACTTCATATGCCATCTATCACTGGGATAGAAATGCTTTAATAAGAGTAGGCAAAGTTAGTCCCTCTCTTAAACAAATTGAGGTGTATACATAAGCCTATCTCCATCAAATATCCATATCAAAGGTAAGAATTCCAGATGGCTCATTATTAGTATGTAGTTTGGAACTACTTCCATTTGTTTGTATTTGAGAATAGGTTTCTTATTATATTGAATGATCTTTTTCATTGTTCCCTTTTTTAGACAAGTTTTCATTCTTTATTCATGCAAGGATTGTTTAATCAAAATAACGCTTTCAACAAGTGTATGCTTTGATTAAAATTCATTGTAAGTGCTTATTTGCATTTATTTTGATATTTGACATACAAGTAAAACAAATGATAATCTTGTTGAATAACCCTTGTAATGGGTAGTATATTTGGATTATATCACCGTTTGGGTGCGTTTCGTATAAGAACAGGAAAATTCTTCAACGTTTGGTAAAACATAACTAATTAAGTGAGTAGAACAGAACAATACTGGCAAAATGACTAATTTACCCCTCAAGCAATTAGCAATTATGATCATTTTAGATCATGACAGTGATAAAAAACTGAAAGCAATTGTTACAGCAAAATCCATTTTAGATGGATTTTAAAGGGCACATCGATTTAAGAGGATTTGAAGCTCACGATCTTGAAGAAATGATGGACTCGACTCGACATTGAAGAAGGCAGGAGAAACAAAATCGATCAAACAAAAATCAAATATTTGGAGATGGAGAAGCTTGAAGCAGCGACTTGAAGATGGAAGCAACGACTTGGAGAATGGAGACGGAGCCGTATCAAATGTTGGTGGGTATTAGGTTAGAAAAAGGGTGTTTTAGTAAAAAAGTGGTTGTTCCATCTTGTTCCATGTTTTTTTGTGAAACACTGGTGTTTCACTTGGCTGTTCCATCTTTTGCCGCACCAAACATAGAATATAAACCTTTGTTCTTATTTATTCTGTTTTGTTCTATACTATTCTTCGTACCATTAGGCCTTTCAAAGTCATATTTCATTTCGATCACATGTCATTATGAAGTCACAAAAACGTTATCATAGTACAAACAATTGTATGCAGTTTCATTAGTGGCAGTATCCTTCGAACAAGTCAAACAATTGATTTATAATATCTTACATTAATATTTAACATTGGACACATCAACAACGATAACATCAATGTTCTCCATCCACCAAAACCATCTTTTTTAAATCCCAAATTATGCCTTTTCTAATCTTTACTAATTTCCTACTCTTTCTTTAACGTAAAAACCTCCCATTTCAAAGAAAAAAAAAAACGTTCACAACAAATCAAATGCTCCCTTTCGATCCATTTCGATTTGGAAGATTCCACAACAAGCAATCCCACGACTACTCGAAGAAAGATGTCGAAAATCCGCAACCCGGAAGCTTCGGAAAGCTTCCCGAGTTATGGGAGGAAGACGATCACGATCATTCCGCAAAGAAACCTAAACCCGCAAACGGGATTTTATTCCCGACGACCGAATTCGATCAACAACAAGAGCCCGTAAAAGATTTCCATAATTTGGATGCTTTGTTTCATGACACCACGCCCCCATTTCGATCGTATCAGATGCAGGAGCTTGCGGACATCGAATCGCAATACACCGAGCTTATTACTCCGAACCCGCACCCGAAAATGACGGAAACACCGGAAGCGGTCGGCGGCCGGAAGCTTTCGACGGACGGCGTGATTCGGTTGGGTGCAGAACGGTTCGTGCAGTCCCGATCGTCGACGATGAACGATGTCACGATGCCGAGCCATCCTTATGGCGCTTCGTTCTCGGGTATCTCCGATCGCGAAGCGAAAGACGTCGAGCTTATCGAGAATCTCCTGCTTTCGGCAGAGAAAGTCGAGCAGCGCCAGTTCGAACGATCGAGTAAGCTTCTGGACTGGTGCGACGGGTTATCGTATAGTTTGGGGAACCCGATTCAGAGATTGGTTCATTATTTCTCGAAGGCGTTACGAGAAAAGATCACGAGAGAAACCGGAAGAATGTCGGTCCACGGCTCGGCGAAGAAACAATTATCCGAAATGGAAGGCAAAATGACGACTCCGAATCCGACCATAATCTCGATTTACCAGAAGCTACCGTTTTTTCAAGCGGGCCAGTTTTCGGCGGTGCAGGCGTTGGTCGATGGGCTACCCGGGGCGACAAAAGTGCACGTAATTGATCTCTCGATCAAAAACGGTGTCCAGATTACGATCCTAATGCAAGCCCTTTTGTCGCAAACCAATTGTCCGATCGAGCATCTTAGAGTCACCGCTATCGGAGCTAATTCCAAGTATAAACAAAACCTCGAGCTTACGGGCGAACGATTGAAGAGTTTCGCGGAATCTTTAAACTTGTCTTTCTCTTTCAATGTGGTCATGGTCGAAGATATGCTCGAATTCAAAGAAGATCATCTCGAATTGGATCCCGAGGAAGCGTTGGGCGTTTACTCGGAGTACGGTTTATGGGGCATGCTCGCACAAGAAGGCCGGTTAGAATCGCTGATGAAAGTTTTAAAGAACGCGAATCCTCGAGTAATGGTGGTGTCTGAAGCGGCCGCGAATCTTAATTCGCCCAACTTTGTAGATCGGTTTACCGAAGCGTTGTTCTTCTATGGCGCGTTTTTTGATTCTTTGGATGACTGTATGGATCGTGAAGATGAGAACCGTGCGGTCACTGAGTCGATGTACTTGGCTCACGGCATATGGAGCCATGTGGCGGCAGATGGACCCGAAAGGGTGATTCGACATGTGAATATCAACGTTTGGAGGAAGTTTTTCGCGCGATTCGGGATGAAAGAGATGGAATTGAGCATGTCGAGTTTGTATCAAGCGAAATTGATGGCGGAAAAGGTATGTTGTGGGAGTTCTTGCACCTTTGAAATGGATGGTAATTGCTTGATTCTTGGATGGAAAGGATCACCGATACAGTGTCTTTCGGCTTGGAAGTTTTCATGAGACCGGTTTGTGCGATCTAGGAGTCGTTTACTAAACGCTTATTGGGTAAGTTTATTGGGCAAGAGCCATCGTTCTCGCTTACCTTATGGGTAACATTTCTAGCATTCAAAATGGATTGATGGTAAGTTTTATAACCCGGTAAACGTTTACGGGATAAGAGTGATAACCCTCTTACCGGGTAAAACTCTTGATTCTTGTCTCTCTATTACTGTGTAAGATTCTTTCTTGATTCTTGTCTCTCTATTACCGTGTAAGATTCTTGGTCCATGTTATGTTTACCTAGAAAAGAGCCCTAAGCTATATACAGATATGTTTATTTGATTGTTGTTGAAATTTATTTGTGTATGTTAAGTAGCATGATGTTTTTATATATATTGGTCATGGTGGTATTAGTCTATACGTATTAATACTCTAAATATGTTTTTTTTTGTTAAGTATTGGACCATTGGAATTTGGGGCCCTAAGGCTATGCGTAGCAATGCACCGGGCTGAGGCCTAAGACGAGCGGGCTGACGGGTTCAGGTGGGCTCTGCTACGCAAAGTTTAGGCTGGGTGGGTTCGGGTTGGAACGGCTTCCCCACACCGTCCCCAACTGTTGTCTTGTGTGTGTTGTGTTGTGAGTTGTGTTGTTTGTGTGTAGTGTGTTGTATTAAATGAAAAAGTGAGGGTTGAGAGGGTTCGGGTACTATACAGAGAAGGTTGCAGAAGGCTTATTGTGGGTTTATGGAAAAGTTGATGTGGTGCAGATGTGATAGTGGGACTCAGAGGGCTGGAAGGGTTCTGCTACGCATAGCCTAACATTTCAGAGGCGAATAAAAGTAAATGGAGTCCTCAATTTTTTATATAAATAAGGATGGTGTAATTTGTATGGTAAAAACTTAATAAATGATGACAACCATGAAAAATGGATGTGAATCTTTTGCCTTTGATCTCTGTAATGTCATGTTTTTTTTATTAATTGTGTTTTAAAAAGAAATTGATTCGATGCCATCTTATCTCGATGTGTCTCATCATAATTGTGAAATTATGTGGAAACCCGTAATTAGGGTTGCGTGTATTGAGCACAATATATAGACAGAAATATTACAGAGGGGTCCCTGAACTATACAAATATTTAACACACCCCCGTAGTTTGATCGGGAGGTAAACGAATGTTCAAACTATTCTAAAATCAAGAAATAAACTAGTAGGTAGACCCTTCGTAAAAATATCTGCATACTGATACGCGGATGGAACATGCAAAACACGCACATGACCAATCGCAACACGCTCCCTAACAAAATGTAAATCTATTTCCACATGCTTGGTTCTCTGGTGCTGAACAGGGTTAGATGCTAGATACATGGCACTAACGTTGTCACAGAAAACAACGGTGGCACGAGAAAGGGGACAATACAACTCGAGTAGGAGGTTTCGTAACCAAGCAGTTTCAGCAACTACATTGGCTATCCCCGGTACTCGGCCTCGGCGCTAGAACGAGAAACGACATGTTGTCGTTTGGAGGACCAAGAAACGAGATTATCACCCAGATAGACACAAAACCCTGAAGTGGACCGACGTGTAGTAGGACACCCGGCCCAGTCGGCATCCGAATAGGCAACCAAGCGATCAACAGCTGACGCCTTAATATGAAGACCATGAGACAGGGTACCCTTTAAATACCGTAAGATGCGTTTAAGCGCATTGAAATGCGGAAGACGCGGGTCATGCATAAAGAGACAGACCTGTTGAACGGCATAGGCACTTAACCGCGGGTAGAGGGAAAGTAATGTACCACAAACCCTACACACGACAGCGGGACGGCAGCAACAGCGATGACGAAGAGAAGTTTGAAACTTCAGGGACTGGCAGCGTAAAAATCCAAACTTGTTTCAGCAAGCAAATATAGTTGCAAACTGCAGGGACCAGAACTGTAAAAAACCAAACTTCACTTCCTTTTATTGTAAACTGCAGCCCCGATGATTTCACTTTCCACACGTGAGTTCTGCTTCTTTTTTTTATATAAAAAAGCTGCTGAAGTTGTTTACTTTACACAACACTCAGCCAAAAAGGAGACAGCCGGCTATTAGGCGACGCGTAGGGTTCCGGCGACGCGTAGGGTTCCGGCGACGCGTAGGGTTCCGGCAAGAGAGACGGCGAGAAGCACGACGGGACAGGCGTGACCGGAGAGCGGCGTTCGCGGTTGCAGCAGTGACCGGAAGGCGGCGTTCGAGGCGTACGCGGCGGCGGCGGTTGCAGGCGTACGCGGCGGTCGTGTAGGCGGCGGATTCCGGCGAAGAAAGCAGGCGGTCGTGGTTGCCGGAACGGTTGCAGGCGGTCGTCCAGGCGGCGGATTCCGGCGAGGAAAACAGAACGCCGGCGGGAGGACGACGGCTGGGAGCAGAAATCGCTAAGGTAGGGGGTTTTCCGGCGGTTAGCGAACGGGTAACAGCGGTTTCCGGCGGCCGGAGGTTTTCCGGCGACGGCGGCTGTCCGGCGACGGCGGCTGTCCGGCGACGGCGGCTGTCCGGCGACGGCGGCTGTCCGGCGACGGCGGCTGGAAAAGAAGAAAAATAGGGCGGCTGGAAAAGAAGAAAAAAAAATAGGGTTTCTTGTGTGGCTCTATACCATGTGAAATTATGTGGAAACCCGTAATTAGGGTTGCGTGTATTGAGCACAATATATAGACATAAATATTACAGAGGGGTCCCTGAACTATACAAATATTTAACAATAATGTCATCTATTTCCTATCTGACAGTTGATAACTATTTTTCACGAAAACATCAATTTCTTATAATCTTATTGAAGCCCAACCCTTTGTAAACCAAGTTATTCATATAAATTGTATAAAAGCTAAATAAAAAAACAAAATAATACTATTTACTAAAAATGGGACGAAAGGGATTAAGCAATTTTTTAAAACTTAATAGAAACTAATCAAGAACCAGGGGAAAAGGGACGTGATCATCAACTCGAGTATGAAGCAGATGTCAAAGTAGGCGTTCGTCATTGTTGAAGATGAAAGATGACAATAGAGGTAGCTTCATATGAACATCGACAATTCAATATTTGTTAGAATTGGATATAGTCATATAGGAGATGACGCAAGACTAGATAATCTCAAGAATCGTGGATATAAACACTTTCTGAATACAATAATTCAACCTTATTAGCTTTGAGTCACGAATTTGGTATTTAGCCAATTCTTAAGTTCTTCTATCTTTTCAAAGACTATGAAAATCAAGACAAATATACCCATATTCTCATTTTACATATATAAGTGAGTTCTCGACGGTTATTGACAGTTACCGGTTATGACCGTTAATGGATAGAAATTTTATAACCGAATTTGAGTTCTAAAACATATAGGCCAACACTCTGGATATATCAACAAGGGATAGGAGTCATCTCTTAACAATGTCTAGAGATAGAACTTGGTTCAACCAGAGATGGCAAGCATGTCTATAGCTATCTCTAGATACATTATGCCTTAGTTGATTTTCCAAGTCTGGGAAAGCACAAGCTTGGATATTAAGGTCTAGAGCTCTCTATCTGAGTCTTTAAAACATAGATCCCAAAAAAATTCTATCGAGGCTACCCCTCCACCCTTGGATCCCTACCAACGGGATTTAGATGCCCCTAACATTCTTGCTTTATGGCGATCTAAGGTGATAAGGGCAACATTTGTGAGTGTGCATTCCACACCTCCTTACTCATGTATGTTTGTCTTTATCTTTTTCATCAATCTCAAGGATATCACAATTATACCTGAAATGTTTAATGACACTAAAATGACCAACAATATTCACCATTGATGAAAATAAAAGATAATAATGAAGGTTGGTTAATCTGAACATCCCAAAACTAATCAACAAAAGTCATTGCAATGATGGAACATTGCTAACCCAATCATCGATGGATGAACCTTCCGTAAGTCATTGATGAAGAGGTTGATAATTTTTCCAAAAAATCAAATTAATTTACACGAAAAACACCAAAGATGGTATAGCTTAGTGGGTGGAGGTAACACCCTTGTGCCTTCAGGGGATGGTATCCTCAGTTGGCCAAGGTTCAACCCCGCAGGCGACGACTTGCTGTAGTATTTAGCTCTTGGGCTGGTCCATAGGGCCGGTTTAGGAGCGAGTTCATGGGTCTGTCTATAGGGCCGGTTCATGGGCACGGGGGATTAGTCGGTGCCCGTTTGGATCCGGATACCCCCGGAACATGTGTATGAGTTATCTGCCGTTCAAAAAAATTTTACACGAAAAACACGATTTCTCTTCAATTCAATCAAATAAATTGGTAAAAAAAATCAATCAAATTATGGAACTCACGGAAGAACCATAAATTATATAAAATCTAGAAGAAAAAAGGGCAAAAAAATAGGGATTATACTAGCTGAAATATTGATAATTATCCACACAAAAAAAGAATCATATATTAGAAAACTGTAATTAATGAAAAAGTTACTAGCTAATGGTAATTGCTAGTTAGACACACATGAATGAATGATCTAGCTATTTGTTGATGTCTTCCGCGCCTTGGAGATGGAGACATTTCTTGGGTATTAGTAAACGTCCGAACTAGGATTATTCTTGATGTAAGACTTGGTTTATATATTATTAATCTTAAATCTAGATTTTAATTTGAGGTAATTCAAGTGTTAATGTATAGAAAATGATTTATCCTTTATTCGTTGTATCTTAAAGGAAATTTTAAATTAGTCATTACTTTCGAATGTAAGGGTGTTACATGAACCATATTGTAAGGAAGAGAAGGGAATCGAGAGACATTGCCAATGTGAAGCTCATGCTCATCCGATATCGAAAATGATTAAAATACATCATATGATTTCGAGTTTTTAGACTTTCTCCTCTCCTCATTTTCTATGCAATGAAATTGAAGTTTTTCGTGTTTTCAAAAGTATTTTGATAATTGTGTTGGCAAGAACTTAATTCTAACCTCGATTTGATATTAATAATTTAATACGAATCATCATCTCACTTGTATGAATATACAATTAAATCAGTAACAATTTAAATTCTTGTGCAGATTATTATTATTTTTGACAATTTTCTGTCATTATGTTTTGTTTGTTATTGGTTTTGAAACATCCTTTGGCCCAAATCTTTGAATTTTAATGTTTCAATTGGGCCTTTTTGAATTAGGGCCTAACGACCAAGATGTAATGGTATTTATATGATTATGTCAATAGTCCATAGATCAACGTCTATTATTTCTAACATTTCTTTTTAACAAATCTAAAATCTATAATAAAATATAGTAATCACTTTAAATTTCTTTTAGTTAACCTATTATGCTATAAAAATATTATTTCACTAACTAAAATAAATTTACATTGTTACTAAATAATAATAATAAATTGAATCAGACAAATTTTATAAGAAAAAGGTAGAACTTTTAAATTATTAATTTGAAATTAACATCGAATACTTTTTGTTAAACTTTTTTATGGGGTTTTTAAATTTATATTTTTATTCAAATATAAAAACATCGATTTTCATAAAAACATCATGTTATATAGCCGATGAAGATAAAGAATAAACGAATTTTTAAAAACGAAATGTATCGCCTGTAGTATGTATACTTTAGGATACACAATTAAGCATTTCTTTTAGTTATATCGTCAAATACTATAAATGGCTAGTTTTTTAAAATGTTCTTCTTAACCTTTTCATATATTATTCCACTTAATTCGTGTGCTAGCTTTTGTCCGTTATATATGTCGAGTAATAAGCGTTAAAAGAATACGATACGCTGAATAATATGCCCTAAAACGATTGTGTTAAAAAAAACTTTCTGTCAACCGAACCGAAGTACTCGAGGTTTGAATTTTGATAAGTCAACCGTTGACATTTTCATAAAATCATTTCTTTTATTAAAACCACCATTAAGCCAACGATTCCACCAAGAACGATTATCGTCTTATTAATCAATAAGCCAACACTCTAAATACCAAAAACAAGATGGCATATATTTCTTGAACTTTTCTTTTTCGTCTGCTAACTTGACAACTTTTTTGTGTTAATTACCTTTTTGTCCTTTTAAGCAGGCTTAATTCGAATAGCATCGAACAAATCGGCTTAACAATGTCTAAGCCAATTTCACTCCATTTTAATACCAACATTTTCATATGTTTTCACTTGAAATATAATTCATCATGTCTTCTTCTAACCAATTTCATAAACTTATTGTAGATTCAGATAATTTTTACGTCGATTTCGCCTCTCCGGCTTTTCAAGTTTTCCTAAACAATTCGAATACCCATTTGAAAGATTCCCCGATTACGAGCACATCGAGGAATTCGAATGGCGAAAAGATTGTCGACGGAAGCGAAAACCCCGACCATAAACTCTCGACGAATGCAAGAATCCGATTGGCTTGCCAACGGTTTGTCGAATCTTGTTCTTCGAAAACAACTGATCAAGTTTCGGTTTCTGGATTATCAGAGGATGAAGCTAAGGACATTGAGCTCCTCCATACGCTTCTTGCTTCGGTTGAAAAAACCGGCCAAGGACAGTTTGATTGCGCGACCAAGCTCGTGAAATTGTGCAGTAAAACGGCTACGACGGAAGGGAATCCCGTGGAGCGATTGGTTTACTACTTTTCTCGAGCTCTTTGTGAGAAAATAAACCGTGAGACGGGAAGAGTGGTGTGCGATGGACTTGGAAGGATGCAGATGTTTGATCTTCAAGAAGCGTCGACGAGCGTGGAAGCGAGCGTTTTTGCGTTTCATCAGCGGGTTCCAATGATGCAGGCTTGCCAGTTTACTGCTATTCACACGATCATCGCAAACGTTAGACAAGCGAGAAAAATTCACGTAATCGATCTCCAGATCCGGGACGGGAAGATATATACGGTTCTGTTGAAAGCTCTCGCGAGTCGTGGTGAACCGCGTATCGAGCATGTCAAGATAACCGCTATCGGCACAAGAGCAGAATCGAGACTACAAGATACGGGTATGCGTTTAAATTTCTTTTAAAAAAAGACAATATTAGAAAGTACATTGCCGTTTACCAACACGTAGTTACTGGATAAACACTTATTGGATAAGAGTACGTTGTACTACAGTCTTGATGCTGACCGAGTCAGCACCTTAAGTCATGTCAATGACTAAAGTAAACTTGTTGACCGTTCTCTCTCGGGTTAGCTCCTTGCTAGGCCTTGGTTTTTTTTTAATAAATGTAAAATTGTCGTTCAAAAAAAAAACTTGTTGACCACTGATTGAGTCAGGTGGGTCAATTAACTAATAAGACCACGAGTACCATCAACATTTTATACTTTTATGTCAGCTCAGCATCACATCAGTTTTTCTCTTTCCTACCATCTGAACCCTAAAAATAGAGTACCATTAACATTTCATACCCTCTGATTCTTTTTATTATTTTAATATAAATGTAAGAGAGAGAAAGAGGGAAGAGAGAGGCTTGGGTTCAGCGGGCTTGGAAGCCCGGAGGCCATACCCACCTCCCTTATGCCGCCTGAGGGAGTAGCATCAACGGCTTGCGCGGGCTGAGGTGGCCAGTGAACCCGGCCCCCTACCCAATTAATGGTACATGTGGCCTAAGTGAACATGGCCTAAATGTTTATATATGTATAGGATTGATGATTCGTATCTAGCTTTAAGTACGTTTTTTTTTTTTGCAGGTAACCGACTTGCTGAATTTGCCGAGTCAAATAAAATCCCATTTAGTTTCAATATAGTTATGATAACAGATGTCCTCGATTTCAACCTCGATCTCCTCGAAATTGATGATGACGAAACAGTTGCTATTTACTCATCGTGTTTTTTATCAAGCTTGATCGCTACACCAAACCATCTCGAATATCTCATGCGAGTGATCCGAAGGATCAATCCTTGCGTAACGGTGATCGCGGAAATCGAAGCAAACCACACATCACCGGTTTTTGTGAATCGTTTCACGGAGGCTCTTTTCTTTTACGGTGCACTTTTCGACTGCATGTCGTATTGTTTGGCTAACGATGATCGGAACCGAAAGGTTTCGGAGTCTGTATTATACGGTCAATCTATACGGAATATTGTTGCAGCTGAAGGAGACGAGCGAACAGTTCGACACATCGGTGTTGATGTTTGGAGGGCATTTTACGCGCGATTTGGGATGTTGGAGATTGAATTGAGCGATGTGTCGTTATGTGAAGCGAAGGTGTTGATTGGGAAGTTCGATTGCGGGAACTATTGTTCGCTTCGTGCTGATGGCGGATGTTTGCTCGTTGATTGGAAAGACGTACCGATCCTTTCTATTTCCGCTTGGAAGTTCTTATGATATAACGTGATATATTTGTTTGAAATAAAGGATTTGAATTCGTACCGTAAATGTTTTAAGAGCTTGAAAACTGATTATTAACAAATTAGTGATTAACTCAGGGCAGCATGCTTTAGCTGCCGGTGAACCTTGTCGGGATTAGTCGGGGCAAAGCCTCGGATACCCTTTCAAAAAAGAATACTGTAATAAATATTATAATATTCATGAATAAATTTGCTAAGAATTCTTCCTTTTGTTAGATGGTATTACAAGAGCATCTACAATAAAGTTGGTTACATAGTTTTTTGAGGAGGTTACAAGAATTCCAATATGGACATATATTATTAATCACAACTTAACAAAGATTCAGCTCTTAGTCTAGTTTCTTGGTTCGTTAATGCTTTTTTTCCTTTTATTATTAATAAATCTGTAAAATGTATTTCTAAAAAATATGTAATTGTTGATTTCTAAAAATTATCCATTTTGATGTTTTATTGGTTCTATCTATTAATTTATATATATATATATATATATTAACAATAATGAAATTTAATTTTTAATACATGATATTAATCAATAAGATATAATTGTACGAGAAAAAGAGTTAAGGTGAACAAAGTAAGAAGGAGCCTCAATTCTTGTTCACTTTTAATTTTATGTATACCTATGAATTGCGTTTTAGAAGGATTTAATCCGATGCATCTCATAAGTATTGATCTTTTAACCAAAGGAGTGTTAGCCTAGTGGTAAGGCTTGGGCACTACATAGTGGTGAACCTGAGTTTAAGCCCTGGGGACGCATTCTGGAGGTACGGGGGCTTCGACCCCGGGCTGCATGCTTTAGCAGTCGGGCTTCGGCCCAAAAATTGCTGAGGATTAGTCTGGGCCCAATGTGATCTGGGATACCTCTTCCAAAAAAAGAAAAAGTATTGATCTTTAATTATGATTGATCCAATAGTCTTCTTCTCACCATAATTTCTCTTGTTATAGAAACCCAACTCTTAACCTATGCAACTAACAACACCTTGGAACTACATTGTAAGGTGAAGTAAACGGATGTTAGTTAATTTTGTATAGATAAAGACGTATGTAATGGGATTAATTTATTTGTACATACCGATTTTTTTCTTCCTATTTTAGAGTGTTTTTTTTATAGATAAAATTAATGTATTTTAGTTTAGGGAAATGTTAAGAATATTTGGCTTTCTACACAAAAACATCATTCTAAAATCTTATTAAATGAACCACTTTCTATCATTAAGCCACCAATCAAACAATCATATACAACTAATCGAAAGCTTTCAATTGAAAGGTTCACTTGGACTTTGTCCAAATTACAGTCTTGGGAATTTTACCGAGAGCTAATACATGCTCTCCTGGAATTAATACTCAATGATCATCAATTACACACACATGACTTCGAACCCGAATGAAAACTACCATCCTTTAAGAACTTACCAATGCGCCACACCTTAATGGTTAAAAGCTTTCAATCATATTAAACTCATTAAGCTAAGATCCTAAATCACTTTTATAAAGAGTAGGTTAAAATATTATGTAACAATGAGAATGTTATTCTTGTCTTTTTATCGTTGAAATCAAGTTAATAGATATAGATACATGAGATGAGATAGAGATTATCCATTCAGCCAGCAAGCACCATAGCAAAAAGGGAAGTTGTGAGTCAGTAGACAAAAAGACTAGTTGGCTGCATTTAAGCTGTTACAAGTGTCCTTCAAGTCGGTGGGCAGCTATATTTGTATTCATTTCAACATTCTTCTTCTAAAACCATTTTCAGTTTCAGACGGTGGAAATGGACGGAAAAAAGACGGTGACGGAAGGAGTGGACTCCAAGATTCCGGTGACGGAAGCGTGGATGAGGAAGCACCGGTTGCAATACCATGGTGCCACCAAACACCCTTTTATTCTCAGCATCCGTGACGGTTCTGTTGATTTCACTTCTTTCAAAAGATGGCTGGTATTAATTTCAATTTCCCCCTTTTTATCTTCTTGAAATTTGGCATCTTAAATCCAAATTTTATGACCTAATTGAATTTTGCATTAGGGGTTTATTGCTTTAATTCAAGGGTTTAGAAGTTTTCATCTTTTGCTATTATTTGAACTTAAGTGTACTAGAGTTTTAAAATCTATCAGATGACCTACAAATTTAGGTTGTGTTAAGCAAACTAGCTGATAAGCTAGCTAGTAGCTGATAAGCTAGCTTATGAATAAATTATGTTTGGAAAGGGTATTTTTGAACTTAATAATTAATATTAATAAGGGTATAATTAGTAACAGTTATAAAAAGCTCCTAAAACGCTGCTTCAAGTACATGTTTTGATTGAATAGCTTATAAGCTAGCTTATTTTTGCCAAACACAACCTTAACTTTTCATCCGGTAGCTGGTATCTTGAACGGTACACTAAATGGTAGATTTTTAAGTTCAATACATACAATAACAAAAGGTGTCAACTTTTCAGGAATGAACTCTTAATTCTGTTGTGAATTTGTGTACTTTTAGAAGATTTAGAATTGATCCATTGAATTGGGGTTGAATTTGAGTTGTTAATTTGGATTCAGGGTCAGGATTATATATTTGTGAGATCGTTTGTTCCTTTTGTGGCAAGCACATTGGTCAAGTGTTGGAAGGAATCTGGTGGTGGTGGTGGTGGTGGTGGTGATGGTTCGGATATGGAAGTGATATTAGGTGGTATGGCTTCTCTAAACGACGAGATCCATTGGTTCAAAAAAGAAGCTTCCAAGTTTCACGTTTCACTCACCAGCGTCATCCCTCAAAATGCAAACGTCAAATATTGCAGGTAATGCAAACAATTCCAAGTTAGACTAAGGTGCCGGTTACTTGACACTTACCTAGTAAGTGTTTACTGGGTGAATTTACCTTATGAGATGAACATAACAATGACTAGAATCCGGTAAGAGAGATGGCTAGAATCCGGTAAGAGAGATGGCATGAACCGAGAGTCTTACCTAGTAAGTGAAATTTACAGATATTACATGGTAAACACTTACCTTGAAAATTGTTGCATACGATACTGTTTTGAGTGACCAAAATATTGTGGTAGTGATAGTGTTCAATATTACCGGTAAACACACCGGTAAGTGTTTAAGTGAACGGCCCCTAAGTGTCAATTGAAATGATTGTTTATATAAAGGGCGGTTTACCGGGACTATCAAAATTGATTGATGGTAAGTATAATCCATTAAGACTCTTATCCTTGTTTTCTCTTTTATCGGTAGGATTTTCGGTCCTTTTTTTTACCTTCATCCAATAAAGGTAGTTAAAGCCGTGAGCACTTAACAAGTAAATGGTGTTTTTGTAATCAGTGGCTTAACGGGGTTGCGGTAAAATGTGTTAATTTGTGGGTGTAATAAAGGAAACCTAAAAGTGATTTTTAACGTTATGGTGTCGATAGTCTTGCAACTCATCTATCGGCCTTTGGGGGTGTTGTAGATTTCTTGAGAACGTTACAAGTTCGGAAACGGAATACGCGGTGGCAATCTCGGTGTTTTGGGCCATTGAGGCGGTGTATCAAGAAAGCTTTGCGCATTGTCTTGAAGAAGGCGGTATGATTCCACAAGAACTACAAGAGACTTGCGAGCGTTGGGGCAACGAAGCTTTTGGAGCTTACTGCAAGTCGTTGCAAGATATCGCTAACCGTTGCTTGGAGAAAGCATCGGCCGAGGTGATCTCCAAGGCGGAGGTGTCTTTCCTTCGTGTTCTTGACCATGAAATCGAGTTTTGGAACATGAGTGCAGGAGGAGCATGAGGGTAGCGGAAAAAACAAACTTGAAAAACTATGTGGCAATGTGATGTATATAGACACGTCTTATGAATCCAGAGTTAGAGACGAACCCTTCCTTCTATAGGTGAACTATGTTTATGTTTCATGTAACTTAATCGTCTTTTTACTTTTTGTATTTTCTACGAAGGTTTCGAAGTTGATAATAACGTTTTTGTGCAACTGGTTTTGAGTCGGACCTTGAGGTGTATGTTATTATCGTCAGCTTTTGTAACATGGAAATTTATGAAGGGTACATCATCAAAATACATGATGTATTTGATTACATCAATCGACTTGGTACAAAGATAACTCATAATGTGTGCTACAGCCTACAAGGCCCAACACATGCTCTACTAAGTACAAAAATACATTTGGGCATGTGTAATTCGTGCGACCATATCACAATCTCGAGGGACATCAAGTTTTGATATATTTATAATGTTTTATAAGTATTTACATTATATATTTATATATTTTAGTTTATATAATATTTTATATATAACTTATAAAGTAAAGTAAAAAAACAAGAAGAAAAAATTTGTCATTTTACAATAATGAAATCAAATTCATGAACCAAACAGAATATGAAATTGGATTCCAATTCCATTTCCTACCAATAAAAAACAGATTTCAAATTCATTTTCTAATTCCCGATAAATTCTAATTCCATACAAATTCTAATTTTCCTACCAATGAAAAACAGATTTCAAATTCATTTTCTAATTCCCGATAAATTCTAATTCCATACAAATTCTAATTGCTTCAGAAATATTTTACAAACCAAACGCCACATAACCTTCCCTTAGGTGCATATGACCATGTCACTTCATCCACAAAAGATTAATTGATGAAGCAAAAAAGGATATATTTTTGTGACAATTATATACCAATTATACACATAATTGACAAAATTTTCTATATTTAAATACACAATTAAAAAAGAATTACACTAATATATACATTTCTTACAACTATTTGGCATTTTACATTTCCATCCAACATGTTGTTAACTACAAAATAGATCTTGAAGTAAATCACAGTGGCCTGATTGTAATAATTACACAAGTTTGGGGTTTTAAATATCATAGAGTCAAGCAGTGGGTGCATCAAACAAGAGAAGCATATATTCTTTTACCTCACAAACACATTAGCTTTCTTAGATTCCACCAAAATCAAGCAAAATCAAGAATCAAGCCCTAGTTTAGATTTCTCCCTTAATTGATCATTTGATTGTGTTAGGTTTGAGATTTTTGAAATCAATCAGAAGAAGAAGAAATGGGATTTTGGTGGCCTCTGATCGTTATAGCATTTGCTTTTGTGATATGTAAATTTCTACTCATGCTCATTCCTTCTAATGTGCCTTCCATCGATGTTGACGCCTCTGATGGTATATCTACCTTCTCTCTCTTTCTTTCTATCTCTATCAGCTGATTTGTTCTACTAGCATCAGTTCAGCATTGAAATTTGGCTTAATGATTAAGCAGATTGTGACGTATAATTGATCGAAATAAGTTTAATTTGATGTAAATGCATGCACTTGTTTGGATTAGCATCCTACTCTTATAGTATTCATCGTGTTCTGTTGGTTTTTTGTAATGTGTTTTATGGATGATTTGTAATGTTTAGTGAAGTTTAGGTAACACTGGAAAGTTTTACATGTTTCAAAAACAGAGGATAAATGGATAAATTCTCTCTATTTTTGGAGTTTTATTTGTTTTTGAGTAAATTTTGCTGGTAGGAGTGTTGCTTATGAGAAATAGTACTGATGGAAAGTTTTTGGTTTTAGAAATGGAACAAAATGGTGTGATCAGTTTTTGATTTGGAAAGTTAATAGGTTTGATCATGAGAATTAATATAATGTACCTGTTTATATGGTATGGAGTATTTATGCAACTGGAGAGTAATGAATTTTTGGGGGCTTAACACAAGAGGCATCATTCAAGCCAAGTAGCCAACTAATAAGACATATTTGTATACCTTTTTTGGGGTTAAACTTAATTGCTCATGGTGGTGGTTTGTATTTTAGTAGCAAAAACAGTATAATGAAGTAGTAGAGTAGCGGTGTTTTATCTATGGGGAAAACCATCTGCGTTTGCAACCTGCTTTCCTATGCTACAGATAGAGCTTTAGAAAACAACATCCATTCAAAGTTTAAACATCCCATGACGGTTTTGGATGTCTTGAAGTTATATAGTTTGTGATTATTATGTCAAGGCAACTGTGCAAATGCTGCAATGCATATCATCTTAAATCTGAAACCATAGAATTTCACGAGTGACGATCTGATGCTCCCTTGACAGACAACTATCTTGTAATTTACAAGAAGTCAAGAACAATATCCAAATAAATGTAAGAGTGTTATCTAGAGAAGAAAATATGACTCACAGCCTCAGCTCCATTTGAAAGCATATCACTTTTATGTATCTCATATTTGTTAACATGATCTTTGAGGTGTTTGTGATTCTTATTTGGTTCTCTCAATTTTCTTATGTGTGCTTGTGCACTCATTTTGTGACGATACTTGCTTATGATGTATATGTTTGGACACCCTGACACTTTACATGTCCTGGATGTTTAACAGTTATAGATGATGGGCATCCAAAAGAGAATAGCTTCATATATGTAAGTTCTTTATTTATGTTTCTGGTAGCATCTTATTTTATCAATGTTTTTTTTTTTTGTTATCTCTTGCATTTGTAAGAGTAACCTGTACTTAGAAAGGGCAAAGCAAGTGTAGGCAGGCTAAGGTTTCACCATGTAGAATATAATTGACAATTTCGTCTTAGATAGGGAGGATAGGGTACTGGTTAGAGGATTGCAATTCATAAAGCAGAGCCCTTGAAGTTTGACCTCATTTTGAGAGAAAATTCTTTGTGGAACCATATCCCTTTTTTCCTGTCTTTCGTTTTTTTGTACTCGTTAAACTTTTTTCGTTTAGAGCTTTAATTTATTCATGCTCGATCTGTATGGATATTCAAGTTTCAAAACACTTAACATGTCTTTTATGGAATCTTTATATATAGATACCTTCAAGGAGACAAACTGATAAAGTCCAATGCTACGAGCCTGCGACAATGAAGTACCTAGGGTACTTCCCTGCTCTGAGGCCTGACGAGGTTAGTGATTAGAAATTTTAACTTCCTTAACAAAGAGCTTGTATGCATATTGAAATGGCTATCAAAATTTAAACTTTATGGTACCGGGCATTATTTATGTCATCATTTTTGTTTTTCCATTGTATAGAGCTGCTTCTGTATGATTATAAATGACACATCGCCAAATGCGCTTTTGATTTCCTTCCTCCTCTCCCAACAGATTTGAATTATCAACATCAGGCATGACCCTATGTATGGTAGATTAAAAGTCCTATATTTTATCATATGCATCTCCATGTTCTAGAGCACCCTATTTCATTTTTGATATCATTATTTTATAACTTGCTTTTGTCACTTTTAATGTTTATTGACACATTGAATTCTTGTAGTTTGGATATAATCAAGCATTTAGGACTTAACCTCTACACATGTTAAGCTCAATAATGGTTGGAAGTTCACTCTTTTATATGGTAGATTAATACGGAAATATATTCTAATAAGTACACCCGTCACTGAACACCTTCATACCTTGTCAAAGATGTGCTAAGTTGATATACTAGAAAAATCCCCTGCTTTTCGTCCGAGAAAGTTTATGTTGCTGTTGTACAGGTTATAACTGATACGGATTTAAGAAATGGGAGCATGATTCTTTTGGTCTCATTGCATTTTTTTGCTCCATACAGGCACGTGTATACATTACACATCCTTACTCTGATGGGTGTTTCCTGGATTGTAGTTTTTTATCTTTTCAATTATTGACAATTCCTTCAACTTATAAACAGTAAATTGTTTCATTGATAATACACATCTGCCACCTGCATGCTTCCTAAATTATATATTGGTTGAAAACAATCATCAATGCTTGTGCAGGTCAAGGAGCGAGTGGCACAGGTTAGGAAATCCCAGAAAGTGTGGGCAAAGAGTAGCTTCAAGCAAAGGCGTCAGTTTTTACGTGTACTCTTGAAGTATATTATTGAACATCAAGAGCTTATATGCGAGTAAGAAATATTTTCTTTATATGCTGATGAATAAGTTATTAATAGGATCACTTATTAGCATGCTATTTGGTACTGTCTTGGTGCTTTTTCTTCTTTTTATAACTCTTTAAGTCTTTATTGATCTTAATCTTCCTTGTTGAGTTGATGTGTGTTTCCTTGTACTTAAATAGTTTTTCTTTTTTTAACAAGAAAGGAGAGTCAAATGATCCTAATTCATTTTTACTTTTAGAATCTCTTCACGTGATACCGGAAAGACAATGGTGGATGCATCCTTGGGTGAAATAATGACAACATGTGAGAAGCTTACTTGGCTTCTTTCAGAGGGTGAGAGTGGCTAAAGCCTGAGTACAGGTATTAAATCTTCTCTCTTCAAGTGTATATGATAGTAAATGGTAACTCTTAGAATGGTTACAGAGGTTACTTCGTGAGTAAACCTCTTAAAGAGTTATTGAACTGAAGGGTCCCCTGTCACATCTATAAATCGCATCGACCTAAGAGCCCTTATGTTTCATTGTCAAAACGATCCTTTTTTCAAATGTTAGCATTACGTTAAATTTGAGTTAACCTCTGTTCTAAAAGTGATGACGAAACTTGAAACCCGAATAGAAAGCAGAAAACTTTCAAAACGAATTAACAAACAAGCTGTAACTTGTTTGTTTTACTAATGAGATTCCATTTTGCACCATTCAAAATCTTAATTACAATTTTGTAGAGCTTTATAATTGCTGTTCATGTTCTTCATCTATCAGTGAGAGTCAATTGTTTAGCAAGAATGAAGTAAGCTGGGTGCATTACTTTTACTTATGCCATGTTTCTTCTTCATATCCATGTGCTTAGTGAGTTCACAGTTTGCAATTATAAAGAACATTACAACGATATCATAGATACTTTTTTTAATTATATCACGGTGCTTCTCAGATCCTGTGGAAGATCAATGCTTCACAAGACAGCCAAGGTGGAATTTCACCCCCTTGGTGTGGTTGGAGCTATCGTGTCGTGGAATTATCCGTTTCATAACTTGTTTAATCCAGTGTTGGCAGCTGTCTTCTCTGGGAATGGCATTGTTGTAAAGGTATTTGACTCTCGCCATAGTTCTTTACTAATCATTGTAGTATTTACATTTAGTAGGATGTTCATCTCCTATAGTCCAAAACTTGTTTCTTATACTCTGCCTTCTTTTTTTCCTATAGTATGTTTCAATCAATTTCTTTTGAGAACATTCTTGAACATACCATCAATAGGTGATGGGTGAAAAAAGTGCATCCTAGGCAGTGATTCAGATCTGAACTTGTTGCATATTTATTCAAATTTCAAACGTAACCTGAAAATTGTGAAATCTTGTCTATAGGTGAAAAGAGAAATCTTTCTAGTTTCACTTCATTTGAGTGATTTTGCAGGTATCTGAACACGCAAGCTGGTCTGGATGTTTCTATGTGCGGATTATTCAATCAGCCCTTGCAGCGTTGGAGCTCCTGAAAATCTTGTTGAAGTAATAACTGGGTAAGCCTTTTGATTATGCCGTCAATTTGCTTTTCTTAGGTACTTCAAACTTTGATTTTTGCCAGGTTTGCTGAGACAGGAGAAGCATTGGTGTCCTCGGTTGACAAAATCATATTTGTCGGATCACCTGGTGTCGGCAAAATGGTATGATTTTCAGTTACTACAAAGGCTTGTCGATTTAGCCAAAGGATATTGATTTGTTATAACATTCTTCTTTTGTAAATGCAGATAATGAGGAAGGCTGCTGATACATTAATACCCGTGACACTTGAGCTTGGCGGAAAAGATCCGTTTATTGTGTGTGACGATGTAGACGTGCCTCATGTATGAATTATGTCCAACTTTAGGTCAATTTGTATAATGAAACTTAGATTGTGCTCTTATCTTACACATTCTTCTGAACATGTCCTTTTGACTTTTTGATGTCTACATGTTAGTATCTCATTTGTTTAATAGTTTCTTAGAACCGGATATAGGTTGCACAAGTTGCTGTAAGGGCTGTTTTGCAATCAAGCGGTCAGAATTGTGCTGGGGCTGAGAGATTTTATGTTCACAAGGACGTCTATTCTTCATTTGTAGCTGCAGTCGTCAAGATACGTTAAATCTGTTACTGCTGTAAGTACATCTTAGTTGCTATGCTTTTAGTTGTAAGTTGTAAATTATATCATTATTTTTTATTCCTTTTGGGTCAGAGGTTATACTGCCTTTGCCCTTTTATGGGCTGCTTCTTTTGTCGATCTTGGAATATGGTGGCAAGATGTCACATTCATCATTTAACATATTAATTTATACAGGGTCCTCCACAATCTGGAAAGTATGACATGGGAGCCATTTGCATGCAAGACCATTCTGAAAGGCTTCAAAGCCTCATAAATGATGCCTTAGACAAAGGGCAGAGATTGTTGGTGGAGGAAGGTGAGAAATATTAGGAAGGTGCTGTTGATCAATACTTCCCTCCTACTGTTATCGTAAATGTGAACCACCAGATGAGGTTGATGCAGGAGGAAGTAAGTGGTAGCAACTTTTTCATATGGAATGTACGTTTAATGTGATTTTGAGCTCTTGATAATGTAATTCCATGGGCAGGCTTTTGGACCGATCATGCCAATAATGCAGTTCAGCTCTGATGAGGAGGCTATTATGCTTGCAAATGACTCGAAAATATGGGCTTGGTTGTGCTGTTTTTTCGGGCAGTCAACGTCGTGCCAAAGCGATAGCTTCGCAGTTACATTGTGGGGTTGCCGCTATTAATGACTTTGCATCCACATACATGTGTCAGGTAACTTCACATTCATAACATTTTGTTTTTTCCTATCTTGAAGGTACTTTTTCACGAAACTGCTGCCGTTGTTTAGCGTCCTTGAAAGCTATTGTTTTTTTGTTGTTATATGGCAGTCTCTCCCATTTGGAGGTGTAAAAGACAGTGGATTTGGACGGTTTGCTGGCATTGAGGGGTTGCGTGCTTGCTGCCTTGTCAAAGCAGTCGTAGAAGATAGATGGTGGCCATTGATTAAAACCAAAATACCAAAGCCAATCCAGGTAACCTTTGCAAATGAAGCCATTCAAATTCTCTTAAGTTGTTCCAAAAACATTCTAAAACCATACATTTTGCAAATCATGAATAGTTGGTTCCTAGGTTCTCAAAATATTTACGATTCTTATTTGAACTTGCGCCTCTTAAAATAATACCCTTAAATGAAGTAGTCATATGACCTACACTCCTAGCAAATAGATAATTTTAATTTGTTGCCATTTTCATCAAACCAAGTGTGTACTTGGTAGAACATCTCCTTTGTTTGGAAAAAACTCGAAGAACTATGAACTTGTGTTTTCGTTTTGTGGGTGAGGTTACAAAAGCTTGTATGGAAACTAAAACTTTTTATTTTTATGTTATGCTTGGTGTTGTAGTATCCTGTTGCAGAAAACTGCTTTGAGTTCCAGCAGTCACTTGTTGAGACTCTGTATGGGTTGAACGTATGGGACCGATTGCGAGCACTGGTTAATGTTCTGAAAATGCTGACCGAGCAGAATTCTCCTGCTGGTAACACCAAGAGAAGCGACTGACTGACCCATTGTCCGTATTTTCAATATTTTTTGGCTCTTTATGAGTTTTATTATGTAGAGTCAAATCAAAATGTAGGTTCGGTGAAGATGGGTTTGGAAGTGGGGATAGAATATGAGAAACTTTCGAACTTTGAATGTGGAAGTCGAAAATTATGTTCCATTGTTGTAGGTTCTTGTTCAGTCACAATGTAGTTTCATTTGTTTATTCCAGTGATCTTTTGTGACTGTGGGCATCCTGTTTGGTTTGTATGAATGGAAAGAATTTGTTGGGATGTGGAATTCAAATTCATTCCAATCCAGTGTTTGATTTTGGTTATAGGATTGTTTGGATTTGAAAATTTTGGATTCCTTTAAAGTCCCAAATACACAGGATTTTGAAATCCATGGGTTGGTTGATATTTGGTGATTTTGTAGGATTTGTATGTAATAAGAATTTAAAATATGTTAAAAATATTTGGTTTTGTAATAATCAATTAATAAAAGTTTAATTATATTTATATACACACATGGGATGGTTTTATATGAGGACTTTAACTATCTAAAAAACCAGAAAAAGTTTATAGAGGTACAGTACAAAGTCATACATAATTTTATGTACAAAATCATATATAATTCATGCGACTTAGAGCATCTTCAACAGTTTTGTTAAAAAATTTCTAATGGTACCAGTTGCTACCTCAGCGTCACATCAGTTTTTCACTATCTTACTAACATTTTACCAATCCTTACCAATTCATTCACACTGGTCTTGACTCTCATACCAATCTAAATAATTAATAAAAGAAAAAAAAAGAAAAAAGAGAGAGATAGAGAGAAAGGAGAGAGAGGGTGGGGTAGGGTGGGGTTGTCTACACAACCCACATGGATATACCGATTTTCTTGCTTGACAATTGGTACCAATTCATCCTCGGTGGTGTTGCCACCGGTACCACTCCCTTGCCACTCCATTGACGCCACCCACTGCGGATGGTCTTGACGCTTGCCAGTGGTACCAGCTGTCACATCAGCGACACATCAGTTTTCCATGTATATATATATGGAGAGAGAGAGAGAGAGAGAGAGAGAGAGAGAGAATATTTAAAAGGAAATAAAATAATAATAATAATAATAATAATAATAATAATAATAATAATAATAATAATAATAATAATAAAGTAACCGTTAACAGCCGTTAGGGGTGGGTGGGTCGTCTAAGCGATTGGCACACCCGTGCCGTTTTCCTTTCTTGCCGACGGATCTCGGTAGTGTTGCCGAGGGTACCGCTCGGTACCGATGCCATACCGAAGGCATTTGACGGTGGGTTGTGGATGGTCTAAGAGCATCCACAATGTACTCTTTTACAAGTTTTTCAGAGGGTTTTGGGAGCTTTTTCAAAAAAAACAAAAACCTCACTTTGAGGTTTTTCATATAGCATAAAGGTTTTTCGAGGAAGGTTTTTCGTGAGGTTTTGTGTCATAGCTCGTAACCGCACGACCTACTTTTTCAGAGGTCTTTTCGTATTTAACCCATTTTAACTTTATAAAATTTTATAAAAATCTCGTTTTAATCGGTTATATTTTTTATAAAAAGTTTTCATATTTAAATTTTATTATATATTAATAAAATGTTAAATTAATTATATATTTTATATATTTAAGATATTTAAGATATGTCTCAAGTTTAAGATTTTTATACAATTTTTTACATTTTTTAATAACTCGCTTTTTATTTTTCAGTATTATGTAACACCCGGAATTTTGTAAACTCGACCTTATCTGATAAAAGTAAATAATAGAAATCCGGTTGTATGTATATATATATATAAATCGTGTCGTTTCCCCAAAGTTAATTTTTAGCTTGTATCTAAGTTATAAGTCGGGTCGAGTGCTTAACTTAACAGTTGCGGGGCGAGAAAGTAAATACCCGAAACAAGGAGGGAGCTTAGTGTAACAAACCCACTAGCTAGTTGTGAGCCTTATCCCCTCACTCCCTTTCATTTGTATGTGTGTTTGTGTTTTGAAGAGAGAAAAGAGGAGAAAGGAGAGAAAAAGGGTGTAGAAGGGAATTCAAGAATCGAAGGAAGATCGAGCTTAGGGAGTGAAATCAAACCGTGAAACGTTGTTAGATTCGAGTTCCTAACGAAAGGTATGGTTCATCTCGTGTTAATTTCGTGTTGTAGTCGAGTTTTAAAGTCTTGGAAACTAGGGCTTGTATTTTGGGGAAACCCATGGATCTTGATGACCCATTGGTGTTTTTCAAGTTTTGTTGTTAGTTTATCGTGTTATATTTGTTAGGAATTATGTGCAGAGTTGACAAACCAAGTGATTATATATCCAATGTTACGAGACACTTGAGGGTCACACCTGTGAGGACCTATAAGTCGAACAAGTTAGATGAAACCCCGAAATGGAGAGTTAGGATTTATAATAGTGTATTATAAATCTATTGGGTAATTACAGTCAGAATTACCAAAGTTGGAGGGTTATTAATTAATTAGGATATTATATATTTATTAGATAAATAAATATATAATAATTAATTAATAAGGTTTTTATATATATATTAGATAAATATATATAATCATAATTATCGTATGCAAATTCTTTTCCAGCTAATTAAAAGGAAAAGGATTAGAGATAATTATAAAAGGAAACTGAATCTTATACAAACTGTATTTTTCCTCCATATAAATAAGGCTTATGGGTTAAGGAAAAAGAACAAGCTTTTCAATTAGAAAATCAGTTTGAGTCCTCCTCCTTCTCTCTCTCCCAAACCGGCGCAAAAACACCCCCCGGTCGGATTTCCTTTTGGTTGTTCGGGTTTCATAAAGTTCAACTAGAAGAACGTTCGTTGGTCGATCACCGGTGGACTAAATCTCAAGCAATCCAGGTAAATTGATCTAACCTGATCTTTTAGGTTTAGAGCTATAAACGATTAAGATCATTAGGCTTTAATGGGTTTTTAGCTTTTATCGCTTCCGCATGATTAGATCGGAAACAGCGAGTTTCTGATCACATGGGTTTTAACAGTTTGTTTTAAACCTATGAGATATATCAAACCAGCGAGGTTTGATAGATCTGTGTTAATCCTCGAGTCTGTTTGATCCGAGGATACCCACAAAACCCCAACAGTGGTATCAGAGCCATTGTTAACAAATCGTTTTAGTTTCTTATCAGTTTATCTGCTTACGTGTGATCCGTTAAAATTGTTATTTAACCAGTTTAAAAAAAATCTGATTTTTATAAGATCTATTATTTTAATTGTTTCATTATCATCATGTAAACACCAAACCAATGATCGGTGGTGGAACGGCGGCAGCTAGCTGACCAGACCGCCAGGCCGATCACCGGTTACGAAAAACAAACCAAGCATCAAGCGAGACCACCAGATCGGTGGTGATGACATCGGCCGCTTCCACAGACCACCAAGCCGCACCACCAGATTGGTGGTGGCGGCGTTGACCGTCGAATGTAAACCACAGGACCGAAACCACCAGATACGGTGGTGGCGGTGATTGATGACGGCCACAACCACCAGCGAGGTGGTAGCGGTGCCTGTTGGCAACTACGGCTGCCACGTCGAAACGACATACCACCGTGACCGGTGGTGGTGACGGCTGAGGCCAGAGCCGCCACAGATGGTGGTAACGAACGTCGTCGTCAACCACGGCGGCGATCGGGGCCGTTTGCCTCTTCTGAATGAAACGTGGTGGTGGCGGCGGCTATGGCCGTCGTTGCCGGACGAACCACGAACCACCAAGCCGTCCGCCGGCTGCCTTGCGGCCTCGCCGGGCGGCGGCGGTGGCTGTTTTTGTTTTCAATCACCGGCCAATAACGGATGGTGGTGGCCGGATTGTCATCGCGATTGTAACCGAAAAACCACAAACCAACCCCACCAGATCGGTGGTAATCGGTGGCGGCATGGCCAAGTTTGGCAGCCGCGTTGATGGTAGTGGTGACCGGATCAAACCGAACCATTCGCCGGCTGCCGCAATAAGGCCGTGCCTAGGCGATGGTGACGGTGGCAATTGGTGGACAGTCCACATCGCACCCGGCTATGGCCAGGTTGCGGATTGCTCACAACCGCGCAAAGCGGTGGCGGCAGATACCGTTTAAAACCGTCGATGGCCAAAACCACCGTGTTGGTGGTGGCGGCGTTAATTACGATCGCCAATCGGATCGCCACCAGATTGGTGGTGATCGGCAGCGCAGAACGGCGATGGATGGTGGCGGTAGTAGCAGTTGACTACACACCGGTGACCGAATCCATACCGAACCACCAGTCGATGGTAGAGGTGCATGGTGGTAACACCGCACAACTGTGGGGCGTGGCGGCGGCGTTAGTCGATCACGACCAGATCGGAAGTGATCGACAGCCGCGGCCGATGGTGGTGTCAATTTGGTATTTGTTTTTCCAAAGAACTGATCGACAACGGCGATGGCCGATTACCATCATTGTCAAGCTCCGGTTGGTGGCGGTGGTCGTTTACTTTCGCCATCATGAAAGCACTAGGGTTTTTCGTTAGTATGGGCCTAGTTCGGTAATCAGGCCCAATGCCCATCCCTTTGGACCAAGTTATGGCCCAAAAGGGACTGTTTTGGTTTTAAAGATTTCTTATCCAAAATTATTTTCTATCTGATAAAATTTATTCAAACCAGTCTTTTATGAAAATTAAAATTTTATCTGATTTTTCGAATAAACCAATATTTTATAATTGGATCGATAAAACCTGTTTGATATAATTTTTGGATAAATAGATTGTTTTTAGATAAAATGGTTTTAGTTTATAAACCTCAGTTTTAAAAGCCATTTTGCAGTCTAAAAGGGTTTTTGGTTCATAAAACAGTTTGTTTTACGAATCAGTTATAAAACCAAGTTTTGCGATAATTGAAACAAAATAATTTTAACGGATCCAGTTTTATTTCTCGTTATTGCTTTTGTTATATATTTACGTAATTGCTTGAGCTCGATATATGGATTTCAGTTTGATTTTACATATATATATATATATATATATCTATTATAGTGTTTTGCCAACCTAGACCTTTGACATATTTGCGGGGAGGCCTGCGTGCCATTTACAACCCCTTATGTAATAATGACCTTAGGATAGAAAGTTTTTTTTTTCCTTCCGGGATGACGAGGCCAGTGGGAGCTACTAAGATTCTTCATCCTAACGGAGTACTAACAAAACATGGCGAGACCAGTGGGAGCTACGCGAGTTTTTGAAGCTTTTAGTAGAATAGGTCATTATTGGTCCCTAGGAAACGTTGGCAAAAACTATAATCGGCTACTATGTGATTAATTGTTGTTTAGTTGCATGGTTGATTAATTATTTGTGATATCTTGCATGTTAATAATTTTAAATATAGTTGTTACTTTAAAACTAGTTTATATCACAAAAGGAATATAGGTTTTTGTTTCGTTAAACCTTTCAAAACGATAGTTTTTGATTTAAAAACCTATAGGTGATTGTTTTATATAAAAGGCAAGTTGACAAAAACAGTTAGTTTTAATCAACTAGGTGTGCTGTTAAAACAGTTAGTTTTAATTAGCAAGTAATTTTAGAACAGTTAGTTTTAAAATTACGTGTATGTTTGAAACAGTTAGTTTAAAACATAAGTAGCCTTTATAACAATCAGTTTTTCAAAAGCCTGGAAGTAAAGTTTTTCAAAACCCCGAAAATCATAGATCAGTAGTGCAACCCATCTAGGGGCACCTTCGGCGTAAAGTACATAGGCGTTGTAAGTGATCACACATTCAACGTCTGTGTTCAAACTGAAGCTGAAGGGGTTACATAACTCTGCGAATTATCTCCGGGTGGTACCGGCCAGAGTATAGTGATCAGGTCCCCAAAATGGTGAGATCTGTTTTGGTACTATAATGTTCACCGGATGGTACCGGGCCAAAAAGCACTAAGAGGGACTAAAACATGCACAGGTAGTTGCCATAAGTCCCGAAAAGATCTAGGAGTCATGTCAACTAGACATGATTGGTAAAAGTCCTTACCTACCGAAATAAATACGGGTCTGGTGGAGCAAGAACATTACGCACATCAGGACGTATGAAATAAGGATCCTAGTCCAATAAATTGATCATTTAAGGGTTTATTGATATTTTATTGGAAATTAGTCTATTTACAGTTGCTAAGACCAAAAGTTTTATTTTGTGTAGATGGCAAGCACTGTTACCAGCACTAACAATCTTTCCCTCCGCTCTATCCTAGAGAAGGATAAGTTGACCGGTTCTAACTTTCTCGACTGGGAGCGCAATCTGATGATTGTGCTCAGACATGAGAGAAAGTGGTATGTGCTAGAAGAGCCACTTGGGAGGCACCTCCGGCAAACGCTCCGGCTGCTGCCAGAAATGCCCACAAGAAGCACTCAGATGATCTCCTTGATGTCGCCTGTCTGATGCTAGCAACCATGAGCCCAGATCTGCAAGCAGGGCTCATAAATACAAATGCTTACAACATGATCCGCCAGCTGAGGGACATGTTTCAGACTCAGGCCCGTACAGAACCCTACGATGCCACCAAAGCATTCAATGAGTGCAAGATGGTAAGAGGGACATCAGTAAGTGACCATGTCATGAAAATGAAACGGCACTTAGATCATCTGGAGAGACTTGGTCATCCTGTTCCGTTGCAGCTAGCAACAGACACCATACTCAATTCACTGTCAGAAGACTACAGGCCTTTCGTAGTCAATTACAATATGAATAACATGGAGAAAACAATAGCAGAATTGCACTCCATGCTTAAGACAGCTGAACTGAACATGGGGAACAAGAACAAGACTAAGGATGTCTTGATGGTGAAAGACGGAGGGGTTAAAAAGAAGAATGGGCATGCTGGCACCAGTAAAGGAAAAGGACCAGTCCAGGCCATCCAGAGTGCACCCAAGAAAGGCAAGGGCAAGGGCAAGGGCAAGAAGGTTAAGCCAAACAAAGCTAGGACCGAGAATCGCTGCTTCATATGCAACGAGATCGGTCATTGGAGGCAAAACTGCCCTAAGCGTCATGAAGCAGGTATGTAAACCTCAGAAAATTTATGATTGCTTTGACTTGTCACTTCTTACTTGTTGACTTACAAGTACACTGATACCTAGAGCAAATGATTATTGCAGGAGGTCAGAAGTGAAATGCCCAGAGGTTGCTGAGGATCAAAGTACAAGATGATTTAAGTCAAGACATTTTGAGTTTATAATTTTTAAAACAATTGTTTTTGGGGATTTATGTTTTAAACAATGTTTGAGTAATTATATTTTATAATTCGATGGTTTTATTTTCAAAAGTTATTGTCTTGACATATCTGATTGTGCTTAGTGTTTGTATGATCCTAGTTATTGCCTGTTATAGTTACTTCAACAAAATCTATTAAATTGAAGTGATTTGTATAAAAACTATCAAAACACACGAGATTCTATAGGAATGTGTTTTGAGAATAAAACATTTATGAATGATAGTTTTGTGATCAAAAAGGGAGAATTTAGGATATTAACTCAGATAGCGTTAATAACAGTATTTATAAAACTAGAAAGATTCCAAGTTCTGGAATTAGGATTTGAACAAATCCAGTTAAGTTTTATAAAAGGAAATTCTCAGGATTAAGTAATCAAGTTTGATCAAGTTCTATTCAAATGTTTTGAAAGGAGAATTTAGGATATTAACTCAGATGGCGTTAATAACAATATTTATGAAACTAGAAAGATTCCAAGATCTGGAATTAGGATTTGACCAAATCCAGTTAAGTTTCATAAAGGGAAATTCTCAAGGTTCATTACTTGAAATTAAGATTGACTAATCAAAGTTTTGACTAAGTCAATAGTAAAATTTTGAGTAATAGTTAGTTTTTATATAAGTAAGTGGGAGCCCAATTTATTCCCTATCTAGACTGAGATAAAGAATAAAAGATGCAATTATTGATATATCTCGGAATTCATAATAGGATAAGAATTCATAAGATATAATTTACCCTTTTAGTCAAAAGGATAAAGGTTTCAAAACCCTTGAAACAAAGGTCGTGACTGACTTTAGAAATCAATAATTAAAGTGTTGGATTAAAATATAGGATTCCAGTAAATTTGCCAGGATTGCAAATGGAATCGGATTTCAGGTAGAAATCATTCATCTACACAGCAACTAAGGAAAGTTGCAGTCTTACATATTCAGGAACTGGAAGTTAGTCCAGGTCTCCGAGTTCATGGAATATGATAAAAGTCTAGTTATTGTTTTTATAAGGTGTTTGCAGAACAATAATTAGCAGATACAAGTAGATCATATAAACAGACTTGTATTTTTGGTTATCACTTTGATTAAAATGGTAAACTTTAATCAAAGGGTTTAAACTGAAGAAAGGTGATACTTCATTTTTGACCAATATTTAACAAACGTTAAATAGACATTATGAAAGTTATTAAAGAAAAGACATTCAATCTTGTTATTATTACAGCGTGTAATATGGACTATACAAGATTGATTTCTTTATCACTTTCACATTTTTGCATGTTTTTAATATATCCAGGAATGAAATCAGTTTCCGATTCTCATTCGAAATCTGTCCGTGACAACTTATCATTGTGGGAGCATGATAAGGCGTTAAAGTCATTGTGAACTTTTAGGTAGTTATGATCAGTTGCTGAATAACAGCTACAAGTGTTGTAGACTAAAAGTTGCACAGATATTTGATAGAGTAGCAAATATCGGACGTGATCCGCGGTTGAGATTGCTTCTTGGAGTAAAGTCATAAGTGAATCTCACAGTGGTTGTCCCTATCACCTGAGGTATCTGATTTGATATCATGAGGACTACTGAATTCTTAGTGCACTCAACCGCTACGCCGTAACAGGGTGGCTATAAAGGGTGTAACTAGATTCAGCGGAAGCCGTGGTGTCAAAGGCAGATATGCAAGATGGGATTTGCACCTCTTCTCAGAAGAGAGATATTTCTGGGCCCATCTTGACTGACTAAGTATACTGATGAAGTGCATGGCCATGCCCAAACGAACTGATTAGTTCTTTGTCGTTTACCTATCAGTGAAAGTCAGATAATCAAGAGAACAGAATCTTGAGTATTCAGAGTTGATACTTTCCAAGCTCATACTCAAAGATGAAATATCGCGATGCAAAGGGAAAAAGCCAAGATATACCCAATCAATGAACAGTAGTTTCATAGATACCAATTCCTCACGGAATGTTTATATCACCAGTCTGGGTATAAGAGTTCTTGTAACCTGGTCAGCCTAAGTGCCTGTCTAGGGGCCTCCTTAGGTCAGTATAGTCAAAGGTGGTGTTGCCAACTTGCACAAGTGGGAGTCTGTTAGGAATTATGTGCAGAGTTGACAAACCAAGTGATTATATATCCAATGTTACGAGACACTTGAGGGTCACACCTGTGAGGACCTATAAGTCGAACAAGTTAGATGAAACCCCGAAATAGAGAGTTAGGATTTATAATAGTGTATTATAAATCTATTGGGTAATTACAGTCAGAATTACCAAAGTTGGAGGGTTATTAATTAATTAGGATATTATATATTTATTAGATAAATAAATATATAATAATTAATTAATAAGGTTTATATATATATATATTAGATAAATATATATAATCATAATTATCGTATGCAAATTCTTTTCCAGCTAATTAAAAGGAAAAGGATTAGAGATAATTATAAAAGGAAACTGAATCTTATACAAACTGTATTTTTCCTCCATATAAATAAGGCTTATGGGTTAAGGAAAAAGAACAAGCTTTTCAATTAGAAAATCAGTTTGAGTCCTCCTCCTTCTCTCTCTCCCAAACCGGCGCAAAAACACCCCCCCCGGTCGGATTTCCTTTTGGTTGTTCGGGTTTCATAAAGTTCAACTAGAAGAACGTTCGTTGGTCGATCACCGGTGGACTAAATCTCAAGCAATCCAGGTAAATTGATCTAACCTGATCTTTTAGGTTTAGAGCTATAAACGATTAAGATCATTAGGCTTTAATGGGTTTTTAGCTTTTATCGCTTCCGCATGATTAGATCGGAAACAGCGAGTTTCTGATCACATGGGTTTTAACAGTTTGTTTTAAACCTATGAGATATATCAAACCAGCGAGGTTTGATAGATCTGTGTTAATCCTCGAGTCAGTTTGATCCGAGGATACCCACAAAAACCCAACAATATTATCATAGGATCGTTCATAGACATTCGTAGAGCATTTCGGGAGTCAAAATCGTGTTTTGGATGAGTTTTGGTGAGTTTTGGAAATATAGCTCGCGGGATAGTGCAGGTCAGGAAAACCCCGCGACCTAGGCCCGCGACCTGAAGTCGCGCGGCTAGGTCGCGCAACTCTCTGTTCGCGCGGCGAACATTTTTCGTTTCCGATTCTTTTTGGGTTTTGGCTTTGGGCTTTCCTTAAGGGTTATATTAGATAATGTTTGGTGGATTTTGAGAGCCATTGAGATAGTCTAGCCTAGCTCTAGACTAGCGTTTCGGTTGTGAACCGTAAGAGTCGTTTTTTGAGAATTTTACTTATGCATACCATGATATGATTGTGTAGGTGCTATCTTGTGACGTATCTAGCTATCTAATCCACATTCAATTGTGAATTAGACCAAGGTGAGTTGCTAAACCCTTTTTGTTAAAACTGAGAGCGCATCATCTTAATTGATCTATATACCTTGCTTGAATGACTGTGTACATGGAATTGCTTGTTGTATGCTACCTCGCACGAGTTATATTCTTATGGTCATATGATGAACGTATGCATGATAACTGTAAGTATTGAATTATGCATGGAATGATGCGAAGGGCTTGAGACCCTCAATTAATGCCTATGATAAGTTGAAATGAACGTATGAGTCTTTCTAGACAGTACACACATACCTCCGAAGGTGTCATGATAGAAATGGCATTGAGGTTGATTAAATGTAGATAACCTGGACGATCCAACGCAATGTGTCCACACCCAATAGTCTTGGGAGGTCCTGAAATAGGGACGCACCTATGTCGCCGGCTCTCGGGTGGCTCCGAGATGCGCGGGCCTCGGAAGGTGTCATAGTTGAAATGGCATCGAGGTATTGGGAAGCAACGAATGTAGGGGCATTGGTTGGTGGAAATGGGTCGCTCTCATTGTTTCCGAAGATAATAATAAACCGGTTTAACATGTTACTTCCGTTGTTGGTATGATATTGTACATTTGCATGCCTTAATGTGTTCTACTTGCATAGTGTCACTTATACAACTCACTAGGCTCCTTTAGCCTAACACTTGTTTGGTGTCGATGTGTCTCTCAGGTACTAGGGAGGCGGTTCCCAAGTAGGAGCCGGAGTTAAGAGTGAGCTTTGGGGGTTGGGCGAAGAGTCCGGTTCTTTAGACCGCGCGCGCATTGATAGATCTGACAACCTTTTTGTAATCTTTTTCCTAAATATGATTTAGACTAGACGGTTGTCGTATTCTTTATTTAGAATTACAAACATTGTAATTATACACTACTTATACCCCTGTTTTTGGGAAGAGCCCGCGCCTTGGCGTACATTACTTTACCATCTTTCTATTAAATGAAAGTTTTTGTTTACCCTAAATTTTGGGGTGTTACATATTATTTTTTTAAAAATTTTGGTGCATATCTTTTTATAAATTTCTTAATGACCAAATGAATATTTTTTTTATTCTACATAGTTCTAAACTTATATATTTAAACTAATGCAATAGTATTTTCTCGATATAAATAAATATGTATTTGTATAAATTTAAATGTATTTATTTTTATAAAAAAATATAAATGATATAAATTTAAAATAATAAGACCCTAAAAATTCTGAAAAAAACTTGAATAAAAATTTTCATATAGTGGAAATATGTAAAAGTTTTTAAAAATAAATATGAGGAAGTTGTTGAAATAACATTTTAGTTCAAAAATCTTCATGTTCTTCTTTTTCTCAATTTTGAAGAATACTCTTAACAATTGTTGAAAAAAGCCTAACAAATTATTTTTTTCCAAAAAGTTATCATTTCAAACAAAACTAAATTGAGCTTTTTTGTTTTTAACTTTATGGTAATCCGTTTTTCTTGGGTGGTAATAGCATCTCCAACAACAGCTTATCTAAAATAAAGAAATATGATCTTTGTTCTTTATATTGCTTCAATAGATTCTCTAAATCGTTCTATAAAATAGAGAAAACTTGGAAAAACTTCAAGTTTAGAGAATTCTCTAAAATTGGATGTATGGAGAGAGAAATTAATTTTTCATGCATTTCCACGCGGAAAATTTTAAAATAGAAAATTTGTTGAAGCTAAATATAAATTTTTTAAAGATTTTAACATTTGAATTCCTAGTTTGTAGAAATTATAAAGAAGCTGTTGGAGATACTCTAATATACTAATAATACTAATAATAATAATTATTATTATTTTGATAAAAGTGTTTATGTGTGTGGTGTCATACCTAAAAGTGACCCAACCCGCCAACCCAACCCAATAGTAGCAGGTTGGGTTGAGATTTTCAACCCGTTTAAGTTAATTGGGTCAACCCGCCTAACCCAATTATTTATTGGGTTTGGGTTGGGTTGAGATTTCCAACCTGTTTACAATCTGAACCTAACCCATTTACAACCCGATTAAACCCATTTACAACCTGATTTCAACCCACTATTAACCTGTTCTCAACCCATTTGTAACCTGTTTCTAACCCATTTAATATACTATTTAGTTTAATTTTATATTTTAACATAAAGTTTAAATAATAAATAATAAGAAAACTAAAAGAAATGATATAACCCTAATTCCCTGAACCTAAACAGTCTGCCGTCTATTTCATTCCCTTATTTCCATGTCACTTTCTCACTTATCTCTTTCCATCTTCAATTTCAAAGTTCAAACTTCGATTTCACAGCTATTACCAAACTGCGACCACGAAGCAATAAGTTACCAAAATTGATTTCACCGTCTATATCCTAGGTATAAATTTTAAATTGTTGAATGGGGTTTTGAGAAAATTTAAAGTTTAAATTAAATGGGTCAACCCAGGTTCAACCTGCTACCAACCCATTAACTCATAAACAGGTCAACCCGCTACCAACTCATCAACCCATCAGGTTGGGTTGGGTTGAAAATCTCAACCCATTTAATTAAACATGTTGGGTTGGATTGGATTGAGATTTTCAACCCAATTAATAAATGGGTTGAATCCGAACCCAACCCAACCTATTTACACCCCTGGTCATACCCAATTGTTTTTCCAAGGTTTGGTGTTGATGAGCGTGCATGCATGCATGGCTTCCCTAATCCTTTCAACGCATCAATTCCCAAGAACCAACCTCTTCATTCTTCCTAATTTTAAATGGCTCCGTCTCTTAAACTTTCCACAAGTACATTAAATATATATATATATATATATATAGAGGGAGGTTCAAATGTAAACTCTATATTTCGTGTAAACTATGTAAACCCATCATGGCCCTTGATCAAAAAAATTAAAGGAGGATATGGATTCATAGAAAATATGGAAATGTGAAATATATGGTAAGTCAATGATTATGGAAATATGAAAATGTGAAATATGGAAACGTTTTTGAAAATCAATGGTGTGGATTGGTTTACATAGTTTACACGAAATATAGAGTTTACATTTGAACCTCCCTCTATATATATATATATATATATATATGGGGGTTTGATTGGATTAATTTCTACACCCACATTTTGCCTATCTGCGTTAATTCTTCAATTAGCAACATATCAAATTCTCTCATGGAAAACATGACAAAGTTGTGTGCGACTGACTATAGGAGAGGAGGAGGATTGATCTGGGACGAAAGGGGGAACTCTGAAGTTGTGCGAATTTTAATTTCATACGACAAATCATCCATCAAAACCATCCAGTTTGTATACGCTGATAAAGCCGGAGTGCGTCATTCCAAAGTCTATGGAGGACCGAATCTTGCTCTCAACTTTAAAGCAGTAAGTGTTAGTTATAATCTTGCGTCATTCGAAACTATATTTATATAATGTATTTATTGGTATGCATGTTTGTATATATATTGACAAATTGTGATGGATTAAATGAAATAAAGGGGAATTCTATCCCTACCCCGTTATTAGGGGTAGGAGTTGGTGGGACCGAGTATTGTTATGTGAGTGAGAGGGGTGTGAATAGCAATCTTTGAAATAAAATGTTTGAATTGAAACATGCAGGTGGTGTTCGACTATCCATCCGAGTATTTAACCTCTGTGAGTGGCAACTATGTAACGTATGTTAATGGTTATGCTGACGGCTACAAACTGTGTTCGATTACATTTGGGACCAACAAACGCAAGTATGGACCCTTTGGTACCCCTGGAAAGAATAACACTATTGATTTCAATTATGATTTTGAAGGCCTTCAAGGGGCATTTGGAGGATTTCACGCATACGTTTGCGACTCGTGTATTTATTACATTGGAATATACATCAAACCCGATCACACGCTCAACTCCAAAACTTTTATGGTTAAAGCGAAGCAATGAAATGAAAATATTTAGCAAAAGTGAAGTCTACGCTATTGCATCCGTCTCTGTTTTGTAATAGTGAACTAGTATAATCTACAATTTCATTCTACTTCGTCTTTTTTGTCTTCAATTTGGCGTAAGTGACTTGCTACTAAGGGAACAAATATCTAAAGAAATTTTCCGGTTTGAATGTTTAAGCTATTGTCAAATTTGTGTGAATAAGTTTTTCTCTAGACTTTCTCTATATATATATCATTTTGAGTAAAGAGTTAACCATGTAGTAGTTTTGTCTTTTAAACATTGAAAGAGATGAATGGTCCAAATGAGAATCATTTCTTTTGGGTTACAAATTTGCATGTTATTTTTTATGAATCTGATATATAATTCGTTGTTGATGTTGTTCAATTAAAATCTGATTTGGTTGTTTATATGAATTTGATTTGATTGTGTTGAGCTATGAATCTAATTATATGTGTATCTATGTTTATGAATATAATCTCTTTGTGATTGTGATGGTCATTGTTTGTTCATTGTACATGAATTATTGTGATTTTGTTAGTATCTTCACTAGGGGTGAGCAAAAAAAACCGAAACCCGAAAACCCGACCCGAACCGACCCGAAAAAACCCCGAAAACCCTGACCCCGAAAAAACCTGGCCCCGAATTCCCCGAAAACCGAAATCCCCGAGGGTTGATCGGGGTCGGGTCGGATGTGAAAATTTGTGCCCCGAAACCCGATTTTTTAATGTTTTTTAAATATATTTTGTGTATTTATAAAACAACCCTTAATGTTTCATTATTTTTTTAAATATGGCAGCAAATGTTTCAATTTGGAATGTTTCTAAAGTTGTAATAGACTTAAATTAGAGCCCGAATCAATTAAGTTTGTTATTTTTCGTTTGTTGGTATCTTAGTTTGTTACTTAATAGTTTGTTATATAAATGTGTTATGTTTACATATAGCCATATATGGATGTTTATTAATAGTTTGTTATTTTTCGTTTGTTGGTATCTTAGTTTGTTACTTTTAAATGATTATTTTTACTTTGAAACTTGAAAGTGTAATAGGGGAAAAAAAGTCAAAATAAAATCGGGTGCCCCGAAAACCCGCCCCAAAATCCTCGAAACCCAAAAACCCCGAAACCCCGAAAGTCGGGTATCGGGGCCTCCATTTTCCCCCGAAACCCGAAAAACCCGTCCGATGCTCACCCCTAATCTTCACAAGCTTATTCAAAATAGAAAATATAGAGATTTTGAGTTAGGATTTAGCTCCAATAATTACTTCAAAGCTATCTTTAAAAAAAAAAGAGTTTTTTTCTTCAAAGTTAACCATAAAAATTATTTAAAAATATTATTTTATAAGATAAATAAAATATTTTTATATTATTGTTAATGTTGAAATACGTTCAAAATACAAAATTTGTTGAGTAGCACGAATGTAGTTACCCCTTTCCTCTTCAGTAGGACTCCATTGACTATTATTTGTTGAGGTGATACACCTATAAATGCAACTTTTCAATATATATTATATTTTTTTAATAGAATATTAAATTTCAAAATCTCTAAAAATATTTGTATTCATGTTTAACATCTATTATTATAATTTTTTTTAACATCTATTATATTTTAGCAAATTTAACGTCTACATATAGGCACGTGTATACACATCCTTTTTCTGATGGATTGGGAGGGTTGGGGTACAGATTGTAGAGGATTGCAGAAGGTAAAGAAAGGGTTAAGAGCGGGTTAGAGAAAAGTTGATGTATCAGCTAATGTGACAGTTAGATTGAGAGGGTTGGGAGGGTTGGGGTACTGATAACCATACATCTGCCACCTCCATGCTTCCTAAATTATATATTGGTTGAAAACAATCACCAATGTGTCTTCAGGTCAAGGAGCGAGTTGCAAAGGTTAGAGCATCTCCAACAGATTCTCCAAAATGGAGAAAAAGTGAAAAATGGAGATTTTTGTCTAAAATGAGCTCCAACAGCTTCTCCAAATCTTTCTCCAAAATGGAGAAGGTAGGAGAGAGAATGACCTTTTCTCCAAATATGGAGATAACTCCAAAAATCATTACCATTTGAAATAGCCAATAGGAAAGCCTTGAAAATAAGAATTTGGAGAGATAAATTGTTTTTTAATAGATGACTTGAATATTTTAATATTAAAATTGATATATAAATCTCCAAAATAGGGAATCTCTTGAAGATGAAAACAATATTTTTTTAAAGATTTTGACTTTTACTTCTCCATTTTGGAGAAAATATGGGGAAGCTCTTGGAGACGCTCTTAGGAAATCCCAGAAAGTGTGGGCAAAGAGTAGCTTCAAGCAAAGGCGTCAGTTTTTACGTGTACTTTTGAAGTATATTATTGAACATCAAGAGCTTATATGCGAGTAAGAAATCTTTTCTTGATATACTGACGAATAGCTAGTATATAAAATGACCGAAAATGTATTTTTGGATATAATTAATAAAGGTACAATTGAAAAAAAAAACTACAAAAGCTTAATAAACACTACTTTCACTAGCGTTTCAATAAGCTAGTTTAGAGCATGGCCAACAACATTTCTAAAGTAAAAAAAAATTGAGTTTTTTTTTTCTCTTAAATTACTCCAACAACATTGCTAACCCATTTGCTAAAATAGAAAACTTTGAAGTTTTTTCTAAATATAGAGATTTCTCCAAAATCTCTAAACGATGAGAGAAAAACATTGTTTTAATGTTTCCCACGAATGACATAATTTATTGTTTAAAAGTTTTTAAAAAATTCCACGGGATAATAAATATAATATATATTTTAATAATATAAATGATGATAGATTTTTCTAAAATAGCAAAAATGTTGGAGATCAAAAAATAATGTTCTATGGCTTTTGATCGTCTATTCTCTACTTTTGAAAAATATAACAAAATTGCTGGAGATGCTCATAAACTAACTTCTAAGCTAGCTTGCCTTATGTTCCATCTAAACATGTACTAGCTTATAAGCTAGGTTATCAGTTAACATATTTTTGCCAAACACAGCCTAAGTTATTGTCAATTTAATTTATTTGAATAAATATATCTTCAAACTTTATAAAACCTTTAAAATATTTCTAACAACTTCTTCAAAATAAAGAAAAATAAATAAAAATTTTAGGTAAATTTAAGCTCTAACAATTTTTTAAAGATATTCTCTAAGAAAACCTTTACATTTAATAACTCTTTTAAACAGATTATGAGAGATAAATTAACTTTCTCTAAAAATCTTGAAATAGATAAATAAAATGTTTAATATATATCTATGTTGAAATCTCAATGAAAATGGGAAATATGTTACAAATAAACGTACTTGTTATGAAGATTGTCTTTTAGGAGGTGTTTCGTCTTTGGTTCATTTTAAGGAATGAAAATGAAAATGGGAATGCAGGAAAATGAAAATAGGAATGAGAATTGCATTGATATTGTTTGATTAACCCAATATCATTAATGAAAAATTGTTTCATATTAAAAAAATATGTTTTTCCAATTTGAAAATATAAAAGATGTTTCATTTAACATTCATAGATGAAACAATGTATGGGAAAAATAACCAAATAGAAATAAAATTTTCATTTCAGCTAATTTGATCATGAATGAAAATTAAATGAATTTGCAAAAATAATTCATTATATGATATCAAACCAAACACTAGTTTTCAATATCTTTCTCATTCAAACGCCCTATAGTTTTTTATTGTAAAGAAAGTTTGAAGAACATTAGGGATGCCTATGAAATTAATGTCTAGTAATTTATTTGTTCAAAAATACAAAAGTTTGTTAATATAAAAAATAAAGATTATATCGGTGGAAATTAATGTTTTGGTTTAGGATAGTGTGCATGGCTCGCCGTTTCCTTCACCGATTTCTTTTCCCAATTATTCCGTCCCTTCGACTTTCCTCACATATATTATATATATATATATATATATATCATCGATCTCAAATTGCTAGATTAATTAATCTTTTACTAGCTATATCTACTGTTCTCAAAATTAAGTAAAATATGAAGCTATGCCCAGTAGATATTCATGGATCTCCCTGGGACGAAGTTGGTAACCATGAAGTCGTACAGATACTAATCTCCTACGATGCAACCAAGATTCACTCCATCCAATTTGCATATGCTGAAACAACGGGTGTACGTCATTCTCAAATCTATGGACGACCTACTGGTCGCGATTTCAAGTCTGTAAGTGCATTTGATTTTTCGTATTCAAAATTTTGTATTCTACTTTTTTAGATCTATATTACAACTTTTTAAGCAATTAGGTCATCGTACCCCTCATACCCCTCATTTTTGCTGCCACATCAGCGCTACATAGCTTTACCAATACCTTATCAACACTATACCAATCTATCCTTAACCATACTAATACCATACCCCTCTAATTAATTGATTAAAAAAAAAATTAAAAAAGATAGAGAGAGAAAGAAGAGAGAGAGATAGAGAGAGAGAGAGGGGGGGTAGGGGGGGGTTGTTGCTTTTCTTCAATCGGTACCTGAGTACCGGCCATCTCCACTACCGATGGCATACCCCCCATCCACGATGGTGTAGCCGACGGTAAGGAGGGGTACCGGCTCAGGGTACCGACGGGCTAAGGATGGCCTTAGGTATAAGTTCCTAATGATTTGGATTTTCGTTCTCTCATGATTTAATTTAAGTGTTTTTAAGTATCTTTTAAAGCTGATAAGTGATAAGCTAGTTTATGAACTAATTATGTTTGGTAAAAACTAGTTTATAGGTATGTAAAATGACCAAAAAAGATATATTGGGATATAAAATTAATATAAATAAGAATATTATTGGAAAAAGTCACCAAAAGCTATCTCTAACTAACTCATCAAAAAGCTAGGTTGTAACTTGTAAGCTACTTTTTGTTCATTCAAACATATACAAAAAAAAGTTACCTAGCTTGTAAGCTATTTTCTGCTTACCAAACAACGTATGCCGACATATATTTTTGTTTTTTACAGGTGCTGTTTGATTATCCATCTGAATATTTAACTTCGGTCAGTGGCAAATACTTTGAAGTATGTGATGGTCATTTTTATAGGTTGTTTTCGATTACATTTGTTACTAATCGACGTACGTATGGACCCTTCGGAAAATTCACCATGGTTTTTGATGACATCGAGGAATATTACGACATGTTGGATGTAGAAATCCCCGTTACTGAATTTAAGTATGAGTTTGGTGCAAGGGATTTTGGAGGATTTCATGGATCCGTTTTCAACTCCTATATTTGTTGTATTGGAGTTCATGTGAAGCCTGTTCAGACGCTCAATTCGACATCAACTTAATTATTTGTTGATGTTAAACAATCGGTTAACTTTGTGTCTTTAGGGATTGGTGTTTTCAGTCTATCGTTTCTTTGAAATTATTTATGTTTGGATTTTTATCTAAAAGTGTTTCAGTTCTTGTCTTTTGTGGATTGTAATCGATCGATCTTGATGTTATGAAAATTCGTTTGGTGCATTTTTTTTAGTTCTATTTTAAATGTTGTTATAAATGTTCATTTTTTTATATAAATTGACGTAATAAATGATTGACTTAACAGAGCCATCTCTAATAGTGTTAGTTGGAAAGACCAACTAGGACTTTGAAACACTTTTTTTTTTTTTTTTACCACCAATGCACTTTATGATTTTGAGAAATGAAAAACTAAGAGCATCTCCAACAGAGTTGCTAAAATAGCAAAAAGTGGGTTTTTTTCTTCTAAACCTCTCCAACAGGATTGCTATCTTGTTTGCTATAATAGAAAAAGCTTCAAATTTTTCTAAATTTAGAGATTTCCCTAAAACTTGATAGTAGGAGAGAGAAATTAATATTTTATTCAATCTAACCAATGAAAATGAATCCTTATTATTATATATTTAATTCTTTTTTTAAAATGCATTGGGATAATAAATTATAGATTATTTTAATAGTATAATGTAATGATAGCTTCTCTAAAATAGCAAATGTGTTGGAGATGAAAAAAAATACTTTTAGAAATTTTCACTATATGTTTTCTATTTTAGAAAAATTTTAGCAAAGCTATTGGAGATGCTCTAAACACAACTTTTAAAGCGATCAAAATGTAGTTACTCTAAAAATAATAAATACATGGCAAATGCAGTTACAACATCTCCAACAATTTTGTTGATTTTTTTACAAAGAAAAGTAAATTTTTATAAAAGCATTTCGATCTATTTTCAACAATTTTTTTATTTTAAAGAATACATCATTATTTATAGAATTAAACTGTACAATAATCTAACTATTAAATAATTTTTTAAGAAAAATAATTTTTGTAGCCATTTCAAAAATGGGCTTTTACTTTCTAACCGCTCTCTTTCTCTGATCACGAAAATAACCACGAGAGTTGTCCTAGAGAAAGTCGTTCGGGGCGACTTTCGAGTTTCTGGCTAAACATCTCCAATCCTGGCCAAAATCAACTCTTTCCGACCAAAAAACACGAAAGTCTCCCCATTCAAAGTCGCCCCCGGGTGACTTTGACTTAAGTTTAGGGGTAAAATGGAAAGGGTAAATACATGGAAAGAGTAAAGACATTTCCGTGGGAAACTTTTCAAGAATATATACAACTTTTCTTGTTATTTTGCTCTAACACCTTGCTAGTCTTCTATTAATAAAATTTATGGGTTTGCTGTCGGAGGTAATGTCGGAAGTAATGGCATTGCTGAAGCTCCCTTTTATTCTTCTCGTTCTTGTCGTTAAAAAATAAATAAAATGAAAAGGGTAAAGAAGTGATGTTTGATTGACATCAAGAATATAAAAAGTTGTGTGTAAAAGAAGGGATTTTGGCGGCTATACCCATGTGGGTACCCCCAATTTGATTTCATACCCATTGTCTCTCCCAATTTGCACCTCATACCCACAAAACGCCGTTATGAGGTCCGTTATAATGGCGTTTTCAGTAAAAGACAAAAACCTACGTCGGCTGACCAAAAAAAGTCAACAAAAACGTCGTTTTGACGCCGTTATAACGGCGTCAACGCCGTTATGACGCCGGTATAACGGCTCTCAGGCTAGGCGACAAAAAAGTCCACCGTTTTGACCAAAATGCATAACGCACCGTTATAACGGCGCCATAACGGTCCGTTATGGCACCGTTATAACGGCATTCGGAAAAAACAAAAGGTTTTTGACCTTCGTTGACCAGTCAACAAAACGGTGTTGACCAAAACCCTAAATTTATAAAACGGTCCGTTATAACGGCTCTATAACGGACCGTTACATATTTTTTAGGGTTTTGTCTTTCTTGTGATTTTATGTATGAATTTATAAGGTTTTTGTATAAATGGACGTTCATTGTCTTCAAAATTCATACACCAAAAATGAGTGAACACCAAAAACTTTTGTTGTCTATTTCGGGTGGTGGTGGGTGGTATCAAAACGACGGTGAATGGTTCTATTTAACGCACCTTGCCAATCGTCGTGTGTGGGTGCCGATAACGACTACCTATTCAAAGATGGTCAAAAATATTTGTTCAAGATTTGGCATCGAACCTTCTGATGGTGTCACTAAACTTTCGTACATTGAGTCGGGTAATGTTTATATTTTGTCGTCAGATGAACAGTTAACAACTTTCTTACAATCGGTTTCCGGATTAGACCCTCCGGCAACACTTTATGTATACGACGATGTGACTACGGGAAACGATGTGAGTAGTGAAGAAAACCGCGAAGATTATTCGAACATCGGAGACCAGCATGTATATGGTCATACGTCCTTCGACAACGCATAAATACTTTCTAATGATACATATGGTGTTTCTAGCCAGTACACATCCACCTCCTATGTTCCCGAGACACAACAAGCACCAGAAGAGGCTAACACAGAAGAAGAAGACGACGAAGACGAAGATGAAGAAGAAGACGAAGACGAAGGAGAAGTCAGAGACATCGATCCTGACAATTATGTGTACCAAATACCTGATGACTTTCATGATTTGCCCCCTCACCCAAGGTCAGATGACGTTGTCATCACACCCAACCAAGCCATACGGTACACCCGTCGTGAAAAAGTTAAACTACACCAGGTTTTTCGTACGAAAGGAGATTTGACACTTGCCCTCGGATTGAAGTTCCTTCAAGAAGGTTTCGAGTTTAGAACGCCAAGATCTTGCAAAAAAAGATATGAGGCAATATGTGCACAAAAAAATTGCGGTTGGCGCATATATGCTAGCTGTCTCGGGGGATCAACCATGTTTCAAGTTCGGACGTTGAATGATGTCCACACGTGCTCGAGGACGCAAATGCATTCTGCGCATCGGAACGCAAGCAGGAGAGTGCTGTCACATTTGCTTCTAGATAAAACCGGCGATGTTAGAAGGGACCTCCGTGCGGCAGACATTATAAAGGATATGAAAGCACAACATAAAATAAACGTTTCGTACTGGCAAGCATGGCGTGCGAAATGGCAGGCAATTAACATGATTGAAGGTGACCCCGAGGATTCGTTTACCCGACTTCCTCTGTACTTTTATAATTTGGAGCTCAACAATCCTAGTACGCAGACCAGGATTGTCGTAGGCAATGATGGACGGTTCGTGTCGTGTTTCTATGCGCTTGGCTGCTCGGTGCGTATGTTTTTTTTAATTGACGACGCTGATTTCAAGATTCACACTTTTTGTCCGGGTTTCCTTATATCTATACTATTATTTTTGCAGATAGTAACTTTCCGTTCCGGTTTGCTGCGTAAGGTGATTATAATCGACGGTGCTCATTTAAAGGGTCGTTACTCGGGCACAATGTTCTTAGCTGTTGCTATGGATGGAAACAACCAAGTTGTGCCCATTGCTATTGGAGTGGCAAAGTCTGAGAGCGGCGAGCATTGGACTTGGTTTTTGTCTATGCTGAGAGAATGTATTGGGGAAATGGAGGGGCTGGTATTCATGTCCGATAGAGCTGCTGCAATACACCAAGCAATAAACATGGTGTACCCAACTGCGCATCACGCGCTTTGTTGTCGCCACTTATTTATGAAGATCAAAGCTAAGGCCCCCAACATCGACGACAACAAAACCCTGTTTTGGAAGACATGCAAGGCTAATACTGCACATGAGTTCGAGTTTCAAATGAATGCCCTAGTAGCTGCAGTCTTATACGCCGAAATGCTGAATAGGATTGGCGCAAACAAATGGTCAAGGGCACATTTTCCAGGACAGAGGTACAACATAATGTCCTCGAATAGTGTCGAGTCGATGAACGCACATGCCACCGTCGCTCGTAAACACCCAATTGTGGGCCTGATGGATTACTTTCGATCGTATCAACAACAATGGTATTCCACCCGTCGTAGAATTGCAGGTTATTACCTTTACGATTTAGTTAATAAATTTATTTTTAAACGTTTGCTGTAATAATAAGGAAATAATTATCCTAAAATATTTGTAGGAGCCATGAACAATAAACTAACCCAGTGGGCGGAACTGATTGTACAAAGAAGAATGGGTAAGTGTAGTGGGTGGACTGCACATGAAATTGGCTATGGTAAGTGGGAAGTGCAAGATGGGTATAGAGATGCGAAAGTCCATATGTATGATAAGACTTGTACTTGTGGGAAATGGCAACTTTCTGGTTTACCTTGCAGGCATGTTATCACCGTTGCAAGTTAGATGGGATTGGACGACTGTTGGCAATTTGCCTCTTCTTATTTCACTGTGCATAACCTTCGGGAAACATACGCTCCTACAATAAACCCCGTTGGCCCGCTACAAACATGGGTTAGTCCAGATTACCCACTTATGGTTGTCCATCCACCGGTAATGAAAAAACTACCCGGTAAACCGAGTAGCAATTATCGTATTCCATCTCGCGGTGAGAGAACGACTCGCAAAAGATGTGGTATATGTCGTCAATACGGACACAAACGTAGTCAATGTATTCACGTTCCATCGGCTACCCGACAAACTCCAGCAGAGCCTACACAACAACCGAACGAAACCTTTAGTCGTCCTACATTTGATTTGAATGTTGATCTTAACGAGGATTGATATATTTTATCAGCCATTTGTGTTTATGTGTATGTTATGTTTGTTTGTTTGTAACAACTTTTAATTTGTATGTTATGTTTGTTGATCTTAATTTGTAACAACTGTTAGTTATTGAATTCATTTCATTGAAAGCATGATAACATAATTGAGACACGAAACTTAAAGAAACAACAACAATATCTAGTTTAACGGATTCTCCTAGTTATCATTCGGATAGAGAACTTTAATCGAATTAATCCACCCTTCTTTTTCTTTGATTAGTTGTTGCATCTTTGGATACCAAGCCGCATATTCCTCCTTGATACGTTTTTCTTCCATTCGAATTTCTTTTTGAAGTTCTTTAGCGAACTTCTTTTTGTTTTCAATTTCGGCTTCAATGGTATCTTGTTCAGCCCGCTTACGCACCCATTCTTCACCTATCACCGCTATCTCCGCTTCTCTTTTTGCTATTTCCCTGCGAAGAGTTCCAGGTATCTTGTTCAGCCCGCTTACGCACCCATTCTTCACCCATTCTGACTTTCTTTTTTTTCAATTTTTTGCTTTAGATTAGCGATCGATTGTTCTTTCTTTTTAATATCGTCTTTGGCTTTGACGATCCATTCTCGGCCCTCCCAAATGACATTACAATTTTTGTTTTCTTCCTTTTGAAAGTTACCTTTAGTTGTCTCGTGGTTTTCCAAGCTTTGCTAATACCGCTTAATGGACTGTTTCATGCTCTCGGTTATCACCTGTGGCCAATAATCGTCATCTGGTGTTGGTGATTTTGGTGCTTTTGAAGAAGAAGCCATTTTTTATATTTACGAATTGTTGGTTTGTTGAGATGTAAGTATGCTATGGACATTTGCTATTTATATATAGCAAATAAAGTTACGTATTTGCCCCTTATACTTTGTTAAAATTACAGTAATAAAATCGAAATCCATAAGCAGTGGGGGGTATAATTTAAATGAGAAATGACTCTATAATACCCACTTGAGTTCTCATCTGATTAGGCCATATATATATTATCTTCAAATATACTTGTAACATCTTACATTAGAGTTTTAAGAAAAATATTAAACTATAAATGTCTACAAATTATATAATCAATGAATTAATGTTTTGAGCATAATTTGTTGGATGCTATTTATAATCTTTATAAGTTGTAATTTGCTTTGATAAAAAGAAGGCATCCTCATTCATCATGCATCAAGAAAAGGGGTAAAAAGCATGCAAATATTACATTTATAAGTGTTGGCAATTAAGAGAACTTTACACATGTCCAAATAACAGTTCTATACATTACGGTAGGTCCAAAAGATATCAGCCATTTGATGACGGATGTCAACGATGCTCTGCTGCATGCGTAATAGAAGAAGCCCGCATATAGTTGGTATAATGCGCCAACAACCTACATACCCATGGACCACAGTCACCTAGTGCGCCGCTCTGTCGTGGTGTATCCGAAGCCACCACGAAAGTTGAGTGTTGATTCCACATCATAGCTATACCGGGTTCATCGAGGGCCTCATAACACTTTTCCAGGTTATCGGTGAATAGAGTCCATGCCGTCGTTAGTATTTCCTGAAGCCTTTCAGAACCCAACGTGTCATGTATTGTTATACTATACGTTTTCGTGTTCAAGACCCCCAGCACCCAATGTGATTGGTCAATACAAATTGGTATGTACACCTTAAAAAAAAAGGTTCAAACCCCAAATTAGCATTTCAATTAATTATATACATAAACGTGCAAAAAGAAAGTGTCAATATTAATTAATTTATATACATAAATGTATAACGGTATACCATTGTGATAGTACTCCATGCTGGAAAACCGTCCAAATCCCCACTTATCATTGGTTTCCCATAAGAAACTGGATCGGGTGTACTATCGTTCGACATCATGGACCAGAAATCTGGAATCGCGATCGTCCAAGGCGCGTTGGCGGGTCGCCTTGACATAATGGTATACACCCATAATGTGATATGCTATTAAAAATAAAAAACGATTGTTAAAGTATTTATATATATTTTTCATATATATATATATAAAGTATTATATATATATATAAATACATATATACATATATAAATTTCTTATATTATATAGAAATTTATATACATATATAAATTTAAATTTATATACATATATAAATTTCTTATATAAATACATATATACATAAATACATATATACGTATATAATTTTCTTATATATATAGAAGTAATATATAAGTACAAGTATATGAAATACTAACCAAATTCTCGAACCAACCCTGTCTATCTAACCCAAGCAGTTGAGCCCACCACACTTCGTCTATCGGTTCAACCAAATACCGAATTGGCTCCTTTTCCAACCTACCATCCCAGTACTTTTTAGCGACTTTTGACTCCTTTGTAGGCCTAGGTTTAATCTTCATATAAGCCGCTTTGTCAATCTTCCTTTTCTTCCTCTCCGCCTCCAAATCGCGTGTCGGAGGGGTATTGCTGCCGGGATCCCTATATGGGGTTATTGTTGATGCCGCCGGTTTTTTTTCGCGCATCCCCCTTCCCATAGCGGGCTGTACATCCTGTATAGGAGTCTGATCGGGCTGTACATCTTGCACAAAACTCGGAGCCGGCTGTACATCATGCACATAACTCGAGGACGGCTGTACATCCTGTACGGGAGTCTGGAACGTAAAACCAGATGAGGCGGCCTGAATTCTCACAACAATAGATTGTTATTACGTTATTACAATAAATATCAATATATATATATGGCCAAAAAACGCATCCTTTGATTTATTCTATAAACATTATTATAAAAATATCCTTTGATGCTAATAAAAATATATATAGATTTATATATATATATATATATATTCATATATAGCCAATCAATTATTATTATCATATATAAATAGTAAATTGCAACGTACCCAGGAGCGGTCCTCGATAATAGTGTTAAACATGTCAATACCCGCACTCGATGACACCTACGTACAAACACGATACGTTAACAACAAACACGATCCGTTAAATGGGTAAAGCTTGTTTATCAATAAATCCCAAAATATTTACCTGCGGTGGTGGCTCGGAGTACGTCGACTGAAAGTCGGTGATTGCTGGACCGGAGAACGACTGGGGATAATTGAACTGGGGGATGGAATCCATCATACTAGTCGGCTGCTGCTGCGGTGGTGGCTCGGAGTACGTCGACTGAAAGTCAGTAAATATACTACTATAATAGGAACCAACTGCAGCCATAGGTTGGTCACTGCTTGAGGCCGCTGACAGCTGCATACAAATATGAAATACCTTTATATATATAAAAATACATACATAACTTAAGTATTTATATATGTATTATATAAAGTATTTATATATATATACATATATAAATACTTATAGTAAATACATAAATAAAAGTATTTATATATATATAAGTATTTATATATATAAGTATTTATATATAAAAGTATTTATATATATATATAAGTATTTATATATATAAGTATTTATATAAGTATTACCGTCAAATTTTTAAATCGATCCCACCACGAATCGTACTGATTCACTCGATTCTTAAGAGAGTCAATTTCTGCTTGCTGGGTCGTCCAACCATCAAAAGCATTCCAGTCGTTTGGGGGCTGACTGGGCCCCCCGGTCTCCATGTACGATTGCCTAGAACCCTCATAATTTTGGAAGGGCTCCCACTAGTACAAAAACTCACATTTGCCACGGTTAAAAACCGTGGCCATAGGCCTTTAGTCACAGTTTTTCATTTTTATCAAACCGTAGCCTATTCTTGCGTGACCATTGATACCCTTTTGGTCACGCGTAAAATGTGTCACCATATCAAATTAAAAACCATAGCCATAGTTTAAAAACCGTAGCTATAGGCATATTCAATTTTTATGATATTAGATAAATTTACCTATAACCGTGGCCATAAAGTACTTTTCGCCACACAAACACACATAAAACGTGGCATTTAGTTATCTTTTGGTCACACAATCTATAAAAAAACATGGCAATAAAGTACCTATAGCCACATAATGTTTTTAATGTAGCCGATGATTGCTCTATAATTATGTATATTTGTTTTAACGTGGCCAAGACTCGAACTTGAGACCTCATCTTTGATAAGGAATGGACCAACCACCAGGACAATAATGATTTTGTTAAAAGTATCTCATTAAATATTAAAAACCATGTCCAAATTCATGATATATAGTCACACTTAATTTTTAGAAACGTGGCTACAAGTATCTTTTTTGCCAGACACATAATAAACAATGGCTAATTCAAGACATATTGGTTAGCTTTTAATGACAATAAATTATTTTAATCACGTTTTTAACTATATTAATAGCTACACATATTTCATATTAACTGTGACGAAATTATCACATATTGTCACGCTTCATACGATAAACCGTGGCTACTGGTTATCTTCTTGTCACACAAAATAATAAAACCATGACTACAAATACCCATGACTTTTGGCTACGTTTTACAAATTTTCGTGGCTATATATGTATTTTCTTTTGGTCACAGAAAAATGACTTCATGAGGCCATATGCGATATATGGTCACAAATAATAATTGTCATAAAAAAACTGTGACTATATATATGTCTATGGCCACGGTTTTTAATTGTTCCTTGCCACGACAAAAAAATCGTAGCCATACGAACAATTTAGTCACGGTTTTGTTTAAACCATGACATTATGTTTAAACATGTTTTCTAATTGTCATGGTTATTGAGTTACATCGTGGCTAAAACATTACTCCAATTTTATTTATGACTTTTAGTCACGGTTCTAGACCTAACCGTGACTAACATGAATTTTAAAACCGTGGCAAAAAAACATATTTGTACTAGTGTCCTCATCCATGGGCGGCCGACGACTACGCATCTCATAGTCATCATCATCATCATCACCATCCCCACCACCATCATCATCATCATCACCATCCCCACCATCATCATCGTCATCGTCGCCAAGAAACTGTACACTATCTATATACCATTGCTGTCGTTGTTCATCATCTGTCGCCACAATACGCATTGGCGGTTGCTGTTCAATAAAATTAAAATCTCGTTATCATGTTTATTAGCTAATAAATTGCAATATATATATATAAATATATAAATTGCAATATGTATATATATAAAGTAACTAACAATTTCAATAAACATATATTATTAATATACTTTATATATATATACAAACTTATATATAGTATTTATATATACAAACTTATATATACTATTTATATATAAAAACTTACCTCGTCACTCAACTCTAAGATTTGTTCCGCATGTATCCTATTAAACGTGGACTCCTTATACCAACAAACCCCCCTCGGTATCCTATTGTGGCGTCGTCTAAAAATCTGCCTCGCGACCGGAAATGTCTCGACTACCCATATCTGTCATTATAATAAAAAAATTTAATCAGTATATGTCGAAAACTAACATTCAATGCAAATAAAATATAATTGGTTGTTTTTTATTTTAAGATTTGCTAACTAGCCTTCAATGCAAATAAAAATCCTGTCAACGTCATTGCTCTCTTTCCAGCTCTGATTCGCCTTGCTACCGCGTTATTCATCTGGTTAAACGTGTAATCCCAAATATAAGAACCCCATGGAAAGGAGTTCCATAACTCAAGATCGTCTTTAAGAGACAAAATAAGCACCGGTACTCTTTGAGGGTTTTGATGCCCAAGGAAAAACCGCTCAATTATCGCCAACAAACAAATACGGACCGCATCGTCGTTCAAAAATGGATCATTTTCTTTTCGAATCCGGTCAAACTGCGTTCTGACATCGTTTATAACTATCGTCGCCTTTCCAAACACGCGTCTGACAAATGCAAAATCATGGTTCTGGATCTCGGGCTGTGGTCCAAATCGCAATCCAGTAATCAAACAAAAGTCCCGTCGTGTGAACCGAATGTTATAACCGTTGATTCTAAACCACATTTCGTTTAGTTGACCATTTGGCGGGTCGATTTGTTGCTCCAACATTACTAAACAAAGTATTGGGTCGGCAGATGTTTCCTCATTATATAACCATGGTCCAAACACCGTGTTTCGTAGCAACAAAAATCGTTCTTCTGACAACCGATTTTTTATTTCTTCGAACATCTGAATGTGATTCTTCAACGTAATTCTCTTGCTCTATACACATAAACAAATTATTAATACAGTTTCGATAAAGATATATATAAATATAGTTTATATATGGGATCTCTTATTTATATATATATATATATAATACATATAAATACATATATAAACGTATTTATATATATATATATACATATATATAGTATTTATATTTATATATAAATATAAATATAAATATATAAATACTTAGATATAATTTTCAGTATTTATAGAAGGATTTATATATATTTTTAATAAGGCCGTTATGACGCCGTTATGACGTATACGGCGCCGTTATGGCGCCGTTATGACGCCGTAACGGCATAACGGCGTCATAACGGCGCCATAACGGCGCCATAACGTCATAACGGCGTCATAACGGCGCCGTTTTAGGGTTTCCACAATTAGGGTTTTCAAAATCGGCGCCGTTATAGGGTTTCAAATGGGTCACGGCGCCGTTATGGGGTTTTCCGATGTGCTCTTTGCAGTGGTTGTGTCGCGGTGGTGTGTGTGGTGGCGTGTGGTGGCGGTGGTGCGTGTGGTGGCGTGTGGCGTGGCGGTGGTGCGGTGATGGTGGCGCCGTTAGGGTTTTCACAATTAGGGTTTTTAGATAACGGCGCCGTGAGGGTAGTGGCGCCGCGGTGGTGGTGCGGTGGTGGTGGGTGGCGTGTGCCACCATTACTGGACCGAACACGGTGGTGATGGTGGTGGTGTGATTGCGTAATCAAAAAGGATAAAAATAGAAACAACTTAGTCACCCATGTCGATATGCTTGGAAACTAGCACGTGCGAATTGAGAAGTTGCTTCGAGATTCCGTCACGTGAACAATCTTCGGGAAAGAGATTGTTTTTGTGAACTATCTTTGTTGTTGTGGGGTTCAATGGTCCTCTCTCTAAGGCTAAAATCGTATATGAGGATTAGAAAGAGGGTTGTTGAAGTAATAATGAAGAAGACAATGTAGTTGAGCTCATTTATCAGCAGATATACGCAACGCCGTTATAAGGCCGTTATAACGGTGCGTTATGACTAGTCAACGCCGTTTCATTGACTGGTCAACGAAGGTCAAAAATATTTTGTTTTTTTCCGAAGGCCGTTATAACGGTGCCATAACGAACCGTTATGGCACCGTTATAACGGTGCGTTATGCATTTTGGTCAAAACGGTGGACTTTTTTGTCGCCTAGCCTGAGAGCCGTTATACCGGCGTCATAACGGCGTTGACCGTTACCGTGCCGTTATAACGGCGTCAAAACGGCGTTTTGTTGACTTTTTTTGGTCAGCCGACGTAGGTTTTTGTCTTTTACTGAAAACGCCGTTATAACGGACCTCATAACGGCGTTTTGTGGGTATGAGGTGCAAATTGGGAGAGACAATGGGTATGAAATCAAATTGGGGGTACCCCCATGGGTATAGCCGCCAAAATCCCGTAAAAGAAGACAATAGGTGGCTCTCTTCCCAATGCACTATAAATTAAAAGTACCTTTCTGTTCACTTTCATTTTCCTTTTTACTTTTTCCAACCCTACTAGGAATTACTCCTATGCATAACACGTTCTCACACACACACACACATATATAGAATTAAGAGTAAATTACAATTTTGGTTCCCGTGGTTTGCATCCATTATCAAGAGTAGTCCCTCTACCAAACTAATTACAATTTTGGTCACTGTGGTTGCTATTCTATTTCAGTTTCGATCCCTCTTACACATTCCGTTCTATGCCTTCCCCTTAGATGGTACTAACAGCCAAGGGTAATAATGTCAACCCCACTTTTCATTTAACTTCAACTTAAACTCTCACCCAAATTATCCTCTCTTTTTTTTATGTTCCCAATGTACACTCTTTCAGCAAAACCTCTTTCTCTCTCATCATCTTTGTAGACAGATCCATGAGAAAAAAAAAATGAGATGCCCACACGCCATGATTTTGATAGATTATTGGATGTTTGATCCTAATGAAGATCTTAATTTATGAAAAAATCTTGTTTTTTGTGTGAATTGATGAATTGATGGGCCGCCAAATTATTGAGACTTTCCTAATCTTCTTCTATCTCTTCTTGTTCTTCATTGTAAGTTTGCAACCACCTTATTGACATTTTTCTCACCTTTTTCTAGAGTCTTTAAAATGGTTGCCACACCTCTACATCTAACTTTAATCAAATAAAATAAATGGGTTATCCTTTAATCCATCTAGGGTTCTTTCTTTTTCATGAATTTAAGAAACCCTTTTCTCATTTTCTCCATTTATTCCCTCTAAATCTTCTCTTTTTTGTTAATGTTTTCTAAAATTGGCAAATATTTCCATCGGGTTTTTGTGTTTTTGGGGAAGTTTGAGATTGCCCACATTGAGTTAAGTTCCATTTGTTCAAGAATTTTGTTAGAAATCTTGAAAATGTTTGATCTTTTCCTTTGGTCGAACAATTGAAAATTAGTGTTTTTTCTTGGTGATGAAGATTTTCAAGCAATCAGGTTGCAAATCACATTGATCCAATTTAATTAGTGATCAATATTGGTGAAAAGATAAAAGAGAAGGAAGAAAAAGTTTGACTCTTGATCAATTAAAGAATTCAATTTCTGATTTTCTTCTATCCTTTTTGAATAATTGCTATTAAAACTTCAGGTAAGATGGTGCTCAAATGAACAGGTGAAGATGCAAACATAAAGGAGCAAAAAGAGAGATGGATAGATGCTCAAATAGATGCTCAACCCGCTAATCCCTCAAATATATGCTCAAACTTAACCATATATATCAATAGACCTCAAAACAAAATCTAGTTGAAATTCCAAGGATAATAAACTTAAATTTGATTGAAAACAACAAATCTTTTTTTTTGGAAAGGTGTCCGGGCCAAAGCCCGACTAATCCATCACAATTTTGGGGGCTAAAGATGACTCCACTTCAATGTCCCAAACATGCGTACGAGAAGTCTCAAACTCGGTTATGGCCCTATGAACTCCCCGAACGATAACCAATTCGCCACAACATTGGAAGACAATAAATCTTATTAATACCTAAACTATCTTACACTTAAGTATCGAAGTAGGTCAACTAAATAAATAAACATATCATACTTATCTGTATGCAAGTAAGTTTTAGTCGTTGGTAATCCGTCAACAATAGACTCCGTGAGTGATCTGTCCGAAATTGGTTTCCCTACCACATAATTAGTGGCCTTAAATTTTTGATGGATTTGCAACAGAATCTTACATTTTCGTTGGTATATAATGTCGAAAGTTAGTGATTGTTTTGTAGTGTCTTTCGAGTAAGTTTTCTTATTTTCCAATGATATGCAAGAAGAAAAGTTCACTTGATAAGCTACTTTTTATTAAATATAATTTATTCATAAGCTAGCTTATCAGCTAATTTACCAAACATATCCCAAAAATATAAAGAGAGTTGGAGCATCAAAAGAAAACATTCTCAAACAGATAATAATGGAAAAAATACATGTTATTCTCACACGAACTATCTAGATAATAATAATGGACTTCCTAAAGACCTTTCAGGATACATGTACATGCCCTTCGACTTTCCAACTGCGTGTATCTGTTACTTGGACTTTCAAAGTGTATATATATATATAGTCTGTTTGTATGTATATATACTCCAACAATCATCTATCTAGTTTTTGACCTTAGGGTTTTCAGATCTAGCATTACTTCTTTTCATGGAAAATATGACCAAGTTGGGTCCAAAAGAAACCAAAGGAACTCCCTGGGACGAAGGTGGGAACTCTGAAATTGTGCAAATCCTAATTTCATATGACGATCGTACGGTCAAATCCATCCAGTTTGTATATGAACAAGCACCAGGGTCGCCACATCCATTTTCCAAAGTTTACAGAGAACCTACCGCGCGGTTCTCACTTTAAGTCTGTAAGTCTTAACTTAATATATAACTATATCAAATTTGAACTAGAATGATATGAGAAGTTGAGTTATATAACACTAAGAAGTGTATTTAAGCTCTTGATCTTTTTAAATCTGGGAATTAGTTTAACCTTGACTTCTCATCAGGACATCTATTCAAGCTTTTGTAAACCGGATGTGGGTAATCATTAAAAAGTTGTTATTAGTTATTGACACGTGAGTTTATTAAAATGCGTGTTTTAAGTTGCAGGTGGTGTTTGATTATCCATCCGAGTATTTAACTTGTGTGAGTGGCATGCATGGTCGTTATTCTGGTCTGGATTCTATTACACTTCGTAGCAACAAACACAAGTATGGACCCTTTGGGGATGGTTTTGATGATGAAGACCCCTCTGACTTTGAATCTGATTTTAAATATGAATTTGGAGAATTGGATTTTGGAGGATTTCATGGGACTGTTTTTGAAAAGTCCTTACATTCTATTTGGAGTTTACGTTAAGCCTATTTACTGAACAACCAAATAATTCCTAGTGGCATATCGAATGGGCCAAATTAATGGAATAAAAGATTGGAAGTCGTCTTTTTTGTTCTTGTAGTGCATATTCTAACGTACTTGGTTTTAACATCTTTATTTCAAGTTTTCTTTGGCTTTTTAATCTATGTAGTGTGTATTTCTAAATGGGTCACACTTTATTAAACAACCTATATAAATAAAAACTTGATTTATATACAAATAGCACGATTGAGGGAGAATTAAAGTTATAGAAACATGATTAAAATAAGAAAACAAAAAAATGCCTAAACCAAACGTGATTACATATGCGATATAATCAAAACAAATGTTATTTGAATCATTTGTGTTTTCTTTTTATACGTCTTTAATTTGAGTGTAGTTTTTTTTCGTTCTCGTGTTTTATTTAATCATTGCTTTCGTTTAAAGTGACATGATACATACATAAGCCTAGTCGTTAATGAACGCCAAACATAAGGAGTGGGAACGTTTACAACAAAAATTAGAAAGGCATATATTTAATTAAAAAAAATATTCTTAATTTGGAAACATTAATCAAGTTTTATTGGTTTGATCATGTTATTTGCTTAATTGTAGATTTGGCATGTCCATTTTTTTTAAATCACACCATTTTTTAACAACGACGGAGATTTATAAATTAAAATAAAAAGACTAGATGTTGTGATTTGTTTAAAATAAAAATAAAGTTTCATAACCCACCAAAACGCTAGAAAGGGTATTTTATCGGATTAAATGATTGAGATAAATACATTTAATACATTTTTACGTTTGATCTTAATTTAAAAATATTAATATTTATTTAACATATATTTAGACATTGTTTGGTAAAAATAAGCTAGCTTGTAATTTAAGGACATGTTTGGATATATCATAAGCTAACTTATAAACTAGTTTTTTGAAAAGATACGCTCATTAGTGTTTTGGTGGCTTATGAGACTTTATTTTTATTACAAATATACCCTTATGCATTACCAATTTTTAAACATATCTTTCTTTTCATTTTACAATCATAAGTTACCTTATCAACTAGGTTTTGCTAAATACATCTTATCCATTAGCTAGCTTTTTGAAAAGATACTCTCATTAGTGTTTTGGTGGCTTATGAGACTTTATTTTTTATTACAAATATACCCTTATGCATTATGCATTACCAATTTTTAAACATATATTTATTGTCATTTTACAATCATAAGTTACTTTATCAACTAGTGTTTGCTAAATACATCTTATCCATTAGCTAGCTTATCAGTCATCAGCTACTTTATTAGCTACTTTGCCAAACATGGCCTTAGGCTATCCATAGCGGGGGGTGGGGTTGGGCGGTTTCAACTTTTTGAGCAGGTTGGACGGGATGGGGTACGCGGGGGGGGTTGGGCGGGCTGGAAAGCGGTGTGGCCACACCGCTTTGCTTGTGTGTGTTGTGTGTGTGGTATGTGAGAGGATTGGGTACTAATAAGAGGGAGTTCCAGAAGGTTAATTGTGAGGTTAGAAAAAACTGATATGGCAATGGGTCGGGACTTGGGACGGTTAGATACTCATGGAAGTGGTCCAGGTTTGGGCCAAGCCCACAAATAATCCTGTGCGATTTAAATTCTTGAACAAATCGTCTAATATATACTTCCCTCAATATTCTTTGAATTAGGGTTTACAAATTCCCACTTAAAAGGATTTTAGATGAACTATTACTAAAAGGATTTTAGTGGTTGGAAATAATTTAACAAGAAAAAATATAAAAAATTGGTTATTATAAAAATATCTATTGAAGATGTTGTTCAGGCCCGGCTCTGGGGCCGTGCAGCTCGTGTGACCGTACAGGACATCAAAGCCCAAGGGACATCATATTTTTATATAATGTTATTAGTATAGGTAATTAGTTTTAATAATTTATGAGTTGAGCTCTATACAATTCCCAAGTATAGTATTAAATTACATTAGTAATTTAGTTGATTTTGATTTAGTGGAATTCTTTGTTATCATATACGTTACATGCTATTGCATCAACTAAAGGATTTGAGAAATTGGCAGATTGCATATTTGGCTTCACAACATCAATTAAATTGCTATGCAGTCTATGCTTAGGAATTTAGGATTTAGTCATTTGTTGTTGTTTTTTGCACCATTACACACTCATTGTTTTTTTTTCAATTTCAATGACCTTATTGTTTCTATTAGTCTTGACATTTATAGACTTGCTAAGTTGCAGTTTGATTTATATCTTTGATCTAATTATTTACAATTTTAGTTAAAACTAATTATAGTTTTTCTTGTCTTTTATTCTTCTATGCATGGTGACACTGTAACTTGTATTTATATTTTGTAATTTGGGGTTTTGGTTCTTATGTCCTTCTTTGTACTCTTGGTTTGGTTAATAAAAATCGGTGTAGGGATGAACCACGTAGCTTGGTTAGGTTCCAAACCCTTTAAAAAATTGTATCGTTCATCGTTTCATTTGCTTAAAAGATAGTCATAGGGGCATAATTTTACATTTTCGCACATGACATCCGAAACTCTAGGAACGGCCCTGATACTGTTATGCTTTGCCATCTTCAGAAGTTGGTGGCTTTAATATAGGTTCCATGTAAACTTTAGTTCATATATACCTTTCTTTAATTGGGATTATTCTCCTTACTGTCTTTTTTAATTGGATTATTAGATAGAATTTAACAGTGCTTTAACTTAATGATGTTCAACTTGTATGAAATACCAATTAAAATGACCAGTAGTATTATATTTTTGGTACACTTTTTGTCAAGTTAATATTGTTTTAATACTTTTTAATTAGTGAATGATTTAAGCACACGGTACCCATATTTCCAACAACACTACGACGCTGCGGGGTGCCCGGGTTTTTTTTATTAATGTTATGTAATTTGTTTTAATATTATGTTTATTTAATTTTTTTAACAATATTATTTAATTAATTATATTTTTTATTTAAATAAAATAAATGAAATAAATTTAAAAATGAGAGGGTTGGGAGGGTTGGGTAAGAGTTGGAAATGTTTGTAGAGGGTTATAGGAGGGTAAAGAGAGGGTTGGAAAAAAACTGATCTGGCAACTAATATGGCAATAAAAAGTGAGAGGGTTGGGAGGGTTGAAAAATATGGGTGTGAATAGCCTAAGAAGGGGAAGATTTGCTTGGAGAATTGATGTCTCAGCCCTTTGGTGATTTTGTTTTATGTTATATTTATATTAGAGTGTTCCTTTTTGTTGGTTGTTCTTAATTAGCTTTGTTCTCTGTCTCTGTCTTAAAGACTTTGTTTGTTTAATGAAATAAAGACATAAAGGGTTTAACAATACTATTAAAATATTTTAACAAAGGAAATTTTTGTTTTTCTTCATTTTAATAAAATTGTTGAATTTGGTTTTAGGCTATGTTTTGCGGCATACTAGCTCATAAGTTAGCTTGTAAACAAATTATGTTTGACAAAAACTAGCTTATGATTATGTAAAATGACAAAAAGTGTATCTTTAACTTTAATAATTAATATTAATAAGAATATAACTGGACGAATTTACTCAGTTCATTTTTTGGAACCGACGGAGTTAAAGTGAGCTGTTAGCTTTGTACTCAGAAACGTTAGAGCGGGTCAGGTAACCCTGACGGCCCGCAATCGCCTTCCTTTCCAACACCATAATTCTCCTAAATTCACCTGAAGAAAACTCCCTTATATGGCTCGAACTTAATACCTACAAGAGCAAAGCCCCCCAAAATTTCCCTTGTTGACCAACTGAGCTAGCCTAGTTGATTGAATTTACTCAGATTTTAAAAAGCTAACTTATTTTTCCCAAAAGCATCTAAGTCTAAAATAATAAATGCATAAGATGCGTACCTCAGAACCAACCCTTCAATTCTTCTTTATTTTAAAGGTCCCTCCCTTAAACTTTCGAAATGTCTATATATATCGTCTTATTGATCTTTACTTCCAACAATTCTTCACTTTCGTACACTTTTCAAATTGCAACAACACGCAATATTTTTCTAGCTTTTTCCAATGGAAAATATGCTCAAATTGGGTCCAAAATTGGATGGATCTCCATGGGACGAATGTGGAAACACTGAACTTGTGCAAATCTTAATTTCGTATGACGAAACTAAGATCAAATCGTTCCAGTTTGTATATGCGACAAAACCAACTGGGGTGCGTCTTTCCAAGGTCTATGGAGAACCTACTGGTTCTAACTTCAGATCTGTAAGTGTCACCTTATAACCTTATCCATGTAACCAAGTCATTATTTTTGCGTCTCGCTAGTTTTTTTTAATAAACTTTTGCTGCTGCCGTTCCAAAATAAAAATCGTCGTTTAATGTACAGAAACATACGCATTCTGGAGGTACGGGGGCTTCGACCCCGGGCTGCATGCTTTAGTAGTTGGGTTTCGGCCTAAAATTGCCGAGGATTAGTCTGGGCCCTATGTGGTTTGGATACCTCTTCCAAAAAAAAACATACGCATAAGTATAATTAAACATGTCTCTTTTGATTTGTCTTAGTGGTAAAAAGTGTCGGTGTAATCTGTACGTGCGAGGGCATGGTTTCAAGCCATGGGCACCACACCTTTGCCAATGGGATGCATGTGAATATGTGATGATTTACCTCCCCCATGATGACCGTGGGGACTTGCACCGCCCTAGTAATAATATTACACAAGTGACTATATATTTAAGTTTTTAGCTTTTGACAAATGGAAAGAATTAAATTAAAATGTTGATAGTTTAAATTTGTAGGTGATATTTGATTATCCATCGGAGCTTTTAACGTGTGTGATTGGCACTTATTCTCGTGTAAGCAATGGACTGGCTTCTGTTACATTTGGGACCAACAAACGCTATTATGGACCCTTTGGTGAGCACTGTAAAACTGATTCGAAGTTTAGGTATGAATTTGGAGCAACGGGGTTTGGTGGATTTTATGGAACTCTTCACAATTCTCGTGTATTTTCTATCGGTGTTTACGTCAAGCCTGTTCAGACTCTCAACTCAATCGCCAACACTAGTCAGTGAAGAATGTGTGGTTAATGGATTAGAAGACGTTATTTTGTGTTTGTTTTTGTCGTAACGAAATGGTTATTTTGGATCGTTTGATTGAATCGTTTTGAGCTATGTTTGGCATTTAAAATTTAATTCACTTTTTATGGCGATTAGATATTGATTATCTGTTGAAAACTTTCTTGTATTTTCCTTGTGTTAATTGACCATATATTGGACTAAAAAGTGACATCGAAAACTTAAACCATATATATCAATAGACCTCAAAACAAAATCTAGTTGAATTTCCAAGGATATAATAAACTTAAATTTAAATGAAACAACAAATCTTTTTTTTTGGAAAGGTGTCCGGGCAAAGGCCGACTAATCCGTGATAATTTTGGGGGCTAAACATGACCCCACTTCAATGTCCCAGGCATGCGTATGAGAAGTCTCAAACTCGGTTATGGCCCTATGAACTCCCCGAACAATAACCAATTCGCCACAACGTTGGAAGACAATATATCTTATTAATACCTAAACTATCTTATACTTAAGTATTGAAGTAGGTCAACTAAATAAATAAACATATCATACTTATCTACATGTAAGTATGTTTTAGTCGTTGGTAATTCGTCAACAATATACTCTGTGAGTGATCTGTCGTAAATTGGTTTCCCTACCACATAATTAGTGGCCTTAAATTTTTGATGGATTTGCAACAGAATCTTACATTTTCGATGGTATATAATATCGAAAGTTAGTGATTGTTTTGTAGTGCCTTTCGAGTAAGTTTTCTTATTTTCCAATGATATGCAAAAAGAAAAGTTCACTTGAAAAACATCTTCACCGGACCCATTTACATAACCATAAGCTACTTTTTGTCAAATATAATTTGTTCATAAGCTAGCTTATCAGCTAGTTTACCAAACATACCCCAAAAAATATAGAGAGAGTTGGAGCATCAAAAGAAAGCATTCTCAAAAAGATAATAATGGACAAAAGTACATGTTATTCTCACACGAACTATCTAGATAATAATGGACTTCCTACGACCTTTTAGGATACATGTACATGCCCTTCGACTTTCCAACTGCGTGTATCTGTCCCTTGGACTTTCAAAGTGTATATATATATATAAGTCTGTTTGTATGTATATATACTCCAACAATCATCTATCTTGTTTTCGACCTTAGGGTTTTTATATCAAGCATTACTTCTTTTCATGGAAAATATGACCAAGTTGCCGTGGGACGAAGGTGGGAACTCTGAAATTGTGCAAATCCTAATTTCATATGACGATCGTACGGTCAAATCCATCCAGTTTGTTTATGAACAAGCACCAGGGTCGCCGCATCCATTTTCCAAAGTTTACGGAGAACCTACCTGTTCTCACTTTAAGTCTGTAAGTCTTAATATATAACTATATCAAGTTTGAACTAGAATGATATGAGAAGTTGAGTTATATAACATTAAGAAGTGTATTTGAACCCTTGATCTTTTTTAATCTAGGAATTAATTTAACCTTGACTTCTCATCACACTACAAGAAAAAAGACATTTAGTGAGGAAACTTTTTAGTGACGACAAAATTTCCTCACTATATGTCACTAAAAGACAAAATCATATAGCTGTGTTGATAATGAAGTTTGACTTACTATATTGTGAGGACATGTCCTCTCCCTAGGTAATTTGGTTTTTATTTTTGAATTTTCTTTTCCCATCAAAATTAAAAACAATTCCAAAAAGTTATTTTTGCTGACTTTTTTTGTTTGACTCTCATTTAGAAAGGATATATCCCACTATAGGTTTTTCGAAAAATTATTTCCTTGACTTTTCTCCTTTGACCAATATAAATATATTTTCGCGAAAAATAAAACAAGGTTTTTAAATTTTTAATTTCCCATCAAATATTCATATATATTCATTTGGAGAGGATATGTCCTCACTGAAGGTCTTCCCATTTCCCCCCAAAATTTTTAAGAATTTTTTAATTTTTTACCTAAATAAATTAGCTTCCTACCAAATATTCATATTACATTTGGAGATGGACATGTCCTTACTGAAGGTTTTCCCATTTCCCCCGAAAGTATTTAAGATTTCTTAATTTCCCACCTAAATAAATTAGCTTCGCACCAAATATTCATATTACATTTGGAGAGGACATGTCCTCACTGAAGGTTTTCCCATTTCCCCCGAAAATACTTAAGATTTCTTAATTTCCCACCTAAATAAATTAGCTTCCCACCAAATATTCATATTACATTTGGAGAGGACATGTCCTCACCGAAGGTTTTTCTATTTCCCATGGAAATTTATAAGATTACTTAATTTCGCACCTAAATAAATTAGCTTCCACAAAATATTCATATTATATTTGGAGATGACATGTCCTCACCGAAGGTTTTTCCATTTCCCCCACAAATTTAAAAACAAATAAAATAGGTTTTTTACGAATTTTAATTTTCCAACTAAAGATAATTATTTCCGACAAAAAGTTGTAACAAAGATTGTAACTTGCTCGATAAATTACATTACTATTCGTTGTTAATCATGAACTACTTTTTTGGTGATATCTGACATCCATCTATAAAGTTATATGATATGTAATTGTTTTTGACATTTACTAGTTAAGGTTTTGATTTCACCATTAAAGAAAGCCATACATGTTTACAACAGTTGATTGGTGGTCCAAATTAAGCTAGTATGATCAACTTCATCAAGAGTCTCCCAAAACGCGTTATGTTGAAATATTGTTCACTATCCATCTTTCACAAAATCTCATGCATGTAGGCTAACTCCTAATACATGTGCTAACTCCTAATACATGTAGGCCTAGCTAACATATAGTTCATGGTTAAGGGTCCATACACCGTATGAAAGCCTATTACAATCTATTATGCAGTAATTAGGTTCATTGGGTTGTATTAAGCTTTATTGGACTTTCGTTTAGCTTACTAGGCTTTATGTGATTATACTAGGCCTTGTTGGTGTTATTTGGACCTAGTTGATGTTACATTCATTAAGAGTCATAAGAACTTGTTATGTTGTAATACATCTCACTATCGATCATTCACAACATCCCAACGCATGTAGGTTAGTTCATTATACTATACGTATGTAAACGACCCAAATGCCTGACATATCATTAAGTTGTAATCGGGTTCATTGAGGTTGTATTCACCTTGATTGTACTTTAATTGAGTTTACTGTGTTTTATTCGGTTCTATTAGATCTCACTTAAGTTAATGTGCTTTACTTAGGTTTATTAGGCCTAATTCGGTCCAACTATACTTTATTGGCTTTAGTTGGGTTTTTTGGGCCTAACTCGGTCCAACATGGTTTATTGGACTTTAGTTGGGTTTATTGGGCCTAAGTCCGTTCAAGTATCTTTTATTGGGCTTTAGTTGGGTTTATTCATACGTATACAAAAGTGACACGTGGTCCAAGTATTCATACGTAGTTGTAAACAGTTGATTGTTGGTCAACATTTTGGCATCGACATAGATCAACCATATGTTACACGTGGTTTTAATAATCGGACGAATGCGAAGACCTAGTACAATCTCATGCATGTAGGCTGACTCCTAATACACGTAGGCCTATCTAACACAGTTCATGATTAAGGGTCCTTACACCCTATGAAGACCTAGTACAATCCATTAAGCAGTAATTAGGTTCACTAGGTTGTAATAAGCTTCGTTGGACTTTAAGTAGTAGTTAGGTTTCTTGGGACTAATTCAGTTTAAGTATGTTTTGGCTTTTGCCTTTTGCAAATAGGCAGCAGGTTAAATTTGGATTTGGCTTTTGGACTTTGCAAATAAGCAATAGGTTAAATTTGGCTTTGGGTGTTGGCCTTTTGCAAGTAAATTATAAACAGTAAGTTAGATTGTAAAAGGTTAAAAATTGGGGATCCCTATTTTGCAACTTAATGCTTTAAACATTATGTTGACTGTTGCAAATTGCTATCTGTTTTACCCATTATAACCAAGTGTTGGGAAAATGTTGCAGGCACAATTCAGGACATGGGCAAGTTGTACGTTGTGCCAATTCTTCATCAATTGTCTTAGACAAATGATCTTAGCCCGTTGAAGAACGTTCATACACCCAAGCAGAGGTTGATGTGTTGCTGGCTAAGTCAACTTCACGAACTCCACGATTGGAGACTAAATTGGGCGTCCTCCTACGCGGTTTGATAGCCAACAATATCGAAATTGAGTATAAAGAAGAAGACGATGGGGACGGGGTCGAAGACGAGGACGAGGGTTCAAGAGTAGGTGTTTTTAGTACGGAACTATGTTATGTGTTAAATGTTACCACTTTAATACTTGTTTTTTGTGACTCTAAGATGTTCTTGATCTTTCGTTGATGTTGATGATCTTATGTTGATGTTGTTTGGAATTTTAGTAACCGCATAAAACAAGTAAAAATAGCTTAGAAAATGGGCAAGAAAATTAAGAATATTGTGAGGATGTCCTCACTATAAGTAAATATACTCTATTTAATATAAATTGGTATGGTGACTACATAATAAATTGGTATGGTGACTACATGTCCTCACTATAGGTAAATAAATTATGTTAAACTAGTGGTTTGCCCGCGCGTTGCGCGCGGTGTTTGGAAAACATTTTTAAAGAAAAATAGAATTTGTTTTTATACATTATTTTCATAAATTTGATTTTTGTATTTAAATAATATACATTATAAGCTTATATACGATATTAATATTGATGAAGAAATGGTGTATGGAAAACTTATTTTTTCTAAGAGTAAATTGTGGATTTGGTCCATGTTGTTTGATAACTTTTTTGACCATGGTCCTAATGTATGTTTATCTTGGATATGGTCCTTGTAGTTTTCATTTCATTTTGATCATGGTACCTGTTACTAACTCATTCGTTAACTCCGTTAATTGAATGACTATTTTAGTAGTTTTCTATTCTTTTGTTTTTTTTTGTTGTAAAAAAATATATTTTTAAACACACAATTCACATATATATATATATATAGATAATGATTTTAAAATAAATAAAATAAGAGATTATTTTATGATTTGGTTTTTTAAATTAAAATATAAGGTATATCATATACAATTTTATTATTTTCTAAACACAATAACATATGTTTGCATGTGTAATGAAAACGATACCAAGTTTCTTGTATAATCACTTATACTTCCAACTTTTTACTTTTGGCATCAATGTGGGACAAAAAATATTTCATAACAATCCAAACAATTGGTGAAAGCTTGTTTCTCATGGCAACATCATTCAACCCATTATAGACACATCCATTTTTTATTTTTTTCATCTTCCAACCAATGTGGGACAACCAAAACACCATTAATCTTTCATCTAATCACCAACTACAACCCTTTCATTGTGCCAAGTCATTCTATAGGTTCAAACCCAAAAAAGGATCAAAGGTTGAAGAAAGAACATTCAAACCATATCTTGTCCCTTATATAATCACTTCTACTTCCAAATTTTTACTTTTGAAACCAATGTGGGACAAAAAAGATTTTACAACAATCCAAACAATTGGTGAAAGCTTGTTTCCCATGGCAACACCATTCAACCTATTATATACACATCCATTTTTTTTTCATCTTTCAACCAATGTGGGACAACCAAAATATTATTAATCTTCCATCTAATGACCAACTTAAAACTCGATGCGATGTATCAATCATGTCAAAATGGCAATTGTTAATAGATTATCATCATAATTATAAAATATCAAAATTAAATTTGAGTCTATATGTTTCAATCATAAAGACAATCATGTACCATGATAATAATGATAACAATAAATTCAACAATATGGGAAAAAAATATATAATAACAAATGACATTCTCTGAATAACATAATTTCTCCATGCTTATTCAAACCCTTCTTTCTTGTTCATGCCTTCAACTTTCATACTCTTCATCCTCCTTCAAAGGAATTTCAAGAACTTAATTTTGTTTATCATGAAATTTCAAAAGCAAAATCAATTTAGAAATAAAAAAATAAATAAAGAAGCAAATCAAGAGTATATATGATTCAATCATAATCATATATGATATATAATAACAACAAATCCAACAGTTTGTAAAAAACAAACATATGATAACAAATCAAATTCTTGTAAAAATATAAGTTCTACATACTTGTAAAGAATCTTCAAGGACCTTCCATGTCTTCAATTTTAATCATCTTCATCCTCCATCAAAGGAATTTCAAGAATTCCATATTATTTATATTTGCAACTTTAAAAGCTAAATCAATTGAGAATTAAAAGAAAACAAATGAAGAAGCAAATCAAGAGTTGGGGGTTAAACTCATATATGCAAATTTACAAAAAGACCAAAGTTAATTATGAGTTACACATTTCCCAAATAGTGGTAGAAAAGTCTTTAACATATTAACCATTTAAAAAAATCTAAAACATGAGAAAAAATAAATAAATAGATTTATAGCCTCTAGAGAATGCCACCTCATTGTTGGTGGTTCTTCCTTTAATATATATAAATGACCATAGTTACAAAAATAAATGAAGAAGCAAATCAAGAGTTGGGGGTTAAACTCATATATGCAAATTTACAAAAAGACCAAAGTTAATTATGAGTTACACATTTCCCAAATAGGGGTAGAAAAGTCTTTAACATATTAACCATTTAAAAAAATCTAAAACATGAGAAAAAAGATAAATAGATTTATAGCCTCTAGAGAATGCCACCTCATTGTTGGTGGTTCTTCCTTTAATATATATAAATGATATAATTAGATATGGTGAAGACATGTCCTCACCATAGAAAATAAATAAATCTCTCACCATAGGTTCTAATTACTACAATTAGGTAATCATATTCAATTAGTGTAATTTAGGTATAATTAGCTATGGTGAGGACATATGGTCACTATAGGTAATTATGTTCTAATTTCGATAATTAGTTGTGGTAAGGAGATGTCCTCCCTATAACGAATAATAATTTCTTTTTCATTTATTTTATAGCAGTCGGATGTCCTCACTGTTAGTAGAAAATGGTCCTCACCAATTTCTTTTAGTCAGAAAGTTCCTGCGTCGAAGGCTGTTGTGAGGACATGTCCTGACTAAAGAGCTTTAGTGAGGACATTTTGACATTTGGTGAGGACTTTTGTTTCTCATTAAAACTCATTTTTCTTGTAGTGTCAGGACATCTTTTCGAGCTTTTGTAAACTGGATGTAGGTAATCATTAAAAAGTCGTTATTAGTTATTAACACGTGAGTTTATTAAAATGCGTGTTTTAAACTGCAGGTGGTGTTTGATTATCCATCGGAGTATTTAACTTGTGTGAGTGGCATGCATGGTCGTTATTCTGGTCTAGATTCTATTACACTTCGTAGCAACAAACGCAAGTATGGACCCTTTGGGGATGGTTTTGATGATGAAGACCCGTCTGACTACGAAGCTGATTTTAAATATGAATTTGGAGAATTGGATTTTGGAGGATTTCATGGAACCGTTTTTGAAAAGTCCTTACATTCTATTGGAGTTTACGTTAAGCCTATCGACTGAACAACCAAATAATTCCCAGTGGCATATCGAATGGGCCAAATTAATGGAATAAAAGATTGAAAGTCGTTTTTTTTTTTGTTCTTGTAGTGCATATTCTAACGGTCTTGGTTTTAACATCTTTATTTCAAGTTTTCTTTGGCTTTTTAATCTGTTTATTTCTAAATGGGTCACACTTTATTAAACAACCTATATAAATAAAAACTTGATTTATATACAAATAGCACGATCGAGGGAGAATTAAAGTTATAAAAACATGATTAAAATAAGAAAACAAAAAAAATGCCTAAACCAAACGTGATTATATATGCAATATAATCAAAACAAATGTTATTTGAATCATTTGTGTTTTCTTTTTATACGTCTTTAATTTGAGTGTAATTTTTTTTCGTTCTCGTTTTCTACTTAATCATTGCTTTCGTTTAAAGTGACATGATACATACACAAGCCTAGTCATTAATGAACACCAAACATAAGGAGTGGGAGCGTTTACAACAAAAATTAAAAAGGCATATGTTTAATTAAAAAAAAATCTTAATTTGGAAACATTAATCAGTTGTATTGGTTTGATCATGTTATTTGCTTAATTGTAGATTTGGCATATGTTTTTTTAAATCACCCCATTTTTTAACGGAGATTTATAAATTAAAAAAAAAACTAGGTAGATGTTGATTTGTCGAAATTAAGGGCGTTTACGAGGCGGGACGGGGCGGGTAGTTGAAAATTTAGAACATATGTACATAACGTATATCTAATTTTACTATTCGAAACCGAATCGTGCGAGACGGGTACCCACCGAATGAATATCTAATTTTACTAGTTTTGAGGTACACATTATATATTAGAAAATAAAGTTATTTTGTGACAAACTAATGACACAATGAACATTAAAAAATATTAGAAAATGAAAATAAGAGTATAGAGGATTAAACATCCCTAATTGAAATTTGAGTTTTCTCAGTTTCGGCCTTTCGGGTATCATACGATTCGATTAATTATGTGGGTTTTCGGTTTTTTTATAACACCCCCTAAGTCAAAATATGAGTTTTTCCGGCAAAGCTTTTTCCTTCCGACAAATCCACTATTTATCGTATTGCTAGAAAGGGTAGTAGTGAGGATGGCGGTGGTAGTTGGTGGTTCCATGGTTGTAGAGAACGTGAAAATGGTATATATGGTAGTGATGACGGTTGACAAGGGTGAAGGAGGTACTTGTGATGAATTTGGTGGAGGTAATAGTGGTGGTTATGGTGGAGTAGTGATCGCTAACGGTACGAGTGGAGTTAGCGGTGGACAATTATAGTGGTAGCCAATGGCAGTCGTGGTGGTGATAGTGGTAGCTAATAATGATGGTGATGGTGGGCAGTGATAGCGGTAGCCAATAATGATGGTGGTGGTTATGGTTGAAGTGAAGTGGCCAATGGTGGTAGCAATTGTGGCGATGAACACTAGTGGTCAACTATCTATAATAGTTGTGGATGTGGTGGATGTGATCGAGGAGCTGCTAGAGGTGACCAATAGTGGTTGAGGATGGGATGTTCCACAATATTCCTCCTAGGCCTTTTGTCAATATGCCACCACCCTTGTAATTAACTACCGTTACTTCTTGACAAGATGGGCACTAGAAATCTACATGCTTCACCTTGATGGGGAGTAAAGGAGGATTTGGTGTATTTCCATCTTTCTTTCTTTTTTTCATAAATATTCCTTCCATAACTCTCTCCTCAATCACTACCCTTTCACAACTCTGTTTTCCCCTTTTATTCCTTTCTTTCTTTGTATAGGTTGAATCCCCATGTTTTTTTTTTGTATTCCTTGTACTCTCGTTGAGCATTCAAAATTAAAGAAAACATTCAGAACCATCGATTTTTAGACTCTAAGGAAATGTATATCTGTGAGTTTGGCGATAACAGACTTGCAAGGATTGCATTTGGCACCAACATATGCACATATGAACCCTTTGGTATACTCCTTATGTCCTCAAATTAACTTCCCTTGGAATTGAACCCAGGTAAACTGCCCAACACACACAGGATGTTACGATGTTATTTTTTTTAGGATGACAAGTTTTTAACTAGATGGTGAAACAATGTTATTTTGGGATCTTAAAGCATATAAATGATTTTATTAGAGCTATCTTTCGAAGAGCTCTTGCCTTTGAGTTTTTTACAAGAAATTTGGTTCCTACTTTGAATTTGGTGAACATTTTGTTAATTTTTTTGAATTAAATAGTTATTACTTATAAAAAATATATATAATAATTATTAACGCTGAAAATTACATAAAACCCACTTAAAAGGATTTTAGATGAACTTACTGTAAAAGGATTTTAGTGGTTGGAAATAATTTAACAAGAAAAAATAAAAAAAATTGGTTATTATAAAAATATCTATTGAAGATGCTGTTATGCTTTGCCATCTTCAGAAGTTGGTGGCTTTAATTATAGGTTCCATGTAAACTTAATTTAGTTCATATATACCTTTCTTGATTTGGAATTATTCTCCTTACTATCTTTTTTAATTGGATTATTAGATAGAATTTAACAATGCTTTAACTTAATGATGTTCAACTTGTATTAAATACCAACTAGTGGTCCGCACCGCGCGTTGCGCGGTGTTCAGAAAATAACATAAAATATTGTTTATTAGTTATATTTAATAAGTTTTATTCGTTTGTCCTATGTAAATACATCTTAGTTTATATGATATACATCTTGGACTATGGATACTCTACTATCAATCATCCTATCAATTATGTTCTTTTTAAATGATAATAAATATTTGATTATATATTCATTCTAATCTTTTCTTATATACATTACCTATAAAGTCATTTATATTTTCATATTAAATTTTAATAAAAATTTAAATAATAATGATATTTTTTATTTTTTATGTTCATTCAAACTTTATTTGTTAATTGAAACTTCATATATTTAACTTTTGAAACAATACATATCAATATATATGTTGTAGTAAGAAAATTAATTAAAACTTATATAGTCGTTCATTTAAAAGTTATATTGTTTTCCAAATAATATGTATATATAAAGAGTTTTATGTATATATTATAAGTGACAAAAATCATAAGGTATTATATTAACGTGATTGATCGTTATCTTCAATTATATTTTATCCACAACAAAGCCAAAAAGTAAATAAACCACATAGATTATATTTTGGAATTTGGAGTTTGATTTTTTGTTGAAAATTAACTTTGTTAAAAAACTATGAAAATATAAGTAAAAATTGGGGAAAAAAACATCATCTAGAATCAGCTTACAACATGAATATCAAAAAAACCAACAATGTGAAAAAACTTGTTAAACACCAATGCATACAACATATATATTAAATGGGAAGCATAAAGGAGAAAAAAACAAAAAAAAAAAAAGAATTGTGAAAAAAATTCTAAATAAAAACTAAAAAACTTATTAATAGCCACATATAATTCACAAAAGCATAATTATTATTTGAAATTTTGATTGAAAACGAAGGTAACAATTATGAATAAATTTCAATAAAAAACCAAAAAACTTATTTAACAACAATGCGTAATGTAAACAAAACATACAAAAAACTAATGAGAATTTTTTATAGAAAAAGAATATAATGATACTTATTGGCGCATATACACAACAAAAAATAGCGTATAACTTACGTAAATCATAAAATAAATAATAAAATGTGTTACTTTACCTGAATATTTTACGAAGATTGAGTATAGTACCGACAAAATTTATTCTACAAAAGAAAAACAAATAGAAAACGAAGATAAAAATCATGAATAAATTTCAATAAAAAATCAAAAAACTTGTTTAACAACAAAATGTAATGTAAACAAAACATACAAAAAACATATGAGAACTTTTATAGGAAAAAAATATAATGATACTTATTTGTGCATATACACACCCAAATTAAAATGACATATAACTTACATAAATCATAATATAAGTAATAAAATGTGTTACTTTACCTGAAAATTTTACAAAGATTGAGTATAATACCGGCAAAAATGTATTCTACAAAAGAAAAACAATAAGAATACAAATCCAATAGAATATAACATAGAACATCAAGGTTGATGGACTAAGTTCTATTTATAAGTGAGTTTGTTGTAGGTTTTTCCTTTTAACTGATAAATAGGAATATGAAGAGGTAAATTAATGTATCTATTAATTTAAATAATTTAGAAGTTAAAGCTACTTAATGTGTAACTTAAATTACCAAAGAAACCTTATTATAATAAAATTTACAACTTTTATTAGGGGTAGAATAGTCTTTAATTTATTTAATACATTAAAAAAATTCAAAATTATAAGAAAATTAATTTGTAGAACCAAATCCTACTATTAAAGAGTGTCGCATCATACTTTCAACATCTTCCGTTTTCATTTGAGCCAACAACATCATTTGCTACAAAATAAAAGTGACTTCCTCTTTTCATATACACTCTTTCAACTATCAATCTTTTTCTTTTATCTCATTGATGTTAAATAAGTAAATTAACCACTTCTCAAAGTTTAACAGAAAACATTTTGTAAAAAATGTGTTTCTTACTTGAGTTAACAACATGATTTGCTACTAAATAATGTATTCATCCTTTCATTTATAACTTTCAACTTTCAATTTTCGATCTTCCCATATGATATATCAATTGAATGAAGTTACATTACTTTAATTTTAGATTATGTAAAGGAAATTCAGATAAAAGTTATATTTAAATAATAATACTAAAGAATAAATTGTTTCTAAAAAGTATTTTATACACTCATTTATTTTATATAAAGTGAAAATGAAATATTTAGCCATCACATGGAATATTTAAGTCATATCTTATCATTTATAGAACTTTGATAATATTAGTTGATTTACATGCTTATAAAACTGCTATTTCTCAAAGCTAACACTAAAAATACATTAACATATACATTAAACACTAATTGAATATAAAAAAATATATAGATTTATGATCTTTTTGTGAGTAACAATGTAATATATTTGAATAAAAAATACATAAGTATGTTTTTACATGATGGTTATGCTCATGAGAGAAAAGAGATATAAAAAAAGAATTAAGATAATAATAATACATCATGAAACTATAAACATTAGAAAATCAAGAATAGATTGAAATATAAAGAGTACTTGAATGAAATCACCTTACATGTCGTAATGTATATGTGTATCGTGGCAATCTTTATAATGCTCTTACACATATTTGATGATCTTTGGAACTTGTTTCCGCTAATATCACTTACTACAAAAAAACATAAAATAAAAATCATATGAAGTCAACATAATTCTAACGAACCTGACCATAAATAAAAGTTTATACCATCACAGATCTTTTAGTAAGAAAAAATGTGTTAGAAGAAAGAATGGGAGATAGATTATTTTATGACAAAGATTCGAAAAATCAATACATTTCCAACAAACACAAAAAAACTACTTGTACTTAAAAAAGATAAATGAATGATTAACTTGAAATAAATGAAGGAAAATGAAAGGTTAATAACATTCAAAATTGTAAATAAATAATTAATTAACATAAATGCAATAATTCATATAATTAATTCTCTTAATTAAGATGATTAAAAGATAAAAAGAGTAAAAAACTTAAAGAAGTTGAATAATTTATATATTAAAACTTAATTAAAGTGGTAACTAAATTTCCATAGTAACCTTCTTAGAATGAAAAAGTACATCATTTATAAAGGGGCATTAACGTCTTTAGTAAATTTAAGATTTAAAAAACTCAAAAAACCCATAAAATTTAGTAACACATACTTAATTATATATGATAATGAGTTCTTTAATGTTATTTGAATCAAAAAATTAGAATGATGTAAAATAAGATAATTAAAAAGGTTTACATATAAACAAAGATGAATAATTTAATTAATTAAATATTTTATTAATAACTACATCAAAAAGGGAAAATTTTTGATGAAAATGAAAAAAAAATTAGGATTGAGATGTTTAGTAAATGTCGTCTCATTGTTGATGGTTTTTTTTTTAAATAAAATAAATAAATTGAGAGACTATGAAAATATAAAGAATGAGAAAGAATTAAAAAAAACAAATCATAAAAAACCACATAGGAGTTTAATTGTTGTTAACAAAATCTTTTATATAAAACAAAACAACATAAGCAAAAAAATTTTGAGAAAAAAGGCTCACTAAAACACTCATACAACATAAATATCAAGTAGAAACCATCAATAAAAAACAGATGTAAAGAAATTACAAATAAAAACTTTAAAACTTATTAGCAATGATGTATAATACACACAAATGAAAAACATTATTTGAATTTTATTAGAAGAATAAAGTTATTAACATAAATATCAATTAAGGAGTATGAAGACCAAAAAACAAATATAACAATTAGAATAAGTTTTGGAAAAAAAAAAACCAAAAACTTTTATAATAACAATAAGAAATATACACAAAAACGTATAAAAATAATATAGAATTTTTATATGAAAACAGAAAAATGATGATACTGATTGACACACATAAACAACATATAACTCACGGAAATCATAAAAAATGTTATGTTACCTAGAAGTTTTACGAATGATGAGCAACAATGTTGATGAAAAATGAATTGTAAATATTAGAAACAACAAACAAATGAAAACAGAAAAACGATGATATTGATTGACACACACAAACAACATATAGCTCATAAAAATCATAAAAAAATGTTAACTTACCTAGAAGTTTTACGAATGATGAGCAACAATGTTGATGGAAAATACCCCCTACGCCTATAATAACAATCAAATACACCTAGAACTTGAGAGTATATAATTTTAAAATAAAAAGTCAATTTACTTATGGCTAGAACCACCTAAAAGTTTGAAACAATGTCATATCATAGGGTATAGGAGGGGTGTACTGACCCTTACCCTTTAAAGATTCGTATTTCCACCAAAAAGTCAACGAGTACATAATATTATATTATTATTGTTACTATTATTCTATATATGTGTATACATTAATTTTTTAATTTAAATTTACATTTTATGCCGTTAAATTTATTTAATTATCTACTTTATACCTTTTAATTTTTTATATTTATTTTATTATATTAATATACATAATCTTCAATTGAGTAAAATACGTTCAAATAGTATATTTTAGTTTTAACAACTTACACCATTATAATCGTCGTCAATACCTTCGAGATTAGCCGAATATTGAAATATTTTTATAATAAGATAATGAAATCAAAAAACACGTTAATATTGATAAAAATTAAAATGAAATATAAAAAATTATAAAATATAAAGTTTTAGATACCATCTATATATATATATATTTGGTTGGTTTTATTTATTTTTAAATATAAGTAAAAAGGTAAAATAATAAAACCCAAAAGTTTAAGCGTTATATTATAATAGACATAATAAGGAATATAATATATAAATATAAAAAAGAAGAACTAAAAGACAAAAAATTTATAAAGTTAAAACAAAATAAATTAAAAAACAACTAAAAGACAAAAAACAAAATAAATACAAAACAAATTTAATCATTGTAAGGCCATCCACTATGGTATCTGTGGTACCTGTAGCCACATCAGCTGTCACATCAGCTTTCCACTATCTTTATCACTACCTACCAACTCCATATATTTCATCCACTATCATACCCTTCATAGGGGTGTAAACGAGTCGAGCCGAGCTCGAGCTCGACAGGGCTCGAGCTCGGCTCGAGATTTTATGTTAAGCTTGAGCTCGACTCGATAGCTCGACGAGCTTTCATACTTCAAGCTCGAGCTCGACTCGTAAAAGATAAACTATAGCTCGAGCTCGGCTCGGAAAGCTCGAAATTACATAAAAAAATAGGTTATTTAGATTATAGCTCAAGCTCGGCTCGGAAAGCTCGTAAAGCTCGAAAGATACATGTTTAGGTTATTTTGATATATGCCCCTTATATATACATAATATATAAAATAATATAATATATATATGTTATACAAAGCTCGAAAAGCTCGATAAGAACTCGAGTCGAACTCTTAAAAGCTCGAGCTCGGCTCGTTAAATATTCGAGCTCGTTTTTTGGGCTTGAGCTCGAGTTCGAACTCGATAAAGTTCGACTCGAACGAGCCGAGTTCGAGCTCGAGCTCGAGTTACTCGATAAAAGCTCGACTCGTTTACACCCCTAAGTCCCTTCATACCCTTCATTTTATTTTTTTAATTTTTATTTTATACCCTTCATTTTATTTTATTTTTAATTCGTACCCTTAATTTTATTTTTTTAAATAAATTTTAGAATTAAATTAAGTAAACAATAAAATTTAAAATTATATTAAATAACTAACATTAAAATTAAAATTACATTAAAATTAAAATTACATTAAAATTAAAATTACGTTAAAATTAAAACTAAAAAATACAATAAAATTAGTTATTGGCGTGTGACGAAGAGTTCCACACGTGTATAGATAAATCGTGGCGAAGGTTGGCGTGCCTCTCTCGTTTTTCACTAGGTTGACGTTTCTTGCTCGGTCTTCTTCGGAGATAGTTGTTTCAATCTCTCCCGGTAAAACCTCCGTCGGATCAAAAGGATAATGTGAGAAGCCTTCGTCTTCACGAATCATGTTGTGTAAAATTATACACGTGTACATGATTTGTGTTAATTTCCGTTGTGTCCATACTCGCGCCAGGTATTTTACAACGTGCCATTTATCTTTAAGCGTGGCGAATGTCCGTTCGATGTCTTTTCTAGCCATTCTTGACGTGTCTTGAAATGGACCCTTGGCTCTTCAACTGGGTACCTAAATGCTTTCACGAAAATCGTCCACTCGGGATATATCCCGTCGGCAGGATAATACCCGTGATTGTAGTGTGTGTTATTCACTACAAAAGAACTATCAGGCGCTTATTTTCGAATAAATCGTTGAAAATCGATGATTGATTCACAACGATTATGTCGTTCGTGGCACCCGGTATGTAACACCCCAAAAATTAGAGTGAACAAAAACTTTCATTTAGTGGGAAGTTGGTGATACAAAATACGCCATAGCGCGAGCTCATCCCAAAATAGGGGTAATAGTAATGTATAATTACAACGTTTGTAAATTAAATGAATAAATACAATAACCAACTAGTCTAGTTCCAATTTGGGAAGAAGACTACAAAAGGGTTATCGCTCTATGATCAATCTTGCGGTCTCAAAGACCGGTCCCTTCAATGGCCCCCACGCTCGCTCTAAATCCCAAGCCTACTTAGGAACCGCGTCCCTAGTACCTGAGAGACACATCGACACCAAACAAGTGTTAGGCTAAAGGAGCCTAGTGAGTTGTATAAATGACTCTATGCAAATGAAATACGTTAAGGCATGCAATTACACAATATCATATGAACAACGGAAGTAGCATGTTAAACCGGTTTATTATTATCTTCGGAAACAATGGGAGCGACCCATTTCCACCAACCAATGCCCCTACATTCGTTGCTTCCCAATACCTCGATGCCATTTCAACTATGACACCTTCCGAGGCCCGCGCATCTCGGAGCCACCCGAGAGCCGGCGACATAGGTGCGTCCCTATTTCAGGACCTCCCAAGACTATTGGGTGTGGACACATTGCGTTGGATTGTCCATGTTATTTACATTCAAATAACCCCGATGCCATTTCTATCATGACACCTTCGGAGGCATATATGTACTGTCTAGAAAGACTCATACAATCATTTTAACCTATCATAGGCATTAATCGAGGGTCTCAAGCCCTTTGCATCATTTCATGATATATTCCAATACACGTATTTATCATGCATACGTTCAACACATAGCCACAAGAATATAACTCATGCGAGATAATGCACAACAAGCTATTTCATATATGCAATTAACTCAGAAAGATACACAATTCAATCAAGGTGATGCGCTCTCAGTTTTAACAAAAAGGTTTAGCAACTCACCTTGGTCTAATTCACAATCAAATGTGGATTAGATAGCTAGATACTTCACAAGATCGCACCTACACAATCATATCATGGTATGCATAAGTAAAACTCTCAAAAAAATGACTCTTACGGTTCATGACCGAAACACTAGTCTAGAGCTAGGCTAGACTATCTCAATGGCCCCCAAAATCTATCAAACATTATCTAATAGAACCCTTAAGGAAAGCCCAAAGCCAAAACTCGAAAAGAATCGGAAACGAAAAAAGTTTGTCGCGCGAACAGGGAGTTACGCGACCTAGCCGCGCGACCTCAGGTCGCGGGCTTAGGTCGCGGGGTTTTCCTGACCTGCACTATCCCGCGAGCTGATTTGCCAAAACTCCCCCAAACTCATCCAAAACACGATTTTGACTCCTAAAACACCCTACGAATGTTTATGAATGATCCCACGATGATATAACACAATAAGTTAACCACCAAACTCGACGAACACCGATGGATCGTCAAGATCCATGGTTTTCCCCAAATATGAACCCTAGCTTTCAAGACTCTAAATCTCGACTAAACCATGAAATTAACACGAAATAAACCATACCTTTTGTTAGGAACTCGATTCTAACGACAATGTACGGATCGATTTCACCTCTCAAGCTCGATTCCTTCTCCGGTTCTTGAATCTCATTCCAAAACCCTCTTTTCTCTCTTTTCTCTCCTTTCTCTCTTTTCCTCTCTTCCAAACACAAACACACACAAAGATGAAAAAGGGAAGGAAGGGATAAGCCCTTCAACTAGTTGGTGGCTAGTTACAATACAACCCTCCAACTCTCGGGTATTTATCTTTTTGCCCCGAAACTGATAAGCTAGATTCCCGACTCGACTTATGAACGTAAATACAAGCTAATAATTTAACTTGGAAATTAAGGTGTTATATTCAATTGAATTTCTTTTACTCACTTTTATCAGATAATGCGAGTTTACAAAATTCCGGGTGTTACACGGTACCCCCGAGGAATGCGTTTCAGATCCATTGATCTTGCGAGGCGACCGCTTCTAGAATTACCGACGGTCCAGGATGATCACCTCTATGGAATTGACCCCTCCATGCCATGGGACAATTCTTCCAGTACCAATGCATACAGTCAATGCTACCAAGCATGCCGGGTAAACCGTGGGTTTGTTCATGCAATGCGTAAATAGCCTGAACATCGGTAGCAGTTTGCTTTCGTAAATATTGGCGCATATAGAGGTAAATAATACCTTTGCAAAAATGGTCAAGGCAATCCCTTGACATCGTTTCGCTCATCCTCAAATATTCGTCGAAAGCATCCGAAGTAGACCCGTACGCCAATTGACGGATAGCGGACGCACACTTTTGAAACGGAGAAAACCCCTTGACGCCTCTTGCATCCCACTGTTGCTTGAAAAAATCAACCTCTCTGTCTAGATCGTTAACTATCCGTAAGAATAGTCGTCGACGTCGTTGTACACCAGGTGTTCGGCAAAGTAGTCGGCGACAAGTTTATTGTGTCCCTCTTCACGACCTCTATCTTTACGCGGCCCTCTCGGTCTTTTGTTTGACGTTTCTCCAACCTCGTCTTGGAGAAGATTGTTATCGAACAATTCCTTAATCAACTCCGTCGCTTTAACGTTGTTCATAATAATCTGATTTACGACGAGATCTATATCATCGTTATCAGAATCCGACATTTTTTAGGTGTGGAGAAGAATATGTGGAGAAGAAGATAGAAGAAGAAGAAGAAGAATGAGAATGAGTATGTGGAGAAGATAATGTGGAGAATGAGAATGACAGAGGTAAAATATATATAGAAGGTTAAAAAGAAAAAAAATACAAAATATATATATTTAAAACCCCCAACGGCTATATGACCGTTGGGGGGTATTTTTGCCAAACAAAGTGAAATTAAAGGGCTTCAAGAAAACCGGCAACGCCATGCCGTTGGCACCGGTACCGGTGACCCTACCGGTCACCCGCGGCGGTGTTGCCGCCGGTACCGGTAGGGTAGGGTCACCGGTATCGGTGACCCTACCGGTTACGGTAGCGGATGACCTAAGTTGATTTTTGGGTGCATCTGGTAAAAATTTTGGTGTATTTAGCCTCGTCTCTTTTAATTTATTGAAGGAAATAAATGTTGAAATTGGAGCTAAAAGAAATAGAGGGATCGATCTGGGACGAAGGTGGGAAGTATAAGATCGTGCAAATTCTAATTTCTCATGAAGAAAATAAGATTAAATCGTTACAGTTTGTATACGTTGAAGGGGATGATTTGCATCATTCAAAAATCCATGGAAAAACCGATGGGTACAAATTTAATGCTGTAAGCAATCCCATTTCAAAGTTTTCTCATTTGATTGTTTTATTTTTATTTTTATGAGAGGTGGATAATAAATTTCGTTAAGATACATGGAATAGGTTTCTTATTAAGTATGAGATAACTATTTGGGTTGTGGTGAACTATTTAAACTTTAGGGGATGTATTGGAAAATTTCATCCACCCCAACTTCAAAGTTCAAACCTTAGGTCATGAACGTTCACCTGCAATGACTCAAAGCCATTCGTGGTTGCGTAGGTGATTAGTTAGTATGTATAAGTTGACATAAAACCCTCAGAGTATTCAGAAAAAAAATATAAGTATCATAATCAAAATCAATAGTTAAGTTAATGCTATAAATATTTGTGATTATTTTATTTTATGCAAAAACACAAGTTACCACAATTATATATAATGCGCTATTGGCCTATAAAACACGATATCTCTTATACAAAGGAAAGTTTTATGTATGATCATATTCGTGATTGGTAATAAAATTATGTTATGGTGGTAAATGAAATGTCTTATTAAGTAATATGTTTTTGTAAAAATATTAATTATTCGTTACAATTTTTTAACACATATTTGGATACGGCCTTTTGTATCTATATTCTTTAAAAAGATTAAAAGATGTTTAGAAGTATGTAGCATTAGTAAAAAATGTCCATTTGAACCAGAAAAAGACATATAAGTTAGTTTAAATAGTTGAGTTGAAACTTTATTATGCTTGCATTTTTAGATATTGGTTTTATTATTTGAACAACTATATGTAATTGCTTTTTATCAACTCGGATGTTTTTGATTCAAAATATAGGTGACGCTTGATTACCCATTGGAGTTTTTAACTTCAGTAAGTGGGGTGTATACATATGACGGATTGAGTGCAATTGCATTTGGTACCAACAAATGCATGTATGGACCATTTGGAAGAACAGATATAGGCGATGCTCCTGAATTTATATTAGAAAAAAATGCAAACTTTAAGAAATTCAGCTATGAATTTGGACCAAGGTCTTGTTTTGGAGGATTTCATGGAACGATTCATTTGTCATGTGTCCGTGCCATAGGAATTTACATCAAGCCTCTCGACTCACTTCTTGAAATACTCAATCCCATTGATGAACCCAACCCCGTCGAGTCACCCGATCAACCCAATACTACCGAGTCACTTGCTGAACTCAACGTCGAATAATGATGATCAAAGTAGTCATTGTAAAACGAAAAGAATGATAACTTGTGAATAAATTCGTGACAAGACTTATAATGCTTTATAGTTGCTACGAAGTGTGGGTGCCAAATCAATCTAATCAAGAACACTTAGAATAATTTGTGATGTAGATGCTAAGTACAAGGATCTAATAAGATTGCATTCATTGATTGAGAGAAGCATCAAGGAAGGGAAAGTACAAATGAGGTAAAAGACTCCTATTTATACTAACTCTATGGGCTAGGCTTTTAAGAAATAAATGGGCCTAAACACTTGGGCCTTTAATTGAAAATTACATAAATGATACCTAAGTTTAGACAATTACAAAATTGACACAACTAACAAATATTTCTAACAATTTCCCCCTTTGTGTCAATTTCGTCGCTTCTGATGATTTGATGATTTCTTCTTCGATCCTTTAGTCTCCTTGTGATTCTTTGATGATCCGTCTCTTCTTCGTGATGATGGCGGCGGAGGCGGTCTCTCTTGACGCTTCTCAGTCGATCTCCTCAAGGTATCTGACATACCTCATTTCTCTATCTCTCATGAATGGCTTCCGTGGTTTCCACATACTTTCAATGATTAGGTGGTACACCCTTGTCCTTCTCAAAGATCACCTACGGAGGTGAGACTGGCGGTTGAACCATTGACCATGGATCGGTCGCTGGAGGCCATGAGTAACAGGGTTGATCGGAGCTCTGACTCTGGAAGACATGCTCGGAGCTCTGGATGTGGAGACAGCGTGCGAGAACAAAATACAGTTAGAACTGGAGACGGAGTACGAGACGGTACCCTTGGCCGAGAACCTCTATATGTTGGAGACGGCGTAAGAGAAAGAGGAGACCGATGTGGTGAAGGCATGTCACATGTAGGCGATGGAGAAGATGAAAGATGTGGAGACATAGGGGGTGAAGTCTCAGAACTGTACATCTCCAGACCCGGAAGTGACTGATGTGGAGGCGACTGAAGTGGTACCAGAAGAGGAGAGTCAGAACTGTAGCTCTCCATGCATGACTCATAATCATCTGAAGGAACATCATCTGAAGCGGGTACGCGGACAGGGTGAAAAAAAATGACAATCACTCGACCCTCCGCTGAATCTGCCGTCGGGTTCTGACCAGGCTGAGAATGAGATGCATCGGCACCGGTCCCCATATGAGTACCGGAAGGAGCGACGCCGGAAGATGTGCCTGTCAGAACTAAAGAGTCAAGTCGAGCTCATAATCATTAGAAGAAACATCATCTGAAGCGGGTACGCGGACAGGGTGAGAGATTTCCGGGTTGACAAAAAAAAAAACAATCTCTCGACCCTCCGCTGAATCTGTCGTCGGGTTCTGATCAGGCTGAGAATGAGATACATCGGCACCGGTCCCCATATGAGTACCGGAAGGAGCGACGCCGGAAGATGTGCCTGTCAGAACTAAAGAGCCAAGCCGAGCCTTCTTAGGTATTTCCCCCTCACGGCGATCGGGGTCATCTCGGTCGTCGTGTCTGCGCTTAGGTGGCTCGGCTGATGCACGGCACGAAGTCTCAAGGGCTCGGATCTGAGTCTGCATGTCTGAAATGGAGCCCTTGATCTCAGCTAATTCCTCCTTCTTCAGGGCATCAAGCTTCCCTTCGAGCCTCTGGATAGATAGGACTACCTCTTGAGAAGAGGAGGTAGCCGGCTCGGGACGGCTCGCGGGAAGTGATGTGTAAGAAGACCGCTGTAGATAATCTGGAAGGTTGGTGTCATCCTCGTGGAGATTCCCACGGGAGAGCAATGTTGCCATCAGAAAGTCCGTCAACTCATTAAACAAGTAGTCGGGGTGCAATCGGACATGGAGGTGGTGCTGGAGGTGGTGAAGTATAAAATCCTCATGGATAGCCTTTAGGGCGCCATCCATCATTTCCCTGACAACGGATGCCGGGTAAGTAACTCTGGTGTCACATAGACGGTCCGTTTGCACAACCGCTGAATCAACGGTGTGGCCTACGTTCATGGCTGGCGTGATAGTGACCATGGTAGGACTTCCCGCCGGTCATTGTGAAATGCCCATCGTGGACACCACTCTCGGGGTTCCGATCACGTCACATAGACTCGTGATTGGTGGAGCAGAGACTGCGTCACACAGACTGGCAGTATGTGTACCTAAGAGTGTATCAGGCTCTAGACTCTGGTGCACATGAAGGAAGTGTGGGGATCGGGGCAGGGATCCTCCTGTTTCAATATCATTACCCTCCAAGTGAGGGCTTGATAGCCGTTGTGCTTTGTCCCCGTGGAATGAAACATCCACCTTTTGAGAGATGAATGAGTGGCTAGGTGGGGCGTGCAGTTGCACCTCTGGGTGGGAGGTGTCTTCTTCAATACCCGTACTCAACACATGTGTACGGGTAGCAGATGTGGCTGCCCAGCTTCTACCTATGGATAGGGGAGGACCGGTTAAAACCTTTGGTCCTATCTCACACTCATCATTTCTTTTACTTCCCTCGCTCAGCTCACTTTCTTCGACTGTTAGGTCTCCCTCAAACCTTATGTCATCCTCACCCTCAGATGGGTGGTCATCACCGGAGTCATCGAAACATATTACACCAAAGGGAAAAGTGAAAGGCTATGGTGACTGTCATAAATATGTGAGGTATTAGCTCTGGATCGATCATCATCACCGCCTAATCTACCCCCGTCATCTCCCCCCCGACTCCTCATCCTCACACCCTTGGTCACCACCCCCAGGTGAATAACCACACTCAAGACCCTCACTCACTCTCCTAGAGAATACCTCCGGGGTGCCAGTCTCCGGCTCTGGAGATGCTGGTAGAGGTGATATACCTAGTATGCTCTCACAGTCGGTGAATGATGATCGACAGCATCAAGTAATGCAAGTGGTATTGCCAGCGGTGTATCATGGGTCTTTGGGGTTGCCATAAGGAGTTTGGGGTATGGCATAAGGAGTGATGGTATTGGTATAGGGAGTGTTGGGTATGACATCAGGATACTTGGGTATGGCATATAAAGTGTTGGTATCCAAAAGAGGTGTGGGGATGGTATCCATGATAAGTGTTGGTATCAAAGAAAAGTGTTGGATGCCTTCAGACAAGGCCTGGATGCCGTTAAGAAAGGCTTGGATACCATTCCAAATCTTATTCCGAACACAAATATTGAATATTCATTTTTCTTTTGTATATTATATATATATATATTAATTTTTTTTGTGATTTTTTTTTTGATTTTTTTTTTTGATTTTTTTTTTGGATTGTTTTTTTTATGTATATATATATATATATATATATATATATATATATTTTAACGTCTGCGATGTCCTCCAGGTGTGATTGGGAGGAGGTGATGGTGTGATCAGCATGAGAATGATGAGGATTTGGAAAATTCGGGTTCGCCATTGTACCTGAAAGGTGAGAAGTTAGTAATGAGGTAAAGGCAAGGTTTGAGATATAGGGCACACATCATTGAGATGTGTTATTGTGTACTAAATCAAAAGATTTGGTACAGAATAACACAACACATTGAGTGTGAATTTATCTCAAGTCTGGTGGATGCTCAATTCAAAAAATCTTACCAACCCGAGACATGATGGTGATCACTTAGGCTATTCTGAATGAGGTGGTAGCATGACATGGTGAACCAAGTAACCAATTATAACAATTAAGACCAATGGAACATGCATAATAGATAATCAAGCAAGGATGAGACATGATGAATCAAGTAATGCAAGCAACCATGAATCATATATCAATGACAATCAAGCATGTATACAAGACTTTCTTGATACCAGACCCCGAAGGAATCTCACAAATACTCATCTACGAAATTTAGAAACAAGCAATTTGAATTCACATTTAACCAAGAAAAAAAAAATCTAGTAAAAATAAAAAGTAGGAAGAAAGAAAAAAAATTAAACCTAGAAAAGATACTAGAGAAAAAATAAGAGGAATTAAGTAAAAACAAAACAACAACAAAAAAAAAAATTAAAGGAAAGAAGAAGAAAAAAAAATGAAAAAGAAAAAAAAATTAAAAAACATAATCTTGGTCAGATCGTGGGTCAGCAAGAAAGCGTCGGTCAGAGCTGAAATGATAGGTCAGAGCTTGAGTCAGCAGCCGGTCAGCGAGGAAGAAGCGGGTCAGAGAGCCGGTCAGCACTCGGTCAGCGCGTCTGACCGAGCCGCTGACCGAGAATGAGGACAGCTGTAGGCGCGTGAGGCGCGTGACGCGCGCGTGGAGCGCGTTTGGAGCGCGTGAGCCGCGCGTTGGAGCGCGTGAAAGCGTGTTCTTGCGTGTGTGTAGCGCGTGGAGAAGCGTGTACCAGGTTGGGAAGCGTGTGACAGCTGGAATCTTGTGGGAAGGCGTGTTTTTGACATGGTAGACCGTGTGATAGCTAAAAAAGACGCGATATGATGAAATCTTCTCCCTTTTGCTTTAATTTCAGATCTGGAATTAAAAAACAAACACACACACTCAAAGAGAAAAAACGAAGAAGAAAAAAAAAGAGAAACCATCTCTCCGGTCACGAAGACAACTCCGGCGAAGGATAAGGTTTGGTTCGGTCAAGAGGTGTTTGGTCCACACAACACCGGTCCGGTCGCCGGCCGAACTCCGGCGAGAGATCCCATACACAACAGCCTTCGGTTCCGGTTAGGGAAGAGACAAGATGGGGAGGTTCGGTTTGACCTCCGGTCCGGTTCCGGCGACATCCGGTTCCGGCGACGTCTCCGGTCCGGTCCGGTCCGGTCTTGGAGGATACGAGAAAGGAGGTTCGGTTTCGGTTCAAGGAGAAGCAAACACACACAAAAAACTTCCGGTCCGGTTCCGGCGACATCCGGTTCCGGCGACATCCGGTTCCGGCAACACTCTTCTTCTTATTTTCTTTCTTAAAATCAAACAAGACATTTTCCGGTCCGGTTCCGGCGACATCCGGTTCCGGCGAGTTCCGGTTCCGGCGAGGTCTCCGGTCCGGTTCCGGAAAGAAAAGACTTGGGTGAAATTTCGGTTTGACATCCGGTCCGGCTCCGGCGACATCCGGTTCCGGCGACACCCGGTTCTGGCGAGGTCCGGTCGCCGGAAAAACATCCGGTCCGGGACGAAAGACTTAGGATTAAAACAACACTTTAGGATGAACTCTTGAAAGATTCGGTTCCGGCGACATCTCCGGTCCGGTTCCGGCGAGGTCCGGTTCCGGCGAGATCCGGTCGCCGGAGATTTCTCCGGTCAGGACATGAAGTCTTGAAGATTAAGGAAGGACCCAAGACAAAGAAAAATAAAATAAAAAATAAAATAAAATAAAAACTTGTATAAAAATAAATCTGTTAGGGTAAAAATCTACAATCGCACGACGACCAAATATAATCGTAAGACAAATGTTAGGACAATGATCCTGTATTAAGATAAGGTCCTGAGACAAAACCTAAAAGAACTATCGAACAAAGATCATTAAACATCGAACATATACATCGAATAAGTCGAACGATATCCACAATATCGTACGACAATACTAACGAATAAATATACAAAGTTTATATGTTTGATGCAGGTAAGCTGATTATCATATCTAACAATTGTCCACCTTTGAGGAAATCGGAAATTGAGTACTATGCTATGCTTGTTGAAGTTCATCACTACATCGAACAAGTCGTAAGTTATGTATCGTTCGACAGCATCAAGATCGACCGTTACAAGCAAGATTCTCGCAGCAGTTACAATCTGGACATTAACTCTCAGCAATACCGTTGGACAGTTACTCTCCAAGCATTAATTGAAGACAATAACGTTGGACGGTTACGATTCACTCATTGATGAGCCACAATACCGTTGGACCGTTATTATCAAGCCACTATATAAGAAGAATCAAGCCAGTATTTCAGGACACGAAGTCTATCCGAAGCTCACAAGTTCTATAATCATTATTCTTGAGAATCATCTGTAATTTACATTCGATTTCATAGTTCTCTCAGTTGTAATCGTACGATCAAAGCTGTATACTTGAAGGACATCACCCCTGATTGGTGAACATAGTGCTCTGTCGACTTACCTTTTAGGTCGACCGCAGGTTTTTTCCTCCGTCGTGAGGTTTTTCCTGCGTCATCAAATTATTTGTCTCATTTTATTTTTCCGCACTTATCATTGATTGTAATTTCTTTCTCTCGACGGTTAAGCCTCACACAAGTTTCTTTCGACATCGAGTTGTGTAATTTTTTACATAAACAGTTTGGCGCCCACCGTGGGGCTCCGTTTTGAGAAAAATTTCATTCGGTGAAAAGTGCGCCTTAGTACTAACCTTTTCTTTGAGTTTTCTTTGAGCTATTTGCGCAGGATAATGGATAACGGATTCATAGCATCACTCCAACAACAATTGCAAGAAGCTAACAACGAAATTCAACGTCTTCGAGCTTTGCCAGGACCATCGATGACTATCCCAATGTCTATCCCTCCTCCATATCCTCCTCAATATCTAAGACCACCACCTCGACCACAGTTCAATGCCTCAATGCCATTTTCAACTGTGAACCAACAATACAACAACGTACGACCATCTTTACCACAAGTTCCACCACCAATTCCTCATGGCCCGCCACCTATGCCTCGGGGTCCACCTTCTATGCCTCAAGGAACACCCATGTTCACGTTCGAGCCTTTTAACAACGTATCCCAACAAATTCCTATTCCTGGTCATATACCCACAGCTGCTAGTTCCACCATTCATACGACAATACCACCCAGTACCGGAATCTCTTCTAGTTGTATTCCAACAAACCCAATTAATATTGAAGACCCTCTGAACGTACGACTGAAATCCCTAGAAGAACAGAATCAAAAATTATTCGCATTACTCACAAAGCTACCCGGAGCAGCAGTACCCGTCGAAGTCGAACCTAAAACTGGATTTCAGGCTTCACCGTTCGTTGATGAATTAGCTCTTGTTGATGTTCCTAAGAAATACACTATACCAGCTTTCGCAACAAAATATTCTGGAATCACAGATCCGGTCGAACATATAGCACAGTACAAGCAACTTATGTGGACAGTTCCTATACCGGCGCAATATCAGGAAGTCTGCATGTGCAAAAGCTTTGGATCAACTTTAACAGGAGCAGCATTACAATGGCTTATTAACCTAAAGCCAAAGAGTATTGGATCGTTTGCAGAATTGGTGAACCAATTCACTCGACAATTTGCTAGCAGTCGTAAGATGGAGAAGCAGACCAGCGACCTGTACTATATCGTACAGAAATCTGGAGAAACAATCCGCGACTACTTCAACAGATTCAATGCAGCAATGATTGAAATAAAAAATTGCGACGTGAAAACAGCAATCGAGGCATACAAGCGTGGATTAGAAGATTCCTCTGGATTATATCTGGAATTAACGAAATATCCACCAGAAAACTTCGACGACGTACGAGCTAGAACACTAGCTTTCATGAGAATAGAAGATGATGCTCTCTTCCGACGAAAGCATTCCGCAGAAAAGAAACCTCTTGGTGCTCAAAAACATGACTTTAAGCATAAAAGAGTAAACAAGATTGGAAATCCTCGATACGAGTCAAAAACTCGACCAAGCAAAGGTACTGTTAAAATACGATATCCAGAGTTATCTACTTACAATTTTGCAGGTACATCAAAAGATTTGGTGGATTCACTACGAAAGATTGATGCAAACGTACGATGGCCAAAGAAATCTGATAAACCAAGTAAGGACAAAGATCAGAACAGATGGTGCGACTTCCACGAGGATCATGGTCATACGACGGATGAATGCATCAGTTTAAAGAAGGAGATTTCATATTTGAAATCTAAGGGGCATCTAAAAGGCCTCATCCCAGAAGAACAAGGACGACCAGCGTCACCAGTTCATACAAAAGTCATAAACTGCATCACCGGAGGATCAGAAGTTTGTGGACTTACATATTCAGCTGCAAAGCGACATGCACGAGATGGTCCAAGCGAACATCCAATCCCTGGAGAAGCCAAATCAAAGACAGAAAAAGAGCTCGATGCAATGGCAATCACGTTCGACCAAGACGATACACAGGGGGTCCATCATAAACATCATGACGCTCTAGTCATACAGTTGACAATCGGAAACTGTTCGACTAAGAGAATATTGATTGATGGAGGCAGTTCGGCTAACGTTATTTTTGCAGATACTCTTAAAGTCATGGGAATCGAACGGTCAGAAATCGTACGACGAAGTACTACTCTGATTGGATTCAATGGAGACCCGATGAACACTCTCGGAGAAATCATCTTGCCTGTCTACGCCAAAGGCATCAACAAACAAACAAAGTTCAATGTTGTGGACTGCCAATCAGCTTACAATGTTATTCTTGGAAGACCCTGGATCCACGAGATGAAAGCAATTCCTTCGACATACCACCAGAAGATCAAATTTCCTTCTCCGTGGGAATTCAAGAAATTGCTAGTGAGAACAAAATCGCACGAGAATGTTACAAGATTACGATGAAGACAAAGTCGCAGGACATCTAGCAATTACAGAGCCAGGATGATAGGAAATCGAACGACGATCTTCGGCTAGAAGAAGTCGTCCTTGATCCTGAACATCCTGATCGAAAAGTCTTCGTAGGAGCCTCGCTCCCCCCTGACATAAAAAATACGATTATATCTTTTTTGCAGGAACATTCAGACTGTTTTGCATGGTCGCATGAAGATATGGTCGGAATAGATCCAAGCATTATATCGCATAAATTGAACGTGGATCCTACGTTCAAACCCATTAAGCAGAAACGTCGCAAGTTCGCGCCTGAAAGAAATAAAGTGATCAACGATGAAGTTGACAATCTGCTTAAAACAGGGAAGATCCGAGAAGTCAAATATCCAGAATGGTTGGCTAATGTAGTCGTCGTACAGAAGAAGAACGGAAAATGGCGAGTCTGCATTGATTTCACGGATCTCAACAAAGCTTGTCCAAAAGATCCTTTTCCTTTACCTCATATCGACGCCATGGTTGACGCGACAGCAGGACATGAATTGTTGACATTCATGGACGCATATTCAGGATACAACCAAATATTGATGCACACGGACGACCAGGAGAAGACTGCATTCATGACAGACAAAGGCATATACTGTTACAAAGTTACGCCATTTGGTCTCAAGAATGCAGGATCAACATATCAAAGATTGGTTAACATGATGTTCAAGGAACATCTTGGTCGAACGATGGAAGTTTATATCGACGACATGCTTGTGAAATCAGAACGTTCGATCGATCACGTTGCACATTTAAAGCAATCCTTCGATATCCTACGACAATACAAGATGAAGCTCAATCCAACAAAATGTTCCTTCGGAGTACGAGCAGGAAAATTCTTGGGGTACTTGGTCACGCAACGCGGAATCGAAGCAAGTCCAGAACAAGTCAAAGCTATCTTCGAAATACAATCTCCAAGGAATGTCAAAGAAGTCCAGAAGTTAACAGGATGAGTGGCAGCTTTAACCCGATTTATTTCACGATCATCGGATAAATGCCATTTGTTCTATAATGTCCTACGAAAGAATCAAGGCTTCTTGTGGACAGACGAACATGAGAAAGCTTTGCAAGAACTGAAGCAATATATGACGTCACCTCCACTGTTAACAAAACCAGTCGAAGGAGAAAGTCTACAGTTGTACTTGGCAGTAAGCAAAAATGCGACAAGTGCAGTACTTGTGCGAGAAGAAGATCAACGACAACAACCAATCTATTATGTTAGCAAGTCTTTCCTCGACGCAGAAACCAGGTACACATCAATGGAAAAATTGCTACTAGGTCTTATGACGGCAGCAAAGAAGCTAAGGCATTACTTCGAGTCACATCATATCATTGTTGTGACCAATTATCCACTCAAGACGGTGCTTCGAAAACCAGAACTGACAGGACGACTAGCCAAATGGAGCATTTATCTCAGTGGATTCGACATTGAGTTTAAACCTAAGACGGCCATCAAATCGCAAGTATTAGCAGATTTTGTGGCAGAATTTTCTCCAGGATTGGAACCCACGACGTGCGATGAAGTTGTGATGATTTCAGACAACCAGCCTTGGATACTCTACGTTGATGGTTCCTCGAACGTACGAGGATGTGGATTAGGTATTGTCTTAAAATCATCACAAGGGGGAAATATAGTATACTCCGTACGATGCGAATTCAAAGCCACAAACAATGAAGCAGAATATGAAGCTTTGATCGCAGGACTAGATATTGCTCTTAGACTGGGGGCAAAACAGTTGCACGTTCGAAGCGATTCTTTACTGGTCGTAAACCAAGTAAATGGAGATTTTCAAGCAAAAGACTCAAAAATGATGAGTTATCTCAAAGCCGTTAAAGATCGAGTCGCACGATTTGAACAGTTCCTGATCGAGCAAATACCAAGAGATCTAAATATGCAAGCGGACACACTAGCCAATCTGGGATCTGCATTTCATGATCCGTTCATGGAAAATATCCCAATACTTCATCTCACGACACCAACAATTGCGGCAAACGATGAAGTACAGATGAACGAAGAAATTTACAATTGGTCGCTCGACATATGGAACTACCTCAAGCACGACCAACTACCTGAAGATAAAATGGAAGCTCGAAAAACAAGGTCGAAAGCTTCAAGATACACAATTTTTGAAGATCAACTTTATCGAAGATCCACAACAGGACTTCTTCTACGATGCGTCACAAATAAAGTACAAATCAATCAAATTCTCCAAGAGATGCACGACGGAGAATGTGGAAATCACGCAGGGGGCAGAAGTCTTGCTAGTCGAATCTCACGACAAGGATACTATTGGCCTACTCTACGAGAAGATGCCATAACGTACGTCCAACGATGCGACGCATGTCAAAAACATTCGAGTATGGTCCATCGACCATCTGAACCTTTACATTCTGTTCTAGTTCCATGGCCCTTCATGCGATGGGGAATGGACATCGTGGGAAAATTACCTCCAGCCCCTGGACAAAAAGTCTATCTACTCATGCTCACCGATTACTTCTCGAAATGGATAGAAGCTGGTGCTTTCTCACAGGTCCGAGATAAAGAAGTCATATCTTTCATTCAGAAAAACATCATTTATAGATTCGGGGTACCAGCTGAAATCATGTGCGACAACGGCTCACAATTTATAAGTGATAAGACTCGTACGTTCTGTGAAAAGCGGGGAATCAAATTAATCACTTCAACTCCGAGATATCCACAATCTAACGGGTTAGCAGAGTCGAGCAACAAAGTCATCATCAATTCAATCCGAAAGAGGTTGAAAGGAGCAAAAGGAAAATGGGTAGATGAATTGCCATCTGTCTTATGGGCAAATCGTACGACACCTAGAGCATCAACTGGACAAACTCCGTATTCTCTGGTATATGGATGCGAAGCAGTCTTGCCAATCGAAGCTCAAATACCAACTGCCAGAAATCGCACGTATGATCAAAATGCAATAAATTTACCCTACGATCTTGACGCCTTAGAAGAAATCCGAGAAAAAGCGCTACGAACGATGGCTGCACAAAAAGGAATTGTCGAAAGACACTTCAACAAAAAGGTAAAGGCAAAAATTTTTCAAGTTGGAGATTATGTCTTACGACATGTGTTTCAAAACACACAAGAACCAAACGCTGGAAAACTTTCCATCAAATGGGAAGGACCTTACATAATTTCCAAAGTCATTGGAAATGGAGCATACAGACTTACGACTATGGAAGGTATGGAAATCCCACGAAGCTGGAACGCCCATCACCTCAAAAGGTATTATTTCTAAACCTATTTACATACGATTTATTCCTTATCCATTACTGACTTAAGCATCGGAGCGCCGTTGGCTAAGCCAACGGCCACCCCTTAGTCATCCTTTTTCGCAGGTATCGCACGATAAATCGCATGGATCGCACGATTAACGCAAGTATCGCACGATAAAAATCGCATGGATCGCAAGAAAACCGCTAAAACGCACGATTATATCGCAAGAGCGCAAGTCAATTCGCCAGTCGCACGAATACTCTCATGAGCACAAAAGAAACGTTTCTATAAATAAGTCTAAGGACTTTAAAAACAAATGCATGCAAAAACACAAGACAAAAAACGCACGATACATGCTATAACGCACGACGCAAGTTATAACACACGAACACAAAGCTAAAACATAAGATAAAAAGCTAGAACGCACGATATTCAATCAAAATTTCTTTCATTAAACATTTTTTCTGCCTTAAAATGGCAAGAGTACAAGAAAAGAAAGAAGTTCTACGATTACAAAGATTAAAACTATTCTAATGGAGCGTTGGTAGCAGGTGGATCTACGACAGGGGTCTCTTCAGGATGTGCAGGAACGGATCCAGAGGTTTCAGGAACCTCCTCCTCGACACCTGCATCCTCGACCTCCGCGGGCTTTTCTTCGTCCAGGCCTTTTAGATCCTCCTCGTCGAGAAGGTCTTCAGAACCCATCACCTGAACGAAAGAGGCCACCTCGTCCTTTGCCATCTGAGAAGTGACAGTCCCGGCGGCTATTCGTCGCATGACCGCAGTACGTGCGACCACGCGAACCAAGGCAGCGTCCTCTTCCAGTTCTTGGATCTTGGACGATAGAGCCTCTTCCCTCTCAGCTTTCTCTCGTCGAACGACCAGCAACTCCCTCAACTCTCCTACTTCTAGGCTTTCCGAAATTGAACTCCTAACTTCCGATGACATAATGAACTCCAGTCGACCTAAACTATTTCTTAAACGGGTGAACCTAAGATTATCTAAACCTCTATTACTCTTATTTGCTATTGATTTCAAACGCATGAAACAGGGAAGAAGGAGGTACCTTTTAAAGCCTAGTCGCACGAAAATCTTTGCCAAAAATAGTCGGATTACGATCTCAAGCAATTGGTTACGAAATTAAAAGGATTCGTAAAATCTATTCTCACAATCAGACGCCTCATTTATAGCAACTAAATCATATGAGTCATTAGAGATAATCGTGCCACGCGTCAGCACTTAGCCGTTAGAGAACACGCGTCCAGAGTAACGGCTAGATAACGGCTAGTTTATCAACGTTAATTCGACCGTTTACCAACGTATTTTTACTCTTTGTCCAGCGAATTAAAGATTTAGATAAAATTAGAATTATTTTCTAAATCTTGGGGGCAAATTGTTAGGGTAAAAATCTACAATCGCACGACGACCAAATATAATCGTAAGACAAATGTTAGGACAATGATCCTGTATTAAGATAAGGTCCTGAGACAAAACCTAAAAGAACTATCGAACAAAGATCATTAAACATCGAACATATACATCGAATAAGTCGAACGATATCCACAATATCGTACGACAATACTAACGAATAAATATACAAAGTTTATATGTTTGATGCAGGTAAGCTGATTATCATATCTAACAATTGTCCACCTTTGAGGAAATCGGAAATTGAGTACTATGCTATGCTTGTTGAAGTTCATCACTACATCGAACAAGTCGTAAGTTATGTATCGTTCGACAGCATCAAGATCGACCGTTACAAGCAAGATTCTCGCAGCAGTTACAATCTGGACATTAACTCTCAGCAATACCGTTGGACAGTTACTCTCCAAGCATTAATTGAAGACAATAACGTTGGACGGTTACGATTCACTCATTGATGAGCCACAATACCGTTGGACCGTTATTATCAAGCCACTATATAAGAAGAATCAAGCCAGTATTTCAGGACACGAAGTCTATCCGAAGCTCACAAGTTCTATAATCATTATTCTTGAGAATCATCTGTAATTTACATTCGATTTCATAGTTCTCTCAGTTGTAATCGTACGATCAAAGCTGTATACTTGAAGGACATCACCCCTGATTGGTGAACATAGTGCTCTGTCGACTTACCTTTTAGGTCGACCGCAGGTTTTTTTCCTCCGTCGTGAGGTTTTTCCTGCGTCATCAAATTATTTGTCTCATTTTATTTTTCCGCACTTATCATTGATTGTAATTTCTTTCTCTCGACGGTTAAGCCTCACACAAGTTTCTTTCGACATCGAGTTGTGTAATTTTTTACATAAACAAAATCTGATGATGTTTTTTTTTTTTTTTTTTTTTTTTAAATTTAAGAGAAACTATTAAAAAAACAAAATTAAAACCGATATAAAAAAAACTATTATAAGTATATAAAGGAATAGAAAACTTACCTGGGTACTTACCGGTTCCCCTTCTGATCAGGTGGAGGCAGACAACGTTCCCCCTCGGAACAGGCATGGGGAGGGGACGTTCCCCCTTGATTGATGCACACTCAAGAAAAAAAACTTAGTAATACTCACAAGACCATGAAAAACAGATACAGAAGAAATTGAAAGAAACAACACCAAATCTATCAAGAGCTTAGTCCAAGACAACGATGACACAGTGGTCAACCATTGGTCTGTACACTGGGTCATGGTTCTGAAGGACTGAGTATTTGATAGATGATCACTCTTGAGGATCAAACATGCCAAGCTTGGAGATTAGGAAATTAAACCGTTTCTCATCCAAAGGCTTGGTGAAGAGATCCGCAAGTTGATACTCGGTGTTGACAAAATAAAGTTCAATCGTACCTCTCTCCACATGGTCCTTGATAAAGTGATACCTGATATCGATATGTTTAGTGCGAGTGTGTTGGACTGGATTGCATGTAATGGCTATGGCGCTTTTGGAGTCGCAGTAGATGGGTATGTGATTGAAATTGTAGCCATAGTCTCGGAGCTGGGTCCGCATCCACAACACTTGGGAGCAGCAGCTGGCAGCAGCGACATACTCAGCCTCAGCCGTGGATGTAGAAACACAGTGTTGTTTCTTTGAACCCCAGCTGACTAACTTATCACCCAAGAACTGGACATGGCCTGAAGTACTTTTCCGGTCCAGTTGACAACCTCCATGGTCCGCATCCGAAAACGCGACGAGCTCAAATCCAGACTCCTTTGGGTACCACAACCCACGGTTGGGTGTGCCTTTCAGGTACCGGAGGATGCGTTTGACTGCCATCATGTGTGATTCCTTTGGGTTTGCCTGAAAACGAGCACAAAAGCAAGTAGCGAACATAATATCCGGTCTACTAGCAGTCAGATATAACAAAGAACCAATGATGGCTCTATAAGTCTTTTGATCGACAGGCTTCCCTTTTGGGTCAGCACCGATCAAAGTGCCCGAGGCCATAGGAGTTTTAGCAACCGAGGAAGTGGCCATGTGAAAACGTTTTAAAAGATCACCGATGTATTTCGATTGATTAATCAAAATGCCATCAGGTTTTTGTATAACTTGAAGTCCCAAAAAGAAGGACAACTCCCGGAGCATACTCATCTCAAACCTGGTGGTCATGAGATCACTGAACCACGTGCACATATCTGAGTTAGTAGAACCAAATATGATATCATCGACATAAATTTGAACTAACAAGATATCATCACCTTCGGTCTTGATGAAAAGAGTAGGATCGATTTTACCTTTGTAGAAACCATTATCTAGTAGCGCGTTGGAGAGATGATCATACCAGGCACGGGGAGCTTGCTTCAACCCGTAAAGAGCCTTGTCTAGGATGTAGACATGATTAGGCTTGGTGCGATCAACAAAGCCTTCAGGTTGAGAGACATAAACTTCTTCTTTCAGTTCGCCGTTGAGAAAGGCAGTTTTCACGTCCATCTGGTAGACAGTGAAGTTCTTGTGAGCGGCAAAGGCTAAGAAGATCCGAATGGCTTCAATTCTGGCCACTGGTGCGAATGTCTCATCATAATCAATTCCCGCTTGTTGCTTGAATCCCTTGGCTACTAGACGAGCTTTGTTTCTGGTTACAATCCCATCTTCATCTTTCTTGTTCTTGAAGATCCACTTCAGATCGATGATTGTCTTGTTCTTTGGTCTAGGTACAAGTCTCCAGACACCCAGGCGTTCAAACTGATTCAACTCCTCTTGCATGGCGGTCACCCAGTCAGAGATATCAAGGGCTTCCGTCACGTTCGAGGGTTCATGTCTGGATAAGAAAGCTGCAAATAGGCACTCATTTTGAGTGGCAGACCTTGTCTTGACTGGCGCGGATTTGCTGCCAATCACTTGTTGGAGTGGATGAGCTCGCGTCCACTTGGTTGTATGGGGTAAGGTTGGAGGGGGTAAAGGTTCTATTCTCAGATCGATATAGAACTCGGGTTCACGTCTGGTCGTTGCTAGAGTGGTAACAGTAGGTGGTACTTGAGATTGTACCACAATGGGACCAGGAGCTGCTGGTGTGTCTGAAGAGACAAGTGAAGGGCCAGCAGCTTGTGGAGCAGGCTGAGCGTTTGAACTAGGAGCTTGTGGAGAAGGGTGAGTAGTGGTACTAGGACCTGCCACTGGTGGAGCAGGTGAAGTGGTGCCTTGATGTTGACTTGTAGTAGGCATTGTGGAGGAAGCACCACTCTGCGGACTTGGAACATTCACCACCGGGGCCTGCTGGAAGGTGTGGAAAGGTTCCCCCTCAGCAGGTGCAGGAGATACTCTTGAACTTGGTGATGCTGAAGCAGGCGTTGATGATGAAGTTCCTTGGAGGTTGGAAGATGAAATGTCAGTGGTAGAGACCATGACATGAGGTGCTGGTTGTACAACTACAGGAACAGGAAGAGTAAATTTAGCAGGTGCAGGCAGTTCTTTATAAAAGAATTCAAACAATTCATCCAAATCACAAGTGTTAGAGTTAGAAGAAGATGGTTTGTTTGCCGAAGAAGAAGAAGTCATGGGATTGCCATGAAGTTGATCAGACGCCAGAACACTAGAGATTCCTGGTGCAACTGGAGCTGGTGTAGAGTCTTCTTCAATGCCTTCTTCAAAATCCACATTTGTGCTCTCAACCACACATCTTGTTTTCTTGTTGAACACGCGGTAGGACGGAGAATCCATGGCATATCCAATGAAAACACCCTCATCACCCTTTGGACTGAACTTGTCAAGATTGTCTTTATCATTCTTCACGTAGCATTCACAACCAAACACTCTGAAGAATTTGATGCTGGGAGGTCGATTGTACACCAATTCATACGGAGTCTTCATGAACCTTTTGGTAATAAGGGATCGGTTTTGGGTGAAACAGGCAGATGCGACGGCTTCAGCCCAGAAGTGTAGCGGAAGCTTGGAGAATGTCAACATGGTGCGGGCAGCTTCCACTAGGGTACGGTTCTTTCTCTCAACAACACCATTTTGTTGAGGTGTTCTGGCAGCCGAAAATGTGTGAGTGATGCCGACAGAATCAAGAAACGAGTCAAGTTTGCGATTCTTGAATTCAGTGCCGTTGTCGGTGCGAATCACCTGAACAGGAAGTTGTAGTCTGACCTGCACATTTCTGATGAAGGAAATGATGATGTCTGAAGCACCATCCTTACTTCTGAGAAAGTTCACCCATGTATACCTTGAGAAGTCATCCACAATTACCAGTACATACTTCCTCCCGTTGATGCTTTGTACACGCATTGGTCCGCACAAGTCCATATGGAGGAGCTGAAGTGGTTTGGAGGTGTTGTGTTCCACTTTCAGCTTGTGCGAAGATTTCTTGATCTTCCCCATCTCACATGCTGAGCACAACTGTTCTTTGGTGAACCTTAAGGAGGGGAGACCAGTCACCAAGCCTGTTTTAGCTAGTTGATTAATTGTAGCATAATTCAGGTGGGATAGTCTCCGGTGCCACAACACGTTCTGATTGAAGGTTGCTTTTGAGAGAAGACATACTTCTGTGAATGGTCGTTGTTTCCGGAAATTGACGGTGTAGAGATTCGACCTGCGAGTGCCCTCAATGAGTTCCTGTCCATCATATGTCCTGACACAGCATCTTGTTTCCCGAAAGTTAACCTCAAGTTTCTTGTCACAGAACTTTCCAATGTTGAGCAGGTTGTGACTCAAGCCTTCCACATAGGCTACTTTATTGATGGTGATTTTATGATGAAGGATATCACCATATCCCATTATTGGTGCTGAAAGCTTATTCCCAAACCGAACATTCCCGCCATATTTTTGTTTGAAGTTGGCGAGAAGTTCCTTCCTTCCGGTCATGTGCTTGGAACACCCTGAATCCATGTACCACACATGACCGTCCTGCAAAATCACGGAGAAACATTTTTAGGTACCCATTTGGTATTGGGTCCTTTCTGATTAGGATTAGCAGGTTTGGATACATGTTCCTGTTTGCCCTTAGATGGAGATTTTTGTTTGGGTTTTGGATTAGGTCTCCTGTTATGAGTATGATGATAACCATGATTGTAGAATCCATGATAGTTAGGAACAAAGTAATCATTCACGAAAGCATTTGCACAGTACCCAAATCTAAATTGGTTTTGACAACGAAAATTGCTATTACATCCATAAACTATGTGTTCACATTCATAACATTGAAATGGAGTTCGTGGTACATGCCTATTAGTTCTATGATGTACAAAATTGGAAAAATTGTTTTTCATATAACTAGGCTTATGTGCAAATGGCTTCGGACGACTGCCTTCTTTTGATCCACTCTCCTTGTTCTTACGCCTACCATTTCTCATATTTTGATCTGTCACATTTTGAGAACCACAGTTAGTACCTTTGACATTTGGAGAATGAGTATGTGAAGAGTTTTTCTTCGGAGTGAAGTTGTGTGATTGTTCCTTTGGTTTGGTAGCATTCTTTCGTTTTTGAAAACGTCTGTTTTTCTTAGGAACATTCACATTGGTACGAGATGAACTCGCAACTTCAGACTCAGGGGTGACCACTTTGTCCTTCCCTTTGTCTTTCCGGGATAGTTTAGGAGGAGCCTTATTTCCTTGTTTAGATTGGCCTGTTGATCTACCATTCTCACCAACCCTATTGGTACTATCATCCGATACAATTTCAGAAATTTGTACCGTTGATTTAGGTGCCATATACGCTAAGTCTTCCATGTATGAAATGGTGATGCAGATTGGAGACCTTAGTACCATGGATTTAGAGTTTGTAGAAGAGGTACTTGAAGGTCTAAAATCTAACGCATTCACATTCCATCTATGGTGATGATGACGTGAGTTATCACGAGTTCCAAAGGTGGATTGACTTGCTGTTGGTGTGCTTTTGGATTTGAGGGCTTTTTCCAATTCATTGATTTTACTCAAGAATAGGTCCTTTTCCCTAAGGCTCATGCGCCTCTCATCCTCTAGCTCAGCCTCCAGTTTAGCAATCCTTCTTTCATAAAAGGTTTGGTTATCTTTGTAAACTTTTTCAAGGATTGGAACTTCCTGATTCATCTCATCCTCAGTATAGCTAGGCGTGTAGTCCTTAGACAAAGGAATCTCACGCGTTGCATAACTGGCATTCAGAGATGAATAGTTGAAGGGAAATGATTGTTTGGTTTTTCTAGCTTTTTCTTTCTTTTCAATTTCCTTCAACTGTTCAGGGTCATCAGACTCTTTCATGAAAATAATTTTGTATCCAAGACTCATGTACCTCAGATCATACAAGGTAGGGGTCTTGGATATGGCACGCTTCAGGTAGCATGGACTTTTATATCCAATGCCTTCCTTTGGATTGTAATAATTGAACTCTTTGGGTTGATTCATGTGAATGGTTTGATCAGTCTGGCCTCTCTTTAAAAATCTGTCTTCCATATCTTTGATTTTCGCAAACAAGTTAATCCTTTGAGCAAAAATAAATTCATACTTCTTTACATTCTCACTACTCACTATTTCAGCCTCATGTAGTCTCTTTTGTAAGTCAGTGATATTGGCATTTAAGCTTGTGACTTTATCTTCAAGAGTTTTGTTTGCAAGGGTGAGCATGTTAACTTTGTCTTTTGAATAGGCTAATTCTATGTTGAATTTCACAACTAAGGCATGTTCACTAGCTAATTTGGATTCAGCAATTGTGGTTTGTTTATTAGCTTGTTTAATCTTATTTTCATACTCAGAAACCTTTTGTGCAAGACCTTTTACTTGATTTTCAAGTTCAGTGTATGGGTCAGGGAGTACCTCAGAAGATGAATCAGAATGGTCTGAGTTGACATCATTGTAGTCACGATCATCATCCTCGGAATACTCTTCATCAACATCTGCCATCAAGCATAGTTGATCTTTTCCTTCCTCACTATCCACATTCCATGCGTCATCTTGAGCTAGCATGCAGACAAGACCTCTTTCCTCATCATCACTTGACATTTGCAGCCAGGCTTCATCTTCAGCAAGCAGTGCTAATCCATCATCTTGCTTTTTCGCCAAGTTCATTTTGTTCTTGTAGTAGTCGTACTTGGAGACATGGTTGATGCAATTCTTAGCGAAGTGTCCGGGCTTCCCACACTTGAAGCATGTTGGACTCCCATCCTTCTTGGGCTCTTTGCCTTTGTCATCTGTCTTTGCTTTCTCTTCTGGCTTGTGGTAGACAGCTCTACTCCCTTGTTCAAGTCTCCTTGGCTCTTGATCAAACCTTCTAGGTTCGTCATACCTCTTTTCACTGTCATCATATCTTCTCTCTTGATCATCATAACGTCGTTCTTGGTACCTCCTCTCATCATATCTACGCTCCCTTGGTTCTTCATACCTCCTAGTGTCAAATTCAGCTGGCCTTTCGTATCTTCTCACTTCACCTCTTGGTTTAGTTTCATACCTTTTCCCACTGTAGTACCTATGATTGTTGGAAGACATAGGTTTCCTCAAGTTCCTTTTAGACAAGGTCCTTGTGATTAGTGCAAGAGCCTTTTTCATGTCATTCATCTCCTCATCAGAGTCACTCCCTTTCTCTCCGTTGTCAGACGGTACATCATATTCATCCTCGTAGCGGGGTGATCTCCCAGAAGTGAACTGTCTTCTGTCTGCTACCAATGCAAGTGGGTCAGCATACTTTTCCACTTTCTTTATGTTGCTCATAGTCTCCAACACTTCATCCTGGTTGTGGTTAAGCAGCTCATACAGTTCATGGATGTCTATGTCCTCCAAGTTACGATTTTGTTGGATGTTCGAGGCGAATCTCCTCCACTCAGAGCGCAGAGAGTTGATGAATTGGATGTTGATTTCCAATTGTGACTTCTTTAGCTTGTTCTTCCTCAGTTCGTTGATCATCGTGTAGAACCTATGGTAGGTGTCTTCAAGTAGCTCCCCCTCACGTCCCTTGAAGGTAGCAAACTTTGTTAGGAGGTTTGATCTCTTCATCTGAATACCCTTCTCCGTGCCATGCATCAAACTGCAGATCTCATCCCACATTGCTTTCCCGTGTCGTTGCAATCGATGTTTGCATAGATGTCATTCGGAAGACTTTGGATGAGATATGACTTGGAGAGTTGATCTCCCTTCAAACGGTTTGCTTCCTCAGGTGTGAGTTTGGTTGCATCCTTCTCAACCACACCACCTACGACAGGTGGGTTACCATCAGGAACGTCAGGGATAGTCATGTAGAACTTGACGGGTCCATTTTTGAGGGATTCAAGTATTTCTTTGCCAAGAGGTTGTTTCTCAACGAAGTCTAGGAATCTTGACTTCCATTGTGAGAAGTCACCGCGGAAGAGAACAGGAGGTCGGGTATCGGACCCGATTGCCAAGGCATCACGTGTGTTCATGATTAAAGATTGATTGTGGATCTTAAACCACTTAGTATGATCAGGTGATGTGGTTGGTGAAAAGTTTCAAGACTTGTGAAAATCTTGAAAAAGATTCAGTTCAGGAGGTCAGGGTCTGATCAGGAGGTCAGGGTCTGATCAGGAGGTCAGGGTCTGATCAGGAGGTCAGGGTCTGATCAGGAGGTTGGATGTAGTGATGAGTATTGGGTGTCGGGTGATGAAGGAAGACTTAGAGAAATTCTTGGAAACTCTAGTCTGATGAAAGTACTTGACGCCCAAAAAAAAAATCCAAGTCTGAAGAGTAGACCCGGTACCCGATGCTTGAGGTCTGAAGAATTGGTTTCACCAGAACCAGAACACAACGGATCAAGAGCAAGTGGCAGGCTCTGATACCAATTGTGGGTGCCAAATCAATCTAATCAAGAACACTTAGAATAATTTGTGATGTAGATGCTAAGTACAAGGATCTAATAAGATTGCATTCATTGATTGAGAGAAGCATCAAGGAAGGGAAAGTACAAATGAGGTAAAAGACTCCTATTTATACTAACTCTATGGGCTAGGCTTTTAAGAAATAAATGGGCCTAAACACTTGGGCCTTTAATTGAAAATTACATAAATGATACCTAAGTTTAGACAATTACAAAATTAACACAACTAACAAATATTTCTAACACGAAGAATCAATGGTTGTCTATGTATCTATATTTTGTGAATGACAATGAATGATGGTTCCAAAAAAAAATTGTTCACATTTTCTATTGTTATGACCAATCAACTTTCCCTCCAGAATTTTATAATATAATAACGAAATTACTGCAATAATTAAAAGATAGATATCAAATCGTGTACCTTTTTCGATGTCCAACGAAGAATTGATTGAATGTTGAGGATAGAGGTCTACAAACGCAGTGTCATAAGACGAAATTTTGCCCCCAATCGTGCTTGATACGGACGTTCGTCTTGAGGATACAACTACCCGGTTGATTTGATGCACGTCAATTCAACCCCATCGAATTGAACATGTGTTCTTGATGAAAGAAAATAAGTTTGTGATATGAATTATGAATGAATCCTTCCAAAAACCGATTCCTTTATATAGAAATCGAAGGATCATGACTGTTAGAAACGAAAAGTCACGGAACTGCTCATAGAGTTCCTCGTGCCGCGAACCATACACCCGCGCCACAAGGCCCATCTTTGCCCATTTAAATTTATATATGGATCAAATTAAGCCCTCCATAAACCTCACACACCAAATTCAATGTTTTAAATGATATATTTAATGCGCTTGAACTGTTGTTTATTAGGCAAATAAAATAAGTTTGAGGTTCCTATGTGGGACTAGTATCTCTTGTCTAAACTAAGTTCCAACATCTATAACATGGTAATCTGTTTATTAATTTGGATGACTTTTATGATTCAAGCATCTTATGTGTTTATTAATTTGAATTAATTAATTCCTCGCAATTTCTTTAAGTTTTTGAAAGGGTGTCATAAGCTTTGCCTAGAATAGTCCTGATAAATTACAATCGTAAGATATCAACCTGCTAAACTCAATGGCCGCAATTGTTGTAGAATTGAAGTTGCCTGTAATTGAACCTTGGCAGCTGGAATATTCCACCACATATCCCTAAGCCTTAATCGATAAGGCAGAACGTATGTGAAAATAAATTTTGAAACGTAATCTTTAGGAAAATATGTATTGTTTGGAAGCTCAATGCTGCTAAATCTACAATGGGGGATAAATTCTACTTGGGTTGTGTTTGGCAAACTAGTTGATAAACTAGTTAGTAACTGATAAGCTAGTTGATAGCTGATAAACTAGTTGTTAACTGATAAGCTAGTTAGTAGCCGATAATTAAGCTAGCTTATGAATAAATTATGTTTGACAAAAACTAGTTTATGAGTATGTAAAATGACCAAAAAAAAGTATATTGAGATATAATAACTAGTATTAATAAGGGTATAATTGGAAAAAAAAAACTACAAAAAGCTCCTCAAAAGCTACTCTAACTAGCGTTTCAATAAGTTAGCAGTTAGCTTATAAGCTATAAGCTAGCTTATGGTACATGTTTGGATGGACTAGCTTAGGCTATCTATAGCGGGCTCTGGTACGCCTTCCGTGGTGGGTTGGCGGGATCTGGTACGCCTTCTAGAATCCTCTCTGTTTGGGAGGGTTCTGCTAAGCATGCCCTTATAAGCTAGCTTATTTAAATTGAATCATGCATCCACCGGTTTGGATAGATCATAAGCTAACTTATAACTTAGTTTTTTGAAAAGCTACTCTTACTAGCATTTTAGTGACTTATGAGACTTTATTTTTTATTACAAATATACCCTTCTGCATTATAAATTACCAATTTTTTTAAACATAACTTTTTTGTCATTTTAAAGTCATGGAGTTACCTTATCAACTAGTTTTTACCAAACACATCTTATTCATTAGCTAGCTTATCAGCGATCGGGTTTGGGCCAAGCCCACAAATAATTCTCTCTACGATTTAAATTCTTGAACAAATCGTCTAATATTGTTCTATAATATATACTTCCCTCAATATTATGTGAATTAGGGTTTACAAAATTCCACATTAATCATCAACCATTTTTCTTCTGGTATTCCAATTTTGAAAGGATGAGTTTGGTGAAGTTAGGTCCAACAGATAGCAAGCAGGGATTGACGATTTGGGATGAAGCTGGGAATACTGAAGTTGTGCAAATCCTAATTTCACACGATAACACCGGAATTAAATCCATCCAGTTCGTATATGCTGAAAAAACGGGCCTGCATCATTCCCGATTATATGGAACTGGAAGACATAACGGCCTCAACTTCAATTCCGTAAGTCGATCTTACTTAGCTTCATAATTTACCTACCTTTTTCCAACTACTTATTACGTATAATGAACATATATGAACTACATAATATAGGGGTGGGTTCAAATGTGAACAACATTTTGGTTGTGAACGTGAGGACAACCGAGAGCGCGACACGTGGCGGAAGATTAGGCACCACGTCAAGTCCACGGCGGATGACTAGGCGCGATTCATGGGAGGGCATTGAATTAAAGAGGGGGACCACACTCAAAGCCGCCACGTGTCGCGCTCTCGGTTGTCCTCACGTTCACAACTAAAAAGTTGTTCACATTTGAACTTTCCTCACATAATATATATATATATATATAGGGGAAGTATCCGTTGCAAACCAGGTAGATTATACAAACTCTACAAACCTACAAACCTACAAAGCTACAAACCTAACGTTCTTTTGTTAACCGTGTATTTTGTATTAACCGTGTTAACCATCAACTACCGTAGATCATTTACATTAATGGTTTAGATCAATTCCTAATTTAACCGTTTTTAATAGTTATTTCCTACAATATGGAAAGGTGGTCCACATATACAAAAAAAAGAAAAAAAAAAATCTATTGGTTTATTTTTGGTTAACATAGTTAACACAAAATACACTAATTCTATATATGTTTGTGTATAATTATAAAATGGCAATTATTTTTATGCCTTTTAACTTTTTTACTTCATACTTTGTTGTCAATCAAATTCAATAGTTACTATAATAGAAGACAAATCGTATTAGTTAATCAATCTTACTATAAGGCCTTGGGTAGCGTCTTCGGAATTACCCACGGGCATGACATGGGGGCTTGATGGCTTCGGCCGGGTAGCGCTACTAAGGCTGAGGCCGGGCATGGCATGCGGGCTTGGCCACAGGGTTGGCAACCCGTGGCTATTCTCTCTCTCTCTCCTTCTTTCTCTTTGTCTCTCTCTTTTGATATATATATATATATATATATATATATAATTAAAATAAAAGATTATGGGTATTTGGGCTTGTGGGTAGTGGTACTCTTATTGAGGGTTTGGTGCGGGCTTGTCGGTAAAGCTGATGTGGCAGTGAGGGCCTGTGGGCTTGTGGGTTGCTACCAAAGGCCTAAGGGTTTTTTTTTTTTTTTTTTTTTTTTTTAAAGTGTTTACAGATATCATTTATCTTATTGATTGAGCATGGTAATGACCCAAAACTTACAGGTATTGTTGGATTATCCATCAGAGCAATTAACTTCTGTGAGTGGGAGATATAGTGAAAGTAACCTCAATGGTATGCTGACTTCAATTACATTTGGGACCAACAAACGCAAGTATGGACCTTTTGGGATGAATGTAGCTCATCCCATATTCTCATTTCAAAATTCTCATTCTATTATTAGAGATTTCAACTATGAATTTGGAGCAACCGAATTCGGAGGATTTCATGGATGGTTTTGCAACAATTGTATCTGTTCTATCGGAATTTACGTCAAGCTCCTCGGCTCACTCAAGCCGCTGAAGAAATGAATAATAGTTAATGGACAATGGTGATTAGAGGATTAGTGGAATTTAAACAAGTTTTGTCTGTTTTTTCTCTTTGTGATACATATGCAAGAGTTTTGGTGAATACATTAATTTGGTCCTTTGTTTCATTTCTTTTTCTCATATTATTTTGTTACATCTCTGATCCGGGGTGGGCCTGGGGCAACGGCCCAGGGCATCATCAAGTCAAGGGGGAGTTATCAAGTCCAACCCAAATACCTATTATTCTATTAATAGGTTCATTTTTAGATTTTCTGGACCAATTTTTTACCATTATACATCATTAGTGGCCTGTTCAACTACCCAAACACAATTATATTTTCTCGGCTTGCTTTCTTTCCCAATACAAAGTCCCCCTTTGATTAATCGCCTAATCGGTCACACGAAACGGCTTATGGCTACCATGAAAATCCAAACGATCGAAGGAAATCGTCAAATCGATCATACAAGAGACGTATGATAAAAGGGCATTTTTGGCCTTTCGCCATGGGCATCAAAAATCTCAGGACCGACCTTGTCTCTCATCGAGAACCCATTTCTTCTGTCCAAATGCAACTAATTTACCACCCTTATTATTTTAAGGATCAAAATGCAAGTAGTTTCGTTGAAATTGATTGCACGACCTTCTATTCTAAAAGTACACATGCAAAATCAAGCAATAACAATCTCAACAATGGCAATCATCTTTTTAGAAGGAAAAAGCTTACAATCAGACATAGAAGAAAAATGTGGGAAAACAAAATGATTAAATGAATGACGAAAACTGGGGTAAGAAGAAGGGGAGGGGTTGGTTTCAATTAAGTTTTAAAAAATGGTACGTATGCAGTATAGAAATGTATGATTAAAAAAATTAGAGTTAATTACATATTTGGCCCCTGTGGTGGTGGTTTTAACACTCTGGATCCCTCGATTGAAATAATTATGGATTAGGTCCCTGTGATATGCATTTTATAACGCTTTGGGTCTCTGTGATAAACGCCGTTTACTATTGAGCCGTTAGGCCCATCATTGTGCATGCACTACAAAAAAAAAAACACTTTTTGCGGCGACAAATGTCGTCGCAAAAAGCCATTTTTTCGCCCCAAAAGGTCTTTTGTGACGTCACGTCGTCGCAACAGGGTCGCCGCTAAAGACTCGTGGTAAAAAAGTTTTTGCGGCGACAGACTTGGTTTTAAGCGGCGACCAGACTTGACCTAGCCTTGTGACACGTGTCTCACCTTTTGCGACGACACTTTACTTTTTGCGACGACAGTAATTAATTAAATATAAATATTTTAATTCTCTTTTTGCGACGACATTATATACTTTTTGCGGCGACAATAATTAATTAAATATTAATAAATTTTGATATTTGATTCGACTTTTTGCGACGACAATTAAGCTTTTGCGACGATATGTTTTTAATAAATATTAATTTATCTACATTCTTTTGCGACAAATGTATGTGACTTTTCACTACAAAACAGAATGGTTTCGGTGGCAGAAAATCCATCGCTAATAATCAATCGCAGAGGCTTCCGTTTGTGATAAAAAAAAAACTAGAATTTCATGTATACAAATCTCATTTCCTAATTCCATAACAATCCAAAATCAATACAAAAATATGAAAATCAAATCCAAAATACAAAATCAAATTCAAAATACAGAAAATCGAATCCAAACTCAAATGTATTTCACGATCTCTTCATGAGTTCCTCTTTCTTCCATTGTAGTTAAATCTTTAACTCCACTAGTTCTTTTATTCCTCTCAAGATCTGAAGTTCAAATATTAACAAGAAACATATTAGTACCCTGATCCAAAGCCGAATTTTTCATGATCTTGTCCATAGTCTCAAGGTTCAATCATCCAATTTTAATACAAGTAGTAGGAACAAAAGAAGCACAAAAACACCAATCCGGGGGGGGGGGGGGGGGTATAAACCAAAACCCCATATAATAAAATATAATATACATCACCTAAATTGATATATGACTGCGTTTTCTAAACAAAAAAACAAACATATTAAACAATAGAAATGATATGATGTTTATAACAAAGTATAAATCACAAGTCATGGTTTTCTATTTTTCTATCACAAATGACAATTCACAATATACCCATCTAAGCAACTAGGCAAGAAAGAACCAAACAATGAAACAAAATTCATATTTCCACCTCTTTTAATCCTTTAAGCAGTAAGCAAGCAAACACACCCTTTACTTTCTGTGTATACGTGATTTTGCAACTAAAATATGATAGAAGTTCTCATTGTAACATAATGAAAGTTTGCTTTCCTTTTACCTCTGGAATGATGGCACATATCACAGTTAAAGACCACAATCTATAACTCTTAATAAAACCATGAATCATAGCAACAAAAACAATGAGTCTAAAATTTTATATGATACAATAAAATAACAGAGTCACAAAAACCCAACAAGTAGATCCATTAAGTCCAACTAGATCCATTAAAACCCAATAACCTCGATTCAAGCCCAACTAGATCGATTAAAACACAATTAGATCCATTAAACCTAAGTAGATCCATTAAGTCCAACTAGATCCATTAAAACCCAATAACCTCGATTCAAGCCCAACTAGATCGATTAAAACACAATTAGATCCATTAAACCTAAATAGATCCATTAAGTCCAACTAGATCCATTAAAACCCAATAACCTCGATTCAAGCCCTACTAGATCGATTAAAACACAATTAGATCCATTAAACCTAAGTAGATCCATTAAGTCCAACTAGATCCATTAAAACCCAATAATGTCAATTAAAGCCCAACTAGATCCATTAAAGCCCAATACCATCAATTATATCCATAAAAGCCCCAACTAAGTCGATTAATGCCCAACTATTTCTATTAGAGGCAACTAGATCCATTAAAACCCAACTATATCAATTAAAGTCCAACTATATCCATAAAAACAAACTATATCCACTAAAGCCCAATAGCATCGATTAAAGCTCAGCTATATCCATAAAAGCCTCAACTAAGTCGATTAATGCCCAACTAGATCTATTATAGGCAACTAGATCCATTAAAACCCAACTATATCAATTAAAGCCCAACTACATTGATTAAACGCAACTAGATCCATTAAAGCCCAACAACTAGAACGATTCAAGTCCAACTAGATCAATCTAAGTCAAAATATATCAATTACAGTCCAACTAGATTGGTTAAAGCCTGAATAGGTCGATCAAAATCCAAGTAGACTGATTAAATCCGAATAGATTGATCTAAATCAACTAGTAATGAAAAATTACATATTTGATTAAAAAAAGAAAACCCTTTAGCCGGGAAAATGACGCGCCCTATTTTCGTGGGAATTTTTTTTTATTAAAAAACAATAAAATTTTTAATAAAAATCAGATAACCTTTTGCGGCGTCAGTGTTTATGGTGACAACAGCCTTTTGCGGCGACATAAAATATTTTAGCCGGAAAAATAAGGCGCCCTTTTTCGTGGGAAATTTTTTTTATCAATAAAGAATAAAAATATTAAAAAAAATCAGATAACTTGTTGCGGCGTCGCTTTTTGCGGCGACATAAATATATTTTAGCCGGGAAAATGAGGCGCCATATTTTCGTGGGGAAAAAATTTATTAATAAAGAATAAAAATATTAATAAAAAATAAGTTAACCTTTTGCGGCGTCGCCTTTTGCGGCGTCGCCTTTTGCGGCGTCGCCTTTTGCGGCGACATAAAAATATTTTAGCCGGGAAAAAGAGGCGCCTTTTTTTTCGTGGGGAAATTTTTTATTAATAAAGAATAAAAATATTAATAAAAAATCAGATAACCTTTTGCGGCGTCTCCTTTTGCGACGACATAGGCTTTTTGCGGCGACACACCTTTTGCGGCGTCCCTTTTCGCGACGACAAATACTTTTTGCGGCGACGTACCTTTTGCGACGACACTATACTTTTTGCGACGACCAAAAAAATCAGCGTTGAAAGTCAAGCACGTCTTCTCTTTTTTTGTCTTTTAGTGCCTTTTTTGCGACGTTTTTGTGTCGCCGCAAAAGGCTGTCGCCGCAAAAAGCTGTTTTTCTTGTAGTGGCACATGATGGACATTTTTACTTATTCTTTATTTTCAATTAAAATTCCAAGGACCAGAAATGTAAATTACACTAACATATATCTATATCTATACTCCTTTATAAAAAGAATATAACAGTTATCTTGAATTTTTAAGATAATAGCATGCCGTACAAGTCTTTAAAACATGCAACTCCCACTCCACAACCACTATCCGTTAATCTCTCTTCAATTCAATATTTTTCAAATTATAGATTACACTTCTTACCCTTATAATTAGTTACTTAATTTACTTTTAATCCTTTCATTTTCCATTTTTTATTTTACATATTAATTAAAATGTATTAAAAATTTTGTTATTCTTTTTAATAAATTATATCATTATAATCATCTCAAAAATACCTTCGAAATGAACCTAATATTGAATATTTTTATATTATAATTATATTATTAAATATCAAGAATACATATCAATCAATTTGTTTTGTATTTTTTTTAGCTTTCCTATTTTTCATTTTTCACCCGATCTAATCTATAATTGACCTACAATTTTTATAATTAGCAATAACAGTTATTATCAATTAACATGTACCTTTAATTTTGCTTGAGGTACAAATTTTAGAAGCTCATTCAAAACCTCTAACTGCCACACACCATGAATCGTTGGTCTCCAACTTCCCACTCCCCTTAATTATCTCCCATGAACCTAAACTCTCTCCCCCTAACTCCCATCCCAACTTCTTATCTCATCCTATCTAAACTAATAATTCAAAAGAAATCCCGTTTATATCTCTATTTTGTTTATTATAGGGTTTATGTGAATTTTTTTTAGTCTGACATTTTTACAGGTTTCAAAGCTATGTATCGATCAAAGTTTGGATTCAAGCTCGGGGAGCAAGTAATGGTGTCAATGGCCTTCCAGTTTTACGTTTGGGGTTCATATTACAAGTGTAGGATTTATATTACGAGTTTTTAAATGGAATAGATAGAAGATTGACTTGAAGAATCTGACCAGTGTAAGCTTCTTGTAAGCATTCTTGAACTCTATTTCAGTGCGTTCTTTGTTCAAGCCCACAACTTTATAAAGATGTCAACTTTATTTCCACTCAAATTTCCAACAACAAGATTGATATTTTTTTCTTCCAAAAATCTAAGTTCTTGTCAATAAGTTATTCAATTTGAAGTAATAATAAAATTTGAATTCGGTGTTGCAGATGTAAAGAAAGTTGAAGATAAATAAGATGATGACATCAACGGTAGTAGCCATAATACATTATGATGATGTTGTACAAATTTGACAGTCCCATAACCTATATCCTTAATTCTAATCCCCACATTTATATGATTCAATTTAAAAATTCTTTATGATAAATGCCTCCTAATTTCAGCAAGTTCATCTCAATGATTTAGTAAAACCTGCAAAAAACTTTAGTTGTTTCAAGAGCACGGGATCCAGAGGTTTGTTGTTTGTGTTCGTGTAACCAGTGGCAACAAATGAAACTATTGGTGGTGGCTCATCCAAATAAAGAAGCACCCCCCAAACCCAATCCAAAGGCATACATACGAAAAGGGTAAGCGTAGACAACTCATGAATTTGTCAACAAAAGTGCATTTAATATAGTTGTCATTTATATTTTGAAGAAATGCGCTCATCTCAATCTTGCAGGTTCAATTATTCACTTGCAAAGGCTTGTAGACTTTCACACATGGAAAATTGTAATTACTATACTAAGTGAGTATTTAAATAGTATGCCTAGGTAGCTTTGAACTCGATCCTTTTTTACTCTTATTTTCTTTTGGTTTTGTTTCTATACTATGCTATCAATTTTTATTAATTTACTTAAGTTTTTTTACTCACATGCTCAACTGCAATGTATCTATTCATAGCTTCATCCGAATCAAATGTCACCCCTAAGTCAAGCATACATAAATACTTAATTAATTGTTTAAACTATCAAGAATTCAAGATTGTGTTTGTTTGATTTTTGAAGGAGGGAGTATACAATGTTTATATACGTTAAACTGCTCTATTTATGAAGGCATTGCTTAAATTGTTGATAGGGAATTGTTTTTTCCATTTACATATCAATATTTGCTCTTGGTGTAAATAGTCTTTGAAAGCTTTTATATGCAATTTTCTCTTGTTTTTCTTCCATTAATTTGTAGGTAAAATCTCTTTGTTGACATTATTCCATGATGAGATTCTTCACTGAGGCAGACACAAAAATTAATTTCAAGTGGTGACACCATTCGTCCATTTGTTCACAAAATCATGGCAGCTTAGTTGGTTGGATGCTATGCTTTGCAAGGGGAACAAGTACAATCTTTTCTTTTTTGACGGGTATAATCTTTTTGCATGTTGTTTTGCTCCATGTTTATTATAAAAGGCATATAAACTAAAATTTAGTAGGTGAAAAACTGGAAATTTGCTAAAAAAATGTATTGGATGAAGCAGAAGGCATGTATTGAAGTGTTTAAGATATTATCTGATGAAGCAGCAAGGACGTTACCACCAAAATAACACCTTACTTGACATCTATCCAAACTTACCATGTCTTCTTATGATATCATTGGGGTCTTCTTTGACTTGATGGGGAGGAGCTTCAATTATGATACCAATGACATAACATATATATGCTTTTGGATCTACAACATTGTTTCCGGATTTATGAACCATTGATTGCAGATTCTTTCATGGCACATATGGTGGTTTGTGAAGCTATTCTCGAGGATGTTAGGGATTATCTATGATCTTTTCTTTGTTTACTACTACTTTAGTTTGATATTTTATCTTTAGATTATAACTTTTGTAAGATACGGTTTATCCAAAACACAGTGTCAACTTGTGGTGTTTGTGGATAGTGGTTTGACTTTTCTTTTTTAATTTTTACATCATGTAATCATTTTTGTTCTTAACCTTTTGTTTGTCATGATAATGTAACTTTGGCATGACATAATATTTTGGAGTATTGTTCAGCTAATTTCTTATCTCTTCCAATGACTTGTTGGAAGCAACTTAAACTTGCTATCTTTGTTGTGAAGTGCAGAGAGATGGTATTGTAGTTGTTTAGTCTTATGCCAGTGTGTTCATTAAAATAATTAGTCGTTTTAAAGGTCATTTGTCAAATACTTATTGGGTAAGCTTTTACCACTTTGAATATCACACTCACTTGCATCATTGGGTAACTTTTTTTTACCATAAAAATAGGTAGTTAGTAAGCATCTTTTACCCTGGAAGCGCTTACCAGATAAGAGTTTTCTCCCTCAACGAGTAAGATTATCGGTCCTTGGTATGTCTCTTATTGGATGATAACAATACTCATCAAATAGGTTTTATTGTATATACAACAAAATCCTTTAGCAAAGATAGACGAATTTGATTTGTTTCTTTTTATACCTTGTATCATTTTATGTTTACAACCAACTATTTTCCCATAAAACCTTAAAGCTTTTAAATTTCTAGAATTCATACAATTGATAATACTATTGCTGTAACTCTTCACACCCGCCGATGCGGCGGGTACATTATCTAGTTAATTCTAAAATAAATAATAATTATTTATTATAATTATTCAATCATCTCTATTCATCTTCTTATGCTCATGACGCCCCAACCCTAGCCCCCCTTCCCCCTCCTATTAGTCTTCATCACCATCACCATGGAGCAATCACAATTTTCTGAAGCTTGGCTGAAGAAAGATCGTCGAAGATGAAAATTTTTCGAGTTTGACCGGAGAAAACTTGTCATGTTTTATAGCCCTCTTCCTGTGGCTACCTCCACCACCGCCGCTTCCACCTTTCCGTCACCACCGTTTGCCGCCTCTGCCTCTTCATCAATCCTCAGGTTTGGTAATTGTAGAGACTAGTTTTTGAGCATTGTTGCTTTATCGAGATCGGATTCCACATCTATTTCTTGTCCAGATCCAGATCCCATATCTCTCCTCCTCAATTTGGTTTCTTCTAAATCTGCACTTTTATTAGGTTTGTATTAGACTTTCACTTTTCAATTTGTATTAGACATTTTAAGGGTTTGTATTAGATTCTTCATTCTTCTCCCTACAAATTTTCTAATATTTGTGTTATGGACAAGTTTATGTATTATACAAATGTTTGTATTCAATTTCAACAATTTTTTCTTCATATGCTCTTTTCCTTAATCTAATTAGGATTAATCTTTTAATTTGGGAATTGATTTATGTGTTTTGTTTGGGTTGAAAATAGAGGAGAGAAGAGGATTAAAAAAAGTAGCAGGTTTTAATTTGGGAATTAATTCATGTTTTAATCATGGTATTGATTTGTAGTAAATTTGAATTAGGGGTTTTCTTTGAGATTTTAATCATGGTATTGATTTGGTATTGATTTTAACGTTTGTATCATACTTTTTTGAGTTATGATTTTAATATTTGTATCACATTCTTTTTTGGGTTTTGAATTTAGTGGTTGGATGTTGGATGGTGTTGTAACGGTGGGTGGTGATTTGGGAATCAAAATCACAGCTGCCGTTCTTTGTAACACGGCTTGATGGTTTCTCGATTTGGGAATCAAAACCCATTTTGCAATTTTTGATTTCTCCATTCTTCAGCTTGCCGTCTCCTCTCTACCATCACCTGTCTCTGCGTCTCTATGCCTTCTTTTAGCTCGTCGCCGCCTCCCACCAACCGCCTGTCTCTGCTCCATCTCGGCATCTCAGCGATTTCACCTTCAAGATCTGGTTTTTATTGGTGTAAGTTTAAGGTTTTTGTTCCACCAGTTGGTTATATTTAAGAAGATGAAGTTGGATAAAATGAAGTGGGTGGTGGAGGCTACTGTAGGTGGTGGTGGGTGGTGGCTGCGACGGTAGCGGGTGGCGGCGGTAGGTGGTGGGTGATGATAGGTTTAGAAGTTGGATAAAATGAAGTGGGTGGTGGAGGCTACTGTAGGTGGTGGTGGGTGGTGGCTGCGACGGTAGCGGGCGGCGGCGGTAGGTGGTGGGTGATGATAGGTTTAGAAGTTGGATAAAACGAAGTTTCTATTATATATGTAGATATTGTTTCATATTGGGTTGAGTGGTGAAGGTGGTGAAGGTGGTAGTGGGTAAGGAAGAAATGGTGGTAGATGGATAAAGAAACGGAGATGGTGGCTTTACGAAGATCAACCGATAAAGCCATAAAACATTATTTTATTATTGATACTAGATGTGTGCCCGCGCGCGATGCGGCGCGAATAATCTCGACATTGAAACCTGAGGCGATAATCATGTTTTACCTTTTGTTCTATTTCTTTCTCTCGATGTTAATATTTCGATATGTATCATTTTATAACACAAATTGGATACTATATAAATCTAGTCGATCTCGAACACAAAATAAAACACGTTCAACTTTAAAGTTGAATATTTTGTTGAGCTTTAAACTTTAAAGTTGAATATTTATTGTGAGACGATTACAAATACAATGGTTTAATTTGTAAAAGAAGAAATGTATATTTTAACATATTTTAGTTCACATGTGATTATTTATCTTAATATGATAAATGTTTAAATGAAAAAGTAAGAGATTAGTAGTAAACTAAATAACTAATTATAAGGATATTAATTGTAACTTCTAAACTTATAAATAATATAACTTTTAGTGTAACAATATATCAAAAAATTTAATTTATATGGGTTTAAAATGAAAAATGAGTATGTGAGGAACATAAAACTAATTATTTCATATATATATTTGTGATATTTAACACTATAATTAAATCAAAAAATATTTAATATTGGGCTCATTTCGAAGATATTGACGAGACATATACAATGATATAATTTGTAATAAAGAGATGTATTTTTTAATTCCATTTTAATTCTTATACTATTATTTGTGTTAATGTGATAAAGGTTTAAAATGAAAATTGGAAAAGTGAAGGATTAAAAGTAAGCTAAAAGATTATATACAAGGTTACTAAGTGTAAATGTTGAAAAACGGTTATGTTGAACAAAAAAACTACCAAATTGAGTTATTTCCTTTATATAATAGTATAGATATGGAAAGAGTATATTTCAGTTTTGGTCCCTGTATGTTTAATTGAAAATAAAAAAATAAGGTAAAAGACCAAAATACCCCTCATGTGCATAGCACATGATGGCGTTAACGGAGGGAAAGTAGACGGCGTCTACCACAGGGACCTAGAGCGTTATAAAACGCATACCACAAGGACCCAATCCATAATTATTTCAATCGAAGGACCCAGAGTGTTAAAACCACCAAACCACGGGGACCAAATATGTAATTAACTCAAAAAGTTATTAAAAAGAAGGTAAAAGATGAAAATACCCATATGTTAAAAGGCATTTTTTCGCAAAAAATAAGCTAGTTTTTAAGTTAGTTTATGCTATGTTTAGCAAAAATCAATTGTTTAAAAACTGATTTTTTTTTAGTTGAATCGGTGTGATGACCGATTCCCGATTCAACCGGTTTCAAGTATTTTTATGTATTTTCTATTTTTTTACATCACATGACATATTCATTGTGAACGTGAGGACAACCGACAGAACATCACATGACACATATTCATTCTGAATAATACAACATTATACACACACTATTATTGAATGTTGTATTATTTAGTTTGAATACAGTGTTATTCAGTTTGAATAATACTGAATGTTGACTGAAGAATACATTATTATTCAGACTAAATATGCCGCATGGCGCTCTCTCGGTTGTCCGTAGTTCACAATGAAAGATGAGTTTTTATTTGAAAATGACCCCATACACATACGCACATAGGTATAGAGTCGAATTCTTTTGTAAACTGTGTAAACCATCGATTTCGTATGTTAAATCAATGTAATTGGTTCATGAAATTATTTAATATGATGAAATTATATTATATGATTCATTTTATTGATGAAATTCTTTCATATTTCGATATTTTTTACGTAAAATGGGAAAATTTTATTAGAATAAGAAAAATATATAAAACAGTTTCATCAAAATAAAAACCTAACCTAGAACCCATATCTGAAAACCAAACCCAGACCCAGATCTGAAAAAATCAAGATGAAAACACCATTTTCCCTCGTGGTTTACATAACTCGTTAAGTCTTCAAATGACGAAGACAGAAAAGCCTTATTGAAAAGCAATAGCAAAAATACGGGTAGTGAATAAAAAAGAAACCTTTTAAGGGACCAAACTTGCAGGTTTTCTATAGCTCAGCTACCATTTTTGTAACTAGGTCCATAAAAATATATTCCCAACTCCCACCCCAAATATTTTCAACATACGATCGAAGGAATGGAAGTTTGTGAATAAATGAATGACAAGAGTTTTAGTGATTGCTACCAAGAAAGATTGTTTGTCTACAATCTTATATGAATGCTAAAGTGACATATATGTTTTGATGAATTGATTAGTGAATGATTTAGATGATCAATTTTCTATAACATGTTTTGTTAAGCAAATATGGATTTCGCTTGCCCCATTAGGATATATTCCGAAAACAACAAGATTTTAACGAAAACAATAATGATATACATTTTATGTGATCCATAGTTACACAATTTGGTCTGTTCGATCTCGATGCAAATCCAATACTCTCATACAACAATGGATTTATCTTCGGCTTTATGACCACCTTGTTTCTGGCTTTCCTTAATGTATTACTACCTAGAGAATGGCTATACTGAGACGGTACTTCTACTTGGTCGCCACACCTTTCTAGGAGACAAGCTTTTCATTCCCTCCGGATTCTTAGAGTTTGATCCCAAATCGACATCCAGTTTTGATGCATCAAGAGACAGTTTTTCACTAATAAAACCATCTAAATTGAACCCACTTCTACTTGCCATCTTATTTTCACCAACACCATCTGAATTGCTGCCACTTGATCCATCTTCACTTGTTGAAGAATCTTGTGGCTTGTTATATGAACTCTGCTTGATGTTCAGTAGCCCCCTCTACTCTTAAAATTTACAAGTCCTTCCCCTTAACTATAAAGAAATGAACAAATGGGGCATATGCAAGAAGTCTATAAGTCCATCAAGATGACTACTTCACAACGAAAGAAAACTTATTGGATTTTGTAAAATGTAAATAAAATGAATGGTTATTTGGTATACAGGTTTTGGAAAAGGAAATCACTAGGCTTTAATGCTTTTATTTAAATGATGAATATATGATGTCTATTAATGTATATATAACAATGTTAAGGCTGTGTTTGGCAAAAATAAGCTAGCTTATAAGCTAGTCCATCCAAACATGTACCAGAAGCTAGCTTTTTGAAATGCTACTTTGAGTAGCTTATGAAGAACTTATTGTAGCTTTTTCCAATTATACCCCTATTAATATTAATTATTAAATTCAAAGATACCCTTTTTGGTCATTTTACATACTCATAAGCTAGTATTTGCCAAACATAATTTGTTCATAAGCTAGCTTATTAGCTACTAGCAAGCTTATCAATCAACAGCTAGCTTATCATCTATCCGCTAGCTTATTAGCTACCAACTAGCTTATAAGCTAAGCTTACCAAACATAGCCTAAATATAATACTAAAGAAATGATAAAGAAAAGGTTAAAAAGCAAACCATATATTTAACAAATATAAATGTCCTATGTGCCCCCCACTATGAAGACTATTGGTCTGAGGTCTTTTCATTATATAAAGAGTAAACTACGATTTTCGTCCCTGTGGTTTGATGATTATAACTACTTTCGTTCTTGTGGTTTGAAAATTGCTTTTTTTCGTCCTTGTGGTTTCAATTTATTTCTATTTTCGTCCCTGTCTCTAACTGTACTAACAAAAGGTGTTAAAATGTCAAAATTTTTATTTTTCTGAAAAGTTACATATTCAATCCTTATGGTTTGTAAAATCATAAATTTTTATTCTTAAATTTCAAAAAATTTAAAACCTATATATTGGTTTTTTCTTTTTTAGTTTTTAATTATTTTTAACTATATTTCTATATAGTATGTTATACATATTTTTTAAAAGACTTTGTATATACACATATATAGCATATATATATATGTGTGTTTTATTAAATTAAATTATTTTTCATTTTTATTATTCTTTATTATATTTCTATACTATATATATATACAACATTATATATATATATATCCTTTTTTAATTTAAATATTAAATATTATAATTAACTAATAAAAATAAAGTATAAATGATTAATTAATAAAATAAAGTATAAATATTAAATATTAAATATTAAATATTAATTAATGATTAATTAATAAAAAATAAAGTATAAATATTAAATATTAAAATAAAGAATAATGTTGTGTGTGATAATTTATACTTTATTTTTTATTAATTAATTTTAATATTTAATATTTAAATTAAAAAAAGATACATATATATAATGTTGTATATATATAGTATAGAAATATAATAAAGAATAATAAAAAAGAAAAAAATAATTTAATTTGAGAAAACACACACATATATATATATATGTTATATATGTGTATATACATATTCTTTTAAAAAATGTGTATAACATATTGTATAGAAATATAATAATAAAATAATTTAAAACTAAAAAAGAAAAAACCAATATATAAGTTTTAAATTTTTTTAAACTTAAGGATATGTTAGGGTTAAAAATATAGTTGTATTCAAGTTTGGGTTGATATTTGTATTTGTTGTAAAGTTGAGGGGAGCTGAGTGTAAATACCCTAGGGGTATAAAAGCTTTTGTGTTAGTTGTAACAATGAGAATATTGAGAGATACGTAATTGTCAAATCTAGAGTTTGATAGAGGAGAGAGAAAGTTGAGAGTGTGTATCTTGTTCATATTGTTCATATCAATAAAAATGAGATTTGTGATTGACATTGAAGCTTCTTAATCATGGTGGATTGATATTCAGATCTATCAAGTGGTATCAGAGCAGGAGATCAGTGAAATTGTTGAAGATTTGAAGATTTGAAGGTAATTTTTGGAGTTTTTGAAGTTTGGAGCAAAAATGGTGAAATTTTGATTTGGAGCTTGAAGATCTTGAAGATTTGGATGTAGTTTGATGTTATTTTGTTGTTAGATTTGAGTTTTTAGTGTTTAATAGTGAAGATTTGATGATTTTTGAGTCTAGAATGAAGGATTTTCGAGGTTTTGTTCGAAGTTCATCAATGGAGGTCCTTCAATGGAGGTTTGAAGAAGATGTTCTTATGTCTCGAGTCTAGATTTGGTCATTTCGAGCCTTATTTTTGTTATTTCGAGTCTTAGGTTACTATTTCGAGCAGGTTTTGAGTATTTCGAGTCTTGTTTGAGTTTTTCGAGTCTTATCTCGAGCACCTTTTTGTTATCTCGAGCCTCTTTTTCAAATATATAGAGTGTTCTTTCTTTTTAATCAGAAAAAGCAACATGTCAGATTTTGGTCAACTCGAGGTCAGCTCATAGGAACGCGTGTAAGACTTCATCTCGAGCCATTATTAATGGGAAAGGTGAGTGGTCAACATCAGCTTTAATAGGTGAGAGAGAGTTGGTGAGTGAGATGTTATCTCGAGTCAACTCGAGAAGAAGTCTTGGAGACGTGTGTCAGCACATAAAGACAAGAACATCAGCATCTCGAGTCTATCTTAGAGACGTGTGAGGTGTGCGTGTGTCAGACGTCTTCAAGGGCGCGTGAGGGAAGGCATGTGTAGGGTCAGTCTTGGTCAACATCTCGTTCCGAGTGCATGCGTCAGCGTCAAAAAAGAAACACGTGTAAGCGCGTGCAAGGAAGACATCTTGTGTGGGCGCGTGAAGGGAGTCGCGTCAGGCGTGTCAACATCTCGAGAGCAGAGCCTGCCAGCGCGTGGGAGACAGCTTGTCAACGCGTCAGTCGTCATTTCTAGCGCGTGGAAGCGCGTGTCATCTCGTTCCGAGCGCGTGGAAGCGTGTGAGATCAGGTCTCGAGTGTATCTCGAGGGTATCTCGAGTAGGAGTGTATTTTGAGCGTATTTCGAGCGTATTTTAGCGCGTGGATATCGTATTTCGAGCCATTTTTCAATATTTCGAGTCTTGGGCTTTATTTTTTTGAATATTTTTCAAGATATCTCGAGAGTAGTGTTATTTTTGAGTATTTTTCAATATGTCTCGAGCCATTTTATTTTTTGAGTGAATTTTTTATTTTTCTAATTCGAGACATATTTTTTTTTTCAGTCTTTGAGTATTTTGAGTCATTACATTGTTTTTGTGTGAGGTTTATTTTGGTTTTATTGTTTTCATTTTATTTTTGCTAAGTCTTGAGTCTTTGTGATTTTTGGAGAGCAAATTTTTCTAATTGTCCGATTTTACAAGTTTTAATTTTTCTGAATATACTCTGCGTTACTAACTATCAGTTGTTTTAGTGTTTCAGAGTATTTGATTTTGCTTCAGGTTTTTCACGGAAAGCCATTCGGTGCATTTTTCAACAATTTCAGATTTAATCATCTACTGATCAAAAGATCCGTTTAGTTCATCATGACGACGAGAGAAGCTTTACAACTTGATAATCCAGGTTCAGATTCAGATTCAGAGGACAGGAACAGAACAATGTTAAAAATGATTTCTAAAATCTCGGAGTTAAATGAAAATCAAAGAAAATTATTGGAAGGAGAGATTGCTAAATTGTCACTGAAGATAGATGAGTTAAACATTACTTTATCTGTTTCACAGGGAGAAAACGCTGAACTTCTTATTAAATTTACTGATCTTGAAGATTCTCTTGCAAATGAAAGAAGTCTAATTACAAGTTTGAAAAAGGATTTGCAAAATGAGCATGATCAAATGTTGAAGCATTCTTTTGGAAATGCTCAAAACTTAAAACTTGTAACTTCTTTGAGAACAGAAAATGAATGTTTGCAAAAGAAATTTCTTAAACTTGATGAAGATAAGATGGTTTTCGAAAACAAGTTTATCTCTTCTCAATCAAAAGTGACGGCACTTTCAAAGCAACTAACTGAAGTTGAACAAATTGTGATCATTGAGAGAAGCAATTTTGAGAAAGAGAGAAAGGTTTTTGAAGAAGAGAAAAAGGTTTTTGAGAATGAGAGAAAATCTTTTGAATTAAACAGTGTTAAACTTTCAAAGAAGATTTCTGATTTAGAGAACCAAATGGTGTTTGAGAGGAAAGAGTTTGAGAAAATGAAAAGTGCTTTTGAGAGTAAGAAGAATTCTTTGAAGAAGCCAAGTCTTCGTGTAGGGAAATATCAGAATACGATGCATGATTTTGAAGAAGAGATCCAAGTTGTTAAATCCGAGAGGAAATTTGATGAAAAGAAAAGTGTTGAGCTTCAAAAGCAAATTGTTGTCTTACAAAATCAGTTATCTGATGTAAGAAATCAATTTAAACAAAAAGAGAAGGTTCTTCGACATGAAAAGACTGTTTTGGAACAGATAATTGCTGAACCTAAGAAGCTAAGTCTTGTGGAAAAAGATTTTGAGGATCAAAAGAAAGATTTTAAGAATGAAATAAAGAAACTTACGAGCAAGTTAGCTGGTTTATCAACAAATATCATGAATGAGCAACGAATGCGCTTGGTTCAACAGAAGAAGCTTGATGATCTTCTGGTCGAGAGGAACATGCTTTCTACTAAAGTGAAGGGACTTGTAGAGATAATCTCTAAAGCTCATGGTTCTATTCATACATATGTTCCTACTCATGGTAACATCAAATCAAGTGGTCAGATTCGTCCTACAAATCTCTTCTACGATAGTCGTGTTGATTATTCAGGTATTCATCTTTGTTCTAAATGCAAGTTTGTTTGGCAAGTTAAGGGATCGAATGCGAATGTCGATCATACAAAATCTTTTGCTTCAAAATCTAACGTTCTAAAGAACAAATCTTTTCAAGATACTTCTTTTGGTAAGTCTCGGTTAGTTTATTCTAGAAATAAACTTCTTAGTCTTTCCAAAGGAACTTCATATGGTTCTTACTTTCATAGAAATGATTTTGTGTGTGAAGATTATATCGATGAACGATTTGGGATTTACAAGATTTATTCTTATAAACCTATTGTGTCTAACAACAGAGGATCCACATCCACGTGGATACCAAAATCTTGTTTCTCTTGATTTTGCAGGTGTATGGCTCTTGAATAAATCAGTTCAAGACCCGAGCATCAATGTTTTATATGAGCGTTATTGTAAGTATCCTTCTAAACCTTAGTTCATAACTTGCGCTTAATTGTGTTTAACCGTGGTGTTCATCTTCAGGAACTTACTTGTGTTCGTTCCTTTCCGATTCTAAATCGTTTCACGAATTACCACGTGTTATAAAGTGTGTTTCTTTGTTTGAGGGGGAGTCCATAAATAAATATAACAAAAAGAGGTCATTCCAGTTTTGGTACTAGATATTTTTGAGGGGGAGCTACTAACTACAGAGGATTCATTTTACATGAATACCAAATTCTGTTATCTGTTTTGTAGGTACTTCACATTTCGAGGGGGAGCTTATATGTATATATATAGTTTGGCATGAACACATATTTGAAAGATGAACAACTTTCGAGTATGAAAACAGTTTTTCATAATTGTTCAAATCACTTCTCTATTCTCAAAAGTTTTTCATGAATCTAGAAGTGAATTTTTAAATGTTTTTCATATTGAGGAATTGACGCATGTTTTTCTAAACCGTGTGTTTCCAAAGATTGATACTTGTGTATTATCTTTTCTTATACTGTTTAAGTATTTCTACACACCGGTTTATGTTTTTCTTGTTTAGTTATTACCATGTCTCTACAACGATCCATTATTCGATGGTAATACACTCGTTTGATATTCCAATTTGCGTCTAAGCGTTCGTTTGATCAGTCCGATATACCTTGTTTCATAAAGATATGTCTATATATCGTTCATATAGATATTTTCCTATCTTTCTGAACCATTTCCTTTTGATCATACCATCTGATGAAACAGTTTTTCTCAAACAATTCTTTGTTTTTCATGTGCATTCAATATATATAAGTGTTTGGAGATATTTTTTTTTTTGCTCATGTGTTGTTTCTATACATCTTTTGAGCAAACTTTATCAAAGGCTATATGATTCAACCGATGAATCATCGATTTTGCATGCTTAGGAAACATATTTCCCGGGGAGTGAGGTTATTAAACTTCTATGGACTGCCAGCGCCGGTAGTCCTACCCAAGAAGTTATCCTTGAGAGAAATGAGGGGTGAAGGGTCTCAATCAAAGAGTGGGGGAGATAACTCATCCGGTTGAGTTATTCTCATAGTGTTAGAGCGGAAAAATGGAATAAGAGAGCTTGGTTAGAAGTGAGGAAGATTAAAGAATTGGAGGGTGTGAGAACAGAGTTAAAAGAAAATTAAAACTCTGCACCAACCATTTCTAAGCCGGGCAACCACATAATCTATCGGTTCACGTTCTTTGGTGACTGATATTGAATCAAGGCAAAGCCCAATGCCGACTCTCGATTAAACCCCACCAGCTACTCATTTTCTTCTCAACAAGAAAATGTTTCATTTTTGCACGGGGACGCAGCATATAATCTATCAGATTTTCATTCGGAAAGTCGATATTGAAAAAGAAGGAAGCTGCCCTGCCTTCGAACTTCATTTCTTGCACATCGAGTCAGTGAATATGTTTTTCACTATGTTGAGCCTTTTAAAGCATTTTATGCTATTTCTTTCAACACTTTGCACACAAGGAATTTGTTTCTTTGTCGGAACATTCATAGAAATACACCGGCGTTTCAATGATTGAATGGAAGTCCTGGGGGGTGAACGTCAATAAAGCCCTTTAACTGTACATCCGTTGTACTAAGTGGCTTTGTGCTACTTACAGGCATTTTAACTGTTTCATGTGTTGATTCAGGGTTACCACTCTATGTCTGAATTTGAAAAGATTCGGATAAATTTTGGAATTGACGGATGGTTTACAATTTTTGGATGGTGGTTCGGAAGGACAAGGATGGTGTCTGATCAGTTTATTTCTAACTATTTGGTTGATATCTGGATTCAAGATTAATCATTTCTACGTTGTGATTTGATGATAAAATCATTTTTTCATCAAATAGGGGGAGAAAGAAAGCGAAATGGGGAGAAAGAAAGAGAAATGATAAAGTCTTGATATGATAAAGAAAGAAAGCGAAATACATGTGATGTTTGTATATGGTGAAGTGCTTGAGAAATGTTCAAATTTAGTGAATGTTTTGGTGATTCAAAGAGCGAAGAAAGATGGTTCTTCAACGTACTTGAAGATATTTGTTCAAAGTTCAAGTTGAGTTCTGAAGAGATTTTGTGCTTAAATGGAAGATCAAGATGGAAAGTTTTATCAAAATAATCATGTTGTCAAAGTTTTGATTATTTGAAGACATTGGAGATAAGTCAAGTGAAGACTGAAGATTTCAAAGATGTTGCTTCTGGATGATGAGATAAGAGTTTGAAGTTTATGGAGAAAAAGAGTTATTTTATTGTCTGAAGATTGATTGGATGAAAATATCTGGAGATTGATACTTGGATGGTTATCAGTTGGTGAATTTTGATTCAAGCTGAGTTTGTTGAAGGTGTATACTTCAAAGAAGATAATTTGATTTTGCGGATAAAGGGGAGATTGTTTACTTTGAAAAGGTTGAGGAGTTTTTCTGAAGAACGTTGATGATCGTTAAAGTCAAGAGATTCTCGAGTTAAATTCATTTGAGAAGTTTTGAAGTTGGTTATCTGTATTTCGTGAAGATTTCTGATGCGGAAAAGTTTTGTTCGTTGATGATTCTGATAAAGTGAAGATTGAGAAGATTGTATACGTTTACAAGTTTTTGTGTTAGTTGGTTATTTCCAACTTGAATACAAAGGGGGAGATTGTTAGGGTTAAAAATATAGTTGTATTCAAGTTTGGGTTGATATTTGTATTTGTTGTAAAGTTGAGGGGAGCTGAGTGTAAATACCCTAGGGGTATAAAAGCTTTTGTGTTAGTTGTTAACAATGAGAATATTGAGAGATACGTAATTGTCAGATCTAGAGTTTGATAGAGGAGAGAGAAAGTTGAGAGTGTGTATCTTGTTCATATTGTTCATATCAATAAAAGTGAGATTTGTGATTGAAATTGAAGCTTCTTAATCATGGTGGATTGATATTCAGATCTATCAGGATAAAAATTTATGACTTTACAAACCATAAGGATTAAATATGTAACTTTTCAGAAAAATAAAATTTTTGACATTTTAACACCTTTTGTTAGTAGAGTTAGAGGCAGGGACGAAAATAGAAATAAATTGAAACCACAAAGACGAAAAAAGCAATTTTCAAACCACAGGAACGAAAATAGTTATAATCATGAAACCACAGGGACGAAAATCGTAGTTTACTCTTATATAAAAGTAGTAGGTCCACTCCAACAATGAAGAAAACTCGGCATCAACTTTAACTTTAGTCCAACAACAAGTTACAAATTTATCCCTCAATCATTCGGGGGCGTTTGTTAAAAGCTTGTTGGGGGTAAAATCGTAAAAGCTTATCAATATTATTTACCTTGTAAATTAAATATGATAAGGGTTTAAAATCTTATCTCATAAAAGACAAGGCAAGGAATCTAGAATTAAGACTTTTACCCTGATAAAAAGACAAGGCAAGGAATCTTATCCGATAAAACACAAGAGGTAAGAAAATTAATTTTTGGTATATTATACCCTTATATCAAGGGAGGTGATTTGTACACAACAACTTTTTACCATCCACAACAATTTTATACTATTAAACAATTATATCCTTTCCATATTTTACTAAACTTTTCAATTAACCCCTTCTATCTTTTAATTAATTTTTTCTCAAACCCCTACACCATCCCCAAATTTCATATTTTCTTTTTTATATTTTTAACCTTCAAATATTTACATTAGACATTTCGTTTATTTTCTTAGTTTCTTGTTCATCTTTTTTTTTTGTAACTCTAAAAGTTTAAAATTCTTAATAGTCCCACTTATGTTTTTTAGACTTTTTATTTTTTATTCTAAAAATAGTACACCATTCATTTTTTCTTCTTAAGTTACTTTTCACAAATTTACATCAACTTAAACAATATTGAAAACCAAATAAGATGAACCATTTGTTGCAGAAATAAACTAGGCTTGTTGAAAAATTATAATGACATAGAAATAACCAAACTCAACTCTAATTACGTTTAATGCAGAAAATTACAAACCAAAATAAAAAACCAAATAGGATTTCAAAAGGAAAACAGAAGCATGTTTGCCGATATAAATCATCAATGCCTACAAAAAAGGATTGGATATATAGTGGATAAATCATCAATGAAAATTGGGGATTGATGTAAGAGGTTTTAAAAAAGAATTAAAAAGTAAAAGGGGTTAATTGAAAATTTTACAAATAAAAAAGGAAAGTATATAATTGAATTGAAATTTTCACTAAAAAAAAGGAAATGATATAATTGAATTAAATTTTACTAAAAAAAAAGGGATATAATTGTCTAATACTATAAAATTGTTGTGGATGGAAAAAATTTGTTGTGTACGGATCAGCTCCCATATATCAATTGACAAAATGAAATGAATAGTAAAGATATGAAATAAAATACAACTTTGGTCCTTATAGTTTAATAATTTCTAAAATCCGTTATATCAATTGACAAAATGAAATGAATAGTAAAGATATGAAATAAAATACAACTTTGGTCCTTATAGTTTAATATTTTCTAAAATGAAATGTACAATAAAGATATGAAATAAAATACCATTTTGGTCCCTATAGTTTGATATTTAGAATGTTTTTAGTCATTGATATTTAAAAATTGTTTTTTTCATCCTTAAGAGTTTTTTTATTCCATTTTCATCCTTTCAACCAACTTTGTTAAATTAAGTTGGTTAACTCATCCAAAATAATGTTTGATTAAAATACATATTTGGTTCTTATAGTATACCATCTTTATATTTTTTATTCTCAGATTACACAATTCACATTTTGTTACTTTACTTTATTTATTTATTTTATTACGATATTTTATTTTATTGGTTAATTATAAACTATTATAACTTTAAAAAAAATAATCAAATAATTTCATTAAACTACTTATGATAAAATCTATCACAATTTATAACCGAACGCAAAGCCCAGGTTTTTAATAACTAGCTATTTATCAATAGTCAACACCATCTTAAGTGACCCTTTCTTGCAGTCAATGGAAAAGAAAGTGTTTAGGTAGGTACTATTTTTGTTGGTAAGAAATAATTATTCCGAAATCCCCAAGACCACCCCTTAACCAAAACAATCCTCGATAGATCGGCTGGACATTCTCTCACGCGTTTTTCGCTTTATCGAACGAACTGTTACGTATTCAGGTAACCTAAATTCCAGTTGTTCGATCTCGATTTGCATATATACCATGAATCTGTGTTTTTCGCTTTATTATAGTATATGATTTGATCCATATGATCCATCCTTATGTGTTGATGATATTATTTATTCCAAGATGTATGCGATCTGATTTCAAGGTCTGCCATTTTCGCCGACTTTAGTTTCACTGTAATTTGTTTTTCCATTAGAACAATGTCGAATTTGTGGTTTTAGTAGGGATGTAATGTAAATGAGCCGAGCTACTCGAGAGCTACCCGAGCTCGAACTCGAGCCTGAGATAGTGCTCGTTTACTAAACGAGCCGAGCTCGAGCCTCTAAATCAGAGATCGTTTTGGCTCGCGAGCTTAAACAAGCTTCACATATAATATTATGTATTGGGAAAATTGCATTAAAATGGAACCAACTTTGACATAATTTCTATTTTAGGGAACCAACTTTTAAACTTATCATTTTAGGGTCTAGATCAAACTTTAGATTTATTTAAGGGCCCGATTAACTTAATGACCTACTAATTATGACATGGTTTAAGTCAAATGCCAACTAATACGCCATGTCATATTTTAAAATTTTAATAATAGACCTAAAATGATGGTTTGGCACCAATAATGATGACATGACAAAGAATTTTGTTTGATAAAAAAATTAATAAATACATTTTTTTTACAGATCATAAAATAATAATAATTTGTAATAACACATATATATATATATATATATATATATATATATAAACCTGGAGTCTATGATACTATACAAAATAGATAATATTTAAATGTTATAAATCATAAATTGTTCATAAAGGGTATGCAACGAAGGCGGAGGATGCAATGGAGGAGGGCGGCAAGGATGGTGATGGTGGCGATGGTGGACGGCGGGCGGCAACGTCGGAGGCGATATGGGACGACGGTGGCAGCGTCGGAGCCGATATGGGACGGCGGTGGCAGCGTCGGAGGCGATATTGGACGGCGGTGGCAGCGTCGGAGGCGATATGGGACGGCGGTGGCAGCGTCGGAGGTGAAGGGGGACGACAGCAGCAGTGGCAGAGGAGGCGATGAGGGACTACGGAGAACGACGACGGATGAGGTGACAGAAGAGGCGGCAGCGGTCGGAGAGGCGACAGAAGAGGACGACAGCGGCAGATGAGGCAACGGCGGAGGACGGCGGTGGCGGCGGCGAATGAGCTGACGGCAGACGACGATGATGGTGGAAGACGACGGCACGACGGAAAGGCGTCGAGGAGGAAGGAAGGAAGAAGCTGAGGGTTTGATTTTATTTTATTTTTAAACCAATGAACAAGTAAATCAATATGTGACGTGGATTTTTAAACAATTATGTAAGCATTTTATATTATTTTTTCTTTCCACATCATCAAAAGGTAACCTGTTACCTGTTTAACAGGTAAACGAGACCCTTAAATAAACCTAAAGTTTGATCCAGACCCTAAAATGATAACTTTAAAAGTTAGTTCCCCAAAATAGGAACTAGGTTAAAGTTGGTTCCATTTTGATGCAATTTTCCCTTATGTATTTTATATTTTATTAGTATTATGTATTTAACATATAAAAAAAATCAATACTCAAAACACATCCTTAGAATTAGAGATCGTTTAGGCTCGTTTGCTTAAGGCTCATTTAGGCTCATGAAGCAACCGAGCATTAGCGAGCCAAGCTCGAGCCCTGTAAATGGTTCACGGGCCGAGCTTGAGCCTCAAAACACAAGCTCAAACGAGCTCGAGCTTCTATAATCTTAAACGAGCCTGGCTCGATTAGCTTAAAGCTCGACTTGGCTCGGCTCGTCTCGTTTACATCCCTAGGTTTTAGATTTCTCCTCCTAAGGAAAGGAGGCCGCAGTCCATGATTTACAAAGTGGGGTTTAGGGGTCAAGAGTTTGAGGGTTTGTGTTATTTTTCCTTCCTTAATTTAGTTCTATCTTGTACCAATTTTCGAAACCCCACTGCAGTAAGTGGAGTTTTGAGACCGACGCGGATTAGTCGGGTGGCCGAATGGATCCAGATACCGCGTGAACATGTGTGTGAGTTTATATGTCGTTAAAAAAAACATTTTTGAACTTCAATACTTGTTTATAAGAGGTTTCCCCAAGTGGACTATATAAAGTATAAACTTGACACCCGTTTCGCCAAATGCTACGTCTTCTTCAACACCTTGATATTGCTGAAAGTTCTTTATTCACAAGACTCATTTTTTCATTAATAACTCGAACTTATATTGCTGTAAATAACTTTTACCGACCTGCCTGCTTTAACATTACGAATGAAATGTTGAAAGTGTGAAGGGCAAAAGATGTTGAAATTGGGTAAAGTACATTGGCAAGGATCAGCATGGGATGAAGCAGGGAAGTCTGAAGTTGTGCAAATTTTAATTTCACATGGAGATGCTATAATCAATTCCATCCAGTTCGTATATTATGTAAATGGGGACGTCCATCATTCGAGTAATATATAATTTTAAGAATCAAGTTTAGAAAGATTACTATATAGTTTGGTTGTCTAAAACATGGGGTTGTAAGATTAGTCATTTGAAAATTCTATATTATTAAGTATTAGCTTCTAGGGGTGCACACGGGTTGGGTTAATCGGGTTGAAGGCGTTTCAAGAATTCAACCCGATGTTGAAGGTTTGAAAGTTTTTCAACCCAACCCAAACAAAAGTTCAACCCAACCCGATTGGGTTGGTCGGGTTATGTCTAAAATTAGGTAATAAATCTAAAAAGAATAAATAACTAAAGGGTTAAAGGCGATTTATGTATCGTTTCTGGGTGTTATAGTACACACATGACACAACTACTTTTCTTAATTTTCATATGTATGTGTGTACACACACATACACACATATATATATATATATGTATGTATGGGTTATATAGAGATGGAGAAGAGATATAAAGTATATACATATGAAGAGGTTATGTAATGACTAATGGTATAATTATCAAATGTACGTATTAATATGAGCTTAACAATCAAATTAAGTTAAAAAAAAAAAGAGAGATCGGGTTTACCGGGTTGGTCGGGTTGGGTTGGGTTCGCATGACGCTAACCCGATATCAACCCAATACCTACGGTTTGAAAAAAATTCAAATAGTGTGATTGATATTGTTCATCTTTCGTGCTTATAAAAGTCGTACTTATAAAAGATAAGATATTGTTCATCTAACTGTTATATAATATAATGTGATTGATATTTTGTTGGAACATGCTCAAAAGGTGTGATTGATTTTTGGGGTCACTTTTTCTTAAAACAAAGATTATCGTAAAATAGTTTAATTTATTTACTGATCCAAAAATATACAGGTGACGCTTGATTACCCATCAGAATTTTTAACTCAGGTAAGTGGTGTGTATAGCGGTGGGTTGGCTTCAATTGCATTTGGCACCAACAAGGGCATGTATGGACCCTTTGGAACGGTCAGTAAGGATGATTCTATACACGGTAAATTCACCTATAAATTCGGACCGAGGACTTGTTTTGCAGGGTTTCATGGAAAAGATGGCGACTCACGTGTATATTCACTCGGAATTTATGTCAAGCCCATTGGGTCACTCCTTGAACTAGACACTAAGGAAAATGATAAGGGTGCAACATCTAATACAAGTCATAATCGGACAAGGAGAAGTTAGAAGGTGTTTGCACTTGCTAGAAAGAATGCAATACATTGCCTCCTTGAGTGTTATTTGTGTCTTAATGAGTCGGAATATTTATTTGCTTATGTATCTTTTAATTATGATTGTTTATTAATATGTATGAGATTTAAAATGTTGGAATATGTAGAAACTTTTGGAATCTCTTCTAAAATCATCTTTATGAAAAGAATTGATGTTCCATAATTGATGGTTCATATCTAGCATGATGATTTGAACGAATTATTATCAAACATTAAGGGGTTGTTCTTTTTTACCTCTTAACAGTTCCATTAATAGGCCACCTTTGAATTGCTAAGTGGTAAATCTATCTTTTAGTGGTTCCAAAACTCTATGAATGATTTTGCATCTTGGGTATCTCTTAACCATTCAGAGTCTAAATTTCATTTTCAACAATTACCAAACAATCATAGTTCATTTTGCACTATAATAAGGGCTTTTTAATCATTCTGACCACTTAATCATCCAACACCAAACCATTCAGCAACTGTTAGACAACCACTAAAAATCCAGCTAATATATCACATTAAAAAACCAACTAATCATCATGTTCTTCGTTGTATTAAGTACAATTATATATCTGTGTACATTGTTTTACACTTAATGTTCTCATATAATTCTTAAGGATTTGTTTGATTTGCAAGAATTAAATGGATTAAATTTCATGTAGTGATTTGAGTTTTGAGATATTTAGATTGGGTAGGATTTGAAATCTTTGTATGTGTATTTGGTTTGTAGGATTGGAACGGAATTAAGTTTCATTTGTTTATAGATCATGTTTGACTTGTAGGATTTGAAATGAGGTTTAAAAAATGTAATTATTTGTTTGTTTTATAAAAGAATTGTTTTTATCGGTAAAAATTACCTTTTTGTTATCGATTTTTCCAAAAATGTATACTAATAACCAAATCTCTTTCATTTTTTCAAAACATGTATTTTACCTTTTTGTAACCATAGTTAAGTCAGAGACCAACACCAAAGCAAAATCAAAACCAAAAAGAAGAATTTGTAAGTTTAAAACTAATTAGACGAAATCCAAAGGTTTCCCAACACCACAAGGACACGACAAGATAATCAACTCTTCTTCTAATGGTTTACCTGTTAAGTCTTCAAACCACGAAGACAAAAACCTTATTGAAAAGCAATAGCAAAAATACGGGCGGTTAATAAAAAAGAAAAGCTTTTAAGGGACCAAACTTGCAGGTTTTCTATAGCTTAGGTACCATTTTTGTAACTAGGTGTCTAGGTCCATAAAAATATATTCCATGACCATGTGTCGGCTTTCGGGTCGGTTCATGGTCGTCGAGGATTAGTCGGGTGCCCGTATGGATCCGGGATACTTCGTGTCGAAACGTGTGCATGTGTTATCTGCTTGTTCAAAAAAAAAGTTATAACAGGGTTATATGTTGATCGTGTAACAATTTTTAACTTTGATGCTTGTTTATAGAAGGTTTACTAATGTGGGCTAAAATAACTTGACATACACTTTGTCAAGTGTTACATCTTCAACATATCACTAATAAAAATGGTTTTAAAATGGAAAGTTTGAAATATAATCTTTTTGAAACTTTGCTGTGTTCATGGATAAATACAATCTTAATTTGACAAGTGTCGCGTTTATGGTTAAAAATTAAAATTTACATGAGCCATGTCTTACATACGTAGACTTACTTCTCTTCAATATTTGATGGAAAAATTCTTTTGGAGAGCAATCTATTGGGTTTCGTTTGCTCATTAGGATATATTCCGACAATGGCAAGAAACTTTAACGAAACAATAACATATACATTTTATGTGATCCATAGTTACACGATTTGGTCTGTTTTGATCGATGCAAATCCAATACTCGTACAACAATGGATTTAGCTTCGGCTTAATGACCACCTTGTTTTCGGCTTTTCTTAATGCATTACTACTTCCTAGAGAAGGGCTATACTGAGACGGTACTTCTACTTGGTCGCCATACCTTTCTAGGAGACAAGCTTTTCGTTCCCTCCGGATTATTAGAGTTTGATCCCAACTCAACATCCAGTTTTGATGCATCAAGAGACAGTTTTTCGCTAATAAAACCATCTAAATTGAACTCACTTCTACTTGCCATCTTATTTTCACCAACACCATCTGAATTGCTGCCACTTGATCCATCGATCACTTCTTTACAAGTCCTTCCCCTTAACTATTAAGAAATGAACAAATGGGGCATTTGCAAGAAGTCTATAAGTCCATCAAGATGACTACTTCACAAAGAAAGAAAATTTATTGGATTTTGTAAAATGCAAATAAAATGAATGGTTATTTGGTATACAGGTTTTGGAAAAGGAAATCACTAGGCTTTAATGCTTTTATTTTAATGATGAATATATGATGTCTATTAATGTATATATAACAATGTTAAATATAATACTGAAGAAAATGATAAAGAAAAGGTTAAAAAGCAAACCATATATCTTGTCTTTCATTCTGTAAAAGTAGTAGAGTCCACTCCAACAGTGAAGAACACTCAGCAGCATCAACTTTAACTTTAGTCCAACAAGTTACAAATTTATCCCTCAATATTATCTTGTTTTGGATCTGATCTCCTTCTTCTGGATATCATCTATTCATCTGGCGCAATTCTCTGAGGTTTATCCAACTCTTACGTGTTTTTTGCATTATTTTCGTTACGTGTTAACCATATTTAATTCGAAGTTGTATGCGATCTGAAATTTTGCTATTTTGATGGAGATATACAATCTTAATTTGACAAGTGTGGCCTTTCATGGTTAATATTTACAAATTAATCAATGTTGTATCAACATATGAAAAAGGATATATATGTGCATAATGAAAACTATATATGTTGTAAGTATATGGAACATGATAATTGCTTAGAGACATACTTGAATCTTGATTTATCATCAATAATTTCATTTTACTATATTAAACTAGTATTCATAAATTTTCAAAGTTGCAACTACTATTGTTTCTGTCTTTGGTGAAGGGAATAAATGTTGAAACTTGGTTCAAGGCATATGTTTGGAAAGAGTTGGGATGAAGGTGGGAAGTCTGGAATTGTAGAAATTCTGATATCGCATGACGAAAGTGGTGAACGTGGTGAAATCAACTCACTACAGTTTGTATATGTCGACAAGGGTGAACTGCATCATTCAAAAATCCATGGACTAGCCGGAGGTTTGAAATTCAATGTCGTAAGTATTTTTTTTTCTTTTCTTTTTTATCGTGTTGGGAGAGGTTCTTTGAAATGGTGTAGTATTGTAACTATAATTGTTTTCGTGAATATCAGGTGACGCTTGATTACACATCAGAGTTTATAACTTCAGTGAGTGGCGTGTTTGACGGTCGTGGATTGACATCAATTGCATTTGGTACCAACAAAGGTATATATGGACCCTTTGGAAAGACAGCTCCCAAAATTAGTCTAGCAAATAATAGTACATTCAACTACGAATTTGGAACGAGGTCATGTTTTGGGGGATTTCATGGAAGCATTGAGAACTCACGTGTGTTTGCCATCGGTGTGTACATCAAGCCTCTTGAGTCGCTTGCTGAACTTAAGCCCATCGACTCACCTCCACAAGTCAAATAGACGATCAAAGTAGTCATCGCAAGATTTGTGAATGACAAGACCTTTAAGGGCCTGGTAATCGGTATGAAGAATGATTGTCTACTATCTAGATCAATATTAAAAGGATATGTATGTGTTTATGTTTTCTATAACCGTCTTTAAGCAAATATGGATCGCTTAGTAGGGCCAATGCTTCTAAATCTATCGAGTGTTCTCTTCAATATATGATGGAAGATTCCTTCTTTCCGCAAGGGTTCTTTTGGGAAGTAATCTAACACGGTTTCATTTGCCCATTAGGGATATATTCTGACAACAGCAAGAAATTTTAACAAAACAATAATGATATACATATTATGTGATCCATAGTGACACAATTTTTATCTCAACACAAATCCTATACTTGTAAAGCAATGGATTTAGCTTTGGCTTTATAACCACCTTGTTTTCGTCTTTCCTTAATGTATTACTACCTAGAGAAGGGCTATACTGAGACGGTACTTCTACTTGGCCGCCACACCTTTCTGGAAGAAAAGCTTTTCGTTCCCTCCGGATTCTTAGAGTTTGATCCCAAATCGACATCCAGTTTTGATGCATCAAGAGACAGTTTTTCGCTAATAAAACCATCTAAATTGAACCCACTTCTACTTGCCATCTTATTTTCACCAACACCATCTGAATTGCTGCCACTTGGTCCATCTTCACTTGTTGAAGAATCTTGTGGCTTGTTATATGAATTCTGCTTGATGTTCAGTAGCTTCTTTATACTATCAATGGCTGGATCTATTATGATGTCCATCACCCCCGTCACCCATGAAGCATCATCGATCACTTCTGTACGCTGTTACAACCAACAAACAAGGATTTAGAAACCATAAATATTTTGAAAATCATGAGAACAAACCAAATATTCATGATGAGTATACCATAATTATTCACCATGAATAATTATACCAGAAAGATTCTAGTATATCATATAAAAAGATTTCTAAAAAGTACCTGTTGGAAATAGAGGTTTCGGATTTCTTCAGCGCGTATAGAGTTGCCTTGATCCTCCTCGAGAGATGCCCATGTCATCCACGTTATGTAACTTTGTGAGTTTATGTTCAGTGACGATCTGAATAGTCTTCTAGCAGCCGATACATTACCGAGTCGCTGTTCCAGGACACCCCAAGCCTGGATACCATGAAAATGTTTCATCAAAACATTTTGCATAGTTTGCATGAATTAGCAGTTTGAAAGCTTTTCAAAAAAAGCCAAAACATGAAGGAAGGAAGTGAAAACGAAACCTGAAGGCATCGAGCAGCGCTTTCACTTGTTGAATTGATCGACAACGCTCTTTGGTAGAGTTCTCTAGCGGTTTTTATGTTTCCTTCTTTCCACTCCATCCAACCCCAAGCCTAGTTTCACGTATAAAAAATCGCTTTTTGGTCATATAAAAAACCTAAAATCTGGACATGTGTTTTAAGGAAAGGAAATGTATGCTTACAATCCAGACTGGTTGGTGTCTGGGGTCTAATTCCGATGCTCTTCTGAATAAAGCTCGAGCTAGATTTGCAGCTGAATAATGCTTGTATTCTAATAAGCCAAGTGATTGAAGTAGAACAGGGTCTCTTGGATTTAAAGCATGACCGATTTTTAGTAGCTTCCTTCCTTGATCAAGATTTCCAACATTAGCTTCGAAAACTCCCCATACATGCCATGCAAATCTGTTCTTTGGACTGGCTTGGACAGCTTTCTGATTCAGGAGAAGAAAGCTAGCATCACATTTTCTGGTACCAGATTTTGTGATTTGTGTAAAACTACAATAAAAAAGAAAGACATGCATCTCAAAACCTGTATGAATCAGGAAGTCTACAAACTCGGTCTCCTACGGTTTTCTCATTCTAAATCTATAAATTTTGTTCAACGTTGCTCATTATTACCAACTAGAGTATCTTATGAAGTTTCTACAAGAATGGTAGCTAGTATGCTAGTATGCAACATATATTTATACACACACACACTGACACACACAATGGTTCAACATGATCGCGTATAGAGAATCTTACCTCAAAAAGCTGTCTGGCAGTGCGATAATTTTCTTGTTGTACCTCAAGCTGAGCCCATGCCTGCACGAGTGAAATCCAAGGCATTTCTAAATACAACAGTATTAAGGTAAAATATTTGACACTAAATTAGTAAATCCTGAAATTCGGAAGTCCCCCGACCAATTTAGTCATGTTTTCATGTTCCAATTGAACACTTTGCGTTTTTTTTAACTTTTTGCTTGTTGTATAATATGCTTGCTTTTAGATTAGTCCTAATGCAATGGAACAACATAAGATGGAAGATTATTTGAAGTTGGGTGAATCAGTATTTGAATTTGGTTGAACTAATTTTTCCATCTACACAGCTACACTAAACAATCACAATGCCATCTCATATTAATTTGATTATCAAAGTAAAGCCTCCAAGTAATTCCTAAGGAGTCCACTCTTCGTTTTTAAAGCACGCTGCAGTCTAAGTTAATTTCGTTTCTCATTGATAAGAGGTGGTATCCAAGTCTAAAAGAGAACAAACGAGATTATTTTTCTATACTGGTTAATGTATGAATATGTATAATTGTCTATTTCACGTCTCATAATATTTTGAAAAGAGTAGTTGCTAAGAAAACAATGCAAGCCAAAAGGCCTCTGGCCTAGCGGTATGCGAGCCTTTGGCCTCTCATTAGGCCGGGGTTGTGATTGAGTTTATTTGTTACATTTACAGTAAAAATGTTTATATACTTCAAGAAACGATGCAAAGATACTTAATTCCTAGATAACTGATTGAGATGCTCTAACCGCCTAACCGGGTATAATTTAGAATACCGAAAGCTAGTTATCTGGGAGAGAAAGATAACTTACAAGCCAACTCGCGCAGCTTTTGGGATTACATTTAGTAGCCTGCCTGAACAAGTATCGAGCCTGCTCATTTCGGTTTGCCTTAGCTTCAAGCATTGCAAGTGTTTGGTATATGTACTCATTCCCACCACAATTCTTGAGTCCTTTACTAAGAAGATACCTAGCTTTTTTTACATTTCCAACTTTGAGTTCCAGAATTGCCCATCCATGCCAGGCTGCAATGTGTTTCTTGTCAGCAACTGTTGCAGCATCAAACAGTTGCCTAGCTCTCCTTATATTTCCCATTCTATTCTCCAATACAGCCCAGCACTGCTCTCAGAAAATTAAAAAAAAAAAAAAAAACAATACATGTAAAAGGATTTCATATATGGAAACCCTTGTTAATTGGGAAATATCCACAGTGAAGAAATAGCAAAGACTAACCTGCCAAATGTAGGCATTTTCACCTTGTGTTGCTTGACAACCTTTCTCATAAACTTCCCTTGCTTCATTTGCTTTTGATTGCTTACCCAATATCTTCCCTAGTGCCACATAAGACCTCCCATCCTCAGGCCAATTAGATATGCACTTCACAATTAAATGGCAACAGATCAACAGCAATTACAATAGCATACTATCTCATATTTAAACTTGGTAAAAACATCATCCATAAGGATTATGAGAATAGGATCAGGTTCAAATATAAACTCATATTTGATTGTGAATGTAAGGACAACAGAGAGGGCGTCACTTGTGTCCTATTCGGATCATATTCAATCCGAATAAAACAGGATTATTCAGACCGAATATTATGCACTATTGTACTATACAACATTAAATATTGTTCGGTCTGAATACTGTATTATTCACCTTGAATGATGCATAATATTCATGTATTATTCAGCCTAAATATATCACCTTGAATGCATAATATTCATGTATTATTCAGCCTAAATATATCATTGTGAATGATACATAATATTCATGTATTATTCAGCCTAAATATATCATCTTAAATGATGCATAATATTCATGTATTATTCTGCCTAAATATATCACGTGAGGCGCTATCGCCTATCCTCACGTTCGCAATCAAATTTAAGTTTCCATTAACTTTCGTCATTGAGATTATTATACCTTTTGAAGAACCTCCTCTGCTTCCTTATATCGAAAGTTCCTCGCCAACACTTTCGCTCTATATAACGCCAAGTCCAAATTAACACCGAGAGGCTGCTCGCCCGAACTCGAACCACCAACCCTCGCCGCCGGCTCAAAAATCGGCATCTTCTTCGCAAACTTAGATAACTCGTTATCAATCACCGACGACGATGACGACGAACTAGAAGACGAACTTTCTTCCACCTCCACATCCTCGTCCTCTCCATCGCCATCGTCCGTAGACTCCATCACCGGCCGCCGAACGATCGGCAGCTCCTCCAACGTCCGTTTCTCCGATTCGCTGCTTTCCGTAGTAACACCGAATTCGGCAGGAACCGCATCTTCGCGAAGCACCGGAGACGATGCGGCGGAGGAGGAGGAAGAGTCGGGAGACTGCAGAGAAGAGAAGTGAAGGTGCGAATGTGGAAATTGGAGTTTGATGAGGGTAGTAAAGTGTAACTTTGAGGTGGTGCCATTGGAAGGGGAAAACAGAGGAAAATGTTGTTGTGAGGAAGAAGAAGATAGCTTCATCTTTCTCTCACACTCACACTACACACCACAAACGTGTTTGGCGGGATTTTGAGGTGGGTGAAATGTGAAAGTACGATTTTGCCCTTCGTAGCGTTTCGTATGATGGTGTTTGATGGGGGTGTTTTTGGTAATTTGGATATAGAAGGCTACTGGTTAGACAGAGGCCACGTTGCAGTCGTAAATGAGGTAGATGAGGTTTATGGAGTATAGATTTTCTTTACACGTGGAAGATTTTCATTGGAGGGAAAGTAGCAGATAAGTTGATTATCTTTGTTTGTTTGCATATAAATATAACAATTTTTTTATATAAAACAAGAAAATAGAAATAGAAATCGAAATAAAACAATAAAAATAAAGATGAATTAAGGAAAGTATACGAATGTTGTATACCCGAGCGAGTTGGAAGTCTACCTTGTTGAAGCCGCCAAATGAAAATATTTACATTTCTCGGAATCGAGTTAATCCACGTTGTTGTCGTCGACGTCCCTTCTACCGAGTTACACGTCTCCTCGATGAGGTTTCTCGATTTCTTGACTAAAAAACCTTCATGAGGATCTAGTCTCCACACTACCTTATCCCCCTCTCTTACTTTTGGTGTTAAACCCGTGATTTCTCTACTAAGGCTCTCAAACTCTCCAATCTCCCTCCCCCTCATGTCCCTCATCCAATCCCACTTTCAAAACCAACTACCCTTTCTAAACTCGTCCCTCTCCCCAATCTTTGCCTCTTTGTTGGATTCAAGAGAGTGTAATCTCCTAAATTTCCTCGAGCCTTCCTGAAGGTAACCAATTATCCTTCGAAAATTTGATAACCTCCCATCTCGCAGTCTTAACCCAAAGGAATCTGTGTACACAATCCCCTTATCATCCAATTGTTTCCCAACCTTGATGATGTTAGCCCATATCCCCAATCCCTAATTTCACCCCTACACAATCCTCCTACCTCCCCATAACCCTCCTCCATAAGAAGTTGAGCTCGGAATGAAATCTCCACCACCATTCCCAAGCAAGCCTTTATTAAGATTATTTAGACCCCTTATGTTTAAACTCCCCCTATGGAAAGACCCCAAAACTTTTTGTCATTTGATCCAGGCGATACCACTCTCTACGGGGTATGAAACAAGGAAAAGTAGTATAACGAGATACTACCAAGAACCGTTTTTACCAAGGTTCTTCGACCTCCAAAATAGCTCATTTTTGCCTTCCACGACGATAATTTTTTCTTTGTTTATTTAATTACCTTAGTCCAACACGATATCCTTGACATGTGTACATCTATCGGAAGGCCAAGGTAGATAAACCGTATTATGTCTTAGATAATAGAAATGGAAAAGAAAACGTTATTTCATAAAATACTTCTTAAAACCATATCGTTTATGATAAAAAAAAATATGTATACTTATTCTTTTAGGTTATTTACTATAATTTTTTTAATTTTTTTCCTTTCATATTTAGAAAAGAAACAGTTAGAAGAAAAGTTATTATTCTTCTTTTTTTTTTCTTTTTTCTTAGTGGATGTGATGCGGTAAATATATATTAAAACAAACCAAGTTTCAACCCAACTAGTATTACCACATTCACAGACAAACGTATCTGATCGGTAATAATATAGTGTAGGTAAGTCCAGGGATCGTTCTTACCACAGGGAACGGTGAAGCTACAATAAAATAAGATCTTTTTATAATGAAAAGAACAAGTACTTACTATGGGTTATAGAATCCTTTTTCAGATGATTTGATACAATTTACCAAAAGATATAGATTTAGGTTATTGTAAAAAATTAAACATAAAGCACCCTAACATGAATATCTGTGATTGTCAACCAAGTTGGTCTTCCGGCCCAAATATAGAGACTATGAAGTCTAGTACAAGTTATTGCTAATTCGTGGGACCTAATATCCAACTTACTTAGGCCATCCGTAGTAGTGCCCGGTATGGGAACCGGTACTGACCGGTAGGGCCGGTAACACCACCGCGCCTACCCGATGCCGGTTGAAACTGGTACCCCCATACCGGCTTGATGACGCGTGCCACCCCCCACCCCCACCCCCTACCCCCCAACGGCTAGTTTAATGGTCAAATTTTTTTAATTTTTTTTCTTCACTTTAACCTATATATGTATATACAATATTCATCTCAATCCACACAATATTCATCTCAATCTCACTCAAATTTCATCTCAATCTCTTTCTCAACCTCTCATTCTCAACCTTAATCTATTCTCTATGGATCAACAAAATACCCCTTCCGGCTCCAAACGTACTCGTTCAAAACCCGCAAATGTGTCGACGTCCCAAATGCCAACGGGGGCATACCACTCCCAAATGTCGAGCCCAACCGCCTAACACCCCCAAATGCCCGAGAATTGGGCTTATGCAAACATCTCGCCACCCCCTACGCGCAATCCTCAAACTTTATCGCAAACCGCAAGTATCGTTTACGAGCTTACTTACGCAACCCCCAATAATACCATATGTTCCTCCCACCCAACATCACCCCACCCCGACCCCACAACAAATGTACAAACCGCGAGATCGACAAACGTCGACCGATGAAGACCGTGATGATGTCGTTGATGTTGTGCCCAAAACACAACCGTCAACGCCCCCACCGCAACCCACAAATACATCCACTCGACGTGGGAAAAAGAAGGAAACGGTAAAAGCGAAGTGTAAACCATGGAAACCGAATGAGGAGGTCGAGTTGGCGAAAGCATGGGCCGAGATCTCAGAGGATCTTAACGTAGGTAATTATCAAAACCGAGGTAAAAAGGTTTTTAATGAAAATTGAATACTTTGATTAATTGTTTTTTTATTTTGTTTTGTAGAGGCGTTTTGGAATGCGGTAAAGGTGTCGTTTGACATACGGATGGGATACGTCCCCGATATCCGCTCCATAGACGCCATAAGTAGCAAGGTTAAAACCTTGCAATCTAGCGTGGCAAGATTCACTTGCATCTACAACAACACGCTAAACTCGAGGAAAAGCGGCGAGAACGAGACGAACGTTTTGCAAAAGGCTCACTACCGATACCAACAAGAGATTCACAAGCCTTTCCCACACGAACATGCTTGGAACGTTCTTAAAGATTGCCCGAAGTTTAAACCAACCGATCTCACGCCATCGAATGTCCGCGCTCCGAAATGATTGAAAACGTCCAAATCCGCCTCCCCGCCATTGCGTCTTCCGATGCACACACTTACTTCAACCTCGACAATGACGAAGAAGTTGAAGAAGAGACTGAGCGGCCACAACTCATGGGTAGAAACGCGGCGAGACGTGCGGGGTCCTCGTCTACGGTGGCCGTGTCGAGCGAAAACGTGACGGCGTTGTTGGAACAATTAAGCACGTACAACGCATCGAATCAAATATATCATGACTGTCAAGAAGAACTCGAGATTCGTCGACTAAATTCGCAAACGCGTGCGGAGAAACAAAAGCAACAACACCTCGAGTTCTACATTTCCCCGCATGATCATCTTACAGGAGGGGCTTTGACAACGGTGTGGCAACGGAAGGAAGAGATCAGCCAAAAATATGGATGGATCCTCTCGAGTAGCTAGTTTTCTTTTTTATGAAAAAATTTATTTTAATTTTAACGTAAAAAAAATTTCCGTGTTTAATGTAATTTTTAGTTTTAAATATTATTATTTAAAAAGTTTAATATTATTATTAGTTTAATTTAAAAATATTTTTTAATGTATTTTAGTATTTAAAAAATTAAAAATCAAAATGTTTTTGGCAAGGGGTAAAACCATTGAGGATGAATTGGTAAGGTATTGGTAAGGTAGTGGAAAGTTGATGTGGCAGCTGGTACCATTGGTACCAAGTAAGACCACTGTGGATGGTCTTAGGTCTAAGGGTTGCTTACCACGTTACCGGATTGAAAGGTAAGGAATGTTGATTAATCGAACAGAGTCTGCCTATTAATTGTCAGATAATAAACACACCCAACCAACAAATTCTAAAGCAATAAATAGGAATCACAAGATAATCATTCAATAAACCAATCATCTATTACTAAACACCAAAATCAAATCATCTTTCCAAGTTCATCAAACCATAGTAAGCACTAAAAACGAACTAGCCACTAAACATTATTACGAACGAAGAAAGCAATAAATATGAACACATTATGTAGATCGTGCAACAGATGATGATCGGGCACCAGCCAGACGACTTCGGGTTAGCACCGGCGAGGTTTCACCGTGTTTAAGCACCACTTTCCACTATTGGTTCATACAATTCCTCCCTTCGAATGACAGTTCTGAACTCCTCAGCTTTTCTGAATATTTTCTCGATGCTCTCGAAGACAGGTTGAAGGCAGTATTTAAAATAGCCTGAGACGTCCCATCTCACAATTGCGAGGCGGTAGCTTCGCGACGCGAGACACTAAAAGTAACCCTAAAATTGATTTTGAACATTCTAGAATCTTCTAATTAGAGTTGACTTCACTTTAGCGACGCCAGATAGATCTTTCGCGACGCCAGCTCGGAAGCAGAAGGAACATTCTAGAACCTGGTCATTCTCGCGACGCCAGACTAGGGTCTCGCGATCGCGAGAGCCCTCTGTCTCGTGTGATCCCCATTTTCCATGATTTTTTGCCTTTTTTCTTACTTTTGCGTTCTTGAGCCTTCAAAACCTGCTAAACTGAAAAGCAAAGACTTTCGGAGGTAAAATGTACCAAAAATAGGCTAAAAGGGGAATAAAAATAACAAACCAGAACTACGAAAACATGTATAATTTTGGAGTTATCAGGGTGTTTTAGAGAAAAATACTCTTTGTTTTATATCATGGGAATTCATGTGACTGCTTGTGATTCACTTTCGTCCTTGAATTGCTACTCTTACTAATATTGTAGTTCGGTGGTTATAACCATGGCTCATTTTCTTATTGGTGTGATGTCTGCACCACACATGCAATGACTACTACTAACATTTGCAAAAATAAAAAACTTGATGTATTTCAACACTTTTTTCAAACCCAATTTCTTCTTTCAAACCCAGTTATTGACATGGCTCTTAACACACACATTGTTACATATTAGAACAAAAATCATATCAACAAATCATATCCAACAAAAACATATTAAACAAAAACAAAAGCGAATGTCCTCTAAAATCATATCAAACAAAAACAAAATTCAACTTCTTTCAAACTATGCATCAGCTTTCATCATATCAAACAAAAACAAAATTCAACTTCTATCAAACTAGGCAAGTGTCAGCTTTCATCACATCAAACAAAAACAAAATTTAACTTCCTTCAAACTAGGTAAGTGTCAATGCTTTCTACTGATGAGGAGGAGGATGATAGGGGTTTGGTGTTGGGTATCGATAAACTTGTCGCGGTACCGCTGCCGCCGTTTGTGGATACTGCTAATTAGCATGTGGTTGTGGAGGTGGTCTGCAAGTTGGTTCGTGATGATAAGCATGTGTTGGGTGTCCATAACCATAAGCATCTGGTGGAGGAAGTCGATAAGAATCTGGTTGCGGGAGACGATACGCATGTAGTGCATCAGAGTGGTATGATGGTGCAAAACCATAACTGGAAGATGGTGCAAAACCGTTATAAGCTACTCCCGGAGGAAGTACATCTGCATGGCACAGGACCAATGGTGCGAAAACATAACTGCTAGGTGGTGGGCGACAACTCCCAAGATGCGATGGTGCCGTGAGAGTGGAACCATCAATTCCCGACGATGGTGACGGTGCACGATGGGTAGAAGTGTGTGACCGATGGTGGGGGACGACTCCCAAGATGCGATGGTGCCACGAGAGTGGAACCATCAATTCCTGGCAATGGTGACGGTGCACGATGGGTATTAGTATGGGTGGCCGGTGGTGGTGATGGTGATGGTGCACGATGGGTAGAAGTACGAGCGACCGGTGCTGATCGTGGTGCTACCGCCTTAGTAGACTTGCCGTCACTGTCCTTCATATACAGTTTTACGATTTGATAATGATCAACCTGCAGTTTTAGTTAACCAAAATTAAAGTTAATCAATTGAATTGAATCAAAAAGAGAAAACTATACATAGAGAAAACTATATAGCTACCTTGGATCCACTGTTCCCCTTGTACCGATCATGGTAGACATCGGAAAGAGTAAATTCATGCATATGCCAACTCGAGTCATCCCCATTGTTCTCGTGAAACCAAAACCACCGGTTGGTTCCAATTCTATCGTCTCCGTCGAAAATGTGTTTTACGGTCTTATTTGCTTTCCACGTCCACCGAGTATGTTGCGGGTCAGTGTCTTTGTACCCTTAGTGTAAAAGTACCACGTATTGATACGAATCTACATAAAATCAATTAAATTAGTATTATGTATACGTACTATAAAAAAAGAACAAACAAACAACGGACAAACATTTCGCGAAAACAATGAATGTTTTGGTATTCCAAGTTAAGGGCAGTTGTATCTGTATCGTTGTTAAGGAAGACAAACATTTTCTTTTGTGTCTAGATGTAGTGTTGATATTTAACTTAACGAGCTACACTCGAGCTCGAACACAAAAATCCAATGTTCGACTCGACTCTAGTTCGAAAACTCGATTAAATTTATATATAGTAGTTAAAAAATGCTAAATGCATATTACAATAAAAATATTTACATCAGTTTAAAAAATATTAATCAAATAGATAATAACAAGTTAATTCGTGTCAAATCAATTATATAAACTGCAAGTTATATAAGAACTTACCTTTAATCTGGTTTGGGTGGTGGCTATATACATTAACATCATCATGGATGTTGGTTTGGCATGGAGGCAGTGTCCATTCTTCCTTCAACATCTTTTTCCTCAAAAGAAAATATTTCAGCAACTCGACGTCTGTGGGTACAAATTTATATCCAAAGGGGAAGAAGGATTGGATCCGTGTTAATGGGTTTTTGCATCTCTGGATCCAACTTCTGCAACTTGTGGGCCCGATCACTGTCACTCTCATCTACCAAATCTTTATAGACCACTTTGACTTTTGTTAACATCACCAGTAGTCATAATCGTCAAATTATGCTTATCAAGAAATTTATCAGAACCAGTACCATTATTAGGCTCCATCTGTTAATAAAACAAATTCAAATCATTATTTTAATCATGAAAATAACCCACGTTATCAAGAAGAATTGAAGAAGAAAAACCTTTTCAATCTTGGAATTTTAACCCTAAAAAACGAAAGAAATTAAACCCACATTATCAAGAAGAAGGAGAACTTAATCACTCTCTGTTTTTTCCCAATTTATAGAACAAATTTTCTTAAACACTTTATAATCACATTCAAAATAAGAAGAAAACCCACATTATCAAGAAGAAGAAGAAAAACCTTTTCAATCTTGGAATTATAACCCTAAAAACAAAAGAAATTAAACCCATTCAGAAAGAAGAAGAAGATTACATTTCTTTCACGTTTCACGAATTGTCAAAGCTATCAACAATGGTGGAATTTTTAAATGGAGAAGAAGGTTGGGATGAAAGTGTTGGAAAGCGTTTAAATTGATACAACGAATACTTAGACCATCCACAGTGGTCTTACTTGGTACCAATGGTACCAGCTGCCTCGTCAGCGCCACATCAGCTTTCCACTACCTTACCAATACCTTACCAATTCATCCTCAATACTTAGAGGGTGTTTGGGATTGCTTTTCAAAAGTGCTTATTGACTTATTGGCTTTTCAAAAAGCCAATAAGTCAAAAATAATGTTAGGTAACATCAAAAGCACTTTTCAAAAGTGCTTTTTGATACAACATGAAAAGCATTTTTTGAAAAGTCAGGATTGTGATGCTTTTTGATGAGATTTTGGCTTTTTGATAACAAAATGACATAAATACCCCTGAACTATCCCATGCCTATCAAACAGATACAACTCATTTCTTCTCACTCCGGCGACCTTCTGCCATCTCCGGTGACCTGCTACATTCTCCGGCAACCTACTGCATTCTCTCTCGACCCTTCTCCGGCAACCTTATGCGTTCTCCATCGACCTGCTGCCTTCTCCGTCACTTGCTGCCCTTCTCCGGCAACCAGCTGCGTTTTCCGTCAACCCTTCTCTGGCGACCTGATGCTTTCTTCGTCGACCTGATGCTTTCTTTGTCGACCTACTGCCTTCTCCGTTAACCTGTTGCGCTTCTCCATCGACCTACTGCATTCTCCGGCGACCTGCTACATTCTCCGGCAACCGCTGCGTTCTCCGGCGACTCTGGTTGCTGTCGAAGGAGGGTGAAGTGATCCTCTACTTGCTATGGGAGGAGGGCTGTTGATTTTTAGATATCATTTTTGCATAAGATTGATGGTTTCTTATGGTGGGGGAAGGTTGTAGAAATTGCAGAGGGAAAAGGGTGAAAAAAGGTTAGAGAGAGAGAGAGAGAGAAAAGGGTGAAAAAGAAGGTTGTAGAGAGAGAGAAAAAAAAGGGTGAAAAGAAAGGTTGTACAAGTTGCAGGTTGTATGAAACTCTTAATCAGAAACAATGGGCTTTTTGGTCATTTTATTGACTTATTAATTTTTATTATCACAAAAGTTAATCCAAACATTTTTTTAAAAACTCCTTTTCCTACCACTATAAGTCAATAAACACTTTTGACCAAAAGCACTTTTGGAGCTCAAAAAGCAATCCCAAACACCCCCTTAGACCATCCACAATGGTCTTACTTGATACCAATGGTACCACCTGCCACATCAACGACACATCAGCTTTCCACTACCTTACCAATTCATCCTCAATACTTAGACCATCCACGGTGGTCTTACTTGGTACCAATGGTACCAGCGCCACATCAGCTTTCTACTACCTTACCAATACTTTACCAATTCATCCTCAATGGTTTTACCCCTTACCAAAAACATTTTATTTTTTATTTATTTATATATTAAAATACATAATTAAAACAATTAATTTTAAATTAAACTAATAATAATATTAACTAATATTGATAATTAAACATTAAAAAATACATTCAATTTTTTTTCTTGTTTCATTGTACTTCGTTGGTTTGTGCTCTTTTGGTGGTAATAAAGTTGTCTTTTGCCGTTCAAAAAAACCCTAAAAACGAAAGAAATTAAACCCATTAAGAAGAAGAAGAAGAACATAAGTGCGCAAAGGTTTAACTTTGTTACTTGTTATGTTAAAATCCATAATCACTTGTTACAATTAGACATGGATATTGATAACATTTATATTTTAAAATTTTATGAATAACATTGAAGATACATGGAGTTTTTATGAAAGCAGCATAAGCTATATTCGAAGAACCACCTATGTGTGTCGGTGGTGAGACCAAATGCGAGTGCAGTGCTCTCATGTTCCAACTCGTGAAGTGGGAGAAATGAATAAGGTTAGGGAACAAGCAGGTGAGCTTTTTTGATTTTAATGAGATCCGACATGTCCTTAGGTCTTATGCCCAAGGTTAAATGCAGATTTATTGTTTCAAGCAATTTCATTATTTGGTCAATAAGACCATATGCATACGATTAATTAGTAAAAGGGAGCATTTTATGTGTATATTATGCTATGTAGGTGTTTACCTAAAATTGCATGCAATGTTCATGCATGTGATTTACTTGGAATGTATTCATGTGTCAAATGTTGTTTTAGCACAACATTTGTATCTTGTTTGATATTAGTAGATGAGCAGTACGGTTTATCATCATAATTAAGTCGAATATATGAAGTTTATTTTATTATACTTGTTAGATGTATAATTGTATTTAGGCGCACGGGCTTTAGGCCTCTTCCTTGTAACCCTTGTATAAGTAGCCTAGGGTTTTCCTTTCTATTGTTTTTGTAATCTTTTTCTACAAGTCAATACAATACGGCTATACAGCCTTCAATCATCTTTCTCTGATTCTAACATGGTATCAGAGCATTAGGTTGCTCTCTATTGATTCCGTCGTGCTTCCGTCGTTGCTTCCGTATCACCGCCGTCGCCTTCATAATCACCGCTGCTCTCTGCCGGTCACCGTCGAACCACCGCTGTCATTGCAGCCATCACCGCCGGCTGCACTATTTTTCCGTCGCTACCATCATCAAAACAACCACCACCGTCTCTTTCCGCTGTCGGCTCATCACCGCTAGTTGTGTTCGGATCACCACCAGAACACAGCCGCCTCTCCGCTGCCATCAGATCGCAGCCGCTACCGCACCACGAAACCCTAGAACCCCGGGTCTTGATACCACCGAGTTTCTCAAGGTAACTTCGATTTCCACCACCGGATTGTTTCGCACGCACCGGATTTCTCATACCACCGGGTTCTCACACTGGATATCCCACTGGATTGTTTCGCACGCACCGGATTTCTCAAACACCGGGTTTCCAAACACCGGGTTTCCAAACACCGGGTTTCCAAACACCGGGTTTCCAAACACCGGGTTTCCAACACCGGGTTTCCATACACCGGGTTTCCAACACCGGGTTTCCAAGTTTTCCAACACCGGGTTTCCAAGTTTTCCAATACCGGGTTTCCCAACCGGGTTTCTGTTTTACAATTAATTCAGGCGACCCTGCCTTTCTTGTCAGGTAATCTTCGCATCCTAGTCAACCCTCTGAATCTTTCTTATCAATGGCATCCAATCATAGCCACTCAAACCCAATTTCGGTTGTGTTCAATGGAAATAACTACGTTTTGTGGAAACACCACATGACTATTCTTCTCAAGTCTCATGGCTTGTACTCCTATGTGACTAGTAAGTCTGTTGCTCCTGAAAAACTCGAGAAGGAGAATGATGTTGATTTTGCCAAGCGCATGAATGAGTGGGACATCAACAATGCAAAGATTTTGGGTTTCATCAATGTCTCAACCACTACTGAAATTAATCAGCAATTCCTTGGTTACACCACTGCCAAGGAACTCTGGGATTTCTTAGCTAATCGATACACGTCAACTGGCCTGTCTCACCAGTACCAGCTGTGGACCACGTTTCAGAACAAACGGCAGCTTCCTGATCAGTCCGTGAGTTCTTATAACTCAGAGATGCAGGCTATTCGTGACCAACTGAACCTTGGTGCACCTCAGATTCATGATGAGACTGCTCGTAAATTTCAAGCTTACTTTAGCCAACTACACCTGATTACGATCTTGATGGGTCTCACCGACAAGTTTGAGAATGTTCGTGCCTCACTTCTTCAAAGACATCCTTTGCCTACTCTTGAAGATGTCATTACTGAGTTGTTAAGCGAAGAAACTCGTCTTCAACTACGTCCTCTTATGCCAGCTGAGACAGTCTTATACACTCCATCTTCAACAAAGCCGAGAGGTAAGTTTGTCAACAACTCTGGTAAGTACAACAATAATGCCAAGCCTGCAGGAAGACAAACTACCAGTGAATGGAAGCCAAATTCCAATGAGTGTAACTTTTGTCACTCCACATCTCACCGTCTCTTGGATTTCCCCATTCGCCAGTGTCGTTACTGTGGAGTTACGCATCCACGTCATTACCTATTTGATTGTCCTCAGAATCCAAATCCAAAGCCAAGGAGTTATCAACACCAAAACCAACCCGCCACCAAATCAGTCACTTCGAGTGACCCCTTGCCAGTACCTGTTGCAGGATCGGTATCCTCACCCCCAGACCTGATGAATCTTATGCGTAAAAATCAGGAGCTTATGGAACAACTCATGGCAGGTTCTCTGGGTGTGAACTCTTCATACTCTTCAACATCATGTACTATGTGGATATTTGACTCTGGTTGCTTTAACCACATGACACTTTATCCTGATGGTTTTCTCTCTAATGTTATAAGACACTTGGGGGTCACACCTGTGAGGATCTGTAAATCAAATAAGATAAAATCCCAGTTTGGAGAGATTGGGTTTATAATAGTTAATTATAAACCAGTTGAGTATTTTATGTAAGAAAACCCAAAGATAAAGGTTTGAAGTGGATTATATATATTTATTAGATAAATAAATATATATATATATATATAAGTTTATTAGTTAATAAATTATGTATTTATCAAGATAAATATATAATAGGGATATTAATTGATAAAGTAATTATCTAGTTAGGTAAATATCTTTTTCTTAGGGAAAAAGAAAAGATAATTACCAAAGATAATTATAGAGTTGTATTACAACTAGGAAACCTTACCTTATAAATAAAGGCTTAAGGCTTACCAGTTATATTATTCGATTCATTCAACTCATTAATTATTCAGACCATCTCTTCTCTCTCTCTCCTCTCTCTCTCTCTCTCTCAAAAACCGGCGCCTAAACCCCATCCACAAGGAGTTCGGGGTTTTTCGGTTGACGTCTCGCAAAACAGCTTGTTTCGGGATCTCGGGATTTCAGCCAACTAGAAGGCGTTTTGTCTGATCGATCACGGGTGGATTAAGATCAAGCAATCCAGGTAAACTAATCAAAACCCTCTTGATAGATTAAATAAACAAAACGATTAAAGATCATTAGAATGTTTCGGGTTTTTAATTCTTTGCTTCCGCGATAATCAAACCAGTTAGGTTTGATAAAGTTTAAACCTTTGGTCAGTTTGATCATTAGGTTTTACCGTTTATCTCTTCCAGTTAGGATTGAGATCCACAGAAATCCTCGTTTCAGTTAGATGCGAGGGATTCTCAAAAAACCCAACAGTGGTATCAGAGCGTTGGTTTTAATCGTTTAGTTGTTTATCAGTTTTTGTGATCCGTTAAAATCAATTCTTGTTTCTTACGTATCAAGTTTCAATCTTTATAAAAATCTAAGTTTAATTGGTTTACATAAAAATTCGTTTTTTATTTTAAAACTGTTTATCGAACGAAAACCCGAACCAATCGTTTGATGGCAGCTTGCCACCAAGCGTGAACCACCGAGGCCACACCACCAGGCCGGTGGTGGCCGCAGGCCGGACCGAACCATGGCTGCACCACCGTTTGTGGTGGCGACTATGGTCGCGATCACGGCTGCACCACCGTTCGTGGTGGCGGCTGTGATCGGTGATGGTGGCGGTGGGCGTATTAAAACCGCACCACCAGATTGGTGGTGACAGGTGTTTCTTAATCGAAATCAACGGTGGCGGCAGCAGCGCCGTTCTTGCTGCTGTCGTTACCGGCCGAAATCAATGGTGGCGGTGGTCGAGTGGTCGAATGGTGGCGATGTTTTGCGAAAACCGAAGCCGAACCACCAGCATGGTGGTGGCAGCGTCATGTGACGGTCGTAGCCAAACGACCAGCGTGGTGGTGGCGACGATTAACAGTGGCCGTAGCCGCACCAAAGGTTGATGGTGGCGGCGTTAGCGGTGGCCGTGGCCCGATCGCACACGGAGGACGAACCCGCATCCGGATGTGGCCGGATTGCGGATGTATCATAGGAATCACCACCAGTTCGGTGGTGATCACCGGGCTATGGTGATAATCGGCGAAGGCCGATAGCCTCCGATCGCATGACGGTAGCAGCGACGGCCAAACCACCAGCGCGGTGGTGGCCGGCGGTTTTAGAAACGAAATCAGGGGTGGCGGTGGCGTTTTGTCATCGTCGCAGGTGAGGGTCGCCGATCGCCACCTGTGGGTTGTGGTTAACGGCAATGGATGGTGATGATGTTTTCGATCGCCGGTTGAACAATCGAATCAACGCCCGCACCGCACCCGGTTATGGCCGGATTATGAATAAGCCACGGCTGCAACACCAGCACGGTGGTGGCAGCGCTTTGCGGTGGCTGTGGTGGCATTGCCGCACACAGACGGTGATAGTGGCAATAACAACGGTGGCCGACGTTATTCGAACCAACGATCGCGATAGATGTGGCCACAGACGGTGGCCGCGATCGCCGAGATAACAGGAACGACGGCGGCTGGTTTTGCCGTCGTCGTGGATCGTTGATCGTAGCAGCAGTGGTGGCGTTCGACATGGGCCTCGCGGCGCGAGCAGGGCCATCATGAGGTCCTCGCGACGTGAATGGTTTTTCGCTCTTCGCGGCGCGAGCCGTGTCCTCGCGGCGCGAGCGAGGCTGCCGAGCCATTCCCTAGGGTTTTTCGTTCGGGCCAAGTTTAGTCGTCAGGCCCAAAGCCCAGTATATTTTGGACCAAGTCATGGCCCAAAAGGGTTTGTTTGGTTTTAAGCTTTTTTTATCCAAAATTATTTATTATTTAAATAATTTTATTTGGAAAATTTTATTATCTAATAAAATCTGTGTTGTCAAAGTAGTAATTTGACCCGATTGGTCAAATAGCCCTTGTGTCGTGATTTGACCAGTTGGTCAAACCACAACACAGTTTATGGGCCAGTGTTTTTCAAACCAGTTGGTTTGTATTATCCGGTTTGGTAAGCATTTTATAAAATTGTTTTCTCGCTTTATAAAATAAGTTTATCGTTTATAAATCTTATTTTATAAAATAATTTTGTATTTATAAAACAGCTAGTTTTATGAATAAATTAAAACCAGTTTTTACGAAAAGTGAAATAAGATAATTTTAACGAATCTAGATTTGTTTTACGATTTATTATATGTTGCTTGATTATATGTCATATATAAATGCATGTTATATACATGTGTGTGTATATGTTAAGATTATAGCATTTGCCAACTTAGACCCTTGACTTGTTTCCGGGGAGGCCTGCGTGCCGTTTACAACCCTTTTTTGTAATAATGACCCTAGGTTAGTATTTTTGGTATTTCTTTCCGTTTTTCTATCAAGGGTGCCGAGGCCACTGGGAGCACGCCAAAAGGATTGAGTATTTCTTTCGGAGTTCCATCGAAGATGCCAAAGCCAGTGGGAGGTTCGCGAAGAGATAGAAATACTATAGTGATAGGTCATTAATGGTCCTTAGTAATACAGTTGGCAAAACTATAATCCGTTTTAACTGCGTGGTTGTTGCCTTATTAAATTGCGTGGTTGTGATATCCCTATTGTTTTAAATAAGAGAGAGTTTTAAAACTGAATAATATCACAAGGGTAAAATAGGTTTTTGATTTAAAATTACCATTTTTCAAAACCTTTTAAAACGGTAGATTTTATTTAAAAACCTTATATATAAAATGATTGTTTTCTTAAGTTGATAAAAACAGTTAGTTTTAATAAACCAGTATGCTATCAAAACAGTTAGTTTTGAATTAGCAAGTGATCTTAAAACAGTTAGTTTTAAAAGAAGTGTGTGTTTAAAACAGTTAGTTTAAAAACGCAAGTTACCTTTCAAAACAATCTTAGTTTTTCAAAACACTGGATTTCAAAAGGTTTTTCAAAAATTAAATCAAAACCCCGAAAAATCATAGATCAGTAGTGCAACCCACTTTGGGGCACCTCCGGCGTAAGGTACGCGGGTGTTCTAAGAAGAACACACCTTAAGCATCCGCGTTCAAACCCCAAGCTAGAGGGGATTACATGACTCTGCGAATTATCTCCGGGTGGTACCGGCCAGAGTAAAGTGTCCAAGTCACAAAATGGTGAGATCTATTTTGGTTCTGTTAAGTTTATCGGGTGGTACCGGGCCAAAAGCACTTAGAGGGACTGAAACATGTACAGATAGTTGTCCCGAAAAGATCTATGAGTCATGTCAGATAGATATGATTGGTAAAAGTCCTTACCTACCGAAATAGTATGACCTGGTGGAGCAAGAACATTACACACATCAGGGCGTATGAAATGAAGGATCCTAGTCCAATAAATTGATCATTTAAGGGTTTATTGATATTTATTGGAATTAGTCTATTTATAGTTGTTAAAACCAATTTTTTAATGTGTAGATGGCAAACACTGTAACCAACACAAACAATCTTTCTCTCCGCTCCATCCTCGAGAAAGATAAGCTCACTGGTCCCAATTTCCTCGATTGGGAGCGCAATCTGATGATTGTGCTCAGGCATGAAAGGAAATGGTACGTCTTGGAAGAGCCTCTGGAAGAGGCCCCTCCAGCAAATGCATCGGCTGCTGTCAGAAACACTCATAAGAAGCATTCCGATGACTTGCTGGATGTTGCTTGTCTTATGCTTGCAACTATGAGCCCAGATCTGCAAACGGGGCTCATAAACACGAATGCTTATGACATGATCCGCCAGTTGAGGGACATGTTCCAAACGCAAGCACGCACAGAACGTTATGATGCCACTAAGGCATTCAACGAGTGCAAGATAATCAAGGGGACCTCAGTAAGTGACCACGTCATGAAAATGAAACGGCACATGGATCACCTGGAAAGGCTCGGCCACCCAGTTCCGTTGCAGCTAGCAACGGATATGATTCTCAACTCACTGTCAGATGATTACAAGCCTTTTGTAATCAACTATAATATGAATAACATGGAGAAGACAATAGCTGAATTGCACTCCATGCTAAAGACTGCTGAGTTGAGTATGGGGACCAAGAACAAAACCAAGGACGTACTGATGGTGAGAGATGGAGGGATGAAAAAGAAGCATGGGCATGGAAGCACCAGCAAAGGGAAGGGCCCAGTTCAGGCCATCCAGAGTGCACCCAAGGTTCGTGAGAATGGCAAAAGCAAGGGCAAGGGCAAGAAGGTTAAGCCAAACAAAGCTAGGACCGAGAATCGCTGCTTCACGTGTAATGAAGTCGGTCACTGGAGGCAAAACTGCCCAAAGCATCATGAAGCAGGTATATAAACCTCAGATATTTATGACTGCTTTAAAAATCTGTCACTAGTATACTGACACCTAGAGCAAATGTCTATTGCAGGTGGTCAGAAGTGAAGAGCCCAGGAGTTGCTAAGGATCTTAGATGCCGGTTTATTTCAATTCTCGTCAATACATTTTTTTATTTTAGACCTATGTTTTAAAACAGTTAATGGTTATAATATTTACATTTTGTGGTTTTAAAATTTTTAAAAGTTGTTGTCTTGACATTGAAATATCTGTTGTGCATAATTATTTTGAATCTGATTGATTTGGTAAAAGATCCTAGAGATTGCCTATTACACTGACAGAACTAGTTAAAGTAATATGAAAATTGTTAAAAACACACGAAGTACTATAAGAATGTGTTTTTGAAATAAGACATTTAAGAGTAAAGGATTATGAAAGTATTTTATAGTCAATTACTCAAATGTTTTAAAAGGAGAATTTAGGATATTAATATCAGTATTTATAAAACCAAGAATAATTCCAAGTTCTGGAGTTAGGGTTTTAAAATCCAGTTAAAGGTTTTATAAATAATAAAATTCTCAAGTAGGTTACTTGAAATAGAATTGATTAAATCAAAGTTTTTGACTAAATCAATAGTTAAATTTTAAGTAACAGTTGTTTTTCATATAAGTCAGTGGGAGCCTAGTTAATTCTCTATCTAGTCCAAGATAAAGAATAAATGATATAATTATTGATTAAATATCTAGGAATTCATAATCCAGGTAGGATGTGAATTTATAAGATATACTATATATCTTTCAAGGTAAAAGTAAAGTTTCAAAGTGTTTGAAACAAATTAAAAGTCATAAATGAATTTAAGAAAATCAATAATTAAGTTATGTTGGAGTATTTGAGATAAGATAAGACCAGTGAAACTTGCCAGCTTGGTGAAATGAATATCTTATCAGATTTCAGGAAGAAATCATTTATCTACACAGCAACTAAGGAAAGTTGCAGTTTAGCCTTACATGTTCAGGGTAACTAGGAGTTTTTCCAGGTCTCCGAGTTCAGGGAATGTGATAAAGGGAGAGTCTAATCTTGTTTAAAATGTTTGCAAAACAAGGATTAGCACAATCAAGTAGATTGTATCAAGAGATACAAACTTGAATTGTTTTTTGTTGTTGTTTTGATTAATTTGGTAAACATTAATCAAAGAATCTAAATTGAAGAAAGGTGATACTTCATTTTAGATCAGTATTTAACAAACGTTAAATAGACACCATAAAAGTAATTAAGAAATATTAGTTTTGTTATTATTACAGAGTGTAATATGGACTATACAAAATTAGTTTCTTTATCACTTTTATATTTTGCATGTTTTATTATCCAGGAATGAAACTAGTTTCCAGTTTTTCATTCAAAACTTGTCCGTGACAACTTATCATTGTGGGAACTTGATAGGGTGTTAAAGTCATTGTGGACTTTTGGGTAGTTATGATCAGTCGTTGAATAACAGCTACAAGCGTTGTAGACCAAAAGTTGCACAGATATTCGATAGAGTAGCGAATATTGGACGTGATCCGCGGTTGAGATTACTTCTTGGATTTTGTCATAAGTAAAATCTCACAGTGGTTGTCCCTATCACCTGAGGTATCTGGTTTGATATCATGAGGACTGCTGGATACTTAGTGTGTTCAACCGCTACGCCGTAACAGGGTGGCTATAAAGGACGTAACTAGATTCAGCGGAAGCCGTGGTGTTAAATGCGGATATGCAAGATGGGATTTGCACCTCTTCTCAGAAGAGAGATATTTCTGGGCCCCTTGACTGACTGAATATACTGATGAAGTGCATGGCCATGCCCAAACGAACTGATTAGTTCTTTGTCGTTTACCTATCAGTAGAGGTCGGATAGTCAAGAAACATAATCTTGAGTATTTAGAGTTGACTGATTCCAAGCTCATACTCAAAGATGAAATGTCGTGATGCAAAGGGAAAAGCCAAGATATACCCGTTTTATGGACAGTAGTTTCATAAATGTTATTTCCTTGTGGGAAATGTATTATCACCTATCTGGGTATAAGAGTTCTTGTAACCCGGTTAGCCTAAGTGCCTGTCTAGGGGACTCCTTAGGTCCGTGTGATCAAGACGGTATTGCCAACTTGCACAAGTGGGAGTCTGTTAGTAATTATGTGCAGAAATTGACAAACCAGTGATCTCACATCCAATGTTATAAGACACTTGAGGGTCACACCTGTGAGGATCTGTAAATCAAATAAGATAAAATCCCAGTTTGGAGAGACTGGGTTTATAATAGTTAATTATAAACCAGTTGGGTATTTTATGTAAGAAAACCCAAAGATAAAGGTTTGAAGTGGATTATATATATTTATTAGATAAATAAATATATATATAAGTTTATTAGTTAATAAATTATGTATTTATCAAGATAAATATATAATAGGGATATTAATTGATAAAGTAATTATCTAGTTAGGTAAATATCTTTTTCTTAGGGAAAAAGAAAAGATAATTACCAAAGATAATTATAGAGTTGTATTACAACTAGGAAACCTTACCTTATAAATAAAGGCTTAAGGCTTACCAGTTATATTATTCGATTCATTCAACTCATTAATTATTCAGACCATCTCTCTCTCCTCTCTCTCTCTCTCTCAAAAACCAGCGCCTAAACCCCATCCACAAGGAGTTCGGGGTTTTTCGGTTGACGTCTCGCAAAACAGCTTGTTTCTGGATCTCGGGATTTCAGCCAACTAGAAGGCGTTTTGTCTGATCGATCACGGGTGGATTAAGATCAAGCAATCCAGGTAAACTAATCAAAACCCTCTTGATAGATTAAATAAACAAAACGATTAAAGATCATTAGAATGTTTCGGGTTTTTAATTCTTTGCTTCCGCGATAATCAAACCAATTAGGTTTGATAAAGTTTAAACCTTTGGTCAGTTTGATCATTAGGTTTTACCGTGTATCTCTTCCAGTTAGGATTGAGATCCACAGAGATCCTCGTTTCAGTTAGATGCGAGGGATCCTCAAAAAACCCAACACAGACACTCCTGCACCAGTCACTTCCCCTAAACCAGTTCCCATACCTCCTCCGACTCAATCACCTGCGCCATCTCAAGGGTCTACACCTGAGCCATCTGTAGAATCTGCGGATCCTGGACCTTCACAATCCGAGAATGTATGTCGTTCAGACCGGGTAAGACAGGTACCTTCTCACCTTCGTGATTATCATTGCTATGCAACTCTTCTAGCACATCATGAACCAACTTCCTACAAGGAAGCCTCTTCTAGCTCACATTGGCAGAAAGCTATGTGATAACTCCAAAATTATACATGTTTTACTCGCATCAGTTCCCCACTTTTGTCTTTATTTTGAGAGCAATTATGATACAGTTTGACTAAAAAAGGTTTAAATCTGAGTTTTGCAGGTTTTGGAGGTACTTTTGCAGAAAACTACAAAAAGAGGGTAAAAAGCGTCAAAAGTGGATACTTTGTGAAGAAATGGAAAAATCAATTATTTAGTTTCCATTTATGTGCTTTTATTCCCTTCCAAAGTTAGTGGCCTCCATCAATTGATTCCGGAATGTTCCTGATTTCTCCACCAAAAGGAAGATTTCTTCCTGAAGCAAAGATCTTTATCAGATATGGAATAGAAGATTATGGAGGATTCAGTTTCCATTTCGCAACAGCCAAGCTTCCTATTTCGCGCCGCCAAGTCAATGCTGCACCGTTTAGCACCGCGAACCTTCGCGATCGCTAAACGGGCCTGCCGGGATTTATTATAAATAAAGGCCTTTGGTCATTCAGTTTGAGGCATCTCACATTTCGATTTTCTGTAATTCTCTCATAGTTTAGTTTAGTATGGGAGCCGCTTAGGGTTTCCAACCCAAGAAGACGGAGGCTCGATGTGACGACTACGGAGGAGATTCGAGGGAATGCTGCGACAAATCTACCGGTCTTTAGTTTGGTTTGTTTACGCATTTATGATTAGTGTGTCTATGTACTGATTCCTTTTATGTTTTCATTATGGTTTGAATACTTTGGATTTTTATGTTATTAATTAGATGAATGGTTTGTTGAATGTTATCTTTGATTCCGGTTTGATTCGTATTGTATGGATATTTGAATTCGTTGGTTGGGTGTATCTGTTTGACCTAGATAGATAGACTCCGTTAGGTTAATCAACCTTTCTTGACCTTCACTTCGGTAACACGGAGAGTTGTGTTAGGTGGTTAGCTCGGACCGAGAGCAACTAGATAGTAGAGTTCCGTGCAATAGTGATAGAATTGGGTGACTGGTACTGGACTGCCTGACAATCAGTCTATGTATCAGGACTAGGAACACCAACCTAGTTTATAATCTTAGATATTCATGCTTAGGTGCTATGTGCTTAAATTCTAACAACAATCATTAATCTATGTCTCATGAAAGTAAACCATAATGGATTCAGTTATCTCCAATGTATGTTTGTTCATCAGTTTTCCACTTCTTGGTTAGGTTTATTTATTATTTGTCTTTTATCTTTCATAATACTTTTCCAAAAGCAAAAACCCCAATTTTCTAGATTAATTAATTATAGCTTTAGTTGACATCTAGCTTAACCGTTCCCAGTGGTAGATACGATACCTGGACTTTCCTACACTATATTACTCACGATCAGGTACGCTTGCCTGTGAATGTGGTAACAGTGGCTAGGCTTTAGAGGTTAAAACTTGTTTCGCTTTTTATATACAATAATTACCGCATCACTATGCAAGAGGAACTCCATGCTCTTGATAAAGCTTAGACTTGGGACTCTGTTCCTCTTCCTCCTGGTAAGAAACCGATTGGCTCTAAATGGATCTTCAAGATCAAGACGAAGTCTAATGGCTCCATCGATCGGTACAAAGTTCGTTTAGTGGCAAAGGGCTTCAATCAGGAGTATGGTATTGACTATGAAGATACTTTTGCTCCAGTAGCTCGTATAACATCTGTTCGCAGCCTTCTAGCCATTGCTGCCACAAAACGGTGGCCACTTTTTCAGATGGATGTTAATAATGCCTTTCTGAATGGTGATTTGTCTGAAGAAGTTTATATGATTCCTCCTCCTGGGGTTTCTCTTCCTACAGGGCACATTTGTCGGCTTCGGAAAGCCCTCAATGGTCTTAAACAAGCTCCTCAAGCCTGGTTTGAGAAATTCAGCACTACAGTCATTTCCTTGGGCTTTTCGGCGAGTGATTATGATTATGGGTTATTTACTCATACCATTGATGCTGGCACGATTCCTCTGCTTCTTTATGTGGACGATATGATCATTACTGGCAGTGATTCTGCAGGTATCACAATTCTCAAGAAATCTCTCAGTGCCAATTTTGAAATGAAAGATCTTGGTACCCTTCACTATTTCTTGGTCTTGAAGTTTTATCAGACTCTGCGGGCACTTATCTTTGTCAGGCCAAGTACACCTCCGATATTATTTCTCGTGCCGGTATCACTGATAACAAGGTGGCATCTACACCACTGGAGCCTCATCTTCATCTGACCAAATGCAGGTCCTCCACTGAAGGATCCTACGTTATATCGCCAGCTGGTCGGGTCTCTTGTTTATCTTACAGTTACTCGACCTGATATTGCTTATGTTGTTCACACTGTTAGCCAATTCATGTCTGCACCATGCTCGGATCACTATGCCGCTGTTCTGCGCATTCTACGTATCTAAAGGGGACTATGTTTCATGGATTGTATTTCTCCTCAACGTCTTCATTGACTCTAAGAGGGTTTTCTGATGCTGATTGGGATAGTGATATGACTAATCGTCGTTCCACTACGGGATTGTGCTTCTTTCTTGGTGATTCTCTCATTTCCTGGCATAGCAAGAAGCAATCTCTTACTGCTCGCTCTAGCACTGAAGCTGAGTACCGCGCTCTGGCTGACACCTCTTAGGAACTCATTTGGCTCCGCTGGCTACTCTCCGACATGGGTGCTCCTCAACTCTCACCAAATTTGCTCTGGTGTGACAACAACAGTGCTATTCAGATCGCTCACAATGATGTCTTTCACGAGCGCACAAAACAAATTGAGATCGACTGCCACTTTATTCGTCAACATGTTGTGCGCAAGACAATCCAACTTCAACCTATTTCCACCACTGATCAACCTGCTGATATCTTCACAAAAGCTCACCTTCCAGGACGTTTTCGGGAACTTGTTTCCAAACTCAATTTGGGTCATTCTTCCCCGATTGAGTTTGAGGGGGGGTGTTAGATGTATAATTGTATTTAGGCCCACGGGCTTTAGGCCTCTTCCTTGTAACCCTTGTATAAGTAGCCTAGGGTTTTCCTTTCTATTGTTTTTGTAATCTTTTTCTACAAGTCAATACAATATGGCTACACAGCCTTCAACCATCTTTCTCTGATTCTAACAATATTTATTATCATTATATATTCTTATTATTTATTTTTTATTTTTTTAGATGAAAAAGAATTACAACGTGAATTTTGGTTTTCGCTACTTTGAAAATACCCATATCAACCTCTTGTTAAAGTCGCTTGTTTCCTTTAAAAAATATGAATCATAGAAAGATGCTCCATGTTATTAAATATGTATACATCTTTGTCTTTTCTGTATCATAAACTTAATCAAACATATATTCATATAAATTCTTTAAATATCGTGAATTCCAATCATATTTCTCAACATCAAATATTTTTCACATAAAATATTCTTCACCGCTCTACATCAAATATTAAACAATAGTGGATCATTAAATAAACAAACAATGTTATAAGAAAATCAACCAAACCCTTTTGTCATTTTCTTATGTTTAGAGATTCTAAACCATCATAAAAGCATCTTTACTACCACATTAAAACATAATCTTCAATCTCCAAACCCAAAACCCAAAACCTAAAACACCATGCCAAATCCCATCTTTTTTGCTTCACTCTCCATCCCGCTTTTTGCAATTCCTCTTATTTATTGGGCATACACCTACCCGAAGAATAAGTACAAGCAAACCAATCTTGTTCTTTATGTACATGACAACCTCACCGGTGAAGATGCGTCAGCGATGACAGTGGCCGGAAAAGACGGGCCCACCACCAGCATCATGCATTTTGGGACCCTTTTAGCACATGACGATCCAGTGACCACAACCCCTGATCCCGAGTCTAAACATATAGCAAGGGCCCAAGGTATGTACATCAATAGCCAACTGGATGGAAAAGCGTTGTACATGATATTTTCCATCATGTTCACTGATGGGGAGTACAAGGGGAGCACAATAGAGATTCAAGGAGCCGATCCATTCGTGTTGAAGGAGAGGGAATTTTCAGTTGTCTCAGGAACGGGTTATTTTCGATTCGTGAGAGGGTACGGGATCATGACTACCGAGTTTCTTGATATTCCAAACTTGAGGGCTATTATCAAGCTTAATATAACAGTAAGGCATTTTTGAAAGTTGAAAGTGTTATCACAATTAATAATTTATAAGATAACTTACTTATGTTTTACTTGGGCCGGACCTAAGGATAATATTGTAACTTTGTAAGGCTCATTAAAAAGCACTGTTGATCTTCCACTATTCGTCTAGGCTTTTTGGCCCAGAAAAATACTTTGAAACTGTATTTATAGTTTAAAAAAATAATTAATTTTACAAAAAAGTATTAGAATATAATTCTTTAATTTTGTGTTGGAAAGTCTTACAATGCCAGTTTCGAACATAGATATAAGCAATCTTATATAAGAGTGATTAAATGTTGTAAGAATTATTTTAAAATATTTTTGGTTTTAACTATGAAGCATTGAATATTCATAGCATTGGTATGCAAAAGATAGAGGGTTAATTTTGTATAGACGACAAACAAGTTCATATGTGATACCTGTTAATTTTGTTCATATGTGAACTGTTTAACTGATCAGGGGTTCACATATAAATTAGTTAATTAGTTTATATGTGAATGATATGAGTTCATATGTAAATCAATTAAAATAGTTCATATGTAAATCAATTAAAATAGTTCATATGTGAATTACACCAGTTCACATATGAACATATAGTTTACATGTGCATCAATTAAAATGGTTAATCTGTGAATACACGGCACACTGGTTTACGTATGAACCCGTTTGACGTTTATAAAAGTTTTGAAACCATCCCCTGGGTTTTTAGCATAGTTGTAAATTATATCTAGTTAAAACCGTAATCATTTACCAGTCAAATAACGATACTGACCTTTTAAAAAGCCAAAATTACTTCTCTACGGGTGATTTAGTCAATCATCATGATTTGTTACATGTTTGACATTAAGAATCAACTTTGGGACCAAAAGATGAGTACCACTTCTTTCATGTAGAGCGTGTTAATTATTTAATTGTTATTATTGATTTATGATAATGGTTTAAAAAAACAAAATGTGATGATACTATTATTTTAAAATTCTAAACGTATACGAGAATGGGGACTAAACAAGAAAGGTAGCACACATATTTTACTATTTTGGCCATGTAAGAATAGGAGTTAAAGCCACAAGTGTAAGGCCATCCGCGGCGCGCCGGTTTGTGGAACGGTGTAGCCGGCATACCGGCGGTAACACCGCCGCGGTATGCCGGTGAGCCAACGGTTTGGGATGGCAGCGGTGAGAGCATGCCGTTGCCGAATTGTTTTTTTTTTTTTTTTTTTTCTTTTTCCACCGTTATTCAACGGATATATATATATATATATTTTTTTTTTTACTTTTTACATATATATATATACCATATTTATCTATTCAACAAATTACCACTCATCTCATCTTCATCTCTTCCTCAACAATTTCATCTCTTTACTCATCTCTTTACTCATCTCTTCTTCATCTCTTCTTCATGGATTCACACGGTACCCCTTCCGGTTCCCGACGTCGTAACTCGGCATCCCAAACGCCTCCACCGTCGGCATCCCAAACGCCTCCACCGTCGGGTGTCTATCGGCCCGCAATGGGGTTTGGAAGTTGGTTGCCTCCATCGGGTTGGCCGCAAACCCCAATGGTCGACAATTGGGCGTATGCGAATATGATGGCGAATACCCCTATGATGTCGTACCCCATGCACCCCCAACAACCGACGACGCAAACCCAACAACCGACGACGCAAACCCAACAACCGACGACGCAAACCCAACAACCGACGACGCAAACCCAACAACCGACGCCGTCACAAATGTGGGAACCACGAGATGGAACCGACTTGTCACCGCAATCGTGGGGAGATGACGAGGAGGTACCCGAGACCCAACCGGAGTCGCCGCCACCGCCACCGCCGCCACAACCCAAAGGTAAAAAACGTGGGAAGGGTAAGAACGTAGAAGCGAGCTCGAGTGCGAACCCGACCAAAACTAAAGCGCCTCCTAGATCGTGGACGAGTGACGAGGAGGTCGAGTTGGCGAAATCGTGGGCCGAAATCTCGGAGGATTCAACCATAGGTAACTATCGAACGGGAGGTAAATAAAAAACCGTTTTTTTTAACGTACTTAAGTATTCGCTAATGTGTTTTAATTTTTTCCATTTTTGAAGTAGACAATTTTTGGATGCACGTTAAAATGTCGTTAGACAAACGCATGGGGTACGGCCCCAATGTCCGCTCAAGCGACGCCGTGCAAACCAAAGTGAAATTGCTTCTATCGGGGGTCTCGAAATTTGCTTGTATCTACAACAATGTGTTGAATCACCGAGGTAGCGGCGAATCCGACGTTAATTTATTGGAACGAGCGCTCGAGCGATACCGACGTGAGTATAATCGAACATTCCCTTTCCAAGCCGCTTGGAAAGTTCTCATCGAATGCCCGAAGTACAACCCGGTGGAAATGATGAACCCATCGGACATCCGCGCGCCTACAAACAAACGGTCGAAAACGTCCGAAACCCCAACGGACTCCCCCGGCGATTCCGATGCTCGTACTTACACCCACCTCGGCGATTCCGAACTACCACGACCAATGGGTCGGAACGCGGCGAGACGTGCGGGGTCTTCGTCTTCGACAAACGATACCAACACGGGCATGTCAACCGACGTAGGCGCTCTCTCACATGGTATCACCGGGCTTGTCGATATACTCAAAGAAAAACAAAGGATGTCACACTTACACTTCTACACATCACCGCACAACCATCTCTCGGGTCACCTTTTGGAGACCACGTTGCGAGAGAAGGCGCGGTTGCGCGAACTATACGATTGGCCTCCTTTCGAATAGTTTTTTATTTTAAATTTTAATGTAATTTTTTTAATTGTATTTCTAATTTTAATTTAAAATTTTAATTTTAATTGTTATTTTTAATTTTAATTGTTAATTGTTAATTTTAATTGTTAATTTAAATGTTAATTTAAAATGAATTGTTAATTGTTAATTTAAATTGTTAATTTAAAAAAAACTATACAGTTGGTATGAGTGGTACGGGTGTGGGTGAATGGTATGGTAATGGTAAGGTAGTAGTAAAGCTGATGTGGCGCTGAGGTGGCAGTCTATGCAGGTGGTATGGGTGGTACCACTGTGGATGGCCTAAGAAAGACTCTAGACCTTTAGAAAAGAATTAATTAGCATTCATCTGATGATTCAAATTAATAACTATGAATTTCCAATTAATCTTTAATTTATAATTAATTCAAAACGAAAATATAGCCTTCACAGTGAAAATTTGGTAAGAAGCGTGGGAAGTGATTATCAACCGTAATGTTGGATGAGAAATGGACAAACATTAGGATGAGATGCACCGAGATAAGATGCATTAGGTCCCTTTGAAGCCGCAATTCATGGAAGGGTATTTGATGAAAAGTAATCCACGATTTAAAAGCACTTCTCACTAAAAATGGCTCTTCTCACATGATCTCATGCTTGTGTGTTTGTGTGTGTGAAGGTTTAGATTATGTTGAAAAGAGTATGGGGGTGTTTGTTTGTTAAAAATGTTTCTTAAAACCTCTTTAAGTCTGAAAATTAAAAGGTTTGCAGACTTAAGACCGTTTGTTTTATTTTTAAGAAAATGTCTGAAAAACCTCAAACCATCATCTAAAATTTAAGAGGTGGCCCCCATCTACCTTTTAGTTTTTTAGATGTGAAATCAAACTTCAAACCTCTTAAAAAACAAACGACACCTAGGAAATGATCTTCACTGTTGGATGAACATTAAGATGCGATACACCATGTTAATTCTCTGTTAAGCTCAATTCATAGATAAGTTTGAGATTGAAAAGTATCAAAAATCAGATATCTTCTTACCTCTCTCTTATTAACTCCTTTTATCACACAATTTTTGGTCTATATTTGAAGACACAAGTAAAAATTAGGCAACGTACTTTTTTATTAGGTGGTACCATAGAAGTTAAATTATATTTCTTAATTTATGTAACACACGCCACAGCAGTCCAAACTGGGGGGTGGATCAATTATTCAGGTTGAAGAGAAATAAAACAACAATATCACAAAGCAACCTAACCCAATAATGTCTAATCCCATTTAATATTTAAATTAAAATTATTGGTAATCATAAGTTGAAATCTATAAGGAGTTTAAAAATCAAATTTTCCATTAATGGGGCAACTCTAAAAAAAATTAATCGTCATAATGAGTAAAAAATTTAATAGTCATAATGAGTAAATGACATACTTTGGTAAATTATTTATCAATAAAAAGTTGCTTGCTGAAACAATATTTTTGGGAAGAATATCGATACATGATTTATTGTAAAAACGAATGACAGAATTTTTAATGACTAGTTAACGAACGCAATATCATTAGTTTGCAGTATTCTTTTTTATCATTTTACCATCAAACTAACTATTGCTAATTTAACAACTATTTCTTGAAGTCCAATAAATAAATTTTTTATCATATTTTCCGACTTACAAGTTTGCTAGTAATCTTTTGATTTTCTATTGCTAACGATGATCATTTAATTTCTATAGTAATATTTGCTTTGTATTTTGTCATTTCCTTATTCACAAAAATGATTGCAACTATCTTTTTAATCACAGATATTGATTCGTCTCATTTTAGGTTAAGATTTCTTTTGTCTTTTTCGTAAATCCATCATGTTTTAATCTTTACCTATTACTTTAAGAGCATCCACAATGGAGGTTCTTCTTGAGGTTCTTCATGGGTTTTTTACAAGAACCTCCATTGTGAGACAAAGGTTCTTGCCCAGTCATAGGTTCTTATTGGAACCCGGGTGCTTGAACAAGAACTCAGGTTCTTGTAAAAGTTTTCTTTTCTGTTACATAATAGTTTACATAAATAAAAATAATATTATAAACAAGTAGAGTAAGTGAGGTTTTTGTAAGAATCTCCATTGTAGAGTTTTAAGGAGGTTCTTGGTTTATTGAGATGGTAATGACGTGGTAGGGAAAAATATAGTAAGTGAGATTCTTGAAGGTTCCACCATTGTGGATGCTCTAATGTATTTTAAGATGTTTTAAACTTTTGTATGCCAACCATAATCCTTGCCATTTCGAGTATATCAAAGTACTATAATTCTTGCGATGTCGAGTATATAAAAAGGGGTAATTGATTTGTATACCCATAACGCACATCCACTTTGCACAATATACCCATACCATAACGGCGATATAACGGCGATATAACGGCAACATAACGGCGATATAACGCACCAAAACGTCGTTATAACGCACCAAAACGCCGTTATAACGGCGTTTTGGTGCGTTATATCGCCGTTATAACGGCGTTTTGGTGCGTTATAACGGCGTTTTGGTATAACGGCCCTTATAACGCACATTTGAGGGTATGGGTTGCAAAGTGGGGGTGGGGCTATGGGTATAACGGTAAAGCTCCCTATAAAAAGATATTGTTTTATATGCTTTCTTATGTATACATAAGTGATACACGAATGTATTCATTATTAAATATTCCACATGATAGCACTCAAATTTGAGTTGTTTATCTTAAGGCGAGGCAGGAGTCAAACATGTGACTGGTAGGCAGCAGTCCGAAATGGAGGGTACCATTTGAAAAGGAAAATATAAAATTGAGAGTTTTTTTTAAACGGAAACTTAATTAGTTGTTAGTATACACGTCACTTAGTTAGAAATGCTTCTAACCAGGTTCGAGTCTAAGACTTCTATTTCAAGAGGGTGACCCCTCTTTTAACCAGACTAGCCTCAGTTGGCAAATATAAAATAAAGGTGATAATTTTTTTTTGAAAGGCACCAAATGAGTGTTAGCCTAGTGGTAAGGCTTGGGCACTACATAGTGGTGAACCCGAGTTCGAGCCCTGGGGGACGCATTCTGGAGGTACGGGGGCTTCGACCCCAGTCTGCATGCTTTAGCAGTCGGGCTTCGGCCCAAAAATTGTCAATGATTAGTCTAGGCCCAATATGGTCTGGGATACCTCTTCCAAAAAAAAATTTGAAAGGCAAAGAAATTATCATTACCAAAAAAACCAAGAAACAATATCCAAAATAGAGATGATAAATGTTAATAGAATAAAAATGTGTTTTATTCTTTGGTAATTTTAATACAGTCTTCTTTCCAAAATTTCATCATATCTAAGTCTTTTCATTAAAATAAAACCGAAAGTTTTATTCAAAATAAATAAGAAAAGTGTGTTAACAACATTAAAATTAATATTGTCTAAAGTATTAGAATATTTAAAAGTGTTATTTTCGTCAATGCATGCTTAATATATGAATCCTTGTGAAAATTGTTTAAATTGTTTATTGTAAAAGTTGTCGTTCTTTTAGGAAAACCTCGGATTTATTGGGCCCTATGCTCATCCCATCTCTTTTAAAGTTTTACAACCTAGATGGCTATTAGGCTGTAAACGGTTCTCAAAAGTAACGGTGTAAGCCAACACCAGCAGCTTACGGCTTCACAAGGAAAACGTTTTGTGCATTGGCCTATTAATTATTTCTTAGCTATTATATAAAAAAAATGAGATGGTTAAAAAGTTTTCAACATGGTTATACATAATAATAACCCCATCCCGCTGGGTTTGATTTGTTAAGGTTGTGTTTGGTAAGCTAGTGGACCACAAGCTAGCTAGCTATATTGAAACGCTACTTGGAGTATCATTTCATTAGTTTTATATAAGCTTTTTCCAATTCTACTCTTATTAATATTAGTTATTATGCCCTAAGATACCATTTTTGGTCATTTTAAGCTATTTTTTTGTTAAATGTAATTTATTCATAAACTAGCTTATTAGCTACTAATCAGCTAGTTTGCCAAACACGGTCTAATTAAAGAGATAAAAGAAAAAATAAATGACACATGGTTGATGGGGGATGGCTACTCATCAAAGTTATGTAAACTTCGGTCATAGCCATCGGCATCGCCATCCATGCACAGATACATCAATATAATTGATTGTTTGAATGGTATAAATAATTACTAATTTTACTTTATAAACAAAAGAGTAAATTACGGTTTGATGAGGATTGCAGATTTTGTCCTTATGGTTTTGAAATTTGGTATTCTCGCTTTATGAATTGCAATTTATTATTATTATTAATTTTGACACTCAAAGTTAATTATTACTTTTAAATGTGAGAGACCAAAATAGAAAAGAATTATAAATTATAGGGACAAATGAAAAAATGATCAAGTTTAAATCATAAAGATGAAAATAGTAATTAATTACAAACTATGAGAATGAAAATTGTAGTTTTAAAATAACAAGAATGAAAATAAAAATCTTCAACAAACCATTGAAACGGAGAAGAACCCAGTTTACTCTAACCGAAAACATAAAATGAAATTAAGAAAAACATGCATTAGTTTCTGTATGTACAATGCATCATGAAATATTCTTAGAATGGTCTAAAAACTAAAGTTATATTTCTTTCAATGAAATTAAAGTTTGTAAAGACAACGTTGTTTTCTTTTAATAAATTAATCAATATAGAATCCGAGTTAATGAGAAAACATATTAAAAATATATATTTTAATTTTTAATCAAGATACAAAAAGTGTTGGTACTTTTTGGTGCTTTTGATAATTGTATATTGAGTAAATTACGGATTTGGTCCCTGTGGTTTGGTACTTTTTATGGAATTGGTCCCCATACTTCATTAATTATGGAATTGGTCCCGTGGTTTGGAGATTGCTTTGGATTTGGTCCCCAGCAAAGATTCCGTTTGTTTTCTGCCGTTAACTCAGCCCACGTGCATAGCACGTGAGGGCAAATCCGTCCATTTCTCTTAGGGGCTAAATTGTATATATTAAAACTCTAAGTGGCAAACAATAAATTTGTTCAAGGACCTGTTTTGTCATTTCTCAAAAATGAAGAACATCTATGAAGAACACCCATCAGCACCTTAACAAATCTAAAACATTACTTAAATCTCTACATACACACACACATAAAACCATCACCACTATGAAATCAAAACCCCAATATATAATACACAATATATATATATACACACACTGGTGAAAGCCTTCGTCGGAAAACCCACCACCGTGAAACTCTCACCGAAGCAACTCCGACGAAACACACAAGGCTGCGAGTTACTTCAACTGCCGTCTAACACTACCCACCTACACCACCAGCACCGCCACACCACCACCCATTTGCACCACTAGCACCACCCTACCGCCGCCCACCTGCACAACAGCACCGCCACCCACCTGTACCACCAGCACCGCCACCCACCTGCACCACCAGCACCGCCACGCACCAGCACCGCCGCACCGCCACCCACCAGCACCGTCGCACCGTCGCACCGCCACCCACCAGCACCGTCGCACCGCCACCCACCAGCACCGTCGCACCGCCACCCACCTGCACCACCAGCACCGCCGCACCGCCACCCACCAGCATCGCCGCACCGCCACCCACCTGTACCACCAGCACCGCCGGACCACCACCCACCTGTACCACCGGCATCTGTCGCACCACCACCCACCTGTACCGCCATCAATCATTCTATTGTTTTCCCTACCCATACCCAACCACCACTTCTCTCCACATATAGGAACCAAAAGTTTATCTTTACATTTGTTGAGACTTGAGACCTGCACTTATTGATGAGGAAGAAGATTAGGTTTTGCTTTAGGAGATAGAAAAATAGAGGAGAGAGGAGGAGGGTAAAGCATCACTTTGGTCAAAGGTTTAACTTTTTCTTTTTTTAATCTTTTGGACACTTGTCATGCAATGAGAATTTGTAAAGGCTTTTTTATTCAAATATTAAAAGAGAAAAACAAATGGACGGATTTGCCCTCACGTGCTATGCACGTGGGGTTAAATAACAGCAGAAAACAAACGGAGTCTTTGCTGGGGACCAAATCCAAAGCAATCTCCAAACCACGGGGACCAATTCCATAATTAATGAAGTATGGGGACCAATTCCATAAAAAGTACCAAACCACAGGGACCAAATCCGTAATTTACTCTTGTATATTTTTATATATTCCCAATTTTCAAATGTTTTAATATTATAAATAGAAAAGTCATAAAGCATGAGTTCCAGTTTTTCTTTGTTTTCTTTAGTGAAATAAGGGAATAATCAGATGCTACTAGATGACTTTACATGTCAACTAAGGGGCTGTTTGTTTTTTAAGAGGTCTAAAGTCTGAAGTCATATTTTACTTCTGAATAATCAGAATTAGAGCTGAAGTCTGAATTCTATATCTACAAGGTTGTTTGTTTTTGTCTCTGAAATCTAAATTCTGAAATCTAAATATATAATTAAAAAATAAAGAAGACAACTGGCTCTTGATATCTGTGAGTATATCAAAAGACAAAAGATATGTTTAAGTTTTGAATTTTAAAAGAATTTTGAGAGAGAGAGAGTAGAGAGAGAAAAAGAAATGGGTATACTACATTGTGGACGGTGGTTGTCACCACCATTTCTCCGCCGCCAATAAAACCACCGGCAACACCTCCTCCATTTCCCTTATTCCGCCGCCACGACCGTCCTCCGCCTCCATCTTCCCATCCTCCGGTGCCGCCTCCGCCATGCTTTCATGCATAGATATTACTACAAATAAATTCCGACGACGGTGTGATGTGGCAAAGGCGACGTGGGATGAGGAGAAGGTTAACCCAGTACGGCGGCCGACGACGGTGGCAAAGCCGACGGTGGGAGGAGGAGGAGGTCATTACAGCGGTTGACGGCGGAGGACTGCTACCACCACCTTCAGTTGCAGTTGCCGGCGGCGAGCTTGAGAAAAGGGAGGAGGAAGACAGGATATTTAGAGATTTTCAGAGGGTAAAGTATCACTTTTCATTTCAGAGGATTTTTCAGATTTAAGAGCTCTGAAGACTTAAAAAAAACAAACGCCCTGAAACCTAAAAAATCTGACCGAATCAGATTTCAGGGGTTTTCAGAGAAAAAAATCAAAAATCAAACAGCCCCTAAGAAGATGTTAAGAGGTTTTAAGTTTCTATCACATAAAAGGAGAAAAGGCAATCTTGAACAATCCACTATAATACGATTACTAACACAACTTCTAACAAAAATAGCAGTAGAATTTTATTAAACGTAACAAGAAGTTAGAAAATAAATATAGTTAGGGGCGTTTGGTTCACGAGATTCCTTGGGAATCTATAAGAATTGATATCCAATTTCCAAGTATTCTTGCCTTTGTTTCGTTTTAAAAAAGGAATTTGGAATGTAAAGTAGAAATATTTGCCATCAGATGAGGGAATCTAAATTCCTTTAGGGCCTGTTTGGTTCGCATAATGATTTACGAAGGAATGGAATCTGAAAGGAATTTGAATGAAATGTTATCAGGTTTGACCAAGTGTTTGGTTGACAGGAATGAAATGTAATGTGTCAAGGGAATTGGAATCTGTTTGTTTGGTTTGCTAAGGAATTAGAATGGAATGCTGAAAAATGACAAAAACACCCTTTTATGTTGAACGACAGTGGTGGTCAGTGGCGGTAGTGGTCAGAGGCGGTGGTGGCCGATCGCGATGGTGGCCAAAGGCGGTGTTGGTGGCCGATGATGGTAGCCAAAGGGAATTTTTGTCATTTGGAAAATTTTGAAAAAATAGAATTGAATTCCATCACTTCTTGGAAGGAATGGTGAAATCCATGGATGAAGGAATTCATGGAATTAAAATTCATTTCATTGGCAACCAAACAACTTAATGGAATTCGGTCAATGAAGTTGACCATTCCAATGTCTTCATATTTCATCGGATTTCGATGAACCAAACACCCCCTTAGAATTTAGAACATGGAAGAAATTGAAAATTCATCAGCTTAGGAATCTCACATGTTACCCCTGAAACCCTTTTATAATATTTATATATTATTTAAATTTTATATATTTATAGTATATATATTACATTATATAATATATTTATATATTATATTATAAATATATAGTTTATATATATATATATATTATTTATATATATATATAATATATTTATAGAGGGAGGTTCAAATGTAAACTCTATATTTCGTGTAAACTATGTAAACCAATCCACACCATTGATTTTCAAAAACGTTTCCATATTTCACATTTTCATATTTCCATAATCATTGACTTACCATATATTTCACATTTCCATATTTTCTATGAATCCATATCCTCCTTTGATTTTTTTGATCAAGGGCCATGATGGGTTTACATAGTTTACACGAAATATAAAGTTTACATTTGAATCTCCCTCTATATTTATAATATACATATATGATATATTTATATTTATATTTAAAGCAAAAAAACAAAAAGAGCAATTATGTTATTTTGCATTATTGAAATCAAATTCTTCTAACATGTTACGAACCAAACAGGATATGAAATTGGATTCAAATTTTATCAAAGATTTCAATTCCTTCAGAAACATTCTACGACGGAAATAGTGAGGGATTTTGAAGGAAATTGCCAACTAGCTATAGTACACTTCTATATTGATCTTTTAGCAATTTTTTCCCACATTTACCTAAAGATCACTACATTCCCAAATTTTAAGTTCGTTTTTGCAGACCAAGTTTAAAAACATTATAAAAAATGTATCTGGTCGATTTTTCCTTTAAAAAATTACAGACCTAAGTCCGTAAAAAATAAAGGCAAATCCCCAATTTGAAAAGCCGTTAGAAAGATAATTTAGACTAAAATTCTTATTTTTTCCATTTTAAAGAAGCAATGCTTTTAACAATCATTATGCTAATATTTACAGTATCATACAAATGATTTTTTTAATAAATATAGTATATTTATTTTTGATATAAGTTAAAACATGATGGAAGTGTTTTAAGTAAATAAAATAAAATATTTATGAGATAATTTAAAAGGGAAGAAACAAGAAGTAGCATAATTCATGTGCAAGGGTCAATTTAGGCCATCTCACATTCTTAGAGCATCTCCAACAGTATCCCCAAAATGGAGAAAAGTGAGAAAAATAGAGATTTTGGTTGATTTACTACTCCAACAGCATCCCCAAACTTATCCCCAAAATGAAGAAAATTGGAGAGAGAAGGTTTTTTTCTCCATATTTGGAGATCACTCTAAAAATGATTACACTTTAAAAGACCCAATAGAAATCCTTGAAAAGTTATAATTTAGAGAGAGAAATAGTTTTTTAATAAATTGATGTAATATTTTAATATTAAAATTAATGTTGAAATCTCTAAAATGGAGATGCTGTTGGAGATGAATGCAAATTTTTTTAGAGATTTTGGTTTTTAATGCTCCATTTTGAAGAAAATATAGGGAAGCTGTTGGAGATGCTCTTACTCACCAAAGTCCCAACCACCCAACCACCTTCACTACCCATCTCTTCTCTCTCTATATATAATTATATATATATATAGCACAGCCATTTGTATTCCAACATACATACTCTATAGCTCACACATCTGACAAGTTTCAACCAATTCATACATACCCAGGTAACATTCCATATCCAATTCAGCTCATGTGTGTGTTTTCTTCGGTGTTTCACTGTGTTTTCTGTCTCTTGACTTGGTCTTCCTTTATTCATCTGGATCAATTTCATTTCATCCATCCATTTTCATATCATTCATTCGATATTTCCGAGATATCATTATTATCATTGATTGATTGATTCATTGATTGATTGTTTACAGAGTAATCCGTGATTTTCGGTTTTCGATTTTTCAGTTGAGTTTGATTGATTATCAGATCTGAGCGATAGTTGGGGGTTTTGGTTTTCGTGATTGAAATTTTTAGGATTTATGTGATTGTTTATAATAACTGAATATTAGGATCCATTTGCATTGATCACTGGAATTTTTGTGTTTCTTTAATCAATTTTGTGTTGCTATTGTGAATTTGTGATCTGATTTGATGAAATCTTAGGATCTGATTTGTTTTTGTTATAACCTAGCTAAATGAAATCAATTTTGCTGTGCTATTGTGCTATTGTGATCTGATTTGATGAAATCTTTAATCACTCTGATCTAGATTTGCTATTATCATAATGTTGTTTATGTTCAACAATTGCTTAGATTTGCTTGTTTTGAATCTTCTTTTCATATAACCTTTTAGCTTTACTGTTTGCAAACTTCAATAGCATTATGAGATACAAAAGTGGAGATACAAATTGTAAAAAAAGGTACTATAATAGTTGATCCTTTGTGTTATACACATTGTAGAAAAGGGTACCCATTAACTTCTGTTTCGTTACTATTTAAAGATTTATTTTTTCGAGATACATTTAAATCTACAGTCACGTAGTCGAAGATTGGCATCGTTGCGAAATCCACGGAATTTACCAAAAGCTTTCAATTAGTGAATTCTAGACATTTTACAAAGAGTCTAATACTTTGTTTAAGAGCATGCATCTTCTTGGGGACTGGAGTAGCATCAAATAAGATTTCACGCTTTCTGTGTTTCATCAATGGCTTGCTTTTAAATGTTTATATTTCTCTGTGGAAAGTATTTCTTATAGCTTAACTGCATACAGGAACCTTTGGGTGAGCACCATGGCGACTGGACAAATTTTCTCCCGAACAACCCAAGCGTTGTTCTATAATTATAAGCAATTACCAATTCAACGGATGCTTGATTTTGACTTCCTTTGTGGTGTGTGAATTACCGTCATTTAACCTTCTAAACTTTTGTTACTTTTATTTCGTAAAGGTTTCGTTTTTTACTAAACTAACAGCATTTTTGTTAATGTTTAAGGGAGGGAGACACCATCAGTTGCTGGAATCATTAACCCTGGTGCTGAGGGATTTCAGAAACTCTTTTTTGGCCAAGAGGAGATTGCCATACCTGTACATTCAACGTATGTCTTATTTTTTTTAATCTATTTCTGATAGTAATACAATCAAACTCATTTTGACACAATATAAAACACGAAGATGCTTCGACACAGGAATTACAATGTTAAGTTTCATATGTTTATACCGTCTCCCTCAATTATCCATTTTTTGGGCCCCATATTAAATATTCTCATGTCATGTAAGTGGACAGGGTAATCACATACTTGTTTATTGTCACGCCATATGAATGAGATCCATGTCAAGAATCTTGCTAATTTCACAGATTAGGCCTAGTTGTAGTGTTTGTTATTCAATTTAACAGTCGATATTGTGGTCAATCTATGTTTTTCAATGTTGTCTTATAGTCCTTTGGTCCTCAGATGTGTAGCTTGGATGATTCATAGTCTTGTTATATATTCATTTTTCGGTAATTATATTTTCTTTTGCCTGTTTCAGAAAAGAGTAAACTAAATGGACCAGAAATGGCTAAAACCTTAATGTTAACTGTCAATACTGAAGCTCTTTGTAGAGCACTAGAAGCTCACAGACAAAAAAACAAAAAGTACCAATCTTTGAAAAGTGGAAGGGATAGCATCCTCACAAGCATTACAATAAGATAAATGAAATTAATTGCTTTTTCTCATTTTGTTTTCATCAAACTGACATTTTTTATCTTTTACGTTAAGGGAAGTTGTTTCAATCAATTTTGAGTAAATGCATCAATAAAACAACCAAACTAATAATTTAGAAAAGTAACTGCATCAAGTTAACATAGCATTAAAGTCATCCAGCCACCTAGCATTGCTAACACTCTGTGGAACATTGCATAACATACAGTCATACAATTAAACCATTAGTGTGATGAAATAGGAACTAGTACCCTGTTGCAACTTTCATGATACTAGAAACAAGAAAAACCAAGGACCGCCATAAGATAAGAAGCTTTGTTGTTTCATAACCACCTGGACAAATAGGGCAAGTGTCCTAATATTAACTGAATTCAAGAAGTACATAAGCTATGCACATCCTTCTAAATTACATTGTTGAATAAATGCTTCTTCTCCTCTTTCTTTGCATCTTCTTTTCCTGAGCCTGAGGGTACTAATAATTTACAATCATCTACTTAAGAATGTTGTGAATGTCAAATACTACTCTCTCCATCCCAAAATATATGCATATGTTGAGACATCCAATTAATGAAACCGTTGCATTTATTATGGGTTGGAGTGTTGTTTTTACTTATTCTTTATATATCATAGTTCAAAATATTAAAGGCACATGCTTTCTTGAAAAGGGCCTTGTGTCTCACCTTTATATGCTTACCATATTGCAGCATTGAAGCAGCTTGTGCTGCACATCCTACTGCTGATGTATTCATAAATTTCGCATCATTCAGAAGGTCAGTTCTAAATTTCTTTGTAGCACCCACAAGTATAGATATGGGTAGGTAGTTGTTAGGCTTTTATTTCTAACTATTGCAATAGACGGTTATTGATATTTTGCATTTCTACACAGTGCTGCTGCGTCATCCAAGCTTGCTCTCAAGCAGCCTACCATTAGAGTTGTGGCTATCATAGCCGAGGGTGTTCCCGAATCCGACACCAAGGAGTTGATTTCCTATGCAAGGTCAAACAACAAGGTAGGGATTTCAACCGATTGCTAAGTTTGAGCTGGCATGCCTTTATGCATTTTGATGAATGTGAGAATTAGGAAGATGTTTAGTCGTGTGGAAATTGAAACAAAAACATGTGATCATAACCTAATAATGGTAATTTAGAATAAACAATATGCAAATGGAATGAGACAAACAACCAAATTCTTAATTGTAGTTAGGACCATACTTGAGCCAACACGATCCCAAGCTTGCTCAGTTTGTGAAAATTTAGTAGCTCAGCGTTGGCTTATGGTTTGCCAAGCCTTAAAAACTCATACGTGAACTCAGCTCCCGAAAAGCTTGAGCCTTGCCTCAGCTTGTATAGGCTTAGTTACCATGCTCTTGAATAAACTCGAACATAAGGCCAAGTTCATATAGGCTTGTACAAAATTAAAAACAAACTCTTCAAACAAATTTACAAGTAAACCCTGTCAAAAATTACGAAAGTATGTATTCCACTACTTGACTGATATAAGCTCAACTATGTCCGGCTTATTTATGCCAAGAGTGCTAATGAGCACAAGCCGTAGTGGCCAAGCTTCCCAAGATTTTTGACAATCTCATGAGCCAGATCATCTCATCTATACCCCCACTTAACTATGACTTGGATCTAAGTTGACCACGGATGGTTCTTGCAGGTTGTTATTGGCCCAGCAACAGTTGGTGGAATTCAAGCTGGAGCTTTCAAGATTGGTGACACTGCTGGAACAATCGATAACATTATACAATGCAAACTATACAGGCCTGGATCTGTCGGATTTGTCTCCAAATCTGTGCGTAAAGACCAGCCTAACCTTGAGTCATAGAAACCCTACATGTGTTGATTGATATTCTATTAGTAACTATGAGAAATAATTTTTTGCTGTCTTCAAACTACAGGGTGGCATGTCTAATGAGTTATACAACACCATTGCTCGTGTGACAGATGGAATCTATGAAGGTACGACCAATACATAAAACTATATTTTTGTATATTTGTTCATTAAATCCTTTGTTTTATGTATATGTATGGTTCACTTGGTAACATGCATGTTCTTAGCTTACATTTTCTTATAATGTACTCAGTTTTGCCAAACTGAGTTTGGCAATATTATTCCTTTCAAAAGTGTAAAATCTAAAAAAGATTCATAAAAACTGAAAATTTTGTAACATGCTTATTTCAGTTATTATTGTTTAGACTAAGATGATCTGAATTAAAGAACATTAAAATTATCTGGTTATATTATTATTGTTGTGAGATTTGCAACAACTAATAGGAAAAGAAGGGCGATGGAGACGATTACAAAAAGTCAGAGGTTCAAAGCAGCGAAAAGGGGGAAAAAAAAGATAATGTGCATTAGCGAAAAACAAACAAAATTGAAAAGATAGCCAAATGTCTCATCAGCCTATTGTCTTTATGGGTTCTAAACATAGGCTTTTGCAGGCATTGCTATTGGAGGAGATGTCTTTCCCGGTTCTACTCTTTCTGATCATGTTTTGCGGTTCAACAACATCCCACAGGTATATCTGTTATTCCGTCCGTCCATAAAAAAATGCAATGTTTAAGGTTCTCTCTTTTAGTTGTGTCGATTACAATTCCGTCCATAAAAAACTGCAATGTTTAAGGTTCTCTCTTTTAGTTAGTATTGCTCTGTCGATTACAATCTATCTGTATTCCCTTCTCTTTGACATTTTGATCTTATCAAGTTCAGATAAAAATGATCGTTGTGCTTGGGGAACTTGGTGGTCGAGATGAGTATTCCTTAGTTGAAGCACTGAAATCAGGAAAGATCACTAAACCCGTATGTGCTTGGGTCAGTGGAACTTGTGCACGCCTCTTCAAATCCGAAGTTCAATTCGGCCATGCGGTGAGCTTATTACTTTATTTTTCTGTACTTTGTTGGATGGGTGATATAGTTAATTTTCTCGACCATGCGTAATATTTCATGATTTCATCCAACAATGTCAGGGGGCCAAAAGTGGTGGTGAAATGGAGTCTGCACAAGCTAAAAATCAAGCACTCAAAGATGCCGGTGCTGTTGTCCCCACTTCGTACGAGGCATTTGAAACTTCGATCAAGGAAACCTTTGCGAAGTTGGTAAGCCTCGGTTCCTAAATCTTATTTTTTGTTCCCTTTTTCACTCATCAGGAACTCAAACTTCTTCGGTGTTTCATTAGGCTGAGGAGGGCAAGATTACCCAAGTTAAGGAGATCACCCTCCACAAATCCCTGAGGATCTTAACTCAGCAATTAAGAGCGGCAAAGTACGAGCACCGACTCATATTATTTCAACCATCTCTGATGACAGAGGTACGGACATGTTGCACATCTTTTTTTTTTTTTTTTTTTTTTGGGGGGGGGGGGGGGGGGGGGGGTTAATGTATTTACAAAAACTTGTTAGCGAATAATTTCTATGATCTGATTCACAGGTGAAGAGCCATGCTATGCTGGGGTACCAATGTCCACAATTGTCGAAAAAGGAATGGGCATTGGTGACGTTATTTCCCTTTTGTGGTTCAAGCGTAGTCTTCCCCGCTACTGCACACAGTTCATTGAGGTTCGTTCTATTTTCCCAAATACTTAGGAAAGAGTTTGGCCATTTGTCAAATGTCTTATAACAACTCTCGTAAGGCAATGGTATCTTGTGGACAAATATGTAATTCTAACTTGAAAACTTCCCATAAAATGGGAATGTCTGGAACTGATGGATTAGAATCTTGTATATTTCTGTCACTAACGTATGTAACAATTCCTCAGATTTGTGTCATGTTATGCGCGGACCATGGTCCGTGTGTCTCTGGTGCTCACAACACAATAGTAACTGCAAGGGCAGGAAAAGATCTCGTATCAAGTCTTGTTTCGGGTAAGTTCATCTAGTGCAAATTTATGACAACTACTTACATTTTACTCGCGGGTTAAGTCGACAACTGAATAATTTTGTAATTCTGAAACAGGTTTGCTAACAATTGGTCCACGTTTTGGTGGGGCCGTTGATGATGCTGCTCGGTACTTCAAGGATGCTTATGACAGGGTGAGTTTGTTTGTTCAGAATAATACTTGTCGTTTCTGTTCAGCTTTTAAGGCCAAATCTTGAACCAACTAAATCTTTTTGCATGTTTTGGTAACAGAAACTTTCACCATATGAGTTTGTTGAAAGCATGAAAAAGAAGGGTATTCGTGTGCCAGGAATCGGCCACAGGTGCGTTTTTTCCGGTTCTCATAAAGTTATTTTTTGCCATGGAACCAAATGAACATGTATGTGCTTACACTTCCTGTTATTTAAAACCAAAAAAAGGATCAAGAGAGGAGACAATAGAGATAAGAGAGTGGAGCTGCTACAACTGTTTGCTCGCACGCATTTCCCGTCAACCAAGTACATGGAATATGCCGTGGAAGTCGAGGCTTACACTCTTTCAAAAGCAAACAATTTGGTGATGAACGTCGATGGTGCCATTGGTACCCTTTTCTTGGATCTTCTTGCGGGTAGCGGAATGTTCACAAAGCAAGAAATCGACGAAATTGTGGCAATTGGGTACCTCAACGGTCTCTTCGTCTTGGCCCGTTCCATCGGTCTCATCGGGTAAGTTTTCTTCATACTAATTGCATATCCATTGCCACCATTTATGTGTGTTACCAAATGATTATTGGCCCAATGGTATTGGGTTGGTTACCCATAGAGCCCAACCTTCCGGAAGGTCAAGGGTTCAAACCTCACAACAGATGAGTGTGCGTGAATTATATTTGCCGTATATAAATATTATATACTTTTAAAAAGAAGCTGTGTGTTACTAAGGATCATTATGATTTGAATTATTGGGTAAATTGCAGGCATACATTTGACCAGAAGAGGTTGAAGCAGCCACTATACAGGCACCCATGGGAAGATGTTCTTTACACCAAGTGATGATGATTCAAAATCATTTTTCATATGAAAATTGTTGTAATGAAATATTTGTTCTTTGCCTTGTTTGTTTGTATGGAGAAATTTCTCCCCTTTTATTATATTCATAAACTAGGGTTTTACTTTTGAGGTTTTGTTCCTAGGTTTTCGGAAGTTTTAAATAACAATGTCGTTTGCGGTTTCTTATTGTTACTGTTATTATTAGTGTTGATGGATGCAAAATCCCTTTAATCCGTGGTAATGTTATTTTAGACCTTATAACGAAAGGTGTATGTTGCTCCGTGTTTGAGAATTAAAGCTATAAGAGAATCTCCGAGAACTTCTATGTGGTTTTAAGGTTGCGATCTTCATTTACCTTATCATGTAGTATTATTGATTATGAAAAGTGCTATTTTTGTCCTTGAGAATAAGAAACCATTTGCCAAAATCTTATTGGACAAGCATTTACTGAAAAATATTCATCTTCATATACCTTATTATATAACATCCTTGACTAGGAAAAAAAGTGTAGGTATGCTGGGTGTAAACGAGTCGAGCTTTTATCGAGTAACTCGAGCTCGAACTCGAGCTCGGCTCGTTCGAGTCGAACTTTATCGAGTTCGAGCTCGAGTTCGAGCCCAAAAAACAAGCTCGAATATTTAACGAGCCGAGCTCGAGCTTTTAAGAGTTTGACTCGAGTTCTTATCGAGCTTTTCGAGCCTTGTATGGCACATATATATATTTTTATATTATTATATATATTATGTATATATAAGGGGTATATATCAAAACAACCTAAAATTATATCTTTCGAGCTTTTCGAGCCGAGCTCGAGCTATAACTTAAATAACCTGTTTTTTATACAATTTCGAGCTTTGCGAGCCGAGTTCGAGCTATAATGTATCTTTCACGAGTCGAGCTCGAGCTTGAAGTATGAAAGCTCGTCGAGCTATCGAGTCGAACTCGAGCTTAACATAAAGTTTCGAGCCGAGCTCGAGCCCTGTCGAGCTCGAGCTCGGTTCGACTCGTTTACACCCCCGTATGCATCTTAAACCATAAAAAATCCTTAACTTTTTTTTTCTTCTTATCGGGTAAACTTCTCGATTCTTGTCATATTAAATTAATAAGGTAAATTGTATCCATAAATCAAATAAGCATTTAATATAAGGTCTTTAACTCTTCTCTTTAAGTATTAAATAAAATAATAATGAGTTATAAACTCAAAAACAAAAACAATTAAATAATAGTTCGCTGTAAATGAAAATTTTAATTTAAAAAATATAGACAAAAACAATTTTCAACAAACCACTTCAACGAAAAAAAAAACTAGGGAATTTACACATTTACTTTTTTTCCATAAATAATAATCAATTTGGATGAATAAAAAATCTATTGCTTGCTTAAGGAAGTCTTCAAAAATATTGGATCCATAGAAATGTAACAAAAACCAATTATATTCAATTATGGAAGGAATATATATATATATATATATATATATATATAGTGGGAAGTTATTTTGCAAACCATAAAAAACGTGCAAACCGTGCAAACTCATGGTTGCACACGTAAATCAATGAAAAATCTTTTATAGAGTCGTTTAATATGATGAAAATGTTTCATATACTAAATTTTGTGATGAAATTGTTTCATATGAAGGTGTTTATTTACGTAGAAATGAAAAAGTTTCATAGAAACGATAAAAAAGTTTCATATGAATAAAAAACACCAACATATGAAACAATTTCCTCAAAATTTGATGTTTATGAAACATTTTCATCATATTAAACAACTCCATGAATCAATTTCACTGATTTTACGTGTGCAACCATGAGTTTGCACGGTTTGCACGTTTTTTATGGTTTGCAAAATAACTTCCCTCTATATATATATATATATAGGGGTGGGTTCAATTGCAAACCACTTTTTCATTGTGAACGTGAGGACAAACGAGAGCGCGCCACGTGTCACTCTGAATTTCGGCGACTTAGTGTTATTCAGACTGAATAACGCTATATTCAGACTGAATATAGCGTTATTCAGTCTGAATAACACTAAGTCGCCGAAATTCAGAGTGACACGCGCGACTTGTAACCAAAAAGCCCGCGACCTAGTGTTATTCAGTCTGAATAACACTAGTGTTATTCAGACTGAATAACACTAGGTCGCGGGAAAAGTCGCGCGTCTCATAAAATTTGTTGCCACGTGTCGCGCTCTGGGTTGTCCTCACGTTCACAATGAAAAAGTGGTTTGTATTTGAACTTTCACCTATATATATATATATATATATATATATATACTCTACAATCAATAAAAGTTGTAGTATTTAAAATATACATTCTACTATCATTAAAAGTTGGTAGTCCAAATACGAGGTTTTGGAGGCCAACAACTTTATTAAAAGCAAAATCAAGCAAACTACAATACACAAAGTGCAACAAGCATAAACAATGGCACATGAGGTGGCGGGTTTGGCTAGGTAACATAATGGAAATGTATCAGACTCAAACAAAAACCCCAACAATAACAAAGTAATGAACCAAGACAAAAAGAGCAATAATTTCGAGCCAGAAACCAAATGCTTGAAGAGAATTAACCAACAAATCCTTGTCGTCAACACCAATCCGACCAAGAGATTCGGAAGCCCTTTGTGAGTTTAGAAATCCATTGGAATGTCAAGAGATAAAGAAGATAAAGTTGGTGTATTTGGCGGTCGCCCAATGCTAGAATATTCATTTGTCAAAATGCATCCAAATAGAGTAGAGTGCGCTCAAACCACCGTTTTTCAAACGATCCTTCTAGAACTAAGGATAGAAAGAGAATTCATACAACTAAGAAGCTCCTCAAAGAAGATAGTCGACAATAAGTTCCATCCCCACCACCTAAAAATATCCTTCCAAAATTGAAAGCTCATCGAGAAAGTGATGAAACATAGTTGATAGTTTCAATTTCCTCCTCACAACAAGGACAAATAAAGAAATGAGGATCCATGCCTTTGTCGTGAAGGACCACTCAAACCGGAGTTCGTTTCCATCTTAAGCAACAAATAAAAATGCATACTTTCTTTGGAATAATTAGGGGGAGCGCTAGAATTATTTCTCTATTTCTCCTATATTTAGTGCTTCTCCTATGAACCTATGACCATATAAATAATTAATTATTTGAGAACTTTAAAATATGTGAGATTTGTTAAATCTATTTTAATTCACTAATTTAAGAAAATTAATGTTACTATTCAATAAGATCATTAAGAAGATATGTTTTAAGTTAATGCATTTTTAAGAGAATTCGATGTTTTTTTCTCTCTCTTATCTATGCATTAACATGCATATAATGCACATTGTGCATACAATGTGAACACTTTAATAAATTTTTTATTAGGATATTCACAACACAAAGTTCATTTTATGTTCACAAGTAATATGTTTAAGTTTATTTTGTGCTCATAATATGTTCACAACCAATAAAAAATCTCATAAATTTAGTGTGTTCACTATGATTTTACAAACTATACGAGTATTTATAAGTAAATATCATAATGTATTTACCGTAAGCTCATATTCAGTTTTTTAAATTATAAAAATTTAGTAGAAAAAGTAAATTTAATATCTCTTGTGTTTCTCCCTCTTTTTCTATTTTTTTATTTTTTTATTTTTTTTGAAGGCAAGAGAATTTATAACCAAAACCAACACAAGATACACAAACGTTCAAAAAAAGAACATAAACAAAGGACTGATTACACCTCAAACCTGTCAGGCAACAACGATATCTTCGTGAAGCGGCTGTCTCAAGGTGCAACCAGGTGCAATCCTGCAAGTCCTATGGAAATCACGCTTTTATCTTGGCTTTTTTTTCCTAGTCGAACGATCTCTACAGCAGGTGGTGGTCTAGCTCACGTCTCGTCGGTACTCTAATCACTTAATTCGGGTGTCAGTTTGGTATATGATCTTAGGTCTTCTTTCGATTGCTTTAAAAAAAAAATAGAAAGAAGACAAAAGAGATACTAAATTTATTTTTCTACTAAATTTTTATAATCTAGAATTTCATGTATATATATAGGTTCCTAAAAAAAGGATTATTTAATTATACATAAAATACTTGATATTTTATTAAACATTAGCCAAAAAGGAAAATAAAAACAAAAGAAAACGTTAATTCAAAAGTGAAAGAAAAATAAAAAGCCAAACTCACGCTCACAGTGGATTCACTGGCTCGGTCCACCGCGTTCCAAAAGCCAAGGGACCCACAAACCAAATGGCGTGTGCTGATTGGCTGACGTGTACATGTCACGTGAGAAGCCTTACGCCCTTATGGCCCACAGCACGTGGGGGGATTGGCCCACAAATTTAGTGGGTTAGAAATTACATACGTGGCAGCTTCTGATTGCATCAAGGAATTGATGGCGGGAAACAAGAGGGGTCAATTACGGTACAAAACTTCACGTGGCTTGAACGTGATACATAGAACAAATTACTGCCTTAGTACCTTTTCTAGGGCCCACTTTCTCTCTTTTTTCTTCTTCCTCATGCTTTTATTTACTATTATTATGAGCACCTTACAAAATATCTTTGGCACTTAATTATTGATAATCCGTTAGGCTATCGATAGCGCAATTCATCGAGTTCACTCTGTCAAGTACAACAACCAGCAAACCAAATACCCAATACATATAGATTTTAAATAATACAAAACATTGATTGAATGGTTAAATTGATCGATATGGGTTGTATATAATATATATATATATAGAGAGAGAGAGAGAGGGAGAGGGAGAGAGAGAAAGAGAAAGAAAGGTTCAAATGAGAAACATATCAATTTAAGAGAACTTGAGAAACAATCTCAGCCATTCATCCGGTCAATAAAGATGGCTTTGACCCCCCCCCCCCCCCCCCCCCCCTTAATAATCTTTACCCTCCCATGAATCGCGTCAATCCTCTGTGATCACATCCACTGTAACCGAAGATGAGTAGCTAAGATTGCTCATCACGTTCTCTTAAATTGATATACTTCTCGCATGAACCTTCCCCCCTCTCTCTCTATGTGTGTGTCTATATGTATATATATATATATATATATCTGTGTGTGTATGGTCCCCTTCATTTTGTTAACCCAACAATTTATGTTAACTGTGTTAACCCACATAAACCAGATCAAGATGATTGAATGCCAAGATTAATTGCCTTTTTTAAATTACATTAATAGTTACTAAAAAAACCACGCCATAAACACAACTGCACAGTGGTATAATCGGTATATAGTGACAATTTACACCTTGCACACGTATGCACTCCTCAAAACACGATGCCCAGACACACAAGCGCAATCATCGTTACCAAAACTATGCAATGGACATATATTAGGATATGTATTATGCATTTATGTATACTTAGTTCATAATACACGTGTGCCACATGTGTTAGGCTACATAATACACGTGTGAGGTTAGGAAAAGTAATTGTGCACTTGTGTTAGGCTACATGATACACGTATGCACACTCAGATTAATTAATTACACCATCAAAATCAAAATAAAATTTTAAAACTACAACAACACCGTCTACAAGGTACATGACCCCACACGTGTGCACAACCTTTGAACCACTTACACAAGATATACACCGACTGTAACTTCACTACCGACGACGAACAACCTTCAACATAATCCCAATCCTGCAAATCGACAAAATCCCCAACACTATCGACGGCACGATCAAGCAACGTCTCTTCGATTGCAATAACATCTTTACCACGTCGATCCAGATGCACTACCTCATCAAGAACAACCGATTGCGGCAAATATACACCACTCTCTTGAACGCATTCATCTTCATGGTTTTCCATATTTACAGAAACCCTAAAACGTGATAATATCAAAAAACTGAATATTAGAAAGAAAAATATAATCAATCAGGGAAAAAAATTAACGCTACCATATTTATCCGGTCCTTAGAAATAACGAATATACCAATTTTAAATATTCTTATGGTTGTTTTGATCATGCCTTCAGGTTTTTGTAACCGCCAGTTAAATTCTTCCATTGGGTTAGAAAAAGCAAAGAGGAAAATTTTCGAAAGTAAAAAGTAAAATGATAATTTCACACAAATATGATAAGCCTAAGTTTCACTTTATGTAAATGGGTCAAAAGAAAAAAAAAAACGATAGCACTCTATAAATTATTATCATAATTATTTTAAAATAGTAAATATTTTTAAGGCTATTATCGTATTCAACTTTTCGTTTTCTTTATGAAGTTTTCAATCCATATTTGCTTTTCCTTTCACCAATAATGACTAAATGACAACAATTATCGGACTATACATATTTAGATTGATACTTGTTTTTTAGTCGATAAAGTTTATTTAATTCAAGTTTATTATCAAATACATCCAAATCAAACAAGGTAACTTTAAAAAATAAATTGGCATAACATACAATAGAATATATTAAAATGAAAAAGAACTCATTTTTTGTCAATGTTTAAAATGTTTTTATTTCTCAATTATAAATATCCAAATTTTTTACACACATCTTGATTGATATTAAAATTTCTCACCGTCTTAAGGGACTTGAACCAAAGACTTCTAGGAGGGCAAGATGTTTTACTAACAGGATAATCATCCAATTCCGCTCCCATTTTGTTTTCATTAAGGTATTCTATGTAATTTCTAAGATGATATTTGTTTTTTCAAAGTGGGTTCTTCATTGCCATTTATGTGTGATTTTAGGCCATCCACTGTCGACCCACTACTATCCAATGATTTCAACTGTCACATCAGCGCCACATCAGTTTTCCACTATTTTACCCAAAACTACCCAATCCATCCACTATCAACCCACTATTATTTAATTAAATGTAAAATAAATAAATAAATAAATAAGTGAGAGAAAGAAGAGAGAGATAGAGAGAAAGAAGAGAGAGAGAGAGGTGGTGGGGTGGGGTGGGGTGGGGTGGGGTGGGAGGTGGGATTCTTCGGTTTGGAGAAACCGTTCCACACCTACCCGCTGAAGGGCACGGTGGTGTTCCACAAACAAACCGACGGGTAAAGGCGTACCCGATGGCCTAACCCGCTCCACAGCGGATGGCCTTATAGTGTAATCCTCCCAACCCTCCCAAGGCCTAAGGCTATCACTAAAAAGTAACCCTTCCAACCCTCCCAACCTAACATGCCACATCAGCTGACACATCAGCTTTTCTCCAACCATCTCTTAGGCCATCCACTGTCGACCCACTGCAACCCAATGGTTTCAGCTGCCACATCAGCGCCACATCAGCTTTCCACAAAACTACCCAAAACTACTCATTTCATCCACTGTCGACCCACTGCAACCCCACTTCATCAAAATTCATTTTAATTTAAAACAATTCTAATATTATATAAAAATTAAAAATTACATTATAAAATTTTAATAAAAATAATTCTAATATTAGAAATAAAAATAAAAAATTACATTATAAAAATTAAAAAATTAATTTCGGGATGCCCAATAGTGTTCCGTTAAATCGGCTCGTAGTTGGAGGTGTTTATCACTATTTTTGACTTCGTTGACGTTTTGCGCTCGTTCTTCTTCGGATATATCTACTTCGATATCATCAGTTGTAACCCAACTTTCATCAAAAGGATAATTTGCAAAGCCTTCGTCTTCACGAATCATGTTGTGCAAAATTATGCACGTGTACATCGTTCACGGCGGCTATGGCCGCCAAGTGGTTGAGCTCCAACAAATCGTTAGCGTCGTCATCGTAATTCGGGTGGTAAATTGATGAGGATGATGCCGATGATGATCGTGATGATGACGATGAAGACATTTTTTGGAGAGAAAAGTGGAAGAGATGAAGGTTGTGTTTGTAAATTAAATTGGGGTTGGAATATGATGTATGTATATGTATATATAGTAAATTAAATTGAAAAAAAAAGAAAAGAAAAAAAATTGAAAATTAGCCGTTGGGAGTGGGGGGGGGGGGGGTAACGGTCATATGTATCGGTTTGGTGAAACCGTTTGAATGAAACCGAAATAGGGTCGCGACGGTGTTTCGTTATTTACTCGACGGCTTCAATGAAGCCGAAGCCCTACCCGATTGAAAAACCATCCCACAGTGGATGACCTTAACCCTCTTATAACCCTCTACAACTCGTACCCCAACCCTCTCACATACACCACACACACACACCACACACAAAATAAAGCGGTGTGGGCAAACCGCTCAACCCCCAGCCCGCCGGCTACCATGGCCGCATACCCCCAACCTTCCCAAACCGCTGAACCTGACGGGCTCTTACCCTCTCAGCCGGATTGAGCCCGCCCTCCCGCTACGCACAGCCTAAGGGGATTTAGTGTATGAGATATGATTACAACTCAGCATTCTTAGGCTAAGCGTAGCAGGGAGCAGGCTGGGGCAGCGGGCTTCATACCCCAGCCCGGCGGGCTCTGAAGATGGGGTACCCATCATTGATGCCCGGCGGGTTGGAGTATGAGCGGCTTCACCACGCCGTTGCTTTTGTACGTGTCTCGTGTGTGTTGTGTGTGTTATGTGTGAGAGGGTTGGGAGGGTCTGCACGGGTTATAGAGGGTTATGAGAGGGTTAATAGAGGGTTGAAGAAAAGCTGATGTGTCAACTGATGTGGCATGTTAGGTTGAGAGGATTGGGAGGGTTGGGAGGGTTGTGATACTGATAGCCTTACAAATTTGCTAGCATATTTTTTTTGTATTATTTTTAATTCCTTAATAATTCAAATTTCATTATGAAATCAAACGTCGCATTTCAAACATCAATTTTTTAAAACTAAAAGTCACTTAAATATCTTTCAATTAAATTAAACAATTATTTTTCTTATAAAAGAAGTTGAAAGAAAAAGTCCAAAAAAATAAAGAAGAATATGTTAGATGAACAGTAAATACTGACTAAAACACTCCCATAGCCAGAGCAGACCAGATACAATCTGATGCTCCTATCAAAACCCAATAAATCAAAAAAGCATTTCTCTCTTTTATTTCAAAACAATAATTCCACAAAATTTAGAATCTTCATAGCTTCCCACATGTACCCCATGCATAAAAACTTGTACCTTGATCTTCCAGTTCTTCAAAAGCCCCCATGTCATTCAATTCAAAATCCACACTCCATTCACAACTACAAACAAAAAATCCACCCACAAACTGCCACTAAAATATATACATACATAATATTATATACACACTCTCTATCCCAATTTTGATTTCCACCAATTAATTAAGAAAAAAAACATGGCTTCTGGAAGTAAAACAAGCTCAAAATTCCATCCAGCCACCACCAATCAGCCATCATCATCCACAACATCAAAGCAGCTTAATGCATCCAGCAAAGCCACTGCACAATACACAGTGGATGCCAGATTACACGCTGTTTTCGAACAATCCGGTAATTCTGGTAAGTCGTTTGATTACTCACAATCACTTAAAATAAGCCAATCTGTCCCTGAACAGCAAATCACAGCTTATTTATCCAGAATCCAAAGAGGTGGCCACATTCAGCCCTTTGGCTGCATGATTGCAATTGATGATTCCACTTTTAAAGTAATTGCCTTTAGCGAGAATGCTCGCGAACGGTTAGCTTTGGCTCCGCAATCCGTACCGAGCATCGAAAAGCCCGAAATCGTAACAATCGGGACCGATGTTAAGACGCTTTTCACGCCTTCGAGCTCGGTTTTGCTCGAACGGGCGTTCCGGGCGCGGGAGATCACGCTTTTGAACCCGCTTTGGGTCCATTCGAGGAGCTCGGGGAGGCCGTTTTACGCGATCCTGCACCGGATCGATGTCGGGATCGTCATCGATCTGGAGCCGGCGCGGACGGAGGACCCGGCGCTTTCGATCGCCGGGGCCGTCCAGTCGCAGAAGCTCGCCGTGCGGGCCATCTCGAACCTGCAGGCGCTCGCGGGCGGGGACGTGGGGCTTCTGTGCGACACGGTCGTGCGGAACGTGAGGGAGCTCACGGGTTACGACCGTGTCATGGTGTATAAGTTCCACGAGGACGAGCACGGCGAGGTCGTGGCGGAATGCAAACGGGACGATTTGGATCCGTACATCGGGTTGCATTACCCGGCCACGGATATCCCGCAGGCGTCGCGGTTTTTGTTCCGGCAGAACCGGGTCCGGATGATCGTCGATTGTCACGCGACCCCGGTTCGCGTGGTACAGGACGACGCGTTGATGCAGCCGTTGAGCTTGGTGGGTTCGACCCTCCGGGCCCCGCATGGCTGCCACGCGCAGTACATGGCGAACATGGGGTCGACCGCTTCGTTGGCGATGGCGGTCATTATTAACGGGTTGGACGACGAGAATAATGTGGGGGGTCGGGGTTCGATGAGGCTTTGGGGGTTGGTCGTTTGCCACCATACGTCCGCCCGTTGCATTCCGTTTCCCCTTCGTTACGCTTGCGAGTTCTTGATGCAAGCGTTCGGGCTCCAATTAAATATGGAGCTGCAATTGGCGTCTCAAATGTCCGAAAAACGGATCTTGAGAACGCAAACTTTGCTTTGCGATATGCTTCTTCGGGACTCGCCGACGGGTATTGTGACCCAAACACCGAGTATTATGGATCTCGTGAAATGCGATGGGGCCGCGCTTTACAATCAAGGGAAATACTACCCGCTAGGCGTCACACCGACCGAATCCCAGATCAAGGATATCGTCGAGTGGCTATCGACGTGCCATCGGGATTCGACCGGTTTGAGTACCGATAGTTTGGCTGATGCCGGTTATCCAGGTATCGCTTCACTCGGGGATGCCGTTTGCGGGATGGCCGCAGCTTATATTACTCCGAAAGATATCTTGTTTTGGTTTCGATCGAATACGGCAAAAGAGATAAAATGGGGTGGAGCAAAGCATCATCCGGAAGATAAAGACGACGGGCAACGAATGCATCCACGGTCGTCGTTTAATGCGTTTTTAGAAGTGGTGAAAAGCCGGAGTTTGGCATGGGAGAATGCCGAAATGGATGCTATTCATTCATTACAGATTATTTTGCGCGATTCGTTTAAGGATGTTGACGGAAATAACAATTCGAAGGCTGTTGTGAAAGCTCAGAGTGATGATATGGATTTGCAAGGTGTCGATGAGCTTAGTTCGGTTGCTCGAGAAATGGTTCGGTTGATCGAGACGGCAACCGCGCCGATATTTGCGGTTGACGTTAGCGGACGAATAAACGGATGGAATGCAAAGATTGCGGAATTGACGGGTTTGTCAGTCGACGAAGCGGTCGGGAAATCGTTGGTTCAGGATCTTGTGTATAAGGAAGCCGAAGAAACCGTTGCCAAGCTTTTGTATCGTGCGTTAAAAGGTATTTTTCATTCGCGAAGCTCAACCATTGTAACAACGTCAAATATGCTTAAATGTTCTAACCGACTTCAATTACGAAACTTAAGTTTTTGGGATCGGACAGTTATACGTTGCAAAGGTTTTACGATAAGTTGATTGGTTGCTTTTGGGTGTCGTAACACTTTTTAAGGACACTTTTGAAATAAAACATTTTGTTAGTCTTTTTATATGATATTATTTGAAAAACTGATTTATAAAACCAGGTGTAGTTTGTTTTTTTTAAGAGGCCTGAAGTCTGATTTCACATTTTAAGAAAAAGAGGTGGATGGTGCACCTCTTATAATTTCAGTGGACGATAAAAGGTTTTCAGACCTTTTCTAAAAAATAAGCAAACAGTATGAAGTCTCCAAACCTCGGAATTTTCAGACTTAAAAAGAGGTTTTCAGAGGGTTTTTTTTTAAAAGAAAAACAGCCCCCTATGTGTTTACAAGACATTTTTCTAAAATGTCTTGTCAAAAAACAAATGTACTCTCAGTTTATCGTAACCTTTTACATGTGAACTTGACAATATAAAATTAAGTCCTAAAAGTTAGTCTGTAAATACGTTAAGACATTTAGGGGCCGTTTACTTGACGCTTACCCAGTAAGTACTTATCGGGTCAATTTACCTTTTGAGATAAACATGACAAGGACTAGAATCTTACCCGGTAAGAGCCAAAACATGAACCAAGTGTCTTACCCGGTAAGTAAGATCGACAACTCTTACCCGGTAAGAGCGTACCGGGTATATTGTTGTGTACGATATTGCTTTGAGAGCCTAAAATAGTATCCGATATGGTAGGTGATAGTGTTCAATTTTACTGGTAAGCACTTACCTGGCTTTTGTGCCGAAGGTGTTGATGAGCTATCCAAAACCGAGCCAAATTCACTGGTTTTGTGCATTTCGACTCGGTTTTGGATCTCAATCTCTTCTAAGGATCGTGATTGTGTAATGACGATGCTATTGTTTTCGATCTATTCACAGGTGAAGAAGATAAAAATGTGGAGATCAAACTGAAGACGTTCAATTCGGCGATGGAAGAAACTCCGGTTTTCGTGATGGTTAACGCTTGTTCTAGCCGGGATTACACCGATAACATAGTCGGAGTTTGCTTCGTTGGTCAAGATGTTACCGGACAAAAGGTCGTAATGGACAAATTCATTCAAATACAAGGCGATTACAGGGCCATTATTCATAGCCCGAGCCCTCTAATCCCACCGATCTTTGCGTCCGATGAGAACACCTGTTGCTCCGAGTGGAACACGGCCATGGAGAAGCTTACGGGATGGGGCCGAGGGGACGTCATCGGGAAAATGTTGGTGGGAGAGGTTTTCGGAAGTTTTTGTCGTCTCAAAGGTCCCGATTCCTTGACAAAATTCATGATCATTTTGCATAACGCAATCGGAAGCCAAGACACGGATAAATACCCGTTTTCGTTCTTTGACAAAAACGGGAAGTTCGTGCAAGTTCTATTGACCGCAAATAAACGGGTCAACGTGGCCGGAAAAGTCATCGGAGCCTTCTGTTTCTTGCAAATCGCGAGCCCGGAGTTGCAACAAGTTCTGAAGCTACAAATGCAACAGGAGAAGAAATGTTACGCGAGGATGAAAGAGTTGGCGTATATTTGTCACGAGATCAAGAATCCGTTGCGCGGCATTCGTTTCGCGAATTCTCTTCTGGAAGCTTCCGATCTAAATGAAGATCAAAGGCAACTGCTCGAGACGTGTACGGCGTGCGAGAAACAAATGCTCAAGATCATAAAGGATGTTGATAAGGAAAACATCGAAGACGGGTCAGTTTAGTTTCTCTCAATATTTATAGATTTCGTTATAATCCGTCATGCTCGGCTTTTCGATGCAAAGCAAAAACTTTCTCCCTTTGTCCCAAATAGTCAACATTTCTATTGTAGTTTGTCCCAATATAAATGTTACTCTCTGTTATTAAGGGTAAAATTGTCATTTACGATATGGTTACTAAATTGGTTTGGTTTTTGGTTATAGTTCTTTGGAGCTCGAGAAACATGAATTTGTGCTCGGGAGTGTGATCGATGTTGTAGTGAGCCAAGTAATGTTACTGGTCCGAGATCGAGGTGTGCAGCTGATTCATGATATTCCGGAGGAAGTCAAGACGTTGAGCGTTTACGGTGATCAAGCAAGGGTTCAACAAGTGTTGACCAACTTCTTGTTAAATATGGTGCGGCATTCGCCATCACCCGGTGGTTGGGTGGAAATTCAGTTTCGGCCGTCCCTCAAACAGACTTCTGATGGAAAGAATGTCGTGCATATTGCATTTAGGTACGCTATTCTACCATCTTTCTACTCCCTTCATCCCAAAATAAACGTCCACAATAAAATAAAATAAAACGCATTAAGTTTTAGATATATATAATTGTTATGCCTTTTAATTAACCAAATGACAATTTTACCCTTCATATAAATCTCTATCTCATACTTAAGAGCAGAATTGGAAAAGTTTAAATTCGGAAGACTTCTTTTCATAGATGAAAGAAGGGTGTTTTGAGTTCGGGAAAAACTCAGCTTTCTAATTTTTTTTATTGAGAAGACTACTGAATAAGCCACTTTCTATATTATTAAGCCATTACTGAACAACCATGTATAATTGACTGAATAAGTTGTAAATCTTGTTAAAAGATTACAATCTTAGCCTCTTAAAAGCGAGATACATTTTCAAACAAAATATCAATTGTATTTATGCGGCTAATACGGACTCATCTCATATAGCTCGAGGAACTTGAGCGGCATTTGGCTCAAGTTGATGAACCGGATCCGCACTACGCTCGGTTAGGATAGTCGGACAAGGTTCAACTCAAGCTCGGGGGGTCCACCAAGCTTTTTCATGAGCCTGCCCCCCTACGCCTCTAGTAACTACATTTGAAAAACCATACAAACCCAATATTGTATATAGGGGGTGGGTTCTTTCGAGAACGCTAACTATTTAAGAAAACGGATGTTAACGTACAAAGTCATATGTGATTATGCGACTTTGCCTCGCGACGTCCACATCCATTTTCGGCCATTAATGCAAAATCATATGTGATTTTGCACATGTTTGTTGTTTTCTTGTTTTCATAAATAGTTAGCATTCTCGTTTTGAACCGTCCTCTCTCACTCTCTCTCTCCTCTCTATATGTGTGTGTGTGTGTATAGGGTCTGGTTCAAATGGAAACTCAAATTTGATTGCAAACGTGAGGACAAACTGATACAATTGATAGCGCACAATGTGTCATATTCGGCTCATATTCGGTCTAAATACATAATTATCTAGACTGATTATTCAAGGTGAATAATGCATAATATTCAGTCTGAATAAT